>JAUMJL010000224.1:0-600000 GCA_033558185.1 Dromococcyx pavoninus | reverse complement strand
TCCGATGGTCACTTGCGTGGTTGAGGAAGCCTCGTTCACCCCTTGATTCATAACTTATCTTCTGGCCCTGTTTTAGCCTTCCTCTGAACCGTTGCGAGTGTTGGCCATGAAAGTTGGCTTCAGAGCATGACTGAGGTTTTCTGTGTAGGAAAGCCCTCTGCACGAGAGGTGGAGGGGTTCAAAAGCATGTAGAGATGGCACCTGGAGACAAGGTTCAGTCGGCATGGTGGGGCTGGGCTGACAGTTGGACTGGTTGATCTTAGGGGGCTTTTCCAACCTCATCAATTCTATGATCTTCATCTCTGGGGTTAGATTTTCTCTGATAAAAGCTAGGAATTTCAGGGCTTTTGTTTTAATTCCATAGCATGAAACGGTCCATTTCTTAATATCACATATGAGAAATTAGTCTACATTAATTTCCTGCTGTTTCAGGAATCCAGGAGACGTAATGGCACGGTGTCTTCTGGGAATTTTAAGAGAGTTGGGTTTACTTTTTTACGCTGTAACATGTAGGGCATTACTGGGACGTGGTTGGTGGGCTCTGGTGAGAGCTGGCTTGTGAAGAGAAGCTCTACTGATTCTTCTGGATTAACCATTTATTGCAGGTTTGTCCATGACTTCAGAACACGGGACTGAAAACTGTTGGTTCCTCCCAGCCTTGTGTTCCCAACAACATCTATCCATAGCCAGTATAATTTTAAGGCATCAATTCTTGGATACAGGTCTGGGTCCTTGGTTTACAAACTATCTGCATTAGACCACACATGCAGGGAGCCCACGCAGTGTCTGGTTCCAAGTGACATTCAGCAAGGTGTGTACAGCCAGGGAGGTTCTTCATTGTGGGACAAGGCATTGCCATACACCAAAAATGGATGCAGTTCTGCAGCCACCTTCCTGAAACTCTGCTCTGGTTCTGTGAAAGATGGAGCCAAAGAAGGTGGAAGGAAAGAGCTGGCCTGCTCGTCTTCCTCACTGGGAAGTGACTATCTGGTAGACCACTCTGGCCATGTTCACCTTGTCTAGCTTGGGAGCACAAAACTGACTCCCATATCCTGGTAGTCCCTCTCTGAAGTGACCTAAGGAACAACTGAATCCAAGTCCTGACTGAAACGCCTGTTCTTCTGTGGCGATTTCTGCTTCCATTCCTGCAGTCTGGTTTGATTAACCCAGGAGTGATCTGGAAAGGGAAAGAGAAGAAATGGCTTAAATAAGCTAAGGCAGCACCGTTCTCCCTGCTGAGGACAACTCAGGTGCTTCATTCTGAGTTCAGGCAGTCTTGGCTACATCCTGAATCTTCACATGAAGCTGAGCTGAAGCGTGTGGCCGTGGCACATGGGGACAGGGTTTAGTAGCCACGTTGGGGTTGGGCTGACTGGATGAGCTTAGAGGCCTTTTCCAACCTTAACAATTCTGTGATTCTCTGACCACAGCAGAGCACAGGGACATGAAGGAGCTGCTCCAGCCCTGGAAGCAACATCACAGAAGGATTTCAGCAATGGTGAGCTCAGTGAGAACATGAGGTTTCCATGGAGCACATGCACATATCACACACATGAAAAACTACCTTAGACAAACCCCCCAGATTCCTTCAAAACACATTTGAGACAGAATTTTTAATGAGGCTTTTCTGTATCATCACATCCTCTGAAAGCACAGAGGCTTTCCTTTCTCCAGTGTCTACATTTCCATCTCTTTGTCTGCCTGCAGAGCCTGCAGCCATTTTCTTCTTGTAGTGGATTCTGCTTTTCGCAGAGGACATAAAACACGGCGCTCTCGTTCTCTCTATTCAATCCTCAGCCCTCTTAGTCTTTCTTCTTACTGTTTTTTCTTTTTACAGTAAAGACAAAATGCAAGTGCAGAAAACTGCTTTAGCTTTTTGTATGTGGAAAATAAACAGGGAAGCCAGCAGCACGCGGGGACAGATCTCGTACACATTTAAGTGACACTAAACCTGCCTTTTCAAAGCATATTTTCACAAGTGCTTCCATTGTCTATTAAAGCTGCTCATAAGCATTAGTAACACCACTCAAGGGCAGTTTACTCCATAAATTAGTTGTGCTCTCTGTGACAGAAGCATCAAAGAGAAAAATGAGAACGGGTTGTGCTCTATAAAGCCCAGCTTGATGGAGATGTTGTTCTTGGAAGGGTTGACTACAAGATGGGTGCATAATTGATATTACAGAGCAGTTTAAGAAGAGGGGGCCATATCTGGCCGTGCTCATACATCCATGTTAAGAGAGCAAGGTAGCTGTTGCCATGCCAACAATAGAAGTACCTGGGCCAGCAGGGTGATGCAGAGCTGGTGGCTTTGGCTCTCTTCTGTGGTTATGGCTCAGTCTCCCTGGCTGTGTGAATAATCCAGCCTCTCAACCCTGTGTCAAGGGTGCTCAGAAACGCCAAAGAGCTCCTGGTCAGCTTTCCTGTAAGTCCTGGTGCCTCAGGACAGCAGTTTTCTCCCTCGTCCTGCTCCCTGGCTTGGGGGATTTTGAACATAAGAGCTGTCCTGCTGACCCTCCCGAGCACCTTGCCTTGGTGAGGGGACTGCTCACCTAGCTTGCACCCCAAGGGGTCTGTGGTAATTCTGGTCTGCAGTGATGTCTGCAATGTGCATTACTGTGTATCTAGATACCTTCCTCCTGACTCATGGCAAGAACTCCCGATAGGGTTTATATGTTGGTGATTGCCCTTAGCCCTGTTGCATCAGAATCCCTGCAAGAGCTTGTGCTTCTGGACTTGGGTTTTCGGATCAGAGTGCACCTCTTCTCTGAGCTTCCATGGCTTCTCCACAAGCTCCCCATGACCCAAGTGTCCTCAGACACTTCTATTGCTCTGCAACTTTCAACCTGCATTCTTCACTTTGCACTCCTGGTGGGGTGGTTGCTCAGGATGAGTCTCTAAATGGGACGGCAAAGGAGGTTCTTGTTTATGTCGTGCACCAAGATATCTGGTCAGCTCTTTGTGATCTGAACTCTTTGTATGAGATTACAGGGCTGTCCTGAGCTGTGTGTTGCAGAGCCCAGGATGGCACAGCACAAGTGGGAGTGCAGCCTTCCAGTTTCTTACACATTTTACCTCTCCATTTGTTGCCAAACCACAACTGAAGAAAAGACCTAGGATTTAAAGATCTTTGCTGTAAGCCTGGAATCTTCTTGTGTTTGTGCAGGAAGAACCTTCAGTGCCAACACCTCCAGTCTCTGGCTACTCCAGGTGCTGAATTATCTAATACCCCCACATCCATCCCCTCCTCGAGTAAGCTCCATCTCAGAACTGGCTAGGGTGCTCTTTTTTCCTCCCTTCTTTTCTTTCTTTCAATTTGTTACCATCTGTGAAGCTGAACCAGAGCTTCACTGCTCCAGCTGTTAGGAGACTTCTTCCAATTTCCAGCCTAAATTTATGTTGGATCAGTTTATAGCCACATATTCTTGTGATAATATTGCTTTTAGCTTAAATGGCTCTTCTCCTCCATGGAATTTCCTTCAGTGAATTTATAGAGAGCAATACCCCTCCTAGTCTGGCCAAAGTACCCCAAGCATCCTCATTGCATAACCCAGGCTTCCTTCATTGCTCATCATCAAGGAATACCTGCTGTGATTTTAGCCCTTCTTTCTGAACATGAGTGATCACAATAGCCCAATGAGAGGCAGATGGAGAGAGGAGACGGCCCCTTCTCTGCTGGAAATACTCTGATTAGTTGTGAGGCTGCATTTAAATACCGGTTACATGCATGACATCTTCATCTTGTAATCAAGATTAATTTTCTCAGTCCCTCCTGGCCAAGGAGCATCAGGGAGGGCAGTCTACAGTGATCACAGCAGCCCTGAAGTGGGTACGTGCTGCATGTTTGCTGCACAGCAGCAGGAGATGGAGTTCTGCTGTTGTCTTAAAGGCATCCCAGTTTTTGTAGCTGTAGTGGGATCACCGAGCCCACCCCCCCACTCAGATCACCTAGAAAAATGCAGCAGGGGAGGAGCATTTTTCCAGCATTTGCTATTTCCTCCCCTTGCTCCCTTCCTGTTGACCTGCATCAGTGGATGTCAGGATGCAGGTGTAGGGATGCTTCGTTTACCCCCCTGGTACCGCCATGCCCATCCCGATGTGAAAATGCAGGGTGTAGGATGCCTTTGAAGTCTTGGTGGCTCACCGTGGCCTCTGCTCCTCCCCAGACAGACCACTGGCAAGGGAATGATGCTTTCAAGTTGCAAGCCTTGACCTTGGGGAGTAGGGAGTCTGTGGGGAGGATGTGTGGAATTGAAGACTGGGACACTTGCACCACTTTACCACTGTCATACCTTGAGAGCTTGAATTACTACCCCTGAAGGCGATGGTAGCCAGGGCAGAACTGGCTTCTTGCTCAATGAATCTGTGGTGAAACAGTGGGTCCTGATCTCAAACTCTTGCAGGGAGAAAAAATTTTACTGTAGGAAGCCTGCAGCACCCATCACGTGCTGGCTCATACCTGCCAGAGCCCCTTCCCTGTACCTCAGCCTCCTCAGATATCATAGAATGGTTGGAAGGGACCCTAAAGCCCATCCAGTTCCACCCCCTGCCATGGGCAGGGACACCTCCCACTGGATCAGGGGGCTCAAAGCCCCATCCAACCTGGCCTGGAACACCTCCAGGGATGGGGCAGCCACCACTGCTCTGGGCAACCTGGGACAGGGCCTCCCCACCCTCACAGGAAAATATTTCTCTGAAAAATCTCATCTCAATCTCCCCTTTTTCACCTTAATCTCAGTTTACATTTTTGTGTTTGTTTTCTGTTTCCTCAGCTCATCACTGTACATTTATCATTGCTGATTTTTCTCTTATTCATTTTGCAGTGTTTCTCTTCTTTTATTGAGGCGAGGTTTGATGCCAGTCCAGGTCTCTGAAGTGCTCGCTCCTACCAGGTAAGGTTCCCTCACAGATTTTTAAGTGCATCTCCAGTCCATCATCCCTGTCATTAATAAAAACACTAAACAGAACCTGACCCCTGCAGGTCCAGCCTGACAGCACGCCTGCAAAAACTGCTCTTTGAGTCTTGTTTCCAAGCTCTGCTTCTGTCTGTTTGTCTCCTGTACCCAGAGCTTCCCCCTTTTTGTTTAGTTTCATTGTCAGGGCATGTTCCCCTCTGGCCTTTGTATTTATAGGCAGGTTTTATTGAGTGCTCTCCCTGAGCAGAAGTGCAAGCAGCCACAGGAAATCCACGCAACACCGCCTTCCAACAGGCAGCTTAATAAATCACAGGTGTTGGGAAACGATCTGTCTCCTAAGAGCTGGATGCAGGAGGAGCCACATCCACATCAATGGGATGAGGAGCATCTGCTGAGCTGTCTCAGGTCTCGCAAATGCCACAGTGACTGTCTGGTGGCACTGGGACTGTCATCAGCTTCCTGGGGAATGGGCAGATGGGAGCCGCAGAGATGGTATCACAGCCAAATATTCTGACCTTTCCCCCTCCAGCTTCTCTGCAAAGGTCTGCACTGCCCAGAAGTGTCACGCTGGCTGTGCCACAAGCAACCTCCCCCAGCCACAGTGCTTTCTGTAAAACTGTTCTGGTCTGATCAGACAAACAACATCAGGAACTCGAGGAAACAAAAGAGCAGGAGCAGTGTAGGTATCTTTTCTGAGCAGGGGCATTTGTCCATTGGAGGACAGAGCTGTGCCCTCTACAGGGAGTCAGAAGCCCCCAGTTGTATCCCTTTGACTTCAGCAAGAGTGATATCTCAAAATATCCCAGCTCTGGTGTAGCAGAATCCCCTTCTTCCCCCCTGAGGAGCAGGTCCTGCAGGTATCAGCACTATCAAGGGATGTGATAACAGGAGTTTATGGACCCAGCATGGAGTGGGTTAAAATGTCTCAAAGCAAGTGGTTCTGAAATGTGACCCCGTGCCCCCCCTCTGAATGGACAGGATGGGCAGGGTTACAGGAGCAGTGTCTGACCCAGGTGAGGAGCAGGGACAAAGAGTTCAGAAAAAACACTGTACACTTGTGGCCTCACGGACACCTGCGGCCTCACGGACACCTGCATCTTCTTGGACCCACAGGAGAAAGAAACACGTGCTACAACACGTGGAGCCTTGAAGGTGGTGGCTGTCTTTCATCTCTTCCTATCTCTCTTATAATCTGTCTCTTTTCTCTCTCTCTTTCTCCTCATTCTCTTTTCCTTTTCCTATTTTCCTTGTAACCAGTGTGGCTGCAGCGGGCTATTGAGTGTTTTTGGTGTTTAGTTTTGACTCTGCATGCCCAAACCATCAGGCTGTAGCCCCAAGTGTGTCCTAGATCTGAAGTGTGATTGCAGCGTAGCTCAGCCCTTACACCAAGCCATGGTCTTGCACTTCCAACAGAGGTGCTGAACCTACAACAACTCAATATGAGCAATAAACAGGGTTTGTCTCTAACCTTGAAGTCCAGAACAATCCAGTCCTAAATCCCTAGACCTAGCAAAGCCATGAACTAATTGTTTTTCTTGCTGTCTGCTTTTGTGTTGCGACGGCAACTCTGCTCGGCACTGAACTCCCAGCTGAACTCTTGAAACCAAGGATGGATCAGAAAATAGATTCCTTCCCTCTCCTTCTAGTTTGGCTCAGCTTTTACCCTCCATCATGAAGACAATCAGAAGTTTGAATATCCCACCACAAGCATTGCCAGCAGGGTGAGGGAGGGGCTTCTGCCCCTCTGCTCTGCTCTGGTGAGACCCCACCTGGAGTCCTGTGTCCAGTTCTGGAGTCCTCAGCACAGGAAGGACCTGGAGCTGTTGGAGTGAGCCCAGAGGAGGCCACACAAACGATCAAAGAACTGGAACACTTCCCTTGTTCTGAGAGAGTTGGGGTTGTTCAGCCTGGAGAAGACTGAGAAGACCTTATTGCGACCTTCCAGTGTTTAAAGGGGCTTATAAGAAAGATGGGGAAAACCTTTTTAGCAGGACCTATAGTGATAGGACAAGGGGGTGTGGTTTTAAACTGAAAGAATAGAAGTTTAGACTGGATATTAGGAAGAAATTTTTTATGCTGAGGGTGGTGAGGCACTGGCACAGGTTTCCCAGAGAGATGGTGGATGCCCCATTCCTGGAAACATTCAGGGTCAGGTTGGATGAGGCTCTGAGCAGCCTGATTTAGTTGAAGATGTCCCTGTTTGCTGCAGGGGAGTTGGACTGAATGACCTTCATGGTCCCTTCTAATCCCAACCATTCTATGTCTCTATGTGCAGTGCTGGAGATGAACAAGCCTGAGTAGTCTTCCACATTGGGCAAGTCCATGTTTTCTCAGCTCCCATCCCCAGTAGTGCCCTCAAAGTCTTGAGCCCATCCCTCTGCCCAGTCCACTGCCCTTCATCCCACGGACCCTGGGGCTGCCTCCAGCTGCGTGCTGGCCGTGCTGTGATTGATCTGCAGCAGACTTTGGCAGAGGGCTGTTGTGTCACATAGATCAGTGACAGTGTGCAGAATGTGTGGGTGTTTGCTTTGTCGGTAATACTTCATCATTTTTTAATTAATTAAATATGTTTGTCATTCATCTCTATTAGAGGTTGACACTACCACTGTTTGCTCTGCCCTGTGTCAGTGTGCTTGTAAATTTATACAATAACCAAGAGAAACCCACATTTGTCTTCTTTTGGATTTAGAAAATGTGCTTTAGGAGATGAGCTTTTTACTCCATGTGTTCCCCTGGCTCACTGCCTTCCAATGCCCAAACTCCCCTTCCCACCATGCAGCTCCCAGCCCCACCAACATGATTCCCCCTCCCTCCCTTGTGAGAAGGCAGTGAAGAGCTCTGAGATCCCCTCTCAGTCTCCTCTTCTCCAGCCTGAACAGACCAAGGGACTTCAGCCTCTCCTCACACAACTTCCCCTCTAGACCCATCACCAGCTTTGTAGCCTTCTCTGGCCACTCTCCAGTAGTTTGATGCCCTTTATATCCTGTGACACCCAAAACTTCCCCCAGTGCTCAAGATGGGATGCCCCAGTGCGGAGCAGAGTGGGACAATCACTTCCCTCGACTGGAAAACAATGCCGTGCTTGATGCACCCCAGAATCATTTTCATCTCTGAGTCCCAAGCTGAGAGAGATCTCATCAGTCATTCGCTCTGGGAGCCAGTCTTCTGGTGCCCAAAGATGGATCAGGGAGGAGTTTAGCTTGCCCTAAACGTCAGCCCTCTTTTTTGTGAATGAATTGTGGTCATCATTGCTGGGGCCATCAAAGCCATGAGGAGAAGCAGCAGCAAAACACAGCTTCTCTGCCAGGGCTGCTGGGCAGGCAGGATTTTGCCACAACTCACTTCTGTCTGCTCAAGGTAACTCAGCCCTGTCCCTCTGAAACACGATCTCATCACTGAGCTGAGCTGTCTGACATCTGCTCTGCCAGGTGAGCATCTGTGCTCGGATCCGCTCTTAACCACCATGAAACCATGGCCTCGGTGAAATGAAGAGCACACTTGTCTCAGCTGATGAGAAAGTCAAGAAGAAATAAGTCAGTGATGAGAGTTGCATAGTGCAGATCTCAAGAAGCCAACTTTAGGGCGCAGTCCCCCCACACAGAGGGTGGAAATCCATTCTCCTCTCCGAGTCAACCGTGCCTACCCTGAGCCCCGGCCCTGCACTGACCCCGTTCTGCATTGGTACAGATTCTCAGGCCACATTTGACCCCATCTCACACACCCCTCGTACACCCATGGGTTAAAGGGTGCCCCACTGCACCTCCAGCTGATAAAACCGTACTTGAGAGGAGGAGATGTTTGGTCTGTCCCTGCCATTCAAAAGATAAAGCCAGAGTCAGTTGCTATTAAGAAAACACTCCCTGTACTGAACACCAAGGCACTCCACCTCAGCACATGGCTGTTGTTGAAAAGTCCAGAAAAAGCACTATTTTTTTCCTTTACCAAGGTATTGTTTTGTTATCAGAAGGTGAATGGCTGAGGAAAGCCTCACGAGCCATGTGCCATGGGGCGAGAGTCCTCTTGGACATACTCCACACTCATGGGCACCTCCTGAACCTGCCAAGGCTCCCTCCCTGCCTCTGCTCTTGAGGTTTCTCCCCTCCTGGAGCCCTCTCAGTACTGGGAGGCTGCTCTGAGATCTCCTTGGAGGAGAGAGACTGACCTACATTTAGGGACATAAATGGAGTATTTGCAGTTGTTAAAGCCTTTATTGCACAGGATTTCTCTCCCTGCAAGTGATCTCATGGTTGTGTTGGGTTTGGGACCCACCACTGTGCAAGGGAGCTGAAATTACAGTAAATCACCTCCCTGACAGCCAGCAAGTGAGGAATGCTCACCCTTTCACCAAGAGTACACTGTGATCTGCTCCATGATCTGCTCACTGATCCCAAGCTCCTGCTTTCTGCACCTCCTCACTGGCTCTCATCTCCCTGGACGTTTCTGCTTGTGCAATTGTCCAGCAGTGCTGATATCGACGAGACACAAGTGACAAAATAAAATAGAAATCATTAATTTCAAGCTCTGTTGGTAGTAAAGAAAAGAAAATCAATGCTTGGCAAATGGAATCAGGAGATACTGGAAGAAAGGCTCTCACTAGCTTCAGTGACAGAGGTGGGGGACTGTAAAAACAGGGCTTGGTAGTGGTGTTCTTTCAGCTGCTGTGCCTTAAAGTTGGCTTTTTGCATGTTCATGGAAAAATAAGCTACCTGTTTGTTTCAACTGTCTTGTTGATATTTGCTACAAGAGGAGGAGAGTGTTGGGCTGCATGAAGTGCAGAGCAGAGCTTGCTGTGCCTCTCTTTGTTTGGAGCCAGATGAGCACCCTGCAGGAGGAGGATGGAAGAGGCAGCAGCAGCCAGGTCCTTTGCTTGTGCACAAGAGACCTCAAGAGGTGGTCCCTGGAGACCAACCACATGCAGCCTAATGCAGGACTGCTGCACAGCAAAACAAAGGGGGAAGAGAAAGCATCTGGAACACAAATTCTCCAATTAAAGCCAGGGCTTGGTCACGTCCTGCAATGTTGGGAGGAGTTCATCACATTTACAAGACTGTTAGGAGGGTGCTGGGAGTCAGACATCAGGTTCAGAGTCAAATTGCAAGAGGACAGCTCTGTTAGAGACCCAAATAAGAGGTAGGTGTCTGCAGGGGCTTTGGTCTGGCAGCTGTCTTTGTGGCCTTACAATAGGATTTTTAAAAGACTGTGCATCCAGGGCTACAGGGGACACCAAGAGTGATCAAAGGCTGCAGAAAATATCCCTGAAAAGGGCTGGAAAACATTAGAAACTACTCATACGGTGAGCAGATGAATAACAAAGGGTGTTTTAACTGCCTGTAAAACAGCCGGGTACAGATAAATCCTCTCTGCCTCACGACACAGGCAGAAACATATTTTTCAATTAAAGTGAGAGATGGTAAATCCAGAATTGATGAAAGGACGTTTTCCTTCGCACAGTGAGATGGGATTCAGCTCAGCAGCTAGAGACGTCTAAACCACAGACATCTGCTCCTGAACTGGCTGTTCAGGCTTCTCTCTGAGACAGCAGGGGAAAAAGGCACTTTCCAGGAGCGACTCATTTGGCCAAATAGAAATATCCATTTGTGGAAGAGATAACTCACACCATGCTCTGCTGACTGTATTGACTGGATCCCCACTGGTAAGCCTGACTGGGAAGGCCAGCACAGATTAGACACCTGCCTAGTCAGGTGTGGTTTTTTCTTGGAATATTAAACTGTGGAACTTATTGGAAGGAAGAA
Source organism: Dromococcyx pavoninus (assembly GCA_033558185.1). Classification (NCBI taxonomy): domain Eukaryota; kingdom Metazoa; phylum Chordata; class Aves; order Cuculiformes; family Neomorphidae; genus Dromococcyx; species Dromococcyx pavoninus. The sequence goes on along the minus strand of JAUMJL010000224.1, from coordinate 589,334 downwards.
GATAAACTGCATTCAAACCCAAGACTGGAATAAATACAAAAAACAAGAATAGCCAGACTTATCACAGATGGTGTTAAGAGCATTTTGGAACAGATATAGAACTGCTTGCTTCAAGACTTAAATCCATTTTATAGTTTTAGGATTAGGATTAAGATCCTTACGTGGGACATTTTGGTTCGTATCTATCTGCTGGGTGATCAGAGGTAGGCTACTAAGCTGAACGGACCACGAATCCCCCTCATTCTCTCGGTGTTTTACCTGCACACAGTGTCCCAAGATTTCTTGAAAGCTTGTACTGAATCATAATTAGTGTGAAATTGGAATTTTAATGGAATAGCCCGTATCAGAATGGAGCACAGCAGAATGGAGTAGAACAGGGCAGAGCAGAACCAGAAACCCAAAACAAATACATGTGTAAAGACAAAAAAAAAAACATGTTGAAAAGGAAATTCTGAATATACACCCGGCATACACAGCACGGAAAATGTTCAGGCAGGTGGGATGTTGACTTTCTTGGTCTCACAGTTGTTTTCTGCAAACAATTAGAGGCTGCAAGGAGACCTTAGAGAAGCCTTCAGTACTTAAAGAGGGCTACAGGGAAGATGGAGACAGACTTTTTAGCAAGGCTTGTTGTGACAGGACAAGGAATAAGGGGTTGTAAGCAAAGGGAGGGGAGATGTAGACTGGATATCAGGAAGAAATTATTTACAGTGAGAGTGAGAAGGCCCTGGCCCAGGTTGCCCAGGGAGATGGTGGCTGCTCCATCCCTGGAGGTGTTCAAAGCCAGGCTGGATGGGGCTTTGAGCCCCCTGATCCAGTGGGAGTTGTCCCTGTCCGCAGTGGGTTGGAACTGGATGGAGTTAAAGGTCCTTTCTGACTCAAACCATTCTTTGATTCTATGATCTTTCTACTCTGTGTTTCTATATCACTAACTGGAACAGTTTTGGCCCACGCCGTAGGCTCCCAGTAATGCTGAAGGTCTGTGGACTGAATGAATTGTCTGGGTTTGAAAGCATTCTGTCAGTGTTCTTTTGGGAGGGTGTTTGGAGACAGGTTTTGCTGTAGCTATTCTTATCTTCTTAAACATGCATGGAATTAACATAAAGAGAACAAGTGAAAAGAGACATTGGCTACAGCCCATGGAGAGGGGGTTGGCCAGAGCCCAAGGTAAAGTGAGAGAGACTTGAAGCAAGAGGTGGACCATCAGGGCAGTCTGTGTTATCTTGCAGTGCAGCACCAGAGGTGCTGGTGCAAAGCCTGTCTGCAGGAATATGCTGAACTCTTGGCAGTAGCTGACCTGCTCATCACTGCAGTGTGGAGCAGGATACAGCAAAACCCCAAACTTCTGTGAGTTCTCATTGCCTAAATGTTACCTGTGTGCACGTGGGAGATTGGTATCGAATTCCACCTGTATGGAAACAGAAGAGGTGGGTACCCAGAAGCACTCAGTGACACTTTCAGACAGGCTTTTGCTACCAATACATCTGCACTCTTGAAGAGTAAATCTTATAAGTGAAATTAGACTTGGCTGCTTGAGTTAAAACCATTATAAAGTATGGACAAGGAGTGTGGAATCTTGTGCCTAAGCTGTAGTACTTGCACATATAACCAGACCAACGTGATGTAAGGACCTCTCAAGATCCTATGCCCAAATCATTAATAAGGGAGCTGTGGCACTGCTTTTGGGCCATTCGGTACAGGGCTTGGAGGGTCACCTTCCACTGTCCAAGCCAGAACACCCTGAGGGCACGTGTGGGGCTACAAACCAGTGCTCAGCAGGAAAGCTGAGTGCTACAAAAAATAAACTTACAAAAGTAAGAATGCATAGCCAGCTGTAGTCAGATCCCAGGGGACAGAGAGAAAGGAATACAGCTGTAGAGATAATAGTAATAACACAAAAGACAAAGGTCTGACTAAGATTTTTATCTGAGGTAGTGTCTAAAAACATATGATGTGGTAGAAAGTTCAGGGGCCAACTGTTTTTTCACAGGCTATGAAGAACTTTATCCTGCAGCAGTAATCAAGATAAAGACAGATCATGTAGTAGGAGGAGTAAACACAGAAGGATTAAGCAGGAAAAGGTCCAGGTGATGAATGGTGGTCCTCAGGGGTCTATATTGGGACTGGTGTTGTTTAACATCTTTGTCACAGCCATGGACAGTGGGATTGAGGACACCCTCAGCAAGTTTGCCAAAACATCGAGCTGTGTGGTGTGGTTGACATGCTGCAGGGAAGGGATGGATCCCGATGGACCGGGACAGGATGGAGAGGTGGGGCTGTGTGAATCTCATGGAGTTCAAGGCCAAGGGCAAGATCCTGCACCTGGCTGGGGGCAATGCCAACCATAAGTACCAGCTGGGGAGCGAATGGATTGAGAGCAGCCCTGAAGAGAAGGACTTGGGGTGCTGGGGGATGAGAAGCTCAACATGAGCAGCCTCCCAGTACTGAAAGGGGCTCCAGGAAAGCTGGGGAGGGGCTCTTGATCAGGGAGTGCAGGGACAGGACGAAGGTGGAATGGTTTTCAGCTGAAAGAGGGGAGATTGAGATGAGATCTTGGGAGAAATGTTTTGCTGTGAGGGTGGGGAGGCCCTGGTCCAGGTTGCCCAGAGCAGTGGTGGCTGCCCCGACCCTGGAGGTGTTCAAGGCCAGGCTGGATGGGGCTTTGAGCCCCCTGATCCAGTGGGAGGTGTCCCTGCCCATGGCAGGGGGTTGGGACCGGATGGGCTTTGAGGTCCCTTCCAACTCAAACCATTCCATGATTCTATGATTCACATGCAACATCTGTGGGAGACATTTATGCCCCAAGAATCTGGAGGTTTTTCCAGGGCCAACCTCTCTTTGTTCTCCTCTTCACACTCACCACAACCATCACCAACACAACAGCTCTAGTAGGAAAAATTAAAAACGCAAGAAAACATATCTTCTAATTCTTTTTCTCTCCTAATGGCTTGTGATGCCATAAGCAACATTACATTAAAAGTGTTATTCATCTATCTTATTTTTCTCTTTATTACAACACAATGTCAGCTCATCTGGTTAATGCTGTTCAAAATAAGCCTGATCCCGGGAGCTAATTGATAGAGCGACATGAAATTTGTGGCTCGCGCAGCAAAACGTATGATTTCAGTATTTGCAAGAATAACATAAATCCCTGCACACGTTTCATCCTAAAGGCTGCAAAATGTGCTTGCAGAGCTCTTATCGCGGCAGATTAGCGAGTTATCAGGGAGTGTCACTGGCGTCTGAACGGAGATAAGGTGCAGCAAATCCTTCCCTCCTGCTCTCTGACACACAACACCAGCCCCGAATAGGGAGCCCAGGAGCTGAGATAAATCACCAGCCCTCTGGGGACCTTCAGCTAAATAGGAATGCATTAAAGCACTATTCAGATCCCTGCACAAAGGCAGAACAGCCGTTCCTCTCTTGCTCTGTAAGGGAGACATTGTACTGGGTATTAAGCTATTAACTGTCAGGAGGGTGCATGTGTAATGCAGTGCATTAGCTTCTTACGAGGCCTGCACTCAAGAAAAGTTGGGGCAGAACAGATCCAACCTCAGCACTGTCGGCATCTTCCCTAACATGCACCAGGTTGCTTTGGAGACCGGTGCCGGTCTTCCAAACAGAACATACTGGCACCAAAATGAGACAGCCCAGATGGCTGTTAACAGCCAGGAGAAGCCCCACTGCTTGTCAGTCCTGTGCACAGAGGCCTTTGAAGAATGCAAAGTGTGGTAATAATGAATGCAATAACGACTGGAGAAAAGAAAAGCTGGCCTGCCCTGTGGAAAGGAACTTCCAGGAGTGAAGTCTCTCTCTCTATTTCTAGCACTTCACAGGTAAAGCTCAGGGTCCACTTGTTATCACAGTTGTATTTGGAAGCTCTTGACTTGCATTCCCTGAAATGCAGCCCAAGGTAAAGCAGGAGACAGCATCCCTGCGACAGGCAGATCATAGTATCATAGCATCATAGACTCACAGAACCATAGAATTAGCTGAGTTGGAAGGCACCTAAAAAGATCATTGAGCCCAACTCCTGTCCCTGCACAGGACACTCCCAACATTCACACCGTGGGGCTGAGGGCACGTCCAAATGCTTCTGGAATACTGGCAGACTGGGTACCGTGACTGCTTCCCTGCGGAGCTGTTCCAGTGCTCCACCCTCCGGGGGAAGAACCCTCCCCTGGCACATCTTCCTCAGGTCCTGTCATTGGTCACCAGAGAGAAGAGCTCAGCCTCTGTTTCCCCTCCCTCCCTTGTGAGAAGGCAGCGAACAACTCAGATCCCCTCTCAGTCTCCTCTTCTCCAGCTGAACAGCCCCAAGGACTTCAGCCTCTCCTCACATGACTTCCCCTCTAAACCCATCACCTGCTCCTAGCAGAGATCCTCGTGTAATCAGAAACAGCGCGATCAGTCGGCTGAAATGGAACAGGAGAGACAAATGGCATTAAAAGCAGGAGTCCACTAAGAGGATAGAGAGCTTTGAGAATTAGTTATTTGACTCTTTTTGACCTAAATCTCTAGTTTAATAAAGCAAAGTCCTTCCACATGGTGCTCGTTAAAGTCCTTGAAGAGAAGGGTTTTGCAGCCAGAGCAGGGACTCAGCAGAGGACTCAATCCAGCAGCTGGCAACAAGAAGGTGGTCAAATCACAGCCTAATCCTGCCCACCTGTTTTGCACACCCCTCCCCTGGACATTGTGCTCAGGACAGGGTCACAATTGTTCAGTTGCTGCCACCTTCACATGTATAGCAGAACAGGGAAAAGCTGAGACCTGCCTGACAACAGGCATTGATTTTCCAGAGAGGATGAAGTACTTCAGGACTTCTTCCCAGCAGGCAGAGGGACCCAAATCTGCCCCTCTGCTCTGATCTGGTGGGACCTCACCTGGAGCCCTGTGTCCAGTCCTGGAGTCCTCAGCACAGAAAGGAGTGAATCCAGAGGAGGCCACGGAGATGAACCAAGGGCTGGAGCACCTCCTGTACGAGGACAGGGTGAGTGAGTAGGGTTTGTTCAGCCTGGAGAAGAGAAGGCTGCGGGAGGACCTTAGAGCAGCCTGAAAGGGGCTCCAGGAAAGCTGGGGAGGGGCTCTTGATCAGGGACTGCAGAGACAGGACAAGGGGAAAGGGTTTTAAACTGAAAGAGGAGAGATTGAGATGAGATCTTGGGAAGAAATATTTTTCTGTGAGGGTGGGGAGGCCCTGGCCCAGGTTGCCCAAAGAAGTGGTGGCTGCCCCATCCCTGGAGGTGTTCAAGGCCAGGTTGGTTGGGTCTTTGAGCCCCCTGATCCAGTGGGAGGTGTCCTGGCCCATGGCAGGGGTTGGAACTGGATGGGTTTTAAAGTTCCTTCCAACGCAAACCATTCCATGATTCTGTGATTCCAGACCATTGTGGGTGTGTTACAAGAACAAAGGGGCTACTGAGGGGAGGGCATGGGCACAGCACCCTCCTTCAGCTTCCCTCCCCCCTCTCTTGGGGAGCCAGTCCTTGTTTGCTCTTACCTGGCAAGGCAGTCCCCTTCATGCCTGAATGTAGGCTGGAAATCCGTGCAGGGTTAAAGAACTGCAGGTTCCCCCCAACCAGTGCCTCAGGCTGTGACAGGCGGCTCTGCCAGGATTTGTACTCTGCTCCCTGCAGAAACAGCTCCTCCATGGAGCCCGAGACAAGGCCTGTGGGGAAGGGAGGGTTGTGATGAGCCCAGCATTGCAGCTGAGACAACAAGATAGAGATGGAGATCCAGCCAGTGGGTCTGTCTGGCATCACAGATCTGATGCTACCAGCTGTAGCAGATGGAGACCCTGCCAGAAGCTGGTGGTGTTTATCCTCCCAGGACCATCTGTCCTCAAACAGGGCTCTCTGCTGCATTTCTCTCCTTGGCACAGAGCGAGCTCACCCGTGGGTGAAAAAAAGGCCAGTTTCCCTGGAAATGAAGAGACTCTTTACTGCTCTGAGCGAATCCAAACACTTTCAGGCAGGGCCTTGTCAGCAGGAAAGATTTCTACCCTCCAGGATCTTGGGATCTGCCTTATGTGGGCTGACAGTGATGAAGGACATGCACTGCTTGCAAAAGCCTGGGCACGCTCCTCCTCCAGCGCTTCCCTGAAGCCCTCTGGCTGCAGGGCTGGGTTTATCTACTGGAGCATTCATTTTCCCTTCTCACTGCTCAGCTCCAGAGTACTGCTTCACAGAAATACACTGCAGTAATCTCAGAGAGATCAGAGCTCCCTTTCCAGTATTTCACAAGCACTCTGACTATCAAGATGACACATGCATTCCCAGCAAAGAGGAACCTGTTGGGTACCAACTTAAAGCCAGGGTCTAATTCCAGCCAGCCATGGTGAACACATCTACACCAACGTTATTCACTGCAGTTCACTGGACTTGATCCATGGAAATACAGAATCACAATGGCACTGGATTCTCCCACAAACTGTCCTCCCATCTCCCCCATAACCCCCAAACCCCCTAAGGTGTGGGAGTCTCTATTAAAATCAGAGAATCATAGAATTGTTTGGGTTGGAAGGGACCTCAAAGCCCGTCCAGTTCCAACGCCCCCTGCCATGGGCAGGGACACCTCCCACTGGATCAGGAGGCTCAAAGCCCCATCCAACCTGGCCTTGAACACCTCCAGGGATGGGGCAGCCACAGCTTCTCTGGGCAACCTGGGCAACTCCCCACCCTCATAGGAAAATATTTCTCCCTAAGGTCTTATCCCAATCTCCCCTCTTTCAGCTGAAATCCTTTCCCCCTTGTCCTTTCCTGCACTCTCTGATCAAGAGCCCCTCCCCAGCTTTCCTGGATCCCCTTTCAGTTCTGGGAGGCTGCTCTGAGGTTTCATTGGAGTCTTCTCTTCTGCAGGCTGAACAACACCAACTCTCTCAACCTGTCCTTGGGTGGGAGGTGCTTCAGCTCTTGGATCACCTTTGTGGCCTCCTCTGGACTCTCTCTACCAGACCCATATTGTTCCTGTGCTGAAGACTCCAGAATTGAATGCAGGGCTCCTGGTGAGCTCTGATGATAGCGGAGCAAAGGGGCAGAATCACCTCCCTTGACTAGTGTACACTGGACAATAATATCCCATGTAGCAACTTTCAGCAAAACAAACTACTGAGCTTGGAAGTGACCACATGGACCCAGAAATCCCTACCACATGTTTACCTAATTCCCAGCTGTACCACTTTCTTTATCATTTCTATCTAACCTGTGGCAAAGTCAACTCCCTGCCAGTAAAATCCCCTTCTGGCCTTGTTTCTTGCCCCCAGGAAATTCTCAGACATCTTCAAACCTGATGCCAGAAATAACTGTATTTTCATGTCTCCTTCAGGCTGCAAAGAGCTGCAATGTCTGTATAAGCCAACCTCTGACTTGCACACCCAAGGGTTATCTGGGCTGCTCCAGGCTTTGAGGTGTTCTAGCAGCTTTAATTTACACTCTGTGCTCAGGGTGAGGGGAGGGCCAGCTTTAGCCTTATAAATAAAGAGAAAATCCAGAGTCTTTTGAATTAAAGGCTAAGCACCAGCTTCTATAATCACTCTGTATAGTCTCTGGGATCTTCCCTCATTTAGAGAGTGATTTTTCACTTTAACTCACTGCCCAAGCCTGCTTTCAATTAATCCTTCTCTGCCCAAGTCCTCTCAGCATATGGCCTGAAAGGTTCTTGGCATGGGGTGGGTAACTCAGAGATGTCCTAATCCAACATTTGCCAGCTGATAAGTCCCTGTGCTCTTTTGAGCTGCCCAGTAATATCTTTAATCACCCCAAACTGTTCCGTCTCCCTTGTCGTTGCTTTGCTCCTTCGAGCGCGGAAGGTCGATTTGATGGCTGTGTTGCTGTGGGAGGCAGGATTTGGAGGCAGCTGCAGGTGGACACCTGGAGGACTGCATTGTCACCAGCCAGGGGTGTTGGAGCAACAGTTCCCTGGGGGAAGAGCAGTGCCTGGTGTGTAGAAGTGCCCTGCTGAAGCAGCAGTCCAGAGTAGCCCACTGGCCCTTTGAAGAATTCAAAGAGATAGATGTGCTTAATATTAAAGAGCAGAACATCTCCGCTTACAGCTGCCTGTGGAGCCAGGGTGGGGATGATGATGTCCAAAACTGTGAGATGCCACCCTGGGCTTCATCTCCTGCTGAAGTGCAATATGGCCCAGGCTGAGGATTCCCAAGTCATAGCATGTTGAAAAAGAGCCTACAATTTAGGCCCTGAAGAATTATGAGCATTACAGGGTCAGCATCCAGCCTGGAGAAACACGTAATACTGCAAATACAGTGTTCTGCTTCCCAGAATATTCTGATTAGAGGCTTTCATCCTATCTATCCTCTATCAAAGGGCTGGAGCACCTCCCATACAAGGACAGTGTGAGAGAGCTGGTGTTGTTCAGCCTGGAGAACAGAAGGGAGACCTTAGAGCAGCCTCCCAGTACTGAAAGGGGCTCCAGGAAAGCTGGGGATGGGCTCTTGATCAGGGAGTGCAGGGATAGGATGAGGTGGACCAGTTTTAAGATGAAAGAGGGGGGATTTAGCTTAGATATTAGGAAGGATTTTTTTCCTGTGAGGATAGTGAGGCCTTGACACAGGTTGCCCAGAGCTGTCATGGGCTGCCCCATCCCTGGAGGTGCTGAAGGACAGGTTGGATGGGGCTTTGAGCCCCCTGATCCAGTGGGAGTTGTCCCTGCCCATGGCAGGAGCGTGCAACTGAATGGACTTTGAGATCCCTTCCAACCCAAACCATTCCATGATTCATTTGCTTTAGTTTTTGAAATGATTTAAACCACAGCCCAGCAGTGATGTGACTAAACCACCTCTTTCAGCAGTTTCCAGTTCTGCTGTCTTTTGCCAGTGGCGTTTCCAGTCTGGTGAATCAGGACTTGCACAGGGTTGTTGTGTAGAAATGAAAAGCAGGGTTCTTCAGTATCCCAAGTTGCAGTGAATTTTCAAAGAGGTTCCAACTCTCTACACTGGAAACCTCTGTCTCCCTGCCTGCTGGGACAGATTAATAATGCAGCTTCTCATTACTTAACTTCAGCGATGCTGCCTCAGCAGTGCAGAGCCCTCCAGGTGCTGGGAAGTCACATGCCTGGAAAGTAAATGCTGGAGTGGACACGGGCAGCCTCACCAAGGCCCTGTCTCCAACAGCTCAATTAAATTAAACAAGTAAATCAAGAGGCAGCAGGAGATCAATGCCCCTCACAGATGAAGGCCTTTCAGGAGAAGGGGCATTTGTTCTGAACATGATCCATCTTGGCTGTTGGGAAGGGACCCCCGAGGTGCCCTGGGAGATCTCTGCCCCCCCCCCCGTGAGCTCTGAGCTCCACCAGCCCAGCAAGGGGCAGCAGGTTCTGCAGGTGCAGCACGGGGCAGCTCCTCTGGCACAGACGATTCCCCTGAGGTTTCTTTCCCCAGTGCTTAGTGTGTCACTGGGTCTGTTCAGCCTGGAGAAGAGGAGATGGAGGGGAGACCTCCTCCTGCTCTGCGGCTTCCTCACATGGGGAGGAGGAGGAGCAGGCGCTGAGCTCTTCCCTCTGGACCCAAGGGAATGGCAGGAAGATGTGCCAGGGGAGGGTCAGGCTGGACATCATGAGCAGGTTCTTCCCCAGAGGGTGGTGGAGCACTGGAACAGCTCCCCAGGGAAGCAGTCACAGCCTGACAATATTCCAGAAGCCTTTGGCCAACACCCTCAGCCCCACGGTGGGAATGTTGGGGTTGTCCTGTGCAGGGCCAGGAGTTGGACTCGATGGGTGGTTCCCTTCCATTTCAGGGTGTTTGATGATTCTATGATTCTGGCTTCTTCCCTACATATTTGAAGCAGTACAGCTCTGGTATTAGCTTCCTTTCCTACTGTTTTCCTGCAGAGGCTCACATGAGTTAATAATATGAGGAATCTTTACAATTATCGTAGTGTAATTATCTGTAGCAAAGATCTATTTTGAGATGGAGGAGAAATGACTAGTTAGTGCCACAAATCCATAGTAATTAGAATTAAATTCAGAGAGTATTGGATACCCTTCAGTGGCCAACTCATTGATCTCCTCCCTGTGTAATTTTAAGTATTTTTTATTGTTAACTTTCTTTTGTGAGTTGTTTGGGTTTTTTTTTCACTTTAAATTTCACGTGGAAAAAATAATCACCTCCCTACCATGAACTACTATGAGCCTAAACCCCTGCAAGCAGCAGTACAAAATCTGCATTTTTTTATTAAGGCTTTCTTCTCTTTTTTTACTGGTTATCTACAACCAATTTTAAAGTTTCATGGTCTCCAACATTTTTCATGAACATGAAGAAGTAACTAAATTTTGTGCTGGTTTTCTGCACTGTAGATAGATATGGATTGAGTGCTTACATTCTATAAACTGGCTTTCATCAAGTCTTGCCTATTAACACTGTTTGCTGACCTGTCCAGTCCATCACACACTGGAGTCTGTTCTGACCTTTTGCTGTTGTCTGACAATGACAGGGATCTGAATCCACATGATTCATAAAATCACAGAATCATAAAATGCCCTGAGCTGGAAGGGACCCACCAGGACCATCGAGTCCAACTCCTGTCCCTGCACAGGACACCCCCAACATTCACCCTGAGGGTGTTGGCCAAAGGCTTCTGGAATATTGTCAGGCTGTGACTGCTTCCCTGGGGAGCTGTTCCAGTGCTCCAACACCCTCTGGGGAAAGAACCTGCTCCTAATGTCCAACCTGACCCTCCCCTGGCACATCTTCCTGCCATTCCCTCGGGTCCAGAGAGAAGAGCTCAGCTCCTGTTTCCCCTCCCTCCCTTGTGAGGAGGTAGTGAGCAGCTCTGAGATCCCCCCTCAGCCTTCTCTTCTCCAGGCTGAACAGACCCAGTGATTTCAGCTTCTCCTCACACATTTCCCCTCTAAACCCTTCCCCAACTCCGTGCCCTCCTCTGGACACTCTCCAGCATTAGATCCCCTTTATCCTGTGGTCCCAGATCTGCCCCCAGTGCTCAGGGTGGGGCTGTCCCAGTGCAGAGCAGAGCAGGACAATCCCCTCCCTCTCCTGGCAGTGATGCCGTGCTGGATGCCCCCAGGACACGGTTGCCCTCTTGGCTGCCAGGACACTGCTGGCTCATGGTCAATTTGCCATTGACCAGAACCCCTCTATCTCTTTCCCCAGGGCTGCTCTCCAGCCTCTTGCTCCCCACATGGATACCCGGGGTTGCTGTGTCCCAGGTGCACAATGCAACATATCTGAACTCGGGAGAACTGGGATCCAGATGTCAGTTTTTACATAAAGAATTGCTTGTGCTGGGGATGTAGATCCTAGGAACCACGTAATGCAGTTGTTGGTTAGGATCCAGAAGCAGCCTGGAAGTGCAGTCAGTTGTGAACAGTGTGTGCACTCTTTGAGAAAGGGACCGATACTTCAAAGATTTTTGTTCTTTCTGTTAGAATATCTCTCAATAATGCACTTCCAGCTGCTGTAAAGAAGCAGTATTTTAAGCTAAAGCAAGGCATCCCTGGAACATTTAGATTCTTTTGGGTAGATTATCTTGATGAATTTACTTGTGGGTTCATGTGTCTCAATAGCACCCACAGAAAGCATCAGACTTTGTAAAATTGCATTAAATTAGCAGTTAAGTGTTTGGAGACTTAGTTTCTTAATATTGTTTAGCCAACTGTATCATGCAGATTGTGAAAAGTGCTTTAATCTGCAACATACAGGACTTCCCGAGGGATCAGCACCAGTCCTGATATGTTAATATTGCAAAAATGGATGATCCAATTAAGCTCTGCTAAACCATGGCAGAATGCAAGGTCCATATGTTGGCTTATCCTTATGGTTTGTGTATTAGTCTGAAATTACCAGGCAGCCTGTGCTGTTCACTGGATTCTGAGGCCTCATCGCAGCTGGTAGAGAGAGAAAATGCTCTTTGCCTTGCTAACAAGGTTTTTTTTTGTCCCCTTGCAATGTATTTTCACTCACAGGGCAGTTTTCCAAGAAGAGAAGCTTCTTCCATTGATACTGTGACCGGTTCATTTTTTTTCTTGCTGCACTCAGCTCTCTGCTTCTGGGCCCAAACACTGTCCCTAAAGAACAACTATCTGTGAGGAATTATTTCCACCCGTAGGTGTAAAAGGTCCTTGATAACCTCACTACAAGGTAACACAGAGCCATTTACACCTGTGCCCTCACCCAGGTTTACAGCAGAGGACTGACCTGGCAGCAGGTAGGGAAGGTGGCTGACACAGCAGCCCCTTCTACCGTGGGTTCCTTCTGAGTCACTGAACTGCCTCGGATTTATGTCTCTACCCAGGCCAAAGGGGAATTTGATTCTGTGAGCTCTTCAATAACAAATATATTTTTACAGTGTGCTGTTTGCACTTCATCACCTCTACACAGGGCAGACTCTACCAAAAAACACTCTGCATATCAGTTCCTTGCCTACCCTGAGCAGTGTTCATGTGCTGCGTGGAAGGCAGATGCCACCTCTGGGCTCCAGCAGCAGCCTCATCGTGACTAACTGCTGCTTTGGGTTGAGGTGGGAAAGGCACAGTCCTCCGAGCTTCTTCCAGGGCAGTTCTGTTCTCTGCTGTAAGCCATGTCCTGATATCCACATTTGCAGACTTGGGATTTTCTGTTGGGTGGATGCAGCAGCTTCTCCAGCTTGTTAGCTCTTCTGAACAGAGACCAGGAGCTGAAAGAAGCCACAAAGGATTTCCTGCAGGAGATCTGTTCCAGTCAAAAGTCACTTAACAAGTTCACCAGCACCTTTATCGAAGTCTGTTCTATCTTCAGTGGAGGCTGGAGCGGAGACCCTCAGAGAATCATAGAATCATGGAATCATTAAGGCTGGAAAAGACCTCTAAGCTCATCCAGTCTAACTCACTGTGCCTACTAAACCATGTCCCAAGTGCTATTTCTACACAATTTTTGATGGTGTCTTCATCACTGCCCTGAGTGTCCTCTTTCAGTGCTTCACCTGTATCTTGGTAAAGAAGTATTTTATAACATCCAATTGAAACCCTTCCACCTTGTATCGATCTCTAAGTCTATGACCAGGACTTGTAAAGGCTGCTTTGTCTCTTCTTCCCTTGGAGATGGATTCCTGGCACTGCTGGCTGACCATGGCCACCCACTCTGCAAGGCCATCAGATCAGAGGAGAGTTTGCTGCTGCTGCTTTTGATGCTGGGGAAAGCAAAACCATCCTTGAGGATGATGACCAGCAGTCCCAAGTGTGCCATCCGTCTGCCTCTGGAAAGACAGGATTTTCCTGTTTAACATTCCAGGACTCCTCTGCACTGCTCTGTCTCGTCCCACTGAGACTGTGCTGCTGCTGCATTGTGATATTTTTGTTCTTTTTTAAATGACATCTCTATTACTCTCAAATTGTGAGTTAGGTTCAGAAGGCAGTATTTACCTCCATAGGTACTCATTTTCTATGATACAGAGAATAACATATCACACCTTCTGGCACAGAGAAATGACTCAGGTTTTTCGCTCTTGGAGGCACAGAAATATCATAAAACCATAGAATCATGGAATGATTTGGGTTGGAAGGGACATCAAAGTCCATCCAGTTCCACCCCCCTGCCATGGGCAGGGACACCTCCCACTGGATCAGGGGGCTCCAAGCCCCACCCAGCCTGGCCTTGAACACCTCCAGGGATGGGGCAGCCACCACTGCTCTGGGCAACCTGGGCCAGGGCCTCCCCACCCTCACAGGAAAACATTTCTTCCCAAGATCTCATCTCAATCTCCTCTCTTTCAGCTTAAAACCTTTCCCCTTTGTCCTATCCCTGCACTCCCTGATCAAGAGCCCCTCCCCAGCTTTCCTGGAGCCCCTTTCAGTACTGGGAGGCTGCTCTAAGGTCTCCCCACAGCCTTCTCCTCTCCAGCCTGAACAACCCCAACTCTCTCACCCTGTCCTCGTACAGGAGGTGCTCCAGCCCTTGCTTCATCTCTGTGGCCTCCTCTGGACTCACTCCAACAGCTCCAGGTCCTTCCTGTGCTGAGGACTCCAGGACTGGACACAGGACTCCAGGTGGGGTCTCCCCAGAGCAGAGCAGAGGGGCAGAATCCCCTCCCTGGCCCTGCTGGTCCCGCTGCTTTGGATGAAGCCCAGGACACAGGTGGCTAATATACACTGACACTTGTTGCTATACTTTCCTCTCATACTCCCAGCTGATTTTGTCCCTTATTAATTATTTTTTGGGGGGCATTTGGAGAAATATTAGTGTATTTTAGCTATCTAATTATCTTTAAAAACTTCTCCCTCATGTTTGTTCAACTGGCTTGAATAGAAATTTATGGTTTTGCCAGTTAGTATTAAGAAAGGACACTTCTCTTGCCTCTTTGTTGCTCTTGGAATTCTCAGATAAGGGTAAAGTTTGTACTGGCAGTTGGGATATTATCTTCTTTTCTAATAATTTAAGGCATTTTCATTTACAGAGGTTCAGAAGTTCATGAAGAAAGATGCTGCTGCTCTGCTTATTATGGGAGCCTCTGGTTAGATAACGAAATTGGAAAAAAAAGTATTATGATACCCTCCTCCCTTATCAATTCTGTAATGTTCATGTGCTTGCAATTAAAATTCTGCATATACATTTTAATTGTAAGCTCTTTGCTGCTATGCCAGCTCATCCCAGTCACTGGAATGGTGTCCTGAGGGCATTTAAGAAGGGAAACCAGTGACAAATGGAATGATTTTCTTAATACACAGATGTTCATCATTTACATTCAGCACTGAAGAACTGGGTAATGAACATTACTGGATTTCAAGTGCAACTGTGACTTTGTCCTCCTGGGAGGTAAGAGTTTTCAAAGGCAGGACAGGATCTGTAGGGGCTGCAGTCCTTGGGTTTGATCACAGAATCATAGAATGATCTGGGTTGGAAAGGATCTCAAAGCCCATCCAGTTCCACCCCCTTGCCACAGGCAGGGACACCTCCCACTGGACCAGGGTGCTCAAAGTCCCATCCAACCTGGTCTTGAACACCTGCAGGGACAAGGAATCTGGGCAACCTGTGCCAGTGCTTCACCACCCCATGTTGATACTACATTTGTGAACCTCTCTTTTTAGTTTCTTTGCTTTTCTGACAAGTGCACAAAATAAAACATTTCATTTGGGATTGTATGAAATATTTCATACTGAATGTAACAATGTTGTTTTGGTTTAGTAAGAAAAATAATATTCCAGTAGAAGCCAAGTAAAGCCTTTTTTTCCACTTGATTTTTCAATTTTGCTGTCAAACTGAAAAATCAGCTATTCCCCCAGACCAATATCAGGGAGCTCTGTTCTCCTGTACGGAACAGCAGTGTCCTGATGCTGAACAGAAGAATATTTCCTGGCAGCATCATTTGTTTTAAGCCTTGAAAAATACTCTGATCGCAGCGAAAAAGGTGGAGAAGAGACTCCAGCCCTTCCTCACCAGTAGCACAGCTGAGCTATTCCAAGAGGCAGTAGCAGGAACCCAAACTGCTTTCCTTGCCTTGGGATCTTCAAAACATCCTAAAGAAAAGCTCACAGGCCCTTGAAACAAATGGCTTTCCCCTTCAGCAACACTGGAGAAAGTCTTTTCAAGGGGAAAGGTCTCCCTGGAGCCTTCCCTTCTCCAGGCTGAACAACCCTAACTCTCTCATCCTCTCCTCAGATGGGGATGTGCTCCAGCCCTTATGTCCTCTTTGAGGCCTCCCCTGAACTAGTTCTGACAGATCCATATCCTGCAGGCACCCATTTCCCCATCAGCCTGCAGAAAAGGAGTTTGGATGCCTTGGTATTCCAGCAGCTTACTGAGAAGAAGCAGAGAAACAAGGAGAGGCTTTGAAACCCCTTGGGAGTCCCAGCTGGGGTTTCCTCTACCTGGAACTGTTTGGAGGAAAAAATTTAGTGCCGAAGAATTAGCAAACTCTGTTTGAAAACAAAAGGCTGGTTGGCCTGTTTGCTGTTGGTCTGGCTTTTCAGCTGTGATGCTGTAAAAATTACCTGACTGCTCTGAGCTATGTCTTTGCTGCACTGGTTGTTCGAGGTAGGAGTTCCTACATAGGCGACGTTACAGACCTCCTCTATCTCAGGCAAGACTCTACCAACAGATTGTTTGTGATAAGGTTTTGGATAAAGAAGAAATAGATCCTCCTTCCTACTAGAAGAATCTAAAGGACCTGCTTATGCTTTTCTCTTGTCTCTGGGAAAGACATGAGGTGTCCATTTCTCTCTTAAGAAGTATAAATGTGCTGAGTGCTTGGACAGAAGCACGGGGGGAGCTGCCATCACATTACACATCCTCTTGCAGGACTCGCAGTATCATTAAATAACCAACCAAACACCAGATGAGTCCAGTGAGGATGATTGACTATGAACAGCTCACCCTGGGCTCCCTTCAAAGTGAGCAGAAGGCGATCAGTACCTACACGGACAACTCACCCAGCCTTCCAGGTGCTGACAGCAGTGACTGCTTCCCCAGATACTCTGATGTGTTTTTATACCTCAGATTTAGTTTTCTCCACTGAAGGTTTCACCGCTCAGATGAAGCCCCAGAATTTGGCTCTGACCTTTGAGTCTTTTCATGAGTCTGGTGTGACTTCCTCCCTCTCATTTATGTCTTTATTAGGAGTGTCATATTCTATATGTTCTTGTACTTCTTTTTTCTTCTAAAAGAGCTAACATTATACTAAGACTGCTACAGGTTGTTAAGTGATAACAAGCCACAGGAGAGAGAGTGAATGACTGATGAACAGGCCAAGCTCTGTAGATTTCTAGAAATAATGACAGAAGGACCAGGAGTAGAGCTGGAAAAGGCTGGTGCTCATCCAGCAGAGTGGGGCTGCAGATTTAGACCAGAAAACGCAAAACCTGGGAAAAAAAGCTGAGAGTTTTGTTACAACATTGAGGAGATTATTTACCCATAACAAAGTTCTGCCAAAACATTAATTAAAATGTGTCCTAGAAGTTATCTACTACAGATAAACAGTACAAACAAGGTAATAGAACCATAGAATAGTTTGAGCTGGAAGGGATCTTAAAGGCCATTCAGTTCCAACTCCCTGCCATGGGCAGGGACACCTCCCTTTGGAGGTGTTCAAGGCCAGGTTGGATGGGGCTTTGAGCACCCTGATCCAGAGGAAGGTGTTCCTGCCCATGGCAGGGGATTGGAACTGAATGGGCTTTAAGGATCCATCCAACCCAAACCATTCCGTGTTTCTATGATTCCATTCTTTGAGCTAGTTATAAAAATACCAACTACAATCAGACCCCGGGCAAGTGCCCCCAAACCCCCATCTGAATCCCTGTTCCAGACTAATGGTGAACTGTTGATAACTGCCCCTGAGTGTAGGTTTTAAACTTCTCAGCAGAGCTTTCGTCTGGCTTGTGTTTGCCTGACTTTCTGATGAGAATGTGACATGAACCTGTGAAAGAAGCTTTGCGAAAATCAAGATATATGATCTCTACCGCTTCTCCCTTCTCTGCAGAGCCTGTTACTGTCACAGATGGGAACTGCATCAGTTTGACATAACTTGTTCCTTACAAATCTGTTGGCTGTTTTTATATCCTTGTATTCTGGGTTTTCAAATATTGTAAGCTTTTGTATTTGGATATGTGTTTCTCCAGAACTGGATAAGCCTATAATTCGTCTTTCTCCCGCATTTAAAACAGATGCTGTGCCTGCCAGTTTTCATCCTTCTGAAACCCACTGCAGCTTACTTTGAAAGAAAACTGAGGGGGGACCTCATTGTGCTCTGCAGCTTCTTCACAAGGGGAGGAGGAGGAGCAGGGGCTGAGCTCTTCTCTCTGGACCCGAGGGAATGGCAGGAAGATGTGCCAGGGGAGGGTCAGGCTGGACATCATGAGCAGGTTCTTCCCCAGAGGGTGGTGGAGCACTGGAACAGCTCCCCAGGGAAGCAGTCCCAGCCTGACAATATTCCAGAAGCCTTTGGCCATCGCCCCCAGCCACAGAGTGTGAATGTTGGGGGGGTCCTGTGCAGGGACAGGGGTTGGACTCGATGGTCCTGGTGGATACCTTCCAACTCAGGTCATTCAATCCTTCTATGATTCTATAAAAACCCTAAAGAGACGCCAAGATTACCGACCTCTCAGAAATGACAGAGGCAGAGAGAACCTCTCTAGGTCAGGATGATTTCTGAAGCATCGAATGCTTTTGTTAGCTAATGAATTTCACTGTAACTGACCACAATTAATCCTTTTGCAAACAGGACCCTTCACACCCTGTTGATCAGTAAAATGGTGCTTTTCAAGGGATCATTCTTTCCTGATGGCTCCTTGTGACTCCTTATCTACCTTACTAGCAGTGTTCCATTCAAGTCTTTATCTCTCTGGCTTTGTCTCTGACCATCTGCCCCGTTCTTTGATGTTGTCCTCAGCAACATCACCTACTTTTCACTTTTTTGCTGCTAGTCAAGCTGGTCACTCCTGGTTCTTCTCTGGCATTTATTCGTAGGGATAAACTGAACTTACACCCTTGCTATCAGTCAATTAAAAAGCCATTAGTGCTCCCGAGCTTCCCATTCTGTTCAGCTGCTTTTATTATGAACACTAATCAGCTCTCTGAAGTTCTTGACGTCTGTCGCCTTAAAACTCAGTCTTTAGTTTGCTTTCTTCCTTCCTTTCTCTTCTAAGGATCATTGACTACTGTCGTTTCCTAATCATGCTTTTAACCAAGTTCCCTCCTGCTTTCCTTATTAGTGAGGATCAAACACCATTGCAAGCGTTCAAGGCCAAGCTGGATGGGGCTTTGAGCCCCCTAATCCAGTGGGAGGTGTCCCTGTCCATGGCAGGGGGCTTGGAAATGGATGATCTTTAAGGTCCATTCCAACCCAAATGATTATATGATTCTGGGAAATAGCTTCTTTTCTGTCTCTCAAGCTATTTTTATGCCTAAGCCATTCTGTCTGCTTGTGTATTTTTGACCATATCCACAACTCATTTGTGCCACAGAGCACCTGGAACACCAAGGCTGTCACCCATTCCTATCCCATTGCCACACAACACATCAGAAATCTTCTCCAGCATCTTACACAAGCACCTGACGCCAAAACATTTTTCATTACCCAATGTACATCTATTCAAAAATATCAAATACATCACTACAAGGTAAATTATTTTTATTCTATTAACAGAATCGTGTGCTCTTTCTTAGAGAGAGTAATTTCTCCCTTGCATCCGAGGTCCTACCCTTTTTTCTGCTGTGTCAAGTACTCATGCTTGTATTGTGGAAGTTAAGAAAACCAGTAGCTAGGTCTCTCAAGAGCCTAATTGCTTTCTTTTCCTAATCCTTCACAAGCTTTATTGCTAAAAGCCTTAATTAAACAAGAAATACCTTAAGATGTTTAGCACAGTTCCACATCAGGGAGCTCTACAGAAGCTAATTTACTCTGCTGAGAAACCGAGCATCTTCAAGTACCTGTGTGAGCTCAGCGGTTTTACACGGCACTAGGAGTGTGTGGAGTGGACAGGGCCTGCAATTGTGTGCAAGGGTGGTGGAAACAGCTGAACCTGCATTGCAAGTGCAGTGTAGATGTGTCTGCTTTTGGGGATGACAATGGCTCTGTAAACGGGAACCTCCCTCTTGGGGACAGAAACACTCGCAGATTTTTAGTGGTGGGGATTGTCCTTCCCTGACAAAGGATGAGCTCTTGTCCTTCAAGCTGAGACACCAGTTAGACAAGAAACATGGGCTCTATTCTTGAGCCTTCCACCTCTCTTGGACAGGTCACATCCACCTGATGTGTCTTAATTTCCTCATTCGTAAACAAGGATGAGGATGCTGCACTTTGCATCTGCAGCAGTGAGAAAGGTAAGAAGGAGTGGTTAAGAGCATTCAGCATTCTAACAAATAGGAGATATCCACTGGTAGGGCTGGAGAATTGGAAATGGGCAAAACCAGAGGATGGAAATGCAGTCTTGGTGTCCTTGTGCTCCTCAGAAACTCAGGAATCTCAAGATGGCAGGGATGGGTCTGGTTTTCAAGTGCCAGGTTTTAGAATCATAGAACAGTTTGTGTTGGAAGGGATCTTAAAGATCATCTTGTACCAACCCCCTGTCATGGAACAGGGTGCTCAAAGCCCCATCCATTTTGTTGATCAAAATTCAGGTCAGGCAATGATTTTCTCTGTGACTGATGAGGAAACTTGTTATATTTGTTTGCCAGTTTGTCCAACTTTCTGCATCTGGGATTAATATGCTGGAAATACCTTTGCTCTTTCTTTTCCTACTGGACACAACCACTTTGTGTTCTTTGAGCTACTCTTCTTCTGTGTGTGTCATCGTGTTGGAAACTGTGTGATCCCTGGATGTCTGTGACATGATGCCCTGAAACTAAACCTGTGGCAGTCGTGGTTGTGCTTTCCTGCACTGCCTTTCTCTCAGCTTCACATGAGCCAGCAATGGGCACTCACAGCCCAGAAAGGTGACGGTGTCCTGGGCTGCATCCAGAGCAGTGGGACCAGCAGGGCCAGGGAGGGAATTCTGCCCCTCTGCTCTGCCCTCGTGAGACCCCACCTGGAGTCCTGCGTCCAGTGCTGGAATCCTCAACACAGGAAGGACATGGATCCATTGGAACACGTCCAGAGGAAGCCACAGAGATGATCCAAGGATCCTGTATGAGGACAGACTGAGAGAGTTGTGGTTGTTCAGCCTGGAGAACGAAAGGCTCTGTGGAGAACTTAGAGCAGCCTCCCAGGACTGAAAGGGGCTCCAGGAAAGCTGGGGAGGGGCTCTTGATCAGGGAGAGCAGAGACAGGATGAGGGGAATGGTTTTGAGGTGAAAGAGGGGAGATTTAGTCTAGATATTAGGAAAGAATTTTTTTCCTGTGAGAGTGGGGGGGCAGGTTGCCCAGAGCAGGAACCCTGGAGGTGTTCAAGGCCAGGTTGGATGGGGCTTTGATCACCCTGATTCAGTGGGAGGTGCCCCTGCCCATGGCAGGGAGGTTGGAACTGGGTGAGCTTTGAGGTTCCTTCCAATCCAAACCATTCCATGATTGTATGACATGGGACTACCCAGTTACCTTGTGATAATTCCATGTAAAATCACGAGGGCAGGCAGAGATTTTGACCAAACAGTAAAAAAAAAATGAAAACCCAACCAAAATTTCAACTGTTACTGTTGATCTGAATGCCTCAGGGCTCAATTACACACACCTTGACAGAGCCAAAGTTTGCCAGAAGCCACCCCATCTCACTACACAGTGTTGTGTGTTCCCTGAGTGACTGCAGTCGTTTCTGGAATCATAAGTCACTCCTGAAAGCTGGAGCCAAGAAAGCCAAAGAGCTTTTTCTGAGTGCAGGCCCAGTTTTAGCCATTTCAGTGTCTGAAGCTGAGTGAATGAAGCCTATGTGAATAATTGATGTGGAAACACCCCTGCCTCTATTGCTTGGGATGTAAGGAAAGAGGTGGCAAATACTTCAGGTGTGTACATTAGTGAAAGTTATTCCACAAACTCATCACTTAACTCCTGTTTATCAGCCACCAGCAGATCTCCAACCTCTCTGAGCTGTGTCAGTGAGCTGTGCCTGGTCAGATAAGCTGGTGGTGTCTTTCCCACTGACTGGGTGTCTGCACAGGCACTTCCAACATAGATACTCCTGTTGGATGCAGTTGAATGTGCAGCCTGATGAATATTCAGGCAGGTGATTTGAAAATTTGCTTTTGTGCACACTTGGGTGCTCATCTGAATGTTCTTGAAATGCAACTGCAAAGCAGACCCAGCAGATTCCACAGCACCAGAGTGTCCTGCAGAAATTAAAGGCTCAGAATTAATTGCACTTATCTTCTTGGCATAAGGATGCCTGCGGGAAAGCTGGAAAGGGGCTCTTGATCAGGGATTGCAGAGATAGGATGAGGGGAGTGGTTTTCAGCTGAAAGAGGGGAGATTGAGTGAGATCTTAGGGAGAAATGTGAGGGTGGGGAGGCCCTGGCCCAGGTTGCCCAGAGCAGTGGTGGCTGCCCCATCCCTGGAGGTGTTCAAGGCCAGGCTGAATGGGGCTTTGAGTCCCCTGATCCAATGGGAGGTGTCTTTGCCCAAGGCAGGGGGGGGTGGAACTGGATGGGTTTAAGGCTCCTTCCAACCCAAAGCATCTGTGATTCTATGCCAGGTGAAAGCATCCCGGGACTGTCATATCCCAAAGCTTTGTGCAGCTTCTTCTCTGCTCAGTGCTGCCCTCTTGGCCACCCCGAGGAGCTCATTCTCACCACAACACATCATCCATTGCAAGAAATGAGAGTTCACCTGAGCCAACCTGGAACATGCAATTCTTTCAGTTACTGACTCTGCCCAGTACTGAGTGCCCACAAATACCCTTGAACCATAAAAACTCTTGTGCTTCCAGAGCTCCCACACTAAGGGGAGGTTTCTCCTCTGGGTGTGGCTGTGCCTCAGCATGTGGAAGCTGCACAGGGTAGCTGTGTTTTTCCAGGCTGTCTTACTGTGCTACTCAGGGACAGCAAATTAAGACATAGACTTAGTTCCAGTGTTCGACCAAAGTGGAGGACATGCAAATAATCACTGTTCTAATTAGTCTAATTACTTCAGAGATAGCAGAGTTTTCCCCAGGAACTTTCCCTCATTCGCTTGGCAGAGTGAACGTGTGGCTGATTCTGGCCTCCGCGGCAGGTCTGAGCAAGGGCATCCTCAGGAGGTGCTGGCAGAGCCCAAGGGAACTGGCATAGCCTCCTGTCTGGGCTCACCCAGCACGCTGAGAGGCTCTTGCAGAGCTTTGTGCCCTCTCTGCCACTTGGAATGAAAAAGCACTGCCTTTTGGGGGTCCCACAGAAATTACAAAGCCATGTGGTCAGCACCATTGAACGGTCCCCTCTCCAGCAATGGTGTAAAAGGGAGTTAATCAAGAGCAGTCACTTGTGTAAAGAAGGAGGGAACACAAAAATACCATCGTGTCTGATGAACCAGCAGTGGATAATTCTGTGCTACTCTTGCACTCATCTTCCAGTCCTGCTCCCACAGCTGTGTGTGCTTTCCAAGGCAACAGGTGTCTGCCCTCCAATCCTGGTTGTGCTCTACTGGCTCCTTGTGGGGCTCTGGGGATTTCAGCTCTTGGTTGCTGCTCCTTTAAAGATGTCTCATTTCAAAAAGCTTTCCAGCCTGTCCTTTCTAAAGGGAGTTCCTGATTCAGCACCATCATCAGACACCATAGGGCAGGGTCCAGATTCCCACTCACGGAAGTCTTAGAATCACAGAATGGTTTGGGTTGGAAGGGACATCAGAGCCCATCCAGTTCCACCCCCTGCCATGGGCAGGGACACCTCCCACTGGATCAGGGGGCTCAAAGCCTCATCCAGCCTGGCCTTGAACACCTCCAGGGATGGGGCAGCCACCACTGCTCTGGGCAACCTGATACAGCCCCCACCTCCACCTCCCCCAGCAAAACATTTCTCCTTAAGATCTCATCTCAATCTTCCCTCTTTCACCTGAAAACCATTCCCCCTTGTCCTGTTCCTGCAATCCATGATCAAGAGCCCCTCCCCAGCTTTCTTGGAGCCCCTTTCAGTACTGGGAGGCTGCTCTAAGGTCTCCCCACAGCCTTCTCTTCTCCAGGCAGAACACCAACTCTCTCAGCCTGTCCTTGATACAGGAGGTTCTCCATCCCTTGGATCATCTCTGTGGCCTCCTCTGGACTTGCTCCAACAGATCCGTGTCCTTCCTGCACTAAGACCTCCAGAACTGGATGCGGGGCTCCAGGTGAGGTCTCATGAGAGCAGAGTAGAGGGACAGAACTTAGCACGAGCAGCTTTCACAGCTGCAGTTCTGTTGTGAACCCAGTGCTGCTGGCTGGCAGAACTTGTCATTCCAGCACTCCACGTTTGCAGAGGCACTCAGGGAACATAAAACTTCTGTTTACTGTAAGACAAAAATTGCTTAGCACGATGTCTCTTTCTTTCCTCCCTTGTTTGATGGCCCTTTGCCCAGCCCTACTTCCTCAGGGGTCCTTCGTCTCATCCAGCTCAAACACAGTTCTTCTGCCACTCATGGCTGCAAGCGTTGTGCCCCTTGGGCACCAACTTTTATCAAAAGGTGATAATCCCACAGTGACTTTTACATCCTATGCAAATGACTCCCACCTGCCCTCCATCAGGAGGCATTACAGACCCTCCTTCCTCACCCAGACTGTCACAAAGCCAGGTTCTTGAGCTCCAGATCCATTTCACCACAGCTCTGCAATTATGGGCAGATCCTGACTTTGATTCCTCCTCCCCTGTCCAGAGGCGCAGGGACCACCTGGTGCTCTGTCACTCTCAGCTGACCAAAGAGCTCTGGGAAACAATGAAATGGTTTTAGGAGAAAGCAGGAAATAGAGAAGTTGTTTCTCCTTTGAGAAATTTGGGTTAGATCCCTTTTTCCACTCTGCCATTTGTTTTGACAAGATATATTTTCATCACTTGACACATTGGTTTTGGGTTTGGTTTTTTTCCTTCCCCCCTTTCATGAAGAATATGAAGTGTGATTTTTAGCCTTTCCCCCACTTTTCTACTTTGTAACTTTACAAATGTTTCCAATTCATGAAAGTGACACTGTGACAAATTCACTTTTCTTTTTCAGCTCCCTCACTATTCCAAAGTTGAGAAAGTTCCAAGAAGCCGTGACTGGAACAAGGGGGAAAATGAAAGGAAAGGGCAAAGAAAAGATTCTGTTTTTTCTTGCATTCATCTGTAAATCTTGGGATCCTGCAATGGTTTGGGTCAGAATGGAAAACAAAGTCCATCCGGTTCCAACCCCTGCCACGGGCAGGGACACCTCCCAATGGATCAGGGGGCTCAAAGCCCCATCCAACCTGGCCTTCAACACCTCCAGGGATGGGGCAGCCACCACTGCTCTGGGCAACCTGGGCCAGGGCCTCCCCACCCTCACAGTAAAACATTTCTTCCTACAATCTCATCTCAATCTCCCCTCTTTCAGCTCAAAGCCATTCCCATCAGCCTGTCCCTGCAGTCCCTGATCAAGAGCCCCTCCCCAGCTTTCCTGGAGTCCCTTTCAGTCCTGGGAGGCTGCTCTGAGGAATCCCTGCAGTTTTCTCTTGGGCTGAACAACCCCAGCTCTCTCAGCCTGTCCTCGTACAGGAGGTGCTCCAGCCTTTGGATCATGACTGTGGCCTCCTCTGGACTCACTCCAACAGTTCCACATCCTTGCTGTGCTGAGAACTCCAGAACTGGGCACAGGGCTCCAAGTGGGGTCTCACCAGAGCCGAGCAGAAGGGCAGAATCCCTTCCCTCCCCTGCTGGACCCACTGCTCTGGATGCAGCCCTGGACACGGGTGGTTTCTGGGCTGTGAGTGCCCATTGCTGACCCACGTTGAGCTCCTCATCCCCCAGCACTCCAGGTCCTTCTCCTCAGGGCTGCTCTCAATCCTTTCTCCGCCCAGCCTGGATTTGTTCTTTGGATTGCAAAATTTCAGACATTGCACCCTGTAAAAACAACAAAGGATATGATTCCTGTCCCAGCACATCCTGATGTTTGAATTTGGTGGGGTAGAAGCCGCTCTCCAGATCTGCTAAGGTGGTGTTTTGCCTTTATCAGTTCCTGCAGCCTCTGTCCCCTCTTGCTGCTGCTGTGCCCGGATCAGTGTACGGCTGCCAGAGGGGTTCAACAGCAGCTGAGAGCTGGAAGGCAGAAAGGAGCATCTTATCATCCCCTTGCAGTTGGCCCTGACCCAGTGAGCAAACAGCAGGGGCAAATCCACCACTCTGCACTTATTTCCCCTGCACCTTCTAAAGTTTCCATTATCTTGTCCCAAAGCAAAATCATCCGAGTCACCTGAAATCACTGATGACTGGGGCGGATAAGGAACATGTGCAGGGTCAGGAACTGCTGAGATGCAGTTTAGAAAGCTGCTTATCACTTCTCAGCTCTCTTTTTTTTACAGCTAGTACAAGCAGAATAGTGGAGACAGCACCAGCCTGGCTGGTGATGCTGACTCTTCACTGGTTTCGTGTTCCTGGTTGGCTTCCAAGATGTACCAGAGGGGCTCCAGCAGGAAGACCTGCCAGGCACCCCACAAATTAGAGGCCACAGCCCAACTAGCAGCACGGATGTACCCAGCCAAGCTGATAGTCCCTGCGGGGCTGCTTCCCTGGTTTTGGAGATGTTTGCCTACCAGTGCTGTTCTCCCTCCTGAAATGCTGCCAGTTTGGGGCTGTCACTGTGACAATTTCTTTTTCACTGTGCAAATAGGTCCTCCTGCCTGCCTTGCCTGTCTTTCCCATCTTCCTCCCGTTTGGCTGCCTGCTGTGTCTGGGCACTGGAGACTCTTGCAAAGAAACCCTTCACACTCAGCAATTTAATAATCCCATTGAATATGGAGTGGATTCTGCCTGGGCAGCCTTGCAGATCTGCTTATGAATAAATTAGCTCTGCTTTGTGAGGCTAAATACATCTGCACCCTCTGGAAACATTTGTAATTACATTTGAAATGTAATCATATGTTGGAGAGGGAAGCGTGTTTGTTGCCGTTTTGATTGATTTTATTCCTTTTCATTAAAAAAATGGAGTTTTTTCCATCCTGCCTAAGCTGATGACCAGCAGCAGGAGTCTTCTGGTGCTCATAGAATCATGGAATATTTTGGCTGGGAAGGGACCTTAAAGCCCATCCAGTTCCAACATCCTACCATGGGAAGAGACACTTTCCACTGGATCAGGGGGCTCAAAGCCCCACCCAACCTGACCTCAAAAACCTCCAGGGATGGGGCAGTGCATGACATCAGGTTCTTGCTCAGATCCTGTGATGGGTAGTGTTGCACTGAAGGTTTTAGAGGGTCCTTCAGCTGCTGGATGGCTTTTGCCCTTGAGTCCCTGGTATGTGGTAGTTCCAGCTCATCTGAACATCACACATGGGGATCTTTCTTCCTTTCTCTCTTTTGTTCATTACATTCCTCCTGTAATCTGTGCTTGTGTTTATAGTCTTGCTCATTTTCAGATGCTAAACACCAGATCATGATCTCAGTCTGGATCCACTAAGGGGGTTACTCTGATGTTCCTGTGGTGTAATAGAAACCAGGCTTAGACTGAGTGTGTGGCCATTGGAGTAGAGCAAAAGCATCACTGTAAGGAAAACACTACTGAAGAGGAAGGAAAAAAAGGGAATGTAATAAAGAAATTCACCAAACCATTTTAATTTATCAAAAGCAAATATGTTTGTTCTCCTGTTTGTTGAAGCAGGTCATGAATTATGATAGGAAAACAGACAAACACAGTAACTAAAGGCATATTAGTTGTTATTTCTATTTATGAATGTGTATGGGAAGCGAAACACGATAAGAAAATTAATGTGTATGTGGTAATTCTCTATTTTGAAATTAATGGTTATGTATTTCAGTGAGAATCATCTATCTTGGTCTGGCCTGCAGTATATGGGAGCAGGGTACCTCACAGATAAAATTCCACTGCTTCACCATAGCAGAGCAACCAAACTTGATTCCATGGAATGGGAAACAGAGACACAGTAATGTAGAATCATAGAATCACTGGGGTTGGAAAAGACCTCTAAGAGCATCCAGTCCAACCATCAGCCCAACCCCACCGTGCCTGCTGAACCTAAGTGCCACATCTGCACCTTTTTTAAAGCCCTCCAGGGATGGAGACTCCACCACTGCCCTGGGCAGCCTCTGCCAGGCCTTCACCACTCTCTCAGTAAAGATATTTTTGTTGATATTCAATCTTAACCTGCGCTGGCACAACTTGAGGCCATTTCCTCTCATTCTATTGCTTGTTACTTGGGGGAAGAGCCCAGCATCCACTTCACTGCAACCTTCTTTCCAGGAGCTGCAGAGAGTAATGAGGTCTCCCCTCAGTCTCCTCTTCCCCAGGCTAAACAGCCCTGGGGCCCTCAGCTGCCCCCAGAACCCCTGGCCTCCAGACCCTTCCCCAGCTCCGTTCTTCTTCTCTGGATGTGCTCCAGCCCCTCAACTTGGAGGTTTCCAAGTGGAATCAAGTGGCAGCCAGAAGGCAATGGATACATCTCCAGATATTCAACATTGTTGACATGCACAGTGACTGTAGAGAATCAGAAGAATGTGAAGGCAATGAAAAACGTGTTAAAAACAGGGGGGATGAGCAATCTCACAAAGGAGAATGAGGGAAAATGCAGAAGGTAGAGAGGTTTCTAGTTTTTCTGCCAGCACATGAAATGTGAAAGAGGATGAATAATGTGCCATGGGATGGTAACACAGGGCTTAATGCAAAGTTGAAGTGCAACTACAATAATGACAAAAGTTAAAGAAAAAAGAGAGTTCTTCATGTAAAACTGATGCTTCTTCGTAAGCCTTTATTTATCTTAAAAAATGAAGAGCGATCTCTGAGCTGTGTAAGAGCATTTGTCACCTTGGGAAGAGAAAGCAGGAGAATGTGTAGTACTCTGGCTGTTTATTTGTATAAATTGTATTCAGATTAGAACTGAGCCCACCTAATGTGTCAGTTCTACAGTCTCAAAGAAATGTTAGCCTTGCACTTGTTTTAAAAATGAGCACATCCTGAAGCCCTGGTGCCTACAGAACTACAGAGGAAAAAAAAATCAGTCTCATGTCATGCCAGGCTTTGTGTACAGCTGGAAACAGGGTGATATATATAAAGAAAAAAACCGAATGTATGTGTGATTGAGAATTTGGGTGGTTCTGTGCTGTGATTCTTGTGGCTTGCAAGCCTCTATTTGTCACTGATTATGAACTAGTGTGGAGAAAAGTTGTCTCTATGTAATATGAAAAATAACATTGCTCATTTCTGACCTATGTCACTCCTTCCTCAGCATTGATGTGGTTGCACCTTGCATCCTGGGTTCAGTTTTGTGCCCCTCACTCCAAGAAGGACATTGAGGGGCTGGAGCATGTCCAGAGAGGGGAACGGAGCTGGGGAAGGGGCTGGAGAACAGGGGTTCTGGGAGGGGCTGAGGGCCCTGGGGCTGTTCAACCTGGAGCAGAGGAGGCTGAGGGGAGACCTCATCACTCTCTGCAGCTCCTGAAAAGGAGGTTGTGATGAGGTGGATGCTGGGCTCTTCTCCCAAGGATCAAGCAAAAGGATAAGAGGAAATGGCCTCAGGTTGTTCCAGGGGAGGTTCAGGTTAGATATTGGGAAAAAAATCTTCATTGAAAGGGTTATCAGGTGTTGGAAGAGGGAAGTGGTGGAGTACCCATCCCTGGAGGTATTTAAAAGCCAGGTAGATGAGGTGCTTAGGGATCTGGTTTAGTAGTGGACAGGGATGGTTGGACTCAATGACCTTAGAGGTCTTTTCCAACCAAATGATTCTCTGATTCTACTCTCTTGTCTGATTTTACACACTCCCCAGCGAGATCAAGATTTTGAGTTGTCCTTCTGGTCCCATCTAGGGATTTCCTGTCTCTGCTAGCATCTGTAAAGCAGGTGTCTCCTGCCTACTCCAAAAATATAAACTAAACAGGGAAATAATAATAATAATAATAGCAATAATATTTTACTAAAACATTTTCCAGGCCATAAAGTCAAATACACGAAAATTTGGAAGCATCAGATTTAAGGATATCTTCAAAATCTTCATTCCTCTGTGTAGACATTGTAATACAGTCTTAAATATGTGATCACTTCTCTTTAGGCAGAATCCCTGCCTCATTCAGTGCATAGAATAGACTTGCTCGCTGAAAGAGCGATTCTTCAATATTTCATTTAGTCTCATCGTTCAACGTGTGGCTTAATGCATTATTTACTACATACACCGCTGAGTACAGAATTATTAATTTCTTATCAGGTTTTTCCTCTTGTGCTTCACCATAAAAACCTTCCTTCTTTACAAAATTTAGTGCATATATCTTCCCAGTACAGCTCTGGGGTGAATTGGTACTAATGCCTTCATTTTATCAGGGGGGCAGTAGAATCATAGAATCATGGGATGACCTGAGTTGGAAGGGACCTACAGGGAGCATCGAGTCCAAATCCTGTCCCTGCACAGGACACCCCCAACATTCACCCTGAGGGGTTGAGGGTGTTGGCCAAAGGCTTCTGGAATATTGTCAGGCTGTGACTGCTTCCCTGGGGAGCTGTTCCAGTGCTCCACCACCCGCTGGGGGAAGAACCTGCTCCTAATCTCTAGCCTACAGGAATAATAAAGTAAATGAAGTGAAAATAATCCTAGTTGTGAACTAATTTCTGGTTTCCATTTTGATTGTCTGAAATTACTTCTTTGGTTTCAGTTATCTGCGTTCCCAGAGCAAGCCAGGCTGATAATGTTTGCAGCTGTGTAGCTGCTACTTTTGCCCTTGCAGAAGTACCTGCCTGCACAGGTTTAATCTTGCTTAGTCAGAGAGAGGCAGGCGACAGTGTAAGTGGTGTGTAAGGCAGGATTCATCTCACCTTAAAATAGATATAAAACCCAGATGTGATTATCCTACTCTTAACATCTCTGCTTCTCTCCACATAGAAGAGCACAAGGTAAATATCTGAGAGTTAGACAGCTAATTCTGGATTCACTTCCCCAGGTGAATCCCATACTTTTGTAAAATAAATAGGGAAAAAGAAAAAAAGCATCCCAGCATCCCTGCACCCTCATTTTTTCAGAAGATGGAGGCTGGATGAGTGATCGAGACAGACAGTGGGCGTTTGGAGGTCGTGGTGGGGGACTGTTACCATGTAGGGCCAGGCTCCTGCTCCTGCCACAGGGTTCACAGATGGTGCTCAAGGAACATCTCTTTCATAATGCTTTCTCAGTGTCCACCTTTTGTGAAAGTCATCTCTTGCTTCAAATATCTACAAATCTGCTCTGCCTCGACCTCCTCTCCACAGCCTCCCTTCCACACTGACAAGTGGATTTAGCCAATTCTACTTAAATTCTGTCTTTGGAGGCCACATGGCTTTGCACCATTTTAGATAAAGATGCCGTATTTTAGCAATGACTCATAGAATCACAGAATGGTTTCTGTTGGAAGGGACTTAAAAGCCCACCCAGTTCCAAACCCCTGCCATGGGCAGGGACACCTCCCACTGGATCAGAGGGCTCGAAGTCCCATCCAGCCCAGCCTTGAATGCCTCCAGGGATGAGACAGCCACCACTGCTCTGGGCAACCTGGGACAGGGCCTCCCCACACTCTCATTCTCCCCTCACACCCTCCTCGTTTCTCCCCAAGATCTCATCTCAATCTCCTCTCTTTCAGCTGAAAATCATTTCCCCCTCATCCTATCCCTGCACTCCCTGATCAAGAGCCCCTCCCCAGCTTTCCTGGAGCCCCTTTCAGTCCTGGGAGGCTGCTCTGAGGTCTCCCTGGAGCCTTCTCTTCTCCAGGCTGAACAACCCCAACTCTCTCAGCCTGTCCTTGTACAGGAGGTGCTCCAGCCCTCAGATCATCTGCGTGGCCTCCTCTGGACTCGCCCCAAAAGCTCCTGTGCTGAGGACTCCAGAACTGGATGCAGGACTGGATGCAGGACTCCAGGTGGGGGTCTCACCAGAGTGGAGCAGAGGGGCAGAATCCCCTCCCTCCCCTCTGGTCCCACTGCTCTGGGTGCAGCCCAGGACACGGGTGGTTTCTGGGCTGTGAGTGCCCATTGCTGACTCACATTGAGCTTCTCCTCCCCCAGCACCCCAAGTCTTTCTCTGTGCTCTATTCTGGCATTTTTACATTCTGTCTGGTTGGCTGAGCTATGTTGGTATTCCTTGAAGATAACATTTTGATATAAAATGCACAGTTTTAGGTTTGAAAGGACCATTATGGTCTCTAGTCTGATTTTATGTACTAAAAGATTTCTTCCAGTTAACTGTGGAATAAGCCTGATATCTTGTGTTTAAAGCATCATCCTGAACTGCATCCAGGTTTTATTTGATGTGGTCGAGTTTGCACTTCTGAGCCATCAGAGAAAATTTCCCAATTGTTAATACTTTTGTTCCTAATTTGAATTTGTGCAACTTTACCCTCTGGCTTATGGTCACTTCCTTGAGTCCTTCATTGGGCATATTTATTGTCCTGCCTTCTCCAGCTGTTTACACACCACATAGCAGCCATTTCTCAGTCTTGCCTGTTTCATTTGATAGTCAGAATGTATTGAACTCTCTCAGTGTTTCATAAAAACTCATTTCCCAGCCTTCAAATAATTGTATTGCTGTTCACTGTACTGTGTTCAGTTTTTCACTTGACTAAATGCACTGTTCCAACGTTAGCCCCACCATTGCCTTGTAAGATGTGAAATAATGAACTAATCCTTTGCTTATCTTTCTGAAGATCACACACAAGTCTTTTTTCCTCACTGCACTGGGTAGATCACATTGAAATCTTGTATGTTGGCTAAGAAAGAGGTAAATTTTGAGTTGAGTGCTTGCATGGGAGAGGGTTCCATGCCTTGGCAGGGGCTCCTGCGTATCCTCACAAAACCGTACCCGTCACTGATGCAGCAGCAATAATGCTAATGGGCCACTCCGATGGTTTGTCAGGTGTTGTACAGGGAGCTGTCACAGCTGCCTGACTTCTCTTCATGCTTGCTAAAATTTTTGATGTATCTTTTTGTCCCAGTCCATACTTCATTCTGCTGAGGTACTTAATAACAAAGTAAGACAAACCCACCTCTGGGACACTCATGGTCTGGTTTGGAGGCAGCAAGTGCCAGGAATGTCCCAGTCTCAACATGGGAATCCAAGCCAAGATTACCAGCATTGTTTACAGGGCTTTAGTATGCAGTCTGCATTGCATATTAACCTCTCAATTTAGAAATCCTTCCTTTTTAAGAATTCTTGTAGGAGTTAAAGAGAGAAAACAATCAGCAGATACTAATGTGTCTTTCATAATACATAACTCAGAATAAAACTATTCATTGATCCTCTCGTTGGTACTGACAGGATGGTAGCTGAAATGTGAGTTTTGTTTCCCGGGCCAATTCTTGTCATCTCAGGCAATGATGTATTGGTTGAGAAGGGTCCTTAACTGGCTGAATTATTCTGGAGAAAAGGAGGCTGAGGGGAGACCTCATCGCTCTATGCGGGCCTTGGAAAGGAGGTTGTAGTGAGGTGGGTGCTGGGCTCTTCTCCCAAGAAACAAGGAATAGGATGAGAAGAAATGGCCTCAAGTTGTGCTGGGAGAGGTTCAGATTGGATATTAGGAAGAAGTTCTTTACCGACAGAGCAGTGAAGCCCTGGAAAAGGCTGCCAGGGGAAATAGTAGAGTCTCCATCCCTGGAGGGGTTCAAACAACATGTGGGACAGTGTTTAGCAGGCACGGTAGGGTTTGTCTGATGGCTGGACTGAACGAGCTTAGAGGTCTTTTCCAACCTCAATGATTCCATGATTCTATGATTCCTTCACAAACCATGTCACATTGCCCAGTACTTAAAGCAAGAAAGTAAAAGCCACATCTTGATTGGACTGCAGGACGAGATCAGAGCAGATGAGAGGACTGGTTAATGTCCTGAGTACCCCCTGCATCTCAGAAACTCTCATGAGTTATTTTCTATAATGTGTTTGTATGGGCTGTAACCTGCTGGTTAGAAGAAGGGACAAAAAGCCACTGAAGGGTGTTCCAGAGATAAAATCTTGAAGAAGAGTCTGACAAGCTCCTTGGCAAAGATTTTTCACCCTGGACCTGTGAGCAAGAAATGCTGAACTTTGAAATGAAAGTTGTTAATGCTACTCTAAGTGCAATCTTGGAGAAGGTTTACTGCCAAAGTTTCTTGCTTGCATGTCTCTCTCTCTCTGCCAGTCTCCAGTGCTTCAGAGGAAGAGAGAAGGAAAGGGTATACTCTCAGGAGCCAGGTTATGAATCAAGAGAAGATTACTCCTTCATGGACTTGGCAGGTAACCAAAGAAGTTCTGAAGTGGAGGATTCAAACAATAAAGGTTAGTCCGTCATAGCTGATGGAGACCATTTCTTTGGTGCAATGTAGCCGTTTATTCTCTGTGGACTCACAGCTGGTATGGGCAGTTTTATCTCAAAGGAGATGAGAGTATCATAAATGATTTGACTCAAATGTCTTGATCTAAAGCTTTTTATACTCAATATTATGGAAAGCATTAAAGGCAGTTTGCAAAGTGTCGTTAAATGATGATCCACTCGGAGGATTTGACTCCAAGCAGCTTTTTATGTCAAGCAGCCTCTCTGTTAAGGACTTGCTGGATCATCAACTCGTTGCATTACGTGACTGTTGCAGAAAGGTCTGATCAGTAAGGCTATTGCAAGACACCTTCCACAGTGTTTTGTCAAGTTTGTGTGGCAGACACCTCCCTCCCCTCCTGTGCACAGCATTGTTTAAACTCCTCAGCTTGTTGTGGAACTGACATTGCGTCCAAAATCTGGACCAACAAAAGACAGCAAATAGACGACAAGTTTGTACTGGGTGCAAAGACTCGGTTCCTTCCTGACTTGATTTTCATAGAATCATACAATCATTATGGTTGCAAAATACCTCTAAAATCATGAAGTTCTACCATCAACACAACCCCACTGTACCTACAAAACCATGTCTTGAAGTGCCACGGCCACACGCTTTTTGAACCCCTCCAGGCACGGAGACTCCACCACTGCCCTGGGCAGCCTCTTCAGATGCCTCAGCACTCTGTCAGTGAAGGAGCTTTTTGTAATATTCAATCTAAACCTCCCCTGGTGTACCATGAGTTCATTTCCTCTTGTCTTATCACTTGTGACTTGGGAGAAGAGACCAACACTCATCTCCCTACGACCTCCTTTCAGGCAGTTGTAGAAAGCGGTGAAGTCTCAGCCTTCTCTTCTCCAGGCTAATTTTGACAGTGCTGAGAGATAAAACTGCTGTGAAGAGTCATTTGCTGCTGATAATCACCTACTACAAGGACCTCAGTGTTCCAGAATGGTCAGACAGGGAGTGCTCTCTTTCCCAGCAGGCACTTGCTGGATGCTAAAGAAAGGGTGTATTAATGGAGCAAGCCACTGGCTGCCTGTGGTTCTAGAGAGACTAAGGTGGTAGCTTGCTGTTTCAGAGCCCCTAGTGGATCATGGACCTGCCCAGTGTCACATTGAACACAAGAAGGCTTTCCAACCTCTACAACCACCTGTGGCAAATTTCAGAGTACCTCTGGACTACATGGAGAACCTCCTTCCTTTTGTCTGTTTTGAACCTGCCATCTGATAGCTGAGCGTTGCTGGCTATGGAGGAGAAAATGGACAGTTACAACCCGTGGTGGTCTGAAAAATAAAACTAACGTGATTCCAGCATGGGGAAAACTGGAATACTTTATTGAGCATGAGAACACAATTTTAAGGTCTCGGGGGGCTGGATGTTTGAATGAAAGGGAAACCTATGTTAATGTTGCATTCTCCAACTAATAAAATTTTCTTCAGGCAGGGTTACGTGGGAGATAGAGGGAGTATAGAAGGTTAGATATTGTTTTAACAATCATCTTAAAAAGTCCTTTCTCAGTCTTTCTTGGAGCCAGGCTTTCCTTCCAAGGTTGCATGGCAGTAGATCTTCCTTTCCTCAGGAGATGTTGTCAGCTTCCAAAGTCCTTTCCTCCCAAATTCCTTTCCTCACCAGATGTTATCAGCTCTTATCTTTCAAGGTTTATGGTCCCAATTAGCTGAGCCTCTTTCCGCTGAGCGCTGGCTTTTGCATCCTTCAACAATCCCTATTCCTTAGGTGGCAATTCTCTTTATCTCATGCTTTTTTAGCCATCTACCCCACCTCTCCTTTTCCCTTCCTCTCATCCAGTTACCCTTCTTTCAGGATGAAGAATCATAGTGCGTACGGTTGTTCCTTGAATACAAATCACTTCGAATCCTTCATTGCACCTGCTGCCCTGTTCTGCTTTTTTTTAAGTTCTGGTGCATCCTTTGTGAGTTGGGTGTCAGAAAGACGTGGTCAGTTGGTGCTTGTGTCATTGATTTTCTTGCTGTCCCAGTGATGCTCTGTATTTTGTTGTTGTAATAACTTCTAACATTTTATTCACTGAGCTAATTTCAGTAGCTACCACCCTTACCTGTGAATGCTGAATGTTTCCTTACCAATCTGTGTTTTGTAAGTTTGAAACGATTATTTGTGTGAGGATCTCCCCTCTCATTCCATGGTGGCTTAACTTCTTTGAGCTTTTCTGTGAAAGGCTTTGTAAAATGCCTTTAGAAATGCAAACGTGCTATCAGCTGGATTCCCCCTTATTCACTGACTACTGACTTCTCCAAAGAGCTACACTAGTCTTTATTCCCCTTTACAGAACTGCACAGACTCTTCCCCATTATACTTTATTTATCCTTGGATCTTCTTTTATTTTACAGTTCATATCAATTAGCCTGCTACAGATGCACTACCAGTCTGTAGTTTCCTGAATCTTGCATAGGAACCTCTAAAAATTGAAACCAAATTAGCTACCTTCAAGTGTCTTGATAGTGAGACATTTACACATTTCAGCTTGCATACCAGTTATTATTTCAGCAGTTTCACAGTGGAGTTCCACAGGTACCCTTGGAAGAATATCTTTCGGTCTCGGTGATTTGCTATAACACCTTTTGATACGTTTCATGATCTCCTTCAATATGAGAACCATCCTCTGATGAGTCCCCTCATAAAGAAAGAGTGGCTGTGCAGGAGCCTCCTTGACCTCTTCCATGGTAAAAACAGCTGCAAAAATTGTATTAGGTCTTTGCTATGCACTTATTTCTGTAAATCTTGATTATCCTTTCGTATATCCAATGCCACTTTGCCTCTCTGCTTATTCTTACTGGCTTCTCTTGATCTTTCTAAAGACTTTTTGGGCTAATAATATGCATTTGCTGACAGCCCCGGTGTGGTATTTCTGGTTTCCACTCTATAGACAAAGATTTTACTCTTCTGACTGTTCTTTTTATTCTCTATTTTTTCAGACTAAAGAGATAATAAGAAATAATTTTCAATTAGTGCCCATTTTTGAAATTCAATCTATTGCAATGATTTTCTTAATTTTTGTTTTTTTCTGACATAGGTGCTGATCATCAGCACTTTGTGATTGTTGTTGTGGATGGCTTTTGACAGGAGCACTTCTGTCACGTATTGTGAGTTGGTTGCAGTGAATCATAGAATCAAAGATTTGTTCGGTTGGAAAAGATCACGGAGTCCAACTGTACCTGTCCCCTACTAAACCCTATCCATGAGCACCTCATCTGCCTGTCTTTTAATCCCTTCCAGGGATAGGGACTCAAACGCTTCCCTGGGCAGCCTCTGCCATTGCCTGAGAACCCTTTCGGTGAAGATGTTTTTCCCAATATCCAATCTAAACCTCCCCTGGTGCAATTTGAGGCCATTTCCTCTTGTTCTATCACCTGTTTCTTGGCAGAGGGGACCAACACGAGTTGACAGAAGCCAGGATGCTGGTGACCTTCTTGGCCACCAGGGCCACCACTGGCTCGTGTTCAGGCCCTGTTGACCAGCAGCCCCGGGTTCTTCTCAGCCAGGCAGCTCTCCAGCTGCTCTTCCCCAAGCCTGGAGCTGCCTGGGGTTGTTGTGTCCCAAGTACAGGACCCAGCACTTGGTCTTGTTGAACCCCATTCCCTTGGCCTCAGCCCATGGATCCAGCCCGTCCAGGTCCCTCTGCAGGGCCTCCCTACCCTCAAACAGATCAACTGGATGCGGCCAATTAAGAATTGGTTTTCCTCTTACCGTTTTCCTGATTGATTTTTCCGTTTCTCATGGCATCATGCTGTAATGTGAAATTTATTCAATGCACCTGAGTAAATAAAGCTGAGAGCTAATGTTACCAATATGTGTTAGTTTATCAGTTTCTTTGAGTCTAATTCCATTCACTGCAAGGCCAGCTTGGAATAGGAAGAAAATGACTTCTTGCATTGGATCGTAAGACAAGCTCGTGGCTATGAAAGAATTAGGGCCCCGTAGGATGTAGCAATAGCTGTTAGCAAACAGCTACTTTTGTTCATCATCTGGGAAAGCAAAGACCAGCAGTGTTGAGCACAGAAGGCTGAACAAAGTGGGTACAAGTCCACAATTCCGTGTCTGATTCCATTTTTGACATAATATTCCTTTGAAATGAATCCTTTTGCCATTCCACAAGATTTACTGTTATGAAAAGAGTAGACAGGGTTACAAAAATATCTGTCAGGACTGCTCCATTTACTGTGTATACAACATAGAATAAATAAGAAGCAAATACAATTACTGAACAACAACCAAGACTCCTTCCACCCTCCGTTGTCCTCCAGTGCCGTGGCAAAGCAAGTCACGTCAGAACTTGTATTGCTCATTGCATTTATTACTCTAGGCTGACCCATATTCTGCTTTACAAGCTTTCCTACTTTTTTTTTCACCTTAGTATAATTTAAGTTTCTTGCCCCTGCTGTACTGTTTGCAAAGTCATTCCAGGCTATAATTCCATAATGGTTTTGTTTGGAGCTTTTTCTACCTTCTAGTCTAATTTTATTCATGACCACTTTGATCTGATTCTATCATGATCCTCTATCTTACATATTCCTTTTTGATCCTTGTTATTTACTCACCCGGTAAATTTTAAAGAACCATCATATTGACTCTGTAGACGTCAGTTTGCTGGGTTAAATGGGTCTGGGAGCTTCTGAAGTCAATGCAGCCAGAGCCAGAATGGCAGTGCCTAAGAGCCAGGGTGATTCTCTTCTGCTCTGTGTTAGAGCACAGAACTTCATATGGAAGTCACATGACTGATAGTCTAAATAACAGCAAATCTATACCTGTTCTTCACTATCCTTGAGTACCATCCAGTTATGCCTTAAAGAAATGTGACAAACAATTGCTGTCCCTTTGTTTTATAATTCTATTGAAAAGGACTTGATGTTCTTTAATTGATTTTTTTTCTGGTGGAATCAAATGTCATTACCTTTAATGTCATTTACAGTGATAGATGGCAGACAGCCCCGCTTACAACCAAAATCCCATTGCAGTAATTTAAACATTAGGTTGTATATTGGCATAAAAGATGGTATAGTCTCTGCCCGGGGTGTTTGCACAGTGGTCCACCCTCTCTCTTACTGTAGGGTGACCCCCACCTACTCTTAAGGAGGATCTTAAACCTGAGATACAGCTTGGCTGGTTTTGTACCTGAGACCGAGTAATTAATTTAGCTGTAAGTCAGTCTAACATTTCATTTATTGCTCTAAAGCTTCCAGGGAGCTGAGTGCATCTCTGAGTGCTCAGGAATTCTTTGTGTCCTGGGAGATACAATTTCAAATTAATGCCTCTGCAAGGCTCAGAATGAGTTCAGCCTGCAGTGTAGCATGAGATGTGGTTACATTTCAAGCTCAAAGCATCACACAAATTAAGCAGGAAAATGGGATTTGAATA
This sequence comes from Dromococcyx pavoninus, assembly GCA_033558185.1. Taxonomy (NCBI): domain Eukaryota; kingdom Metazoa; phylum Chordata; class Aves; order Cuculiformes; family Neomorphidae; genus Dromococcyx; species Dromococcyx pavoninus. The sequence continues at coordinate 550,167 of JAUMJL010000224.1, read as the reverse complement.
CTCCCAGCAAAGAGAGAATCCCCGAATTCCTAATTTGTGTGAAGTCTTAATGGCCTTCTTTTCTATTCCTAGCACCTCTCCCCTCCTCTCCTCCCCTGCTCCCCTGCCATCCCCCCTCCCTTCCCTACCCAGCAGTCTGGAAGGGATGCCGTCCATTGGGCAGAATTATTTATGAGAGCTCTGCAAATGTAGATGTACTGTTTCCAGCTAATAGAACTCAAATCACTTGCACTGCACCATTAGAAAGGAAACCTACCCAAGTAAATTATATACAGGCCGTAAATGGAAGCAGTTGTAGTGTTTTTATGACTCTATAAAACTCTGGAAGTTTATTGCTATTGAACAAACATGTAATCTGATTCTTAAAGCTGAATATTAAAACCAAAAGGGTCCAAACCCTACGTTTACATTCAGACCCGTTGCCACGCTGGACATGCCGTGGAAATTGTATTTCAGTGGCAGGTTTGGAACTATTAATAATTCCAGGGCTGCTTTCTAGAAGATGTCCTACCTGACCCAAATGTGGAGTAATATCAAAATTCAGTGGAGCAAAAAGGCAGCTCTGGTTTAATATTCTCTTTGTCTATAAAGAGGTCCTATGCAGACTTCAGTAAGCAGCGGAAAAACAAATACGTTTTGGACTCCTTAAATTCAGATTTCTGCTGCCTGTGAGGAAATGAAAGTATAAATATTATTCTATTTCATGAGGAACATGTTGATAAAATATTGCATAAACAAACGAACCCAGGCCAAGATGGGATTTGTAAAGTTGAGGTTGTTGACCTGATTTGCAAATATTTGTAAGCCATTGGCATAAAACTGATTTTTCTAAGAGTTGGTGAGATTCATCTGAACAAAATCGTCTGCACAGCTGGACACTGAGCAGAGTGGTGCCCTGCAGGGATTAGCAGGACATCACTTCTGTGGTGGCAGGACAGTGTGTGTGATCAAAGCTCTGATTCATGATTTCTTTTTTTCACTTGCACCGTTTCCATTTGAAGGCAGACTGGCCTTTCAGTGGGGTGAGTGAGCACGGAAATGTTTGAACTGCTCAACGTCTATCTTCTTTCTCTCTTTTATTCAGTGGTATTCAGGGCCTAGAACTGTAGAACCACAGAATGTCCTGAGCTGGAAGGGACCCATAAGAACCAACTCCTGTCCCTGCACAGGACACCCCCAACATTCACACTCTGTGGCTGGGGGCGATGGCCAAAGGCTTCTGGAATATTGTCAGGCTGTGACTGCTTCCCTGGGGAGCTGTTCCAGTGCTCCAACACCCTCTGGGGGAAGAACCTGCTCCTCATGTCCAGCCTGACCCTCCCCTGACACATCTTCCTGCCATTGCCTCTGGTCCTGTCATTGGTCTCCAGAACTACCTTGCAGCTCCTAATCACAGTTTTGGAATTTATTTCCTTGCTGAAGAACCTGTCTAATTTTAGAAACATAGGGCTTTTTTATGTTACCTGTGCATTATGAAATGCAGGTGGTGGCAGCTGTTAAGCCTAATGAAGCCCACAGCAGGGATGAAAACAGTATCACCCACACAAAGAACAAGCGGGGACCGTGGACAGATGTGAGTGGCTGAGGGTGCTGGGTTTCCATACAATATAGCCTTTTTTTATCATTTCTCTGTGGGGAAGATGAGAGAGGACTGGGATGAATGAGGCCATGTGACTCCTAATTACAAGAGAGATTTTTTAGAGAAACAGATCTTTCCCTAAGGAAATATCTCCAAGTAGCAGGGACAGATGAACTGTCCTTGCAGAGGATTAACAGCAAGGAGAGCGTGGCTGCTCACTAAAGCAGAACCATGATAAAGGCTCAGACTACAGGGATGCAGGAAGCAAAGTCACAGATGGATCAGGGAAAATGTAAGCATTGTGATTCAGTTCCTTTTATGTAGAAAGCAATAAATACAAAAGGTAGAAAGAACAATATTTGTTGTTCAATTTTGAATGGTCTGGACGTGGAGCTGCCCACAATCCTTCTAAATGATGAAATCCATCAATGCAGGCAGGGACTGAAGGTGTCCAGACATGTCCAGTGAAGAATCTGCAGTGTGAATTCAGCTGATCCAGGTGAATTCTTCACCCCTGGAAGGGTTTAAAAAGAGTGTGACAGTGGCACTTCGGGACATGGTTTAGTAGGCACTGTGGGGTTGGGCTGAAAGTTGGACTGGATGGGCTTAGAGGTTTTTTCCAGCCTTCATGATTCCATGATTTTACAACCATGAGGATGGAGGATGTATAGCACATCAGGACCTGAACACTGGGGGGTGGTGAAGGAACTCAGCGTGCCCGTGCCCAGTGAGCTGGGCTCTACTTGCTGAGGAAACAGAGCAGGGGGCACTACACGGCCATTGTTTTACCTTCTGTGAGATGTATGATTTACCTGCCAAAATCTCTGCTTTCAAAGTGAGCACTGGAGCACTGGATCATATCATTAGAGCACTTCTTCACGGCTTAACAATCAGCTAACTGACAAAACAGTCGTCAGCAGGGAATAATTGTGCAATTATGTTCTTTCTAGGAGGTCCTGCTTCTTACCAGTTGGTCTTATTCAATACTGATTTGAGAAAAGAGACATGAAATCGTTGTTAAGAAATTTAGAGTTAAAACAAAGGTTTGAATAAAACCATATGACGATGGCAGATCATAGACAGAGAACAGTTGGGTTTGATTTGATGGATAGATCAAACATGAGGACATGGGAGGCCTTGCACACTTCTTAGAAGAGATACTGAAATACGGCAGACTCAGTCACCAGCACTCAGGATCATCAGAACAGCTTTACTGAGGAGGTCTTTCCATCAGCCACCCAGTCCCAATAGTGGAAGAAGGGAAGGTGTCTCACTGTGACAGTCGGTGGCCCATTGCTCTGTCTGGTAGGGGACTCAGAGCCTATGGGAAGTTTTCTTTCCAACTCCTAGTGCTCTGTTTTTCCAACCTGAGAGATCCCAGCTCCTCACGGTCCCAAATTCACCAAAAATGCTGGAACAGAAAGAATTTTGCCTGAAGTGTTTCCAGAGAAGCAGTATTCTCCCATTCTTAGGAGTTATCATTCATTGCTGAGCACCAGCTAAGCAAAATGAACCAAATTTATCCTAATGAGGCATTCAGCTCTTGATTACAAAATTAGAAACACAGTGGGAGTCCAGAGGAGACCACAAAGATGCCCCAAGGGCTGGAGCACTTCCCCTGTGAGGACAGGCTGAGACAGCTGAGTTGTTGAACAAGACAAGGCTGTGGGGAGACTTTAGAGGAGCCTCCCAGTACTGACAGGAGAATAACCAGAGGCCCAGGAAAGCCCAGAGGCCAGTCCCATCCCGAACAGAGGCCCAGGGAAGCACAGAGCCTCACAGAAGGCCAGGGGTCGGTGATCACCTCGTCCCCATCTAAGTCATCTGCTACAGCAGCCGTGGGTGAACAACATCACACTGCATTTCACCTCCTTAGTTTTGACTGTGATTGATTTCACCATTTGAATGGGATTAATTTTCACTATCAAAAACCTACTCATCTCATTTGAGCTGCCTTGAATCTCTCTGTATGGTCAGTGGCGAGAGAACTGTTTGCACAGAAGCTCATCCTACCTTAGGACTCCTGCCTGTGGTTGAACAGCATGACTTCTAGAAGGTTTCTTCTCTCTCTGCAGACAGCAAAGGAGCCCAGAGACCCGACTGGACAAGTCTGCCTAAACTTAAGGCCACCAACACTGCATCGTAGAACCAAAGAACCATGGAATGGTTTGTGTCAGAAGGGACTTCAAAGCCCATTCAGTTCCAACCCCCCTGCCATGGCCAGGGACACCTCCCACTGGATCAGGGGGCTCTAGCACTTGGGGCCATGGTTTAGCAGGCACGGTGGGGTTGGGCTGAGGGTTGGGCTGGATGAGCTTAGAGGTCTTTTCCAACCATAATGATTCTGTGTCATTCGAACAAGGCGGGATTCTGGCTGCTGGATCCTCCACTACTGAGAAAGGCCTCCAGGTGATGGCCAGGAGCATTGCCAGAGAGGTGGCACACTCCTGATTGTGTCTCACTGACCAAGCACCCTTCCTCACCAGTCAACAATGGTATCTCTCCCAGTGCTGGGAAGACACCATCCAAGTGCCCTCCCTGAATGAAATGCAGGAGGTTAAGCAGTCTGGAAGCCTTTCAGGTTTGCAGTCTTGTGGCAGAGCCAAACGGCTGCACGAAGCTGCTTTTAGCAGCCCCCTTTTGTTTCCTGCTCTGCACAGTCTCATCTTGGAAATCTCAACCAAGGACAAGATTTGCCCTTTCAGACCTCAAACCTTCCAGTGCTTCTGCCCATCCCTTTCTCCGTGTACTCATCTTCACTTAAGAGATCATAAATGACAAGGGGTTAGTTTAAGCACACAATAATAGGTATTTCTGTATAAAAATAGATTGCCTCCTCACACATGAATTGCTTCAGCCTCCTCATCATTTCTAGCTGAGCAACAGTAACGACTCCCACAAGAAGCCCGACCGGATCAGCTGCACCTCCACGCTCCTTCTGCAGAAGATGACGGTGAATTTGAAGGGCACCCAGGGCCCACTTTCCACCTTCCCCACCATCTTTCACAACTGTTTCTGAGCTGGAAACAAGGTAAAAGGATTTAAAGGGAGGAATTAAAGGTTAAGTAGGTTGCAAACAACACAAAGTCTGTTTAAAGGTGTCCAATGAGAGACTCGGGCAGAATGGATACGTGGTTCTGGGAGGAGCAGTGGGGAAAGTATTAAACTTTGACAGCAGGGTAAAGGGTCTGTGCCAGCTAAAAAGAGGATCATTAAAAAATAGAAATGTATCTGGAATGCCAGGGGCTCAAAAACTGACAGAAGGTAGCTGAGGGTGGAAGGGAAAATGTACTTTAAGCTGAAAGAGGGGAGGTTGAGATGAGATCTTAGGAAGAAATGTTTTCCTGTGAGAGTGGGGAGGCCCTGTCCCAGGTTGCCCAGAGCAGTCGTGGCTGCTCCGTTCCTGGAGGTGTTCAAGGCCAGGTTGGATGGGGCTTGGAGCCCCCTGATCCAGTGGGAGGTGTCCCTGCCCATGGCAGGGGGTTGGAACTGAATGGGCTTTGAGGTCTCTTCCAACCCAAACCGTTCTGTGAGTCTATGAAAGTTATCACTGCCTCTTTACACACCACTTGGCTGAAATGTAACCAGCCCGGCATACAATAATGGAACCACCTGAATTATGTGTTTAATAGGAAGTGTGCAGCCAGGAGACAAAAACCAGGCACTGAATCTATAAATTATTAAATTTAAGAAGGGAACAAGACATCTTTGGCCAGAAATAAGCAAAGTACCTCCTTATAAGCTTTCTGCTGACATGCCCTGGTGTGCTCACAGCTCGTTGACAGTCTGCTGTGAATTGTTGCTTCAATTCCTGTTTTGGTTGTCGCCACTCTCAATTATTTTAAAAAAGGACCTAAAATAGATTTATATTTCTGAGATTTTATTAGACAGTAAAAAAGAGAAGTCTGAGCTGCAGCAGTTAAATAATTTATGACCTTTGCTAGAGGGGCAAGAAGACCTAAAATAAAAATAAAATACATGTATTGGAAAGAAAGGGTTTGGTTCTTATTGTTTTTCCTGCCCACTGGTTTTGCTGAATGCAATTTTAAGGTATATGTATTCGAGATCTTTCTTCCCCATCACACAGCCACTTATTATCATCAAATTCTAACCACCAATTCATAATAGACCCATCTCAATGAAGCTGATCTCTGCTTTGATTTCATGGTGATAAAGCAAACTCAGAAGCAGGCGGTGGGTGTAGATTCTTGCATGAAGTGGTATTTATTGTAGGTACTGTGCTTAAGCATTAAACAATGATGTTTCTTTTTCATGCAACTTTGGAAATCAATATGTTCCTCTGCAGTTCCTCCAATGCTATCATTAGACATCCTTCAAAAAACCCCACTGTTAATCAGCCTTTGCCCATTGCTTTCCTTTAGGAGGTCTGAATCTCTCTCTTATAGCCCAGTCTCTTACTGCTGATTCACAGAGGATTTCAGTGAGGCACTGAATCGTTCTGGACACCCACAAGAGGCTCATCACTGTGCCAGGGGAACTCTTCAACCTGGCCTAACGTTCCTCCAGGGGCTGAATTCCTGAATGCAGTACAAGCTTGGCACTTGACTGATGCTATTAAGTTCTGAAGAGATTTTCCTTTTTGGTGCCAAGGAATGCCAATTTCCACTTCCAGTCCGCAGGTATCCACAGGACTTCTGTCCCTGCTGGAGTTGTGAAGGCACAAATATGACTAAAATGTCATGGATCTACCTGGTGGCTTATTCCCAGACACGGTGGACAGCACCACATGGAGTTAATGTCCGTAATAAGGAATTACTCAATAGCATGCTACAAAATACATCTTTCCTGCCTGTAGGGCTTAGTGGCTGATTTAATTTGCAAGTAGGAATAATTTATTCCTCCTAAATACATATTCTATCTCTCATTCTTGTTAACACCTCTCCTTTTCTATCTCCTCTTGATAAGTCCTCAGTCTTTAACATGTCTTACAGCAATGGGTTCCACAGTTAATTATCTATTGTGGAAACCAATTACAATAAAACAAACAAAAACCAGTCTCTGCTTCTGGCTGGTCTTCTTCATTAGGCTTCCATCTGATGTGTGTCAATAAAGTGTAATTCTGTACAAGGCAGAGTCAAGATTCTGAGTACACCCAATTGTCCTCCAGTTTGCTTAATGTGATGTTCCCCAGATTTCATCTCCTTCACGGAAAACTTGTTACTGTTTTCTGAATCTCTAATTACCATGTTAGCTCTTCCTACAGCCTCCTCTATTTCTCCTCTGTCTTTTATAAGTTCCCTTTCAAGCCAAGTTCAAGATGAGGTCGCCTCGTGTGTAGATGCATTGTCATTGTTAAAGTAGTATTTTCTTTGGGGTTGTTTTTTTTTTTTGGCTACAACCTCCTATGACACAAAAAATTGCACAGATCATAGAATACAAGACTTAAAGGAGCCTCAGGAGATCATTTAATCTGCCACTTGAACTGAAGCACAGCCAGGGATCAGCCCTTAATAGGTGGTTTAATATGGGTCTCTCTTGCAATTGTGCCAATCTAATTGTCTCTAGCCTGTTCCTGTACTTCTCTCTCCTGATGGGCAGTAGGGATTTTCTTGTTATATTGCTGAAATATTTTTTATGCCAAATCAGCTGTTCATTTTTTTGCTCTTTCACCCTATGCAAGATGGAGAGCATTTTGCTACTGCTCTCTTTCTATTTTTGTGTTGTGGAAGAATGGTAGGTCTTCTCTCACCCTCTTTTCTAGAGGATGCAAAAATACCAGTTCCTCTGATTTATCAGTTTTCCAACATGTGACATCCTGTTCTGGTTTCCCTGTGAGCTGTAGACAATGTGCGCTTGCAGCCCACAAAGCCACCCGTGTCCTGGGCTGCATCAGAAGAAGTGGGACCAGCAGGGTGAGGGAGGAGATTCTGCCCCTCTGCTCTGCTCTCATGAGACCTCATCTGGAGCCCTGTGTTCAGTTCCAGTGTCCTCAGCACAGAAAGGACATGGAGCTGTTGGAACGAGTCCAGAGGAGGCCACGGAGATGATCTGAGGGATGACAGAATCATAGAGTCATCAAATTATCTGGTTGGAAAAGACATCTGAGATCATGAAGTCAAACCATACCTTTCCCCTTACTAAACTATGTCCCTAAGAAACTCATCTACTCACCTTTTAAACATCTCCAAAGACGGTGACTCAACCACCTCCCTGGCAGCCTCTGCCAGGGCCTGAGCACCCTTTCAGTGAAGACATTTTCCTGATGTCTAATCTGAACCTCCCCGGTGCAACTTGAGAAGATAAAACTCCAGGGAGACCTTAGAGCAGCCTCCCAGTAGTGAAAGGGGCTCCAGGAAAGCTGGGGAGGGGCTCTTGATCAGGGAGCGCAGGGAGGCCCCATCCCTGGAAACATTCCAGGTCTGGTTGGATGGGGCTCTGAGCGACTCGACTGCGTTAAAGATGTCCCTGCTCCTGCAGGAGGAGCTGGACTGGATGACTCTTCCAGCTGAAAGCATTCTGTCATTCTGTGATGATTACTGAAGTCCATTGACAGGAAAAGCAACAGCACTGAGCAGGTGACCTCCCATCCCTTAATGGCTCCCATTGGTGCATTCCACAGTTAGGTTTAGGTCGCTGTCCATCTGCTTTGTCTTTTCCAAAGAGATCACACCACTGGCTCACACAGCTTTCGTGGGGGCTCTAGCTCTGAGCCCAGGTTGTGCTGTATTGTTGCTAACAAGCTGTTCCCCACATTGTATTTGTACATCTCGTTTCTGCTTCATCAAAATGCATCTGCATGAAACTTGGCTTCTGCAATGGAGTTTCTGCTTCCGTGTGCCTGGCAGCTCATTTGGTTCTCCCTCCTGCAGATTGCTCCCCACACAGATATATTCACGCAACGTCTTGTGGGGCTGTGCTGTGAAGCAGAGCAGAGAAGTGAACTGGGTTAGAGATAACACTTTATAAAAAAGGAAAAGGTATTTTTATTCTGAGTTGTCTCAGGGAGCTGCTTTGCTTTGCAGCCCCACAAACAGTTGGTCATCACACCTAAAAGGGCAACAAACTCATATGAAGGCAGAAATGAGCAGATGGGAGGTGGGGAGAGGGACAGAAAATTCTCAAACCAGATTTGATGGCAAGGGTAGCCTCACCTGCCTGAGCAGACTGAGCAGTTTGCATTTGTCTGTGTTGAATTTGACTGGATTTATTTTGGGTCACGCCTCCAGTTCATCAAGATCATGTTCAGTTCTGAACCCAGCCTCCAGAGGACTTTGAAATCTTCCCAGTGTTTGCATCTCAGACCCTCCCTGGCCCAATTCCTGTCTGTTTTCTCCCTTCTGAGGTACTGAGAGAGGCTGTGAGTGGAGTGTATGGAAAGCTGAGAGCACACCAGAGGTCTCAGCATTAAAAAGAGTGGTGTGATCTGTATTTTCATCCTGTAAAATGTTTGGCATTTTTGTAAGGCTCACAAGGTGTTAAAGTTATCACTCACCTGCCAAAGCAAACAGGGAAGACTTTATACTGAAATGTAAAGGCTTTGTGTCAAGAACACGGGTAGAGGGGATACCCAGATGTGACAAAGATGCCTCCTGAAGATGTAGGACACAGGGCCTGGGGCAACTCTGTCACTGGAGATCTGGAAGAAACTTGGGATAGAATCACAGAATCATGGAACAGTTTGGGTTGGAAGGGACCCTAAAGCCCATCCACTTCCAACCCCCCTGCCATGGGCAGGAACACCTTCAACTGGATCAGGTTGCTCAAAGCTTCATCCAACCTGTTCTTGGACACCATGTCAGGTATGGCGCTTCCTGCCTTTGGGAAGAATGCACACACAGCTCCTCCAGCCCCTTCCCAGGCCTGTTTTTCTAGGAAATGCATTTTTTCAAGAGTAGAGGAAGAAAAATTGATGGAATATCTAAAGAGGGGAAAGAGAGAGTGGGATGGGGATGGGCCAGCTTGAGACCCTTGCCAGTTTCCTACAGTGTTAAACTGCACCACTCATTGGAAGTGAGGTACATGGGAAAATAAATAGACATTTCCCTTGTAGCTCGATACAAATTCAGTTGTGTTTTGTGTTTTATTTCACTACTCATCTTTTCTTTTCCCAAATTTGGTAAGTACTCCTTAGAACCTTCCCCTGCTGTTAGGTGTGTTTACTATGTTGGAAATCATCAGGCTGGTGACACTGCTCCTGCTGGAAGAGTAGCCTGGGGTAGTGCAAGAGGCACAGGCTCTCCAAAGAGATCACTGTGAGGAAGGGGTCAGAGAGGTACAAGGTGAGAAACTGTGTTTTGCCCATCTGTAGAAGGTCAGTACAAGGCCTGGGTTGGTAATTGCCAGGCTGGGGAGGGGATGAGCACAAATCAGCTGTTTCCAATGAGCAGGCATCGGGGGTCCCTCTGCCTGTCAAGACACAGCCTGAGTTCATGGAGTCAGAAAACAGAATCAAGAATTGCTTTGGGTTGGAAGGGACTTTTACAGGTCATCCAGTCCAACCACCCTGCAGGAACATGGACATCTTTAACCAGATGAGATTGCTCAAAACCCCATCCAACCTGACCTTGAATGTTTCCAGGAATGGGACCTCAACCACCTCCCTGGGAATCCTGTGCCAGTGCCTCCCCAACCTCAGCGTGAAATATTTCTTCCTTATACCCAGTCTAAATCTACGCTCTCTTAGTCTAAAACCGTTCCCCCTCATCCTATCCCTGCACTCCCTGATCAAGATCCCCTCTGCAGCTTTTCTGCAGCCCCTTTCTGTACTGGGAGGTTGCTCTATGATTTGCCAGAACATCAGAACACATCGTGCAAAATTTGCTGTATTCTACGGTAAAAGCAGCAAAGCAAAGTGCTGACTTGGGGGACAACATCATAAATGTTCATAGAGCCAAGGTACATCACATCTATCCTTTTCCCTCTCCATTAGACCAGTTATCCAGCCAAGGAGGGGAAATCAGATTGCTTCAACATGAATTTTTTTTGTCAAATCCATGAGGGCTCTTATCTTATTACCATATTACCTCCCCAGGGGCTTATAAACCACTGCTTAACCACTTGTTCCAGTGTTTTTCCAGTTCTGAGGTTAAACTGACCTGTCTGTATTTCCCTAGGCTCCTCAATTATTCCTTTTAATGGTAGATTTTGTACTTGTTCCTTCCTTGTCTTCTAGGATGTCACTCTTCCTCCCCGTGCTCTCACAGGGAAAGGCAAATGACTCTGTGGCTGCTGAGGTTGCTCCCTCAGCCCTCTGGGATGACCTCCTTTTTTCTTTCTTCCTCTCTTAAAACTAATTGCACTAATCTAGATTAGATATTAGGAGATTTATAGGGGATCTTAGGCAGAAATGTTTTCCTGTGAGGGTGGGGAAGCCATGGCACAAGTTGCACAGGGAAATGGTGGCTGCCCCATCCCTGGAGGTGTTGAAAGCCAGGTTGGATGGGGCTTTGAGCCCCCTGATCCAGTGGGAGGTGTCTCTGCCCATGGCAGGGGGGTGGAACTGGATGGGATTCGATGTCCCTTCTAAACAAAGCCATTCCATGAATCTTGATTCTATGATAATAATTGGTTAATAAACAACAATTTCTTTTTAGGTGAGAGCAGCACTGAATGTTTAAGTGTTTCCGTATCATCTTTAATTTATTCTGTGTATATATATAAAATATATATTATATATAATATAATAATACATAAATCCATAGATTTATTTCATTTTCCTCATTCATAATATTTATTTTCTTGAAAATTTTTGTGCCTTACTCATTATAATCCATTCTTCTCTTGTATAGAGACCTTCTGCTAATACGTTATTACACCCAGTTTCTGCTCGTGATACGTTTCCTTTTTTGTTTCCAAGTCACTGAAAATTACCCAATGCAGCCACAAGGTGCTTCTATAGCAATTACTCTTTTTGCTTCCTGCGTTAGGGCCATTTCCCAGTCCTTTTTTATAAGTACCTAGAATCATGGAATCATTAAGGTTGGAAAAGACCTCTAAACTCATCCAATCCAACCATCAGCCCAACCCCACATCCACAAGGTTTTTGAACCCCTCCAGGGATGGAGACTCCATCACTGCCCTGGGCAGCCTCTGCCAGGGCTTCACCACTCTGTCAGTGAAGGAATTTTTCCCAATATCTGACCTAAACCTTCCCTGTTGCTACTTGAGGATGTTTTCTCTCATCCCATATTCTGTTATTTGAGAGGAGAGACCAACACCCACCTTGCTATAACCTAGAAGCAGGTGGGTTCTTCCAACATCTTGCTTCAGTGTCTGCTCTGAGATCTTTGAGCTCCTACTCACAATGGTGCCCTTCCAAGCCTGATAAAGAGCCCCTCTCATAGGGACAGTATCTCTATTTTATCACAGACACAACCTCACTTGGCAATCTGAGAGCACACACAAGATGCTGCCAGTGGAGAAACCACAGGAAAAAACAATGAAATCTGGAGAAGCATCAAATATCAGAATGTAATTCAACTCCCCAGAATGAGGATTCCTCTGCTCCTTCCCTAATTTTAGACCTAGCAGCCTAAACACTTGTTCTCTCACACTAAATTTATGCCCAAATCTATGATGAGGAGGGGTGTGCTCTGAGGAGCAGCTCTGTAACTTTGTATTTTTGCTTGTTTTCCTGATATCCCACACCAATTTTCTAATAGTAAAGGGATCAAAAGCAGGTAGAAACCGCGTTGTTCAGCAAATTACAGCCTGTCACTCTTTCAGCAGCTCCACTCAGATTCACTTTGAAAACCAAATCTTCCTCTTGCTTTCATGGGAGTAAATTGTTGGCATAAAAGCAGAAAGAACACATACTGAAAGCCTCTGAGGCTGAATGTGACATCCTTAAGTGGGATCTACACTCTCCAGGGAAAGAAATTTGTGCAAAGCAAAGCAAGGGGAAATCCTGAAAGGATATCTGCCAGCATAAAACCAGGCAACTTCCTGCACAAAACACGTTCACTCCATGAAAAGTGGGTCTGATCACTGACTGAGGCTCTTCTTAAACGGGATATGAACATCCCTAGACATAGAACCATAGAATCATAGAATGACCTGAGTTGGAAGGGACCCACAAGGACCATTGACTCCAGCTCCTGGCCCTGCACATGATCCCCTAAATATTCACACCGTGGGGCTGAGGGCATTGGCCAAAGGTTTCTGGGATATTGTCAGGCTGTGACTGCTTTCCTGGGGAGCTGTTCCAGCGCTCCAACACCCTCAGGGGGAAGAACCTTTCCCTAATGTCCAACCCAACCCTCCCCTGGCACATCTTCCTGCCATTACCTTGGGTCCTGTCATTGATTGACAGAGAGATCAGTGACATTTTTTTTATTATTATAAAGGATTAAAAGCAAATAAAACTCCAAACCTGATGTGACTCTGGGATAAACGAGTGTAGTTACATGGAAATTGTATCCCTCTTTGTTAGGATTTTTGTATTATAGCAGCAGGTGCAGCATCCATGCTTAGCAAATGCAAGTAAGAAAGGTAGAACACTTCCACAGTCTGTGAATACACAAAGGCAGCAGCTACCCGGGATCTGGATTTTATTCTGAAGATATGTTTCTATCTCAGCAAGTAATTGGAGAAATAGTTGCTGAAAGGTACACTTCATCTGCACAGGCTGTCCACTTGGCTTGCATACTAGAACTATTTTTGTACAGGTATCTTTCAACGGCCTCTAGGCTCAAACTCTCCAGTTTTATGTCCATACCTAATAATTTTTCTTGGCTATGCACATCCAGGCAGTAAATGATTTTTCTAGTGTTAAAAATCAGCTTTCCTCTCATTTTTATGTACAGAATAAATAACTGTTAAATCAGTCCAGTAGCACCTCAAAATAGTAGAAAAGATCAAATATACAAAATAAGCTTAATATAATGAGCCCTTCTGAAAGGAGAAAAAACCCTAAGTGTGCAGCTCTCGCTGGTGAGGGATTCGGGTTCTGTGAAATGATATAATTTGCAATTATTTTCACGTGCTACCTGCAGCGGTCTCAGATTTTATTTTGTGTTTGAATAGTACTCCTGGAGACAAGGCACGGCCACAGGATCCTTCTGCTGAGAGCAGTAACCACTGCAGATACAGAATAGGATAAAAAAAGAGGAAGAACAGGGCTGTTTCTCCAGGATGGTCTTATAGGCTCTGGTGGTTTGGAGCACAGGTACCTTATTGGATAGAATGGTGTCCTTGTGCCTGAGGATGTTGAACAGTTTTTCATCTGTGGATTTGCTTTTTTTTTTTGAAAATTCACACTGAATTTTACCCTCTGCTGCATTCAGTGATAGAGAGTCCACACTTTATCTTCCCATGGCTTTGAGTATCCTAACAGCACCCCAGCCTGAGGCCCCTTGTTTCCCATAGTGATATGAAGAACTATCAATTTATCCTCTCCATTCCACTCCAGAACCTCCATTATTTTCCCCTCACTGAATTCAGTTCTGGAGGGACATGGAGCTGTTGGAGCGAGTCCAGAGGAGGCCACAGAGGCTGGAGCACCTCCCATACAAGGACAGGATGAGGTAATTGGGGTTGTTCAGCCTGGAGAAGATAAAACTCCAAGGAGACCTTAGAGCAGCCTCCCAGTACTGAAAGGGGCCCCAGGAAAGCTGGGGAGGGGCTCTTGATCAGGGAGTGCGGGGATAGGATGAGGGGGAAGGGTTTTCAGCTGAAAGAGGGGAGATTGAGATGGGATCTTGGGAAGAAATGTTTTCCTGTGAGGGTGGGGAGGCCCTGACCCAGGTTGCCCAGAGAAGTGGTGGCTGCTCCATCCCTGGAGGTGTTCAAGGCCAGGTTGGATGGGGCTTTGAGCCCCCTGATCCAGTGGGAGGTGTCCCTGCCCATGGCAGGGGGTTGGAACTGGATGGGCTTTGAAGTCCCACCCAAACCAAACCATTCCATGATTCTATGATTCTATGACAGCATTTTGGCATCCTGGTCTACGTGAGTATTTGATTCTTGGATTGTGATTTGTTTAAATAGGAATCTTATATAAAGTATCAACTCTTTTTATTCTTAATTTGTGCTCCTGTTGCCTGTCATTAAGACAGCAAATGAGCAACATGTAGCACATGTTAGTTTCACGTGTGAGAATTAGGGATTTAGCATTTGTAATGGGATGTTTTTGTCAGGTATAAACCAGCCTGCAACAAACTTTAATTGAAACTATTTGATTTTCTGTACCTTTATGCCCAACATCAGGGTTTGGAGTTGGCTGTGGGTGGAGATTTTTCTTTCTTTCTTTCAAAAAGGACTAATCCTAGCTGTACACGTTCTTTGTCTTTTAGACAGGTGGGGGATTTGGCTGAGATTTTTTATTTATTTTTTAATTTGTTATTTCTACATTTTCATTCACTTCTGTTTTCTCTTTATTCCTGGGGAATCCTACCCTTCTATATCAAGCTCTAGTGCTGGCATTGTTTTCCAACAAGGGAAGGGGAAAAAACACCCAAATATTATTTTCTTCAGGTAGCTCCCAGACAGCTGTGTTAGGAATGATTTACGACCTGAATGATATGAGCCTGTGTTTAATAGACAAGCTTTTCTCTTAAACCTATGGCTGTAACTTGGATACCACATTAATGGGCACCCCTGGGTCTATCCTTGCTGAAGGTGATGTGAGAGTCACTGCGTACAGCTCCCTTTTGGTGCTTTCAAGAAATATATGGATTTTTACTGCACAAAATCTCTGTACTCAGTTCTTTTCCAGCCACTCTCTACCTAATAACCAGCTTTCTCTTTTCCAGTTAAGTGTATACTTCTAAACAAATCTTGGGCTTTTGATCTTGTAAAATGAAAAGTAGCTCATCTTCACTTTTGTAGCTCACTTGACTGATAAAAACAAACTTCTGTGAGTCTCTCCATCTTCTCTCTTCAGTTCTGGAATGCTTCAGCTCTTGATCCACTGAGCTGCTCCCTCTCCCCTCGCAGCACTACTTCTTCCACTCTTTTCCTCCACCAGGCAGTCAGTTGTTCCAGCACTTGGTGCCGTGCGGAGTGCCTTGGCAGTGATTAATGAGTGCTCTGACTCTGAGCTTGTAATTAAGGTGAACAGCTTGTAACCTGGTGAATATTACTGGAAAGGTGTAGGAGGGGAGGATCTGCTCATTTCATGAGCTGGGTTGCTACATCAGCTTATTCAAAGTGGACATCTCCAAGACTCTGTAAAGACCGCATATTTTTGTACCTTCCCTCCCATGGCGTTCTTTACATGGAATCACAGAATCGTGGAATGGTTTGGGTTGGAAGGGACATCACAGCCCACTCAATTCCAACCTCTTACCACAGACAGGGCACCGCCCACTGGATCAGGGTGCTCAGAGCCTGGCCTCCAGCACCTCCAGGGAAGGGGCAGCCACCACTTCTCCAGGCAGCCTGTACCAGGTCCTCCCCACCCTCACAGGAAAACATCTTTCACGAAGATGCGTTGCATTGGAGGTAAGAGATAAAGGGAGGTTATGTCAGGTTGTGGTCGAAATCCATCTGATTCCACGGGAAGTTTGTCCAGGTTACAGAAGAGGTTTTGCAGAAAAAAAATAATTTTATGAAGAAAAATTCTTCTCTGGAAGAACTAAAGACTGTGGAGATCTTCTTCAGGCTCATTCCTCAGGTCCCTATGGAGGGAGAAATGTGGCAGATTGACATGAGTATCTTATTTTTCCTGAAGTCCTTCATGCACGTGGGTGTTGATCCTGTGAAGTTGTGTCGATTTTAATGCCGATAGAGACCTCTCTCCGATTCTGATGGACAATAAAACCTTTCCTGGTATTTCTGAGCAGATGTTGGTGCTCTGATACACAAATAACGAAGACAACAGTGCTGTTTATAGGCTGGATCGAGCATGAAGTTACAGGAAGGTCATCTATTAGATTACTATTGTGTCTATGTATCTGTAGTTTACAAGCCTCTTCAGGGTTCTTCCCTGTTGGGAACACAGGTCTGGAATGATCCTCATAGCCACCTACCTCTTGGCCACCAGTAACAATGTGGGAGTGAAGAGAAAGGAACCATGGATGGGACATCCCTGACTGTCAAACCTTTGCTGGGTCACCTAGAAGATGTTAAAGATTGGTTGTCATTGTGATGAAATGCAATAGCTGGAAGTTTAATACAGGAAAATGCATTTTTGTCTCCTAATTTTAATGAATTGATATAAAGCCAGAATGTTCACTGGATGAAGTGCTGTGTGGTTCTCAAGTGGAGGATCAAACTATAATGATGATTTTTCTGCCCTGATGGTTAAATTATGCAAAAGAGAAAATTCCCTGCTTTGGGCTTGAGCTGCTCTTTACCTGGACAGGGGCTATGGGGGATCTTCTCTTGAGAGAGCTTCACACCAACAGTCCTGCATTTGACCCTGGTCTTGATGGCCTCAGTCTGGTCATCCTTTCCTTGGAGGTGCTCTGAAGTGGGTGTGGGTGAGGAAAGAACAGGCTGGCACTCATTGCCCCCAAAGACAATGCTTGAGCTAATTGATGTTTAAGGAAATTATTTCCATTTTAGACATGGAATTAATCTTTGGTTAAGGCTACTGAATAAATGGACACAGAACAGTCTGCGTGGCATTAACAAGATTCTAAACGAAGAAACCCATTCATTTCATTATTGATAACAAAGTCATCTTCCCCAGAATAGCGAATGAGGTAAGATTGGCACTTTGAGATAAGGCCTGATTATTGTCCGTGGGATCTATTACATTCTATAATCTCTCCCAGATAAAACTTTAAATCATCTTTCATAAATGGAGATATTTGGCAGTTATTCCTTCCACAGAACCATTTGATGTTATTTTTCTAACTTTCCCATTCTGATTTAATTTTAGATTTTGTTTTAATTATCACAGAATTATAGAATGGTTTGGGTTGGAAAGGATCATGAAGGTCATCAGTCCAACCCCACCGCAGTGAGCAGGGATTTCTTCAACCAGATCAAGCTGCTCAGAACTCCACCCCACCTGGCCTTGAGCATCTCCAGGGATGGGGAAGCCACCAGTTCTCTGAGCAACCTGGGACAGGGCCTCCCCACCCTCACAGCAAAACATTTCTTCCTAAGATCTCATCTCAATCTCCCTTCTTTTGGTTAAAAAAACATCACCCCT
This sequence comes from Dromococcyx pavoninus, assembly GCA_033558185.1. Lineage (NCBI taxonomy): Eukaryota > Metazoa > Chordata > Aves > Cuculiformes > Neomorphidae > Dromococcyx > Dromococcyx pavoninus. The sequence continues at coordinate 532,528 of JAUMJL010000224.1, read as the reverse complement.
TGTTCTATTTCTACAGGCCCTGCTAAAAAGTCTTTCCCCATCCTTCTTATGATCTCCCTTTAAGTATTGAAAGACTGCAATAAGGTCTCCTTGGAATCTTCTCCAGGCTGACCAATCTCAACTCTCTCAGCCTGTCCTTGTACAGGAGGTGCTCCAGCCCTCGGATCATCTCCGTGGCCTCCTCTGGACTCACCCCAACAGCTCCAGGCCCTTCCTGTGCTGATGCAGGACTCCAGGAGGGGTCTCACCAGAGCAGAGTAGAGGGGCAGAATCACTTGCCGATCATCTTTGGATGCAGCCCAGGACACAGGGGGTTTCTGGGCTGGAAGCACCCACTGCCAGCTCACGTCCAGCTTCTCCTCCCCCAGCACCCCAGGACCTTCTTGGCAGGGCTGCTCTCAATCGCTTCATTCCCCGTCCTGTACTGATACTGAGGGTTGCCTCAACCCAGGTGCAGGGCCTTGCACTTCTTGTTGAACCAATTAATACAGTATGGAATGTTCAAAAGGTCAGACATTACATTTCTTAGCTAAACACTGCTCTCTAACGAACTTCTGGAAGAACTTAAAGTAAAGAGTAAATTATTAAATAGCACTAAGCCAATTCATAATTCATCATTTATATTTATACCAATGGCTGCTGGTGAGGAAGTGCTAGAAGAGGATGACTTGGCCAGTCAACTGGGAAAGCAATGCAGGACTAGGGAGGAGGAGTGGATCAGGCAGGAGAACTGGCTTTGTGCTTTGGGAAGGTTGCAGCTGCTCTGCTCCCGGAGGATTTAGAGGAGGGTCAAAATCACCAGGAAGAGAGAAAAATGAAGGGCAAATAAAGTTACAGCTGCAGGGAACAGCAATGAGAGGGAGAGGGAGTCAAGAACATAGTTTATGGTGAGAAACTGGAATGAGGAGAAAATCCAGAGAGACCAGTGAAGCTGAGGAAAGGAAAAGAAGAAGGTCTAGGAAGACTTGGCAACTTCAACTACTTTAAAAGGGAGCACTGGGAAACTGGAAGGCCAGTGGTGAGCTCTCCTGGAAGTGCACCAGGGGCAATAACAGACACTTGTGGGGAGGAGAATTGAAGAGCAGTGGCAGAAGTTTGGGGTTTTGAGACAGGGTGGAGTGAAATGTGCAACAGTGATGAGCTAAAGGTAGCTCTTCAATGTAGTGCCCCTGCCAGCATGGCCCTTCTAAAAGCTCTCTGAACAAAACCTGGGCAGGTTCAATAACAGCATCCTGTCCCCCCCAATGTCACAGCAGAAAGGTCTTTTCTTTCTATGGGGGGAAACTCAGAATTAAAATGCACTATGGTGTGTCATATGAACACCCCAAGCCATTGCACATCATCTCCTTCACAACTTGCACAAGGCTTGCTTTGCAACAGACCTCCTACGAACACAGCTGATTAGCTGGGTGCCTTCTGGATGGGCTTATCTCACTTACTATGGTGTTGCAAACATCTCAACATTTGTGTCTGTGTCACAAATGGAAAAGAGGCGTAGGATCCCTGGTGCTCTTTCTGTCTGTCTGATCCTTCCTTGCTTACCCATTCTTCAGCAGGACAGATTGCACACGAGCTCCTCACTACAAGGAGGACAATGAGGCACTGGAGCACCTTCAGAGGAGGGCAACAAAGCTTGTGAAGGGGGATGGAGAACAAGCCTTATGAGAGGTGGCTGATGGACCTGGGGCTGTTTAGTCTGGAGATGAAGACACTGAGAGGACACCTCATCCCTCTCTGCAGCTCTCGGAAAGAGGTTGCAGTGAGGTGGGTGCTGGTCTCCTCTTGCAAGTACAAAGTGATAGGACAAGAGGAAATGACCTCAGGGTGCACCAGGAAAAGGTCAGATCAAGTATCAGGAAAAACTTCTTCACCAAAACACTTCTCAGGCCCTGGCAGAGGCTACCCAGGGAGGTGGTGGAGTCTGCATTCCTGGAGGGGTTTAAAAGATGGGCAGATGAAGTGATCAGGGATCGGGTTTAGTTGTGGACAGGTACAGTTGGACTTTATGATTGCAAAGGTCTTTTCCAAACAAGCAATTCTGTGATTCTCTGATTCTCTGACTCTTATGCACTACCAGCTGGGAGTTCCCAGGGACTCAATTCAATAGTGCTTTATATAAAAATGAATAAAGATCTCTTCAGCCTGCAGACAGCTCCTTAACAAGTTTTTTTTCAATTAGCAGCTGTTTAATAAAGTTTTTCTCATTGACAAATCCTCTTTTTGCTTAAGCCACTCCTCTATGAAATTGTACGACCCACTCCAACCCATTTAGCCCTTCATCTAATAAGAGAACTTTTAGCACTTCTTGCAAATAATTAATCCTATTTGGATTAGAGGGATTATAGATGGTTTTAGTCCTCACTTGATAACGCTTTATTCTTACCCAGCACTTTCAATTTTACCCAGTGTTATGAGATCCAGGAGGCAAATCAGGGATGTCTTGTTGTAAATGCTGATATCTCTTGATTCAGTGTGAGAATTGCTGCTCCTGTTGCAGAGTCAGGGACAGGCAGAAATTCTGCTTCTTGCATGAATGAGGTGACATTTATTGCAGAAAATTATGCACACCAAAAGAGCAAATTGTTGGATTTTATGTTCAGAGGCCGCAGCTCAAAAAAAAAAGGAAAGAGAAAAAAGAAGGGAGGTGTGAACTTTAAGGAAAGCTTTGTGGGTCAGATTGCCAAAAGTTACATTTTTACATTTCATAAGAGCTGAGAGGATGCTTCAACTCTCTGATCCCAAATATGCATTTTATTGCTGAACTGCTGCTTCTCTTAAATCATAACCTAGAATCACAGAATCACAGATTTACCTGAGTTGGAAGGGACCCAAAAGGGTCATCGAGTCCAATTCCTGTCCCTATGCAGGGCATCCCCAACATTCACACAGTGGTGCTGAGGGCATTGGCCAAATGCTGCTGGAATGCTGGCAGAGTGGGTGCTGTGACTGCTTCCCTGGGGAGCTGTTCCAGTGCTCCACCACCCACTGGGGGAAGGACATCTTCCTCATGTCCAACCTAACCCTCCCCTGGCACATCCTCCTGCCATCCCCTCAGATCCTGTCATTGGTCCCCAGAGAGCAGAGCTCAGCCCGTTTCCCCTCCCTCCCTTGTGAGAAGGCAGCGAACAGCTCTGAGATCCCCTCTCACTCTCCTCTTCTCCAGGCTGAACAGACCGAGGGACTTAAGCCGCTTCTCATATGATTTCTCTTCCAGACCCCTCACCAGCTTTGTGGCCTCCTCTGGACACCCTGCAGTATTCTGATGTCCTGTGGCACCCAGATCTACCCCCAGTGCTCAGGGTGGGGTCTCACCAGTGCAGAGCAGAGCAGAGCAGAGCAGGACAATCCCCTCCCTCTCCTGGCTGGTGATGCCGTCCTGGATGCACCCCAGGACACGGTTGCCCCTCTTGGTTGCCAGGGCACAGCTGGCTCGTGGTCATCTTGCTGTCACCCAGCACCCCCAGGTCCCTCTCCACAGGGCTGCTCCCCAGCATCTCAGATCTGTTTGATAACATTTGTGTAACCTCCTTTACCCACCTCCCCAGGCCTGGATAACTTGTGCAAACATCCATAGCAGTGATGAACTGTGCAGGAGAAGCGTTTGCTCTTTGTGCTTCTTCTTCTCCCTGCCTACCTCAGCAGGTAACCAGGCCCCATCAGTTCCCATGCAGTGATTCCTGTCAGCAGGTACTGATGTCCCTTGTCTGCAGGTGATGCTGCGTGGGGCAATGTGAGGAAGAGGTCCGTGGGGATTTGGGCAAACAGGAGCAGTGTGGATGAGAAGGAGCACCAGCTGGGCTCTCTTTGATAGCTGAGCTGCCCAGGATTATCCCTGGAGTATCGTGCCAATATTTGCATAAATGACAGATAAGGAGCAAAGAGCTGAATGAGTGAGGTTCTCCACCACCTCGCCCTTTCTTACCCTCAGCTGGACTCAGGACACCATGCTATTTGCCAGGGAATTTTATATGACAGTAATTTTGGACCCACAAGAAACCTCACAGCCCAGAAAAACTGAACTTCAAATCCACTTGTAGCCCTTCAAGGAAAATCAGGGTCCAAGAAGTTGTGGTCAGTGGCTCAATGTTCAGGTGGAGACTGGTGACGAGTGACGTTCTGCAGGAGGCAGTGTATGGACCAGCATTGTTTAACATCTTTTCGAGACACAGACCCTGGGACTGGGGGCACCCCCAGGGAGCTTGCCAAAGACATCAACCTGTGTGACGTGGTTGACACTGGAGGGAAGGGATGAACAAAAGGGACCTGGACAGGCTGGAGAGGTGGGGCTGTGAGAACCTCAGGAAGTTCAACAAGGGCAAGTGTAAGATCCTGCACCTGGATTAGGATGATCCCAAACAAAAAAAACCTGTCCAGGCAGAGAATGGAGCCCTGAGGAGAAGGGCTTGGGGTACTCAGGGAAGAGAAGCTCAACATGAGCCAGGAATGTGCACTCACAGCACAGACACCACCCGTGTCCAGGGCTGCATCCAAAGCAGTGGAACCAGAGAGTGAGGGAGGGGATTCTGCCCCTCTGCTCTGCTCTGGTGAGACCCCACCTGGACCCCTGCATTCAGTTCTGGAGTTGTTAGCACAGGAAGGACATGGAGCTCTTGGAGCGAGTCCAGAGGAGGCCACAGAGATGATCCGAGGGTTGCAGAGACCATGAGGGTGACACAAGGGCTGGAGCCCCTCTGCTATGAGGACAGGCTTAGAGAGTTGGGGTTGTTCAGCCTGGAGAAGACTGCAGGGAGACCTTAGAGCAGCCTCCCAGTACTGAAAGGGGCTCTGAGAAAGTTGGGAAGGTGCTTTTGATCAGGGAGTGCAGAGACAGGATGAGGGGGAATGGTTTTTGGGTGAAAGAGGGGAGATTGAGATGAGATCTTAGGGAGAAATGTTTTCCTGTGAGGGTGGGGAGGCCCTGGCCCAGGTTGCCCAGAGTGGTGGTGGCTGCCCCATCCCTGGAGGTGTTCAAGGCCAGGTTGGATGGGGCTTTGAGCCCCCTGATCCAGTGGGAGGAATCCCTGCCCATGGCAGGGGGTGCAACTGGATGGGCTTTAAGTTTCTTCTGACCCAAACCATCCCGTGATTCTAAGAGTGGTTCGTTCACATCCTTCAGAAAGACCTATGGTGGTCTAAGAAATGGTCTGATCTTGGAACCAGGTGATGCCAAAGAATGTATAACTCATTAAAAAGCTTTATTCTTTGAAATACTGGCAGTGGAGTGAGGTGGGTAACACCCAGTCCTGTCTTTGTTCCCACACACACCTGATTTTAGCAATTTGCTCCTGCAGTACCGAGCTGTGAGTGTCAGAAAATCATCTAAGGAAATAAAACCATAAAAACTGCTGGCAATTGGATTGACAGACTCGAGTTCAATTTGGTAAATATATTTTATTTTTCCTTTCTGGAGATTTGCAGTTCTGCTCTAAATCAATTAGAGCAAGCCCCAGGCAAATCTGAAGGCTGATTAATGAAGGACCAGCTTTGTCTGCTTGGATTGCTGTTGTTGATTGGAAATGGCTGGGAAGTTTGTTTCCAAAGCAGGAGCAGGGCAGAAGTACCACTATGGCTTCATCTGTACTTTTTCCTGACGAAGAAAACGACTCACCCTGGATCTCATTTCTATTCCAATAATGAAGCCGTGAAGGTTTGCACTGCATAAGCACACGTGCAAACAAATAAAGCTTCTGCCTACACCAAACATCCCTATATTGCTCCACAAGCTTTGCAAAAATTACACCTTGTGTGGCTGCTTTTCCATTCACACTTTGCATGGGTGCTGTGGAAATTGGACACTGCTCATTGCTGGTGACACAGGTATTAAAAAGCATGGAAAACTTGTATGTTCTTGTCCAAACAGGTCTGTTTCCTCTTCTAAAAGTGTTGCTATTGATTGTTTTACCTCCTTTGTTTATTCACTATAACCCATATTGATAAACTGATTTCAAAACTGGTGCCAGGGGCACTGCAGTGTGATCTGACTGTATTTGCCCAGGGTATGAATAAACCAGGTGGTAGGACCTTCTGTATTTCCAGGGAGATGGGAATGAGGTCTGTCAGATGTGAAATGAGTCACTGAAAGGAGTCTCCTTTCCCTGCTCTCCACTGCCTCAGCCTGGCAGAAAAGAGCTGGGGAGAGAAAGCAAAGTCATCATTGTGGAGGAGTCACCAAAGCCCTGTTACCTTACTTGTCCCTTCACAACTCAGCCTATTTTATTCCTGCACTTACTCTGAGCTCTGCATGGCCATGAATTGTGCAACATATTCGGAGTAAAATATTCCCATAGTCCATAATGGACTAATGTGAAGAGGTATGGAGAGGGGTTCTTGATCAGGAAATGCAGGGATAGGACGAGGGGGAACATTTTGAAACTGAAAGAGGGGAGATTGAGATGAGATCTTAGGGAGAAATGTTTTGCTGTGAGGGTGGGAAAGACCTGTCCCAGGTTTCCCAGAGAAGTGTTGTCTGTCCCATCCCTGGAGGTGTTCAAGGCCAGGCTGGATGGGTCTTTGAGCCCCCTGATCCAGTGGGAGGTGTCCCTGCCCATGGCAGGGGGTGGAACTGGATGGGCTTTGAGGTCCTTTCTGCCCAAACCATTCCATGATTCCACAGCATAACTAACACATTGAAAACATTGCTAAACTCTGTACATCAGCATAGTCCATGGTGTCATAGAGCTGTAGAATCATAGAATATTTTGGACTTCAACTGTTTTTCAACAGGCTTTAACTTGCCCAAAAAGGAGGGCAGATACCCATGGGTGCTGCAGGGTGCCTGCTGGATACCAGAATAACTTCTTCACAAATGACTGGTTTTGGTGGAAAATCAGAAGGGTTGTGGAGATGCTCAAAAGAAAGCTGTAATTTTTATTTTTTTTATCCATGAGAAAATATTCAGCCTGAGAAAAGGCTGAACAATATTTTTATGTGAGACAAAATGGATAAGTTGCAAGGAAAAGTTAATCACCTTAACCCATACCCATCCCCAGAATCCCAGCCAAATATAACTTCTTATTTCGCTATAGTTCAGTAGAATATTCTTTTTACACATTTTTTTCCAGTGGAAAATGGCTTTGAAACCAGTTGGAAAAGCAGAAGCCTGTTTCATTTTCTTTCTTTTGCTTTTTCTTTCTTCTACCTTTAAGAACTTATTTTCTGCAGAGTTGGGGGAGGAGGAGTGGAGCCTAAAGATGCCTCAGTTTTCAAGCAGCTGACACCATGTTTTAAATAATATGTAAAGAAAACACATTTCTGATGAAAAGTAACATCAGTAAATTCAGATCAGCAAAGCTGAGCAAATTGGGCTGTTTTCCTTCTCATCTTTGTGCTTTTTGCTTTTTCTGTTTTCAGCCTGTAACCTTTTGGCAGGACCTGGTTGACAGGAGCAAGGGCTGGGAGCAATGTTGGGGGCCTGTGGAGTGATTCCCGACCTGAAGACCTGGCTGGAGGTAACAAAAGAGTCTCACACTCGTGTAGGCAGTGTTGGGACTAGGTGGTGGTTGTTGGCTGGAGCTCCAGGCAGCGCTTCTCAGAAGCAGCACTGACCCAGGGTCATCTGGGAGCGGGGGAAAGGCTGCACACAGGGACCACCCTCCGAGGCTGCAGGAGAAGCAGCTCTTCCTAGGGTTATAGGATCATAGAATCACTAAGATTGGAAAAGACCCCTCAGATCATCCAGTTGAACCACCAGCTTAACCCCACTGTGCCTAATAAATCATGTCCCTAAGTGCCACATCTACCTGTTTTTTGGAAACCTCCAGGGATGGAGACTCCACCTCTCCCCTGGGCAGCCTCTGCCAGGGCTTCGCTGCTCTTCCCGTAAATAAACATTTCCTAATATCCAATTTAAACCTTTCCTGGGGCAACTTGGAGCCATTTTCTCTCATCCTATCACTTGTAATATGGGAGAAGAGCCCAGCACCCGTATCACCACAACCACTTTTCCAGGAGGGATGAAGTCTCCCCTCAGCCTCCTCTGCTCCAGGTTGAACAGCCCCAGGTCCCTCAGACACTCCCACAACCCCTGTTCTCCAGACCCTTTCCCAGCAACATTCCATTCTTCGGACACTCTCTGAGCCCTCAATGTCCTTCTTGGAGTGAGGGGCCCAGAACTGAACCCAGGATTAGAGGTGCATCCTCACCAGTGAGTGCAGGGGGATGATCCCTTCCCTACTCCTGCTGTCACACCATGGCTGATTCAAAACAGGATGATGGTGGCCTTCTTGGCCACTGCTGGCTCATGTCCTGTCAAAATGTCTGTAGCTGGTGTGGACACCTGGAAAAAAGTGCTGGAGACAAGCCAGAGCACAGTGGCAGTAGGCAAATCAATTTACAGCCCCTTTTAACCCTTTTTTTGGTTTGTTTCATCTCTGCTTTAAGGTATCTTTTCCAGTTTCTTTTCCAATGAAACTTGCCTTTATTTCTGAACTCTCATATCCCTTCTTCAGTGAGTGTCCTTGATAGGAAAAGCTGAAGTGGAAGCTCTCCCCTACAAGAAAAATCAGCATGTGTAATCTAGATGTGTCTCATGACTTTCCTTCACCTTTCACATCCCAGCAAAGCCTTCTTGCTAGGGAATCCCTCCCTATCAAGGTCTCTGGAGGAGCTGCTCCACCCCACTGCTGTCTCACACAACAGTGATACTGTGGGGCAGAAAATGCTTTTGACGGCCGATACCTGAAGTGTTCAACCAGTAGATTGTATTTTCTACCTCCTAAAAGAGGAGCAGCTTCTTAATTCTTTGCAGGAGAGATAAGTAGATCTGCTGGGAATGAGATAACCCAGATGGCCCATTTGTTATCCTGGTGTGACTGCTCCCATGCAAGGTACCTTTACTTTCCCTGTCTGTATCTCTAAGCTTGCCAATTCCGGTCTACAGGGCATTTCACTTTATATCAGCCACCACATCAGGACATCCCATCCTTATTCCCTTCCCTGTCACTCACCAACTACTGCCCCTGGAGGTCTGAGCCAAGAGGTTGGGTATTGGTGGAGAAAGCTGTGTCAGACTTCAGCCCAGAACTGAATCTGGCAATGTCTAACGGGCTGCATCCTCTCTGCCCTAGGTAGGAAGAGTTGATGAGGCAGCACAGGGTCATTTCTGGCTGTCTTTCCTGTATCTTTCCTTTACTGAAAGATGGAAGAAGGCAGCAAGGGAGCCAATTAGTCCCTCTTGTTCCCAGCCCCAGGATGGTCCCTGTGGACTCCCCCAGCCTTCACACTTTGATGTCTGCAGCCATGCACCTGCCTGCAGCCTGGCACAGTCCAGCTCCATGGTGTGCTGGCATGGCCATCCCTTTGCTCCTGTGCTCCATATGGGACTGCTCTTCCACCACTCAGATCCATCTGACACAACCATGCCATGCCACGCTCACACCTCTACATCTACCCTGACCTATGAACTGATGCTGCCCTGGCGTGTCCCCATCCAGTTACACCTGAGCAGCCCCTGTAACCCCTGCACGACGGCTCCTGGAGATATCTGAGGTCTGACACAAAAAACCCTAGACCAAACCTGTAGCTTGGGAACTGAGGTTGTGGGGGAGAGACAAAGAGTTGGGTGTGGAGCATGTTGTGACCTGTCACAGTGAGACCAGGCTTGGCTTGATTGCTTCACTCAGCGAGAGTGGACGCGTGTTCAGACAAAGGCGTTTTCTATCCTCGGTCAGAAAACGTTGCTGTGCAAAGGTGAAAAGTGAGTGAAGATCAAGACAAGGCTCCAACCCACATCACTCTGTGTGTGAAGCAGTTCTTAACTTGTAGCAACATCCCCGTGCTTGAGCACCCACCCTATCAACCAGACTTAGCTCTCTGTGATTAATTCCTTATCCCAAAGATCCTGTCAATGCCCAAAGGAACCCGTGGGGTTTTTTGGTAGAAGATGTGAAAGCAAAAATTACAGAGATCCTCAACAGCCTCAGAAAACTATCTGTGGAATGGCTTTGAAAGTTGGCAGCCGTGTATCAGCCCAGAAGGGAACTCTTGTGCAGGTGATCAGAGTTCATTTTCTTAATTTGTTGAATAAAAAGAGTTACAGGCACAGTCTCAATTTTTCCGTGTCCAACCTTGTATGTCCACACGCTGTGTGCCTGTGCATCTCCACACAGCAGCCACTGACATTTGCACAGTGCCAGACTCCATGTTCCAGTGTGATACTGTGTTCATCAAGGCAAGAAGCCAGAAGATAAAGACTTCCAACAACAGCCTGGGGTTCTTCTGAGGTTACTTCTGGAGCAAGTTTTTTTTCCTCCTTCCCTCCTTGAAACATCCAGTCAATATTTGAGTTCTTAATAAAAAGCTGTTTTCTTTTCAGCTTGCCTGAATCTGCTCCACTCAGGAACAACATGTGCCTCGTGTTTCCTTAGCTTTGCTTATCAGATCTCCAGCCAAAATGAATGGCCAAATCTCTTACAAACAGAGAAATTAAATGAAAGCAACACCAGTGCCAAGTTCTTTGCAAACAGAGAAGTGAAATGAAAAATGCCAGTCTCGGTAGGTTCACCCAGCACATTGAATTATTATCTGTCATAGCCTGTTCTTACATTTGTCCTTTCCCTGTGGTTGATAAATAAGACTTCCCACAAGTTCTGAAGCTGTATCAGGAGGTGCGTACCAGATAATGTTAATAAATCTTGGGGGTATCTCTCTGCCTTGCCTGGCAGCCTAATAGCTCAAAAGTCTTGCAGTTTCTAATGTCTTGCTTTTTTTAAACATATAACTTTGAAACCTTTCTTTCCTTGACCACAGGCCCAACGGCCACGTTGATAGGGACGTGACTGCAAGTCCTGATTGTCAAGGGGAGACCTTTGGGCTGATCATAGAACAACAGAATGGTTTGGGTTGGAAGAGACCTCAAAATTCACCCAGTTCCAACACCCTGCCGTGGGCAGGGACACCTCCCACTGGATCAGGGGGCTCCAAGCCCCATCCAACCTGGCCTTGAACACCTCCAGGGATGGGACAGACAACACTTCTCTGGGAAACCTCGGACAGGGTCTCCCCACCCTCACAGCAAAACATTTCTCCCTAAGATCTCATCTCAATCTCCCCTCTTTCACCTGAAGACCCTTCCCCCTCATCCTATTCCTGCACTCCCTGATCAAGAGCCTCTCCTTTCCTGGAGCCCCTTTCAGTACTGGGAGGCTGCTCTAAGGTCTCCCTAGAGTCTTCTTTTCTCCATGCTGAACAACCCCAACTCTCTCAGCCTGTCCTCATAGCAGAGGGGCTCCAGCCCTGGTGTCATCCTCATGGTCTCTGCTGGACTCGCTCCAACAGCTCCATGTCCTTCCTGTGCTAACAATTCCAGAACTGAATGCAGGGTTCCAGGTGGGGTCTCACCAGAGCAGAGCAGGGGGGGCAGAATCCCCTCCCTCACCCTGCTGGTCCCACTGCTCTGGATGCAGCCCTGGACACGGTTGGCTTTCAGGGCTGAGAGCACCCATTGCTGTTGAGCTTCTCACCCATCAGCACCCTGAGTCCTTCTCCTCAGGGCTCCTCCCAATCTGTATTTGTGCTTGGGATTGCCCCAACCACATTTTTTTCGAAGAAGTATCACAATATTTTGCACAAAGTTTGTGCCATTCCAGTGTCAGTGCTATTTGCAAGTGCTGTGCTTTATGGCAGCAGAGTTTGGTACAGCTGGGCACAGTGGGCAAAGGGCAATCCTCTGTCTGCAGATGGACTCACTGCTGCCCAGAAAGAAAAATCCTGTCTCTTACAAAGACCAGACCTTGGAGGCACCATCTCTGACTTGTTCCACTCTGCCCTCCTGCTTCCTCTGCAGGCAGGTAGAGAGATGATATTCTCCAGCCAGGGGCAAAGGGTGGGTCACATGAATTACTTTGCAGAGATGTTGAAGGGGTCTGAGGGTGATGCAATCAGACTTCGGCATCTGATTTACAGACACTTGAGCTGAAATGACATGGGACAAAAAAAAAAAGAAAAAGGAATTAAAACCAATCCTAGATGCTTGAACTTTTTGCTTGAAAGCAGGCCCTGTGAGACAGAGCTTAGTGCCCAGGCTCTGGAGATAGAGAGCATCTTGTTTTTGTTCAGTAGTTTCCAGTCAATCAGTTCTTCCAGTCACCTGACATTTTCTCACTGTTTCCCACTCTGCACATTTTCCACAGGAGCAATGAGGACTTAAGCTGAAGACCCCTCAAGTCCTCCTCCACCAGTGTTCATGCAGTAAGGTGTTTCCACTGTCTCATAGGCTGCATTGGGGTCTGTTTCTGCCTTCTGCTTGTGTGCTGGGAACCCAGCTGCAGAAACTGCCTTGCATTTGGTTTGCATTATGCCAGGCTCCTTCTCCACTATGTTGCTATGTCCCAGTGTTCTGTGAGCACTGGCCACCAACGCCTTTGTGCTCAAGTCTGGGTTTTCTCTTGTTCAAAGGGCTCTTGGGCATCAGTGCATCATGTTTTGTGGCTTCTTTGTGGAAAAATTACTTCATGCAGAGGTTCAGTTTTTATAAATGTGCTTGAAATACATAAGGGGGACAGACTTTTTAGCAAAACGTGTTGTGACAGGGCAAGGAGTAATGGTTTTAAACTAAGGGAGAGAAGATATAGACTAGATATAAGGAAGAAATGTTTTACAGTGAGGGTGGTGAGGCACTGGCACGGATATCCTATGGAGATAGTGGAGGCCCCACCCCTGGAAACATTCAAGGTCAGGTTGGATGGGGCTCTGAGCAACCTCATCTGGTTAAAGATGTTTCTGCTCCGGCGGAGGGGTTGGAACTGGATGACCCTTAAAGGTCTCTTCCAACCTAAAGCATTCTATAGTTCTATAATTCTATGGTTCTACAGCCCCGTGGTTAAGAGGCTGCAGAAATCATCAGTCCAATAGCAGAGTTGAGAAATTCATGGTCAGTAGATGCATTTGGAAGAATGTCTCTGGATCTGCCAAACTTGCTTGGACATTCTCTTCCAACAGAAACCCAGATGCCTGTACTGCTGCATGTGTGGCCGTATCATCTGGAAACTAAGTGGCATCAAACAGCATGGGCATTTTTCTTCCTTTTGTAAAGCTTTTTGCAGTATCTACTGTGACCTCAGATGTCTGCAGAGAGAGTTTGTCTGTGTTCCCCTCCTGTGCTGTGACAACCTGTGCCTTTGTCATAGTTCTGCGCTGGAGGACACCCAGGCAAACTGCTCCTCTCCTGCCATGGCCTGATTTGTTTCCTAGGGCAGTTCAGCTGTCTGTGCAGTCAGGAATATTTACCTGCAGTTAGATTTGCTTCTAAAAAACACTTTTACCTTAAAGGTGACATGATGTGCCTGACAATCACCTCATCTTTAAATAGAGAAACTTTTCCACTACCATTATTATATGTGGATACCAGAGTTTTGTACAGAAATGTAACTATTTATTCCCCTATTTCTGCTTTTTCTTTTTTGGTTTTGAATTGAAAACGGTACCCATCACCTGTCTCCTCCTGGCTGGAGCCACATTGTTCATCAGACATATTTATTAACTTGTCTGCTGGCTTTGCTATTATTCCTCACTGAGTTTTCTCACTTTGTCTAGTTTTTGTTCCTTGACAAAATAACAAAAGCTTTACTTCTTCTGGCTCATTTTTATCCCTTCTCAGCTTCTCCTTATCACACACTTCTCTTGTTTCTTTTATCAACACGCCTCAGCAAGTTCTTCTGTCTGCAAACCCAGCACTCCTGTCGGTACAGCACACCTGGGGTCTTCCTTGGTACCACTTCACTCTCCTCTCATTTCTCAAAGCTGGTCTTGCTAGACTTGATGGCACAAAACTGGGAGGCCATGAGGATGGCATGAAATTGGGGGAGCTCAATGCTCTTGAGAGCAGAGAGGACCTGCAGAAGGATCTGGACAAACTGGAGATCTGAGCAATCACCAACTGCATGAAGTAGAAAAAGGGCAAATGCTGGATTTTGCCCCTGGGCCATGGCAGCCCTGGATCCACAGCCTGGGGAGCACGAGGCTGGAGAGCAGTGCTGCGGAGAGGGACCTGGGGGTGCTGGGTGACAGCGAGTTGAGATAGCAGTGCCCTGGCAGCCAAGAGGGCAACCGTGTCCTGGGGGACATCCAGCACAGGGGATTGTCCCCATCTGCTCTGCACTGGGGCAGCCCCACCTCGAGTACTGGGGGCAGTTTGGGATCCACATAAAAAGGATCTAAAGCTGCTGGAGAGGGTCCAGAGGAGGGCACAGAGTTTGGGAAGGATTTGGAGGGGAAGCTGTGTGAGGAGGGGCTGAAGTCACTGGATCTGCTCAGTCTGGAGAAGAGGAGACTGAGGGGAGACCTCATCACACTCTGCAGGTTCCTCACAAGGGGAGGAGGAGGAGCAGGTGCTGAGCTCTTCTCTCCGGACCCGAGGGAATGGCAGGAAGATGTGCCAGGGGAGGGTTAGGTTGGACATCGGGAGCAGGTTCTTCCCCCAGAGGGTGGTGGAGCACTGGAACAGCTCCCCAGGGAAGCAGTCACAGCCTGACAATATTCAAGAAGCCTTTGGCCATCACCCTCGGCCATTGCCCTCAGCCACAGGGTATGAATCCTGGGGTTGTCCTGTGCAGGAATAGGAGATGGACTCGATGATCCTTGTGGGTCCATTCTTACTCGGGATATTTTATGATTCTATGATGCTGGTGCCCACATTTCACGTGGTGCAACTTGCTAAGTACATGAACAGACTCCAAATTTCTAATACTGAGTCTGTGCATTAAGTACCTCTGAAAACAGACCAGGTCAGTCAGCAGCCCAGCTCTGGGTAAGACTCTGTCTGGAGAAGGATGGCTGTTAATTGCTCTCTTCCTTCATCCACGTTTCTGTAAGCTGCCGCAGTGGGGTTTGCTGTCAGCAGAGAGGAGAGCTGCAGGACTCTGCCTCTCTCCACGGTGTGGGTAACCCTCCAGGGAGCGCTGGCAGCAGCCCCAGAGAAAACGGCAGGCTGAGCAATCGGGCTGTCTTTGCCCACGTGTCGGGCAGCCTGAGCAGCGGTCTCGACATCGCTCCCTGACTGGGCGCTGCACGCTGAATGTCTTCGGCTGGGCTGAAGGTGGCACCAGTTGCCATCTCGTGTCTGCTTCAACATCGCAACACAGACACGGTCGTGCTCACACACATCTGCATTTATAACCAAAACTTTCACCTTCCAGAAAGTTTAGGTGGCATTCTCCCATCTTTTGAAGGTAGGGAGATGATCACATCTTGCTCTATTTTAATGCAAAACTTTACATACTTTTGATCCTAAACCAGTGTGTTCTGTATTCCCACATGCATCACCCATAACTGATGGAGAAACCTGGAAGAGCTGGAGATTCCTGTTCATTGTTTAAATAGTCACGTGGGAATGCCTTGAGTACTGTCAGGGGAGCGAGATCTCCTTGGAGGCAGCAGCGATGTTCTTGCTCTCCTGACTCATGGCAGTTGATTCTGAAACTGTCAGAGCACTGGGAATGGTGACACATAGAATCACAGAAGGGCTGGAAGGACGTGAAAGCCCATCTGGTTCCAATAGGGACACCTCCTTCTGGATCAGGGGGCTCAAAGCCCCATCCAACCTGGCCTTCAACACCTCTAGGGATGGCGCAGACAACACTTCTCTGTGCCAGGGCCTCCCCACCCTCACAGCAAAACATTTCTCCCTAAGATCTCATCTCAATCTCCTCTCTTTCAGCTGAAAACCCTTCCCCCTCATCCTATCCCTGCACTCCCTGATCAAGACCCCTCCCCAGGTTTCCTGAAGCCCCTTTCAGTCCTGAGAGGCTGCTCTAAGGTCTCCCCAGAGCCTTCTCTTTTCCAAGCTGAACAACCCCAACTCTCTCAGCCTGTCCTCGTATGGAACCTGCTCCATGCATGTCTAACATGGGACTTGGTCCTGTTGGCCAAGGGCTGAATGGGCTGGTGATAACGGGGAACTCCCCCATTAACTCTTTGAAGCAGACCAAAGCCTGATGGCTTTGCAATGTCTGCATGGGCTTCAGTGTGGCAATGGTTTTGCCCCAGTTTTGACACCAAAGTTGGATAGCTCTGTCCACAAAACCCATCTAGTTTCCTGTATACTAAAGCAAAGGTGATTTACCACATTCTCAGCCAGCTCACACAAATTCCCACATGAAGGAGGCTGTTTTCTTCCATGGGCTTTAAAATGAGTCTGGCAACTGGTTCAGACATGCTGTTTTGCTCTTAAATCCATGAATGTAGTGGGCATGAGTCCACCCAGGATCTTCCATGCATCCTTCCCACCTGGTCACTTTCTCCGTGTGCTCCTTGTCCCAGAGATGGCAGCCAGCTCCCAGTAGCTGTGTCTCTTGCTGTGAGTGAGCATGGGAGTGGACACTCCTTTCTCATCTGCCTTCCATGCACACGCTTCTCACACATCACAATGCAGTGGCATTCTGTGATAATCAAACCCATGCATGTCATAGAGCCATTTTACAGCTTCCTAGTAATTTCTTCAAGAGGTGTGAAGCTTTTATTGCTCACATGCTTTGTAACAGGGAATCCTTTCCCACTGTTATGGTTATTCACTTTAGAGTACAGGAAAACATGTTACAGACTCAATAGACATTGAAAAAAACAGCCTTTTCCCAAACCCTTCCGTTGTAAATGAGGATCCATGGCATCAGACTGCTGCCAGAGCAACAAAGGAGACAGAGAATAGCAAAGCAGCCAGATTGTAAGGCTGCTCACAGTGTGTGCACTTGTAATTAAGCCTCCCCTCACGGGGGCTTTAGAACAGCCTCAGAGCCCCAGGAGTACTGGAGGAGTTTTCAGTTCTCCTTAGCTTGGAGAATGACCAGAGGCAGCTCCACCACCATTGTCATCTCTGAAAGGGGCGCTACTCCTGTGAGCTGGGTGGGTGGCTGGGGTCCAGATGCTGCCTTTTTGCTTGGGCTGGTGAATCAAGTCATGTGGCAACAGGCCATGGAAGGGTCCTGCCCTTCCGTTGTCTCATGAAGCCTTTGGTACTCAAGCTTGGAGATTTACAGGGTTTTCTAACATTACAGTTAGAATTATTCTCATATCAAAGAAGTTGTTGTTAAATACAGACACAATCAAGGCTCCAATGAAACATTCAGCTTTGTTGATTGTGACTTTCAGACTTTTAATTTAGCTTTCTTTTTACATTTGTCTTGCCCAGGATGCAGACAAGTTCCCCTCGTACCTTAAGCAGCAGGGGTAGTACTCACTGCCTCCTCTACAGCCTCCTTTCCCCTGGGAACAGGGGCTGTGGGCTGCAGGACGTTGCTGTTCCTGTGAGCCCCAAGCAGACCCTCTGATAAGCTGCAAGGGACTGCACGAGGGAGGCTGTTGCCTTCACAGAGCAGCTCTGCAGGGCCAAGGTTGCTGTTTGTAGAAATTAAGGAGTGAGAGCACTGCTGATTTCACCCCTGGTGTGATGCAAAAAGGCTCTGAGGAATATCTCAAAGTCCTTCTACTACATCCTGCTGGAGCACATGTGGAGAAGTGCTTCACCCTTCAGTTGTAGCCTCTTCTGCCCTCAGTCCCAAGTCAACCTCATCCCCAGAAGCCGTGGAGCACGTGCGAATGTAGAATCATAGAATCACCCCAGCTGGAAGGGACCCAAAAGGATCATCAAGTGCAACTCTCATCCTGCACAAGACACTCCCAACATTCACACCCTATGACTGAGGGCATTGTCCGAATGCTTCTGGAATGCTGGCAGTCTCGGGGTGCCTTAACAGCTTCCCTTCTTCGTTTCTTTTCCTCTCCATTTCTCCCATTTCTTTGTGGGTGTTTCTCCTCTACCTCTGGTAAAGCCCACTGGTATCCCTGGACTGGCTTTCTCTCTGCTCCCACCTTCAGCTCATTGGGATCTTCCTTTCTTCCTTTTAATTTGACTGTATTCAATAAGCAATCCTCCAACATCTCCTGGACTCAGTGGAATACCCAGTTGTTGGTATTTCTCATCCCTCCTTCCTCCAGCTAAGCTGCCCCCTTCCACTCTCCCCACTCAGCATTTCCCCTCCTTCAAAGAGATTCTCCCCATCAGCCTCCTGCACCTCATCCACTTCCTGGAGAGGGCAGGAGCCTGGGAAGGGGGAGCATTGCCGAGGTGGTCGTGTGTGCTGGGGCTTTCCATCGCTGTCTGAGGAAGAGGAATAGGCACAGCCTGGCTGCAGCATCTGCTCTTGAAGGGCCTCATTAAAGGAAAATGAAAGATGCTGACAAATACAGTGGGCTCTAAAGCCCACAGCAGCCTGCTTGCTTTCATGTTGCTGTGAAGGAGACAACTTACCCCAGAAGACACAAACACAGAGGTGAATCTGTAAATAAGGAACCAAGCAAACAGTCTTTCCCTGCTTGGCTCTATATATTTCTGATGCTGAGGTAAAGGAACAAAGATGTCTTAGGGGTGAGGGAGATGCAGCATTTGCTGCACAGGAAAGCTCTTGCAAAATAAATTAGGGCATGAATATAAAAGTATTCCTCCCTGATTCACTGAGAGGGGAATAACAGGGACTCTGCAGGAGAAATATGTACCTCCCTGATAGGAAGACAGCTCGTGGTCTCTCTAAAGCAGAGCTGAAATCAAGAGCCCTTGACAGTCTTCCCAACGGAGCTCGCTGGGGTATTTTGTGCTGCAAACACAGAACTGAAAAGGAGGTGTTGGGAGCCAAAGTGGGCAGGTGAAAGAGATGCAGTGACAATACAGCAGCACGACTTCAAGCAGGTGCCAGCTGAAATGACAGAACATAGGAAAGGAGTCCAGAAGGTATGAGAGCAAAGTGAAGGCACTTCACAGGAGAGTGAAGGCTGCAAAGAAAAGGCAGCACCCGGGTCAGTTGCTCCTGCAGAATGGAGAGGCTTGCAGAGATCTGGGGGGGAGCTGTGGACAGGCTGCAGTTCCTCCAGGGAGAGAAGGTGGAGCAGTGGAAACACGTGATTCACATGGACAGTTGGCAAAACACCTCCCTGCATTTTGGAAATGTGTTCAGGATGAGAAAATAGTGCAGGGGTATCATTATTAATGAGGTAACTGCTATTCAGTGAGGTTTGTTGGGTGAAGGTGTATTGGCAATGTCACATCGGCATAATCAAAGTAAGAAGAAAAGATGCAACAAAAGTGTTTGTGGCAGCACTGAGAACAGTGTTTTGTGAGGAAAGCTACCAGCAGCAGCTGGTTTCTAAACAGCTTGAGAGATATTTTATTATCCTCATTGGTTATCACAGGATGAGGAGCAGTTTATTTCCTCTTCTTTGATAGCAGAGGCACTGAAAGAGGTCAATCATAGCTCCGTATGGATGGCTTGATAGCCCAACACAGCAGGTATGGGGTCATTGAAGTGTCCTGTACATGGATTCATTTTAACATGCAGAAACTGGACACATCTCTGGAGCAGAGAGAGACATTTCCAGAGGACAACACAGCTCATGTAATTTAGGAAATGTACACGGAAAAAGTGTAACCACCAGGGTGAGAGGGGGGATTCTTCCCCTCTGCTTTTCTCTGGTGAGAACCCACCTGGAGTCCCACATTGTGTTCTGGAGTCCTCAGCACAGAAAGGACCTGAAGCTGTTGGGATGAGTCCGCAGGAGGCCACGGAGATGGTCTGAGGGCTGGAGCACCTCCTGTACAAGGACAGGGTGAGAGAGTTGGGGTTGTTCATCCTGGAGAAAAGGAGGCTTTGGGGAGACCTTAGAGCAGCCTCCCAGTACTGAAAGGGGCTCCAGGAAAGCTGGGGAGGGGCTCTTGATCAGGGAGTGCAGGGATGGGATGAGGGGGAGAGGTTTTCAGCTGAAATAATGAGATCTTTAGAAGAAATGTTTTGCTGTGAGGGTGGGGAGGCCCTGGCCCAGGTTGCCCAGAGCAGTGGTGGCTGCCCCATCCCTGGAGGTGTCCAAGGCCAGGTTGGATGGGGCTTTGAGTCCCCTGATCCAGTGGGAGGTGTCCCTGCCCATGGCAGGGGGGTGGAACTGAATGGGTTTTGAGGTCCCTTCCGACAAGACAAATACTGTTCTATGATTCTACGAATGCAGACATTTCCAGGGGACAACCCCTCTCACCTGGTTTAGGAAATGCATACGATTATATTCAGAGATAAGAAGGGTGTGAAAAAAGCACCACGGATCCTCCAGGTTATCTGGGTTTGCCTGCAGCCACTTCTCACAACTGGACATACATTTCCCCTTCATTAGCACTTGCTAATGTGTGCAATGCTTATGTGTAAGGCCATGCTCAACTGAAACAATGATGAATGGTGGATATAAAGGTGATGGATGAAGTATGTTAATTATACAATTACAGGGGAAGTGGAAAAGGGTACTGGTAAAGAGTAAGTAAAATTACTTTGCGAGCTGATACCAACTTCTGGAGCAGAGGTAGAAACACAAAATCTGATGACAGGGCTCTGTCCTCAGCCAGGGGTCTCCTGAAAGCTTGCCCAAGCCAACTCCAGTGTGGTGGGGTCAGGAACAGGATGGGAGAGCTGTATATTTGGATTTCATGGCCATATCTACAAGATCATTTTTATACAGTATATACGTTATACACATATCAAATATCACCTTTATACATTTTTGTACTGAGAATGGAAGCTCAGATGGAGTTGATGCTCTGAGCACCTTCTGCGGAGGTAGAACAGGAGCTTTGGTTTAAACTCTTCTGTTGATGAAAATGTAAGTGTCTAACCTCACTCAAGCAGCCATTTCCAGCAGTTCCTGTACCCAGAAACAGCCCTAGGATATTGAGAGCCCAGAGAGACTGCTGAGGAGTCCCCGTGGGATCGGTGCACATTGTATTCAGCTCACATCTGAAATTGTTGTCAAGGTTGCGAATGCCCCAGTTTCAGTAATCAAAGTCTTCCCAAGATTTGCATCTTGATACACAGATGCCAAGAAAAAGCAGATTGCATAATAACAGGCTTTGTTTATTTGTTTAAACCTCAGCTTGTGTTTCATTTGTGAACAAACAGAAAAACTGCTTGTTTTCTCCCCAAAATAGTCAGAGGGCAATGTGCAAACCCTGCGCCCTCCCCACTGCAAAGCGCCAGCCTGACCCACTCTGTGAAGGTCACCATGGAGCAGGGGCAGGTGAGTAGGAGCTGGGAACAGAGAGCCCAGGTGGGATCTCCCAGCCTTGTACAGAGCCTGGCAGGGAGATTACATGTGAATTAGTGTAATCAGAGCACCTTGCAGCTCAGAGCTCTGCCAGGGATCCCAGCTGAAAATTCACGTGCTAATCCGGAGGGCTCATCCAAAGAATACATTTGCATTTCTCTCCTACCTTTTATCCCAGAGGATCCCCTTAGAGCACAGTGTGATGTTTCCATATACAAAGGCTTTTATTTGCTACCGGCTTTCACTGGTGAGGAAAAAGAGAAAAAAATAACAAAAGACTTCACTCCCCCCCACACAAAGTTTGCTGGGAGAAGGCACAACACGGACATGAAAAGCAGTGCTGGAGCCAAAGTGCTTCTGGCCCCACCGAGGTCTGAACTGTGACTTTGTGCAGGTGGGTGCCCTTGGCTAAGAGCAAGGGAAGCTGAACACGGGCCTCAGGCTCTTCCCTACTCCTACACATCCCTCTGCCAAGGGGAAAAGAAACACAACCACTCTGTACCAACAGGGCACCAGGAGGGGGGTTGTGCAGGGCTGATCTGATGGGCAATTTCACAGAAAAGAGTTTGGAAACCAGGCAACACCAGGACGTGATTTTTGGTAAAGTTTTAGGGTTAAATGCCCACAGGAATGATGATTTGGAAGGCTCTTAGGAGAACCAGAACACCTTTACTCAGTTATCGCAGTCCTTTCAAAAGGGATGGCCTGAAGGGGTGCAAAGGGGGAGGGTGTTTTTGAAGAGCACCCCTGGCTGTCACTGGTGCTGCCTCTGGGCCACCCTGGCTCCTTTACAGTGCTCACTTGCTGGGTTGATTTCTCCTGGGGTCCAGGGTCCTCGCACGTATCTTCTGCTCCTTGCAATACGTTTGTGCCCCTTTATTCAGGACAGGCTGTAAGGAGATGATTAATTCCTGTACTCTCTGAAGTGTCAACGCTTTCTGCCTGGACTGTACAAGAGAAGTGAGAGGAGAACTGCAAGAGTGGAAAGTGCTGCATCAGGGGCTTGGGACACAAAGGTTTGCCCAAAGCAACACATATTCTGTGGCAAAGCACGGACATGAATTCCCGTACAGGACCAGGCCAGTAGGTTTTTCTCCCAAGCCAGAGGAAAGAAGAGTGACTTTTTGTAATGTGTTTTGGGATTCAAAATACTCCTGGCAGACAACTGGAGGCATGACAAGAGGACAGTATTGACTCGATGTTGGGAATGGAATGCCCATTTTTGCTAATGTTTATTAAATAAAACCGAATATGCATAAAGGAAAAAGGCTTGAAGGAACAGTTCTGCTCCAAAGAGGAAGAACAGTAAATACAGTGGAGGCAGAGAACTAAATATCAACAGTCTAATACTAAGAAAGGCAAGATAAAGGTGAATAGAATCATGGAGTGGTTTCGATGGGAAGGGACTTTAAAGCCCATCCAGCTCCAAACCCCTTCCATGGGCAGGGACACCTCCCACTGGATCAGGGGCCTCAAAGCCCCATCCAGCCTGGCCTTGAATGCTTCCAAGGATGGGGCAACCACCACTTCTCTGGGCAACCTGGGACAGGGCCTCCCCACCCTCACAGCAAAATATTTCTTCCTCAGATCTCATCTCCATCTCCCCTCTTTCAGCTGAAAACCCTTCCCCCTCATCCTATCCCTGCACTCCCTGATCAAGAGCCCCTCCCCAGCTTTCCTGGAGCCCCTTTCAGTACTGGGAGGCTGCTCTAAGATCTCTCTGGAGCCTTGTCTTCTCCACACTTAAGAACCCCAACTCTCTCAGTCTGTCCTCATATGGGAGTTGCTCCAGCCCTTGGGTTATAGAATACTAGAGAAAGATTTTGGTGCTGGGATTTGTGAGGCTGGGAGCCTTCTGCAAGGAAAACACCTGGAAGTTGCATCACTTTGGTCCATGCAATCCAGCCTGTGATTTCCACTGGAAAAATTCTGTCAGAAATGCAAATAACCTTCTGATAAAAGGTGCAAATGTAAGAACCCTATGTGGTTTTAAGATTTTTTTTTTGATAGAAGTGTCTTTTTGCTCCCGTAAGGGTTTGACAAGCCAGGAGGTGGTTTCCCCCCTGCATTTGTGACACACAGGAGGGTGACTCCACAAAGCAGCTGTATCACGTTGTCCCTCAATGGGATGCAGGAGTTCCCCTGAGGGTTCTCAGTCCCTCTGCACCTGAGTTTGCCAGGATGAGACACAAACTGCCTGTCTCTCCATTCTCCCGTGTAGCAGCACGTGCTCCTCACCTCCCAGTGTGAACACGGCCGAGGCTGGCAGAGAAAATCCCTGGATACACTGGCTCTGGGGTGACCCCACAAACCCATGAGCCTCTAGGAAGAGCAGAGGTGGCTGTGAGCTGCAGAGCAGGGGTGTGCACACTGTACGGGAGAGATCCTGGGTGGGGAGATCACGCAACCAGCTCTGCTCCAAGCCTACTCCAAAAGAGCTGTTGGATCACAGCAGACAAAGCCCTGTAACCTGACCTTTATCTGGAGCTGGGCAGTGCTGATCGATAGATTTCAGAAGCGCTAAGGCTGTTGAAAGGAAAGGGCGCCGAGAAGATTGACTGGGTTTAATGAGATGCCTGTCCTTTCCCCACACAATGACGTGTGTGAGGAAGGTCTCTGGGTTTGCTTTTGAGGGCAGCATCCGTTGGTGCGGGGGAATTCACCGCGTCTGGAGAGGTTCAGCCTTTGCTACTCGCTGCTCATTTCAGGCTTTACTAAACTGAGTGGAAAGGAAAACGTTCAGTGTTGGGTGACAGTGTTATCCAAAATACAGATCCATTACCTGGTGTGCCATAAGCCAATCGCTGTATCACTGAGAGAGACATCATTTATTTAGGTTTGGACAAATCCCAGGTGCTTGGAGGGTTTCTTTTCCCTCAAATCAAGCACACCTCAAGGGGTTTGTCGCTGTCATTTATATACAGACTTACACAAAGCCTTACATTGCTTATCAGGCATGGAATCACATATTTATATGTCATTCCTTGCCAAGTCATTCCTTGCACCTTCTTCCCATGTTCCAAGGGGTCTTGAGGGGTGCCTGGTGGTCATCACTCCAAAAATTACTTGCCAAGTTCACCCATCAGGTGAACTTGCCTTGATCCCCTTGGTCCAGTGGGAGGCACCCCTGCCCATGGCAAGGGGGGTGGAACTGGATGGGCTTTAAGATCCCTTCCAACCCAAACCATTCTATGATTCTATATAGACCAATAGATCTTAATTTAATATCTCCAGTGTTTACTGCTTCTCCCCTCTGCGGGCACAGACACTTAGAAATGCCCTCCTTAAAGTTCTTCCCTAGAAACACGATCTCACATCCAAGCACATGACATCCCACTGCTGATGGGAGAAAACGTTGCAATGCTTTGCAAGAGAAGGAAAAATAAATCTGTTTTCTTTCTTCTTATCTCTGCCAAAGTTTGGCTTCAGTTGAGGGGCCCCAATGCCACGGAAAACCAGGGGCTTACAGAGGAGAGGAGATTGTGTACCCAGGGCTGCCCTCGCTGCTGGGGTGTGCAGACTGCGGTGCCTGGATGCTCTTTCTGCTGCCTCTCCCAACTGCACGGTGCAAGGTGTGATGGGCACTGGCTTTATGCTGCTGCAAGTGAGGGGTTTTAAGCTGGGATATGTCAGCTGTGAGTCAGTGGTAATTCTGGTAGTGTGGGATCACCTTTCACTGGCTGTCCCTGACCATATTCCTAGTAAGATCCTAACAAAAGGCTCTCTGGGATGCTCCACACAGTTACAGCAACCACTACAGCCCCAGCTCGTATTTCATGTATTTATTGATAGCAGCACTTGGCAAAGATGAAAGGAGGTGGTATTTTTCCTGAAGAGACTGTTTGAGTGTTCCCAACATCTCAAATCCAGAGAGAAGAATCCCAGACTTGTTGCAAGATTTAGTTTTTTTAATAACACTTTCAAATTTCATTTTCATTGTCTGCTATTTTCTGTACCTTTAAAACATACCAGGGTGACAATATAAGGGGTTTTTTTCCCAAAAAGCAAATGTCCAAACACACTCTCTTGGGGGCTTCCCTCTCCCTGACTTTTTTTTCTGCCTTGATGGAAGCTACAGATGTGAATCCAGGACTTGGGTCTTGTAGAAAGGAAAGACAAAACATCACATAAATTCTACCAAGAGCTGGAAGGATATGAAAAATTAAAGCAGCAGGAAGCTACAGCAATAGTGAGGATGACAAGCAAGCAAATAAGCAGTAAAAGCATTCCAAATTAATTTCTTGTTAGCTGTCAGCCATACTGTGCTGCTCCATCAGGGATACATGGTTTCAATTTCCCATACACTGAACCCACAACAATCCCCTCTGTGCACCATTCCAGGATTTGATGAGGTTATCTCTGCCCGGAGACAGAGAGATCTTTTATTTAAAATAAAAAAAACTAAGAAAGATAAAAGAATCCTCTATTAGAGGAGCAAAGAGAAGTGCTCATCAGTCGTGTCCAGCAGATATCTGAGTCCTGCCTGATTTTTCTTCCTCCTCTCTGTGTCTGGATGCAGTGTTAGTTCCTGATGTTCTCCTCGTAGGGCAGTTTTCCTATTGCCAGCAACCCTGTTCCTCCACCCAACGCCAGGCCCTGGGCATTTCCCCAGCTGGCCCATGCTGGGGCTCTGCCCTCGGCCGTGCCAGCCCCCTTCAGCATCAGGCATGCAGACAGCATCTTAGAATCACAGAATCATACAATTTTTAAGTTGGAAAAGCCCTCTCAGCTCATCCAAGTCCAACCATCAGCCCAACCCCACCGTGCCTGCTGAAACCTGTCCCCAGGTGCCACAGTCACACGTGTTTGAACCCCTCCGGGGTGGAGAATCCACCACTTCCCTGGGCAGCCTCTGCCAGGGCTTCACCACTCTGTCAGCAAAGGATTTGTCCCCAATATGCAATCTAAACCTCCCCTGGTGCAACTTGAGGCCATTTCCTCTCATGCCATCCCTTGTTCCTTGGGAGAAGAACCCAGCACTCACCTTGTTTTACTTCAGCTGGTTACAGCGTAGAGTTCTGCATCTGAGCTCATCAATATAGGCTCCTATAAGGAGTTATGGAAAGAAAGAAGCGTTGCTGGAGTCATTCATCTGCGTTCTGGAGATCTGATCGTGCCCTAGAAAGTGTCTGTTTCTCTCTCTCAGTGCTCCAAAGTCTGTTGTTCATTTCCCAGCACACCTTTTAGCAGCAGCCGGTCGCTCTGGGCGTGCTCTGAGTGCTCTGGTAACTGTGCAGAAACACCTGACACACAGCCAGCTAAGAAGTAATTAAAAATAATTCCAGGCTCTAGCACACCTACTAAATTAAGGAAATCCATGAGGATTCTCTTACTCACTGCAATAGCTCCCAGAAGAAATGCTGAACATTGAACTGCTGTTCAAGATGATCTCAGTGTGGACATCAGGGGAGAAAGGCTATGAAGATGTTGGTAGGAGATGCTGTAGGAGAAAAGGTGCATATTGTTATGAAACAGGTGACACTGCCCTTCTTTTTGAACTTGAAAACAGCTGCTGAGCATCCACAGGGAAGTGGAAGCTGGACCTGGGTAGAGAAGAATGTCTAGAGGTCACTATCACAGAACCAGATCCCTCACTGGTCTTGTAATACTCATTTCTACATTTAGTATCTCTACCGTGAGCAGCTTCATAACAAAGCCATGCGAAGAAAAACTCTGTACCTGCAGTAAAATTTGCAGAGAGGTGCCTATAAAATACATATTTATAACAGAATCATAAAGCTGTTTGGGTTGGAAGGGACCTCAAAGCCCATCCAGTTCCAGCCTCTGCCATGGGCATGGACACCTCTCATTGGATCAGGGGGCTCAAAGCCCCATCCAGCCTGGCCTGGAACACCTCCAGGGATGGGGCAGCCACCACTGCTCTGGGAAACCTGGGACAGGGTCTCCCCACCCTCACAGCAAAACATTTCTCCCCAAGATCTCCTCTCAATCTCCCCTCTTTCAGCAGAAAACCATTCCCCCTCATCCTGTCCCTGCACTCCCTGATCAAGAGCCCCTCCCCAGCTTTCCTGGAGCCCCTTTCAGTACTGGGAGGCTGCTCTAAGGTCTCCCTGGAGCCTTCTGGATATATATCTATATATCTAGGTGCATCTCCATGCTGCAGTCCTGCACATCCAAAAGAATTCCCTTTATCAGATACTAAACTCCCTTTCTGTCAGAAAAAAATTTGCTTAGCCTGGGGAGGCGATAGCTCTTGTATGAGAAAGCTCTTTAAGGGAGGGCTACTCTGATGTCCTATGAATCCTTCATTTGAAATTTGCACAGCCAAGAACCTGACTCTCCTTAGACTTTCCCTGGAAGGCAGGAAAGCAATTTCCATATAATGGGAAAACTTTGCAAAGTGCAAGAAAGTTGGTGGAGTGGATGTTGAGCAGCCTGGGAGGGGCTGAGAAGAGCCGGTTAATCCTCCAGGCTGCAGCCTTTCTTGTATGGGAGAGGTGCTACAGGAGCACAGCCCAAATCTGGTGGAGTGACTCCAGTTTAATACCAGGCACAGAATGGCTCTTGAGCACTTCTAAATTCATCTGACCAAGATCTTTAAAATTCGTGTTGCAATAGTTACATTTCAGTGACAAATCAATAGAACCTCAGCCAAAACCTTGTTGAACTGCCCTGATCCCCAAAGATGTAAATCCCTGTTTCTCTAATTCATTCAGTTTCCTCTTCACAAATCTGTTCCCTTTGGTGGGCACGCTTGGACCACACTGATGGATTCCTCCGTGGGATGGATTCTGTGCTTCCTGTACCCTCCCACCACTGCAGCACGAAACATTTTGACTAAGCTGTGTTTCTAGCCACGGAGATCTCCAAGAGCAGGAGCTGAGGCAGAGCTCTGCTAGTTCTGAGCCACCTCATCACCAAGAAGCAGTTGCCTTCATTTCAGAGAGCTGTGACCTGGGCAGCCTGGGCTGCAGGCATTGAATCTGCTCCATTCACCAGCACAGCAGGGCAGCTGCTGCTCCTGTTTTATTGTCACCCCAGGCAAATAAACTGACCTGGACATCCTGTCTGATCTGTTAATCTGGCTTTATTTCCAGTGCTTAAACACCTCCCCCTCTCATATACATGTGTATAAATGCTTTTAAAAAGATCACTGCTCCTAATCCAATCATGCAAATCCTCCAGTGTCTTTTATTCAGAACCTGAAAAAGTTCCTTCCCCTTTCCCCAGCCTGAAGAGCCCACTTTGGCTCTTGTCTTCTTCTCCCACCACCTAATTCTTTCAACCCCCTCCTGCTAACCTGGACCTCAGGTGTGGTACAGGCTGTAACAGCTCTCAGCCATCTCCTGCAGGCCATCATTTTCTTCGTGGACTCCAGCACAGAACTGTGTGTGTGACAGACAGATATGTCCTTTTTTTTTTCCCAGTATGGACCATGTCAGGTTGTTTGATGTGTGCCAGCTGTGAAGCCAAGCTTTGCACTGAGAAACTTCATGCTGAGTTTCCAAATCCTGGTTACTCTCCTTTTGGACTGCATTCATCACGAGGTCTCCTTCCACCAGTATGTGTTGTGCTCACAGCCCATACATGACAGCCTGTGCATTCCCTCACCCAAAGGTCTGATTTCTCACTCTTCCAGGACAGCTCCAACAGCTACTGCCCTCCCAGGGAATTCTTCTCTAGCAGATCCTTGTACTAAAGTGATGTATGAAAATGGCATCTTGAAACTTATTTCTTACAAAAAGCCCATTTACATGCTTCATAAACCCCACAACTCTGCAAAAAGTACCCAAAGCAGTGATGTACAGCCAGGCCTTCAGACATCACCACATCTGCTCAGAGAAGAATTAGCAGGATCTCACCAAAGTGAAGATGATTTTCAGTGCATAAGACAGTCTCCCAGGAAATAGATCACATTTATGTACAGGTTACCGAGACAGTTCGGAGGAACTTATTACAATAAACAAGGAAGCTCCCACCCCTCCAACTGCACATCTCTCTCCCTTACACAGTCCTCAGCTGGAGTCCATGAAGAATAGTGATGGTCTGAGGCAGATGTAGACAGCTGTGAATAGTTACAGCTTCTACCAAGAGAATATTATGCCACAAAATTATTTTTCCCAGACTCTTTCTCCCTATCTTTCAAACAAAGCCTGCCCTCTGACCGGGAGAAAATGTTCTGTCTACGCAGAAAAGGCTTGGGGAAGTGCAGCTGGAAAGCTGCTCGGTGGAAAAGGCCCTGGGGGTGCTGGTTGACAGTGGCTGAACACGAGCCAGTGGTGGCCAAGAAGGTCACCAGCCTCCTGGCTTGGATCAGCCATGGGGTGGCAGCAGGAGCAGGGAAGGGATCGTCCCCCTGCACTCGGCACTGGTGAGGCCACACCTCGAATCCTGGGTTCAGTTTTGGACCCCTCACTCCAAAAAGGACATTGAGGGGCTGGAGAGCATCCAGAGAAGGGAACAGAGCTGGGAAAGGGTCTGGACAACAGGGGTTGTGAGAGTGTCTGAGGGCCCTGGGGCTGTTCAGGCTGGAGAAGAGGAGGCTGAGGGGAGACCTCATCACTCTCTGCAGCTCCTGGAAAGGAGGTTGTGGAGAGGTGGGTGCTGGGCTCTTCTCCCAAGGAGTAAGGGATGGGATGAGAGGAAATGGCCTCAAGTTGAACCAGGGGAGGTTCAGATTGGATATCAGAAAGAATGTCTTTACTTGAAGGAGTGGTGAAGCCCTGGCAGAGGCTGCCCAGGGCAGTGGTGGAGTCTCCGTCCCTGGAGGGGTTCAAAAACCGTGTGGCTGTGGCACGTTCAGACATGGTTTAGTAGCCATGGTGGGGTTGGGCTGGATGATCTGAGAGGCCTTTTCCAACTCCAGTGTTTCCATAATTCTATGATTCTGAGTTTGTGAATGCAGTAAATGGGTAAATCTGTCAGTATCTCTCTGCAATTACTGTGAGCCATGTGTGGAATGCAGATCAAAATCCAAGAACCCAGCATATGCCAACGGCACAAGTGACATGAGCTGCCTTGCCTACCTGATGCTCTCCTGTGGAGCTTTTGGGCTGAGGTCAAGCTGTGCCCACCACAATGAACTCACACAAATGATCTATAAAGCCTGGGTAAAACAGTTATTACTGAGTGAACATTTTTTTTCACAAAACGACAACTTTATCCTTGACCTCTCTGTCCCAGCCTTCAGAAGTGACCAAAACCTTCACAAGGAGAATGTAGGAACTCAAATTTCATAACTTCACTGGTGATTGAAAATCAGGGATGCAGGGGAGACACTGCATTTTCAGCTTGTTCCTATTGACCCTTTCCTGTAATACAAATGCCAATGACTCTTTTCTCTCTCCGCTCTGCAGAGGGTAATAGCCTGAGTCATTTTCCCCTGCCAGGCTCCCTCTCACTCTGGCAGGGTTACCTACTCTTTCATCTCAGCACTTTCCAAAGTTTTTCCTGCTGAAGAGCCCTGTGGCAGCTGAGTTTTTGAACTCCCCCCATGTCTGAATACCCACTCCATCCTCACTTCCACACTCTCTGCATGTACTGACATCATAGAATCATGGAACGGTTTGGGTAGGAATGGAACTTAAAGCCCATCCAGTCCCACCCCCTGCCATGGGCAGGGACACCTCCCACTGGATCAGGGGGCTCAAAGCCCCATCCAGCCTGGCCTTCAGCACCTCCAGGGATGGAGCAGCCACCACTGCTCTGGACGACCTGTGCCAAGGCCTCCCCACTCTCATAGTGAAGAATTTCTTCCTAATGCCACATCTAATTCATCCCACTTCCAATTTAAGGCCATTGCCCTTGTCCTATCACTACATGCCCTTGGAAAAGTCCCTCCCACTCTTCTCTGAGAAGTTGGATTCATTACCCAGCCTGAAAACTGCCAGTGCCTCACACCAAGTCAAGACATTGGTTTTATTTCGGAGTTGTGCATGTCTGGGTGCTTGGTGCCTTTCCACAAATCAAACACATCCCACCAGAGTCCCTGAGCTCTATTTATTACAAAAGTTACAAAGTGAATACTCACCAAGTGTGAACCTTTATAAATGATCAGTTGATGATTTAATGAAGTTACAAGTGGTTGCATCATATATTATCTAAGGATACTTTTCCCCTATGTTTCTCGGCCAAATTGGCAATCTTCATGATAAGGCCTTATTTAATCTCTCTTTGGCCCAGATGTCCAAGACAACCCTCACACGAGATTATGAGTGCTTTTGTCTTTTACTTAGTAGATCTACTACTCTGTTTAATATAAATCAATATCAGTCCTTTGCTGATTGCTTGTTGAGGTGTAGTACAAACCTCTGGGAAACCACCCTCTGCACAACCTGCCCTGCACAATGGTTCTGTTCCAAATTAAGCACTGAATCCCTGCCAAAGATGGCTTTGGATATTTTTCCCACTTGAAAACTTTGCTGGTCCTTGCGTACTTGCTTGCTTAACTGATGTGTCTGCTGCCTCCTGTAATGCTGGAGGTGGCTCTTGCACAACTTTATCAGGTACCTACTAGAGAGGTGGGGGTTCCCTTCCTCTTTATATCCCAATTTATCCTGTGATCAAGTTCATAGAATCAGAGAATCACACAATCATTGAAGTTGGAAAAGCCCTCTAAGCTCATCCAGTCCCTCCACCAGCCCAACCCCACCCATGCCTGCTGAACCCTGTTCCCAAGAGCCTTCATGTTTTATGAACCCCTCCAGGAACAGAGACTCCCACCACTGCCCCGAGCAGCCTCTGCCAGGGCTTCACCTCTCTTTCTGTAAAGAAATTCTTCCTCGTATGCAATCTGAACTTCCCCTGAAATTCAAAGTTTACTTTCTTCTACTCTCTATCTAAAAACTTTATTCTCAGGAAAAAACAAGGTTGTGTCATCGCACACCACTGCCCAAATAATTGCATGAACTTGTAGAAATATTTATATTGAAACTAATCTGGAACTATAATTTGGGGGGGGGCAGGGGGAGGCAGGACTTTTTTTTTCTCTCTTGGAAAACAATTGATTTCATTGCATGATTTGTCAGTGTCATTTCTCAGGCCAACCATGAAATTTGTTCCTGAACTGAAAGAAAAGAAGGTCGGCTTTCAGCTAGCCACTGGTCCTCACTGGACCCCTGGGAACTCCAGTTCAATTTTTCACTGTTTCTGTCTCAGAAGTAGGATTTTTAGCTGCATTTCTTCTACTCTGGGTACATGTGCTGCAATCCACTCACTCAACCAGTCTCCCTGGTCTGGATAATGATATTTATTCCAGCTGAGCAATTCCAGGAGGACAAAATAATGGACTTAAATTGAGGTCATATTTTGCGGATCCCTGTGTCCTAAATTTTCTGGAATGACAGAAATCCATTTTAGCTGGTACACCGTGCTGTTTGTCATCATTAACAAAACTTAGAGATAGAAAGGTTGAATTAGTCTGGAGGAAAATGCCCAGAGATAACAGTCAAGATCTCTGTCAAAATCATGGGAGGTAAATGGGAAGAGAGTGATGCTGATGGTGAATAACTGAAGCTGGTGAGTTAGAGATGAAGCCACACAAAGTGATGGGAATGGGCTGCTTTGCTGCAGTGCCAGCACCAAAATGCTCTTTGTCCCTGGTTTATATACTATGCTCCTCTCAGCTAAAAAGCAGTGTCTGGTAGAAATCCCTGCTAAGAAAGTTGTTTCCATGCTTGGGAAGAGCAAACGTGCTCTGGGAGAGAGGTTTGCCCAGACTGGTGTGTGTCTGGTGGAAGGGGAGCCCATGGCAGGACCACGCTCGAGCTTGGGGCTCAGCACAGACTGTGGGGGAGCAGCCACCCACAAGGAGCTGCATCTGGCAAGCAGTGAACTTTGTGGGGTTTGGAGGGGACTGGGCAGAGTTTTCTGCAACTCACAGAGTCATTGAGTTAGCAAAAATCTGTCAGGACACAGATGAAATTTGTTGTACCACACTTGTCCATCAAAGTCTTTCGCAGTCCTGAATATGACAGCACAGCAAGGAGGAGGTGTAACTTGTCTCCTGGAGCCAGGAGGATGCGTGTGCAGGGTAAAGGAGGTGTGCCAGGCCTTGCTAAACCATTTCCTTGTCCATGGGCTGTATTTTGAAATGAAGAAACTGCATTCCCAGAGGGGTTGATTTTCAGGTGAGTGTTGTCTTCTGGACTGGGACTGCTGGCAGGTGTTGTCCCTGCTTTGTTCAGTGGAGCTCCAGTAGGGCAGGTGAGGTGCACACCCATGCCTGGTGGGTACTGGTGGGTTGTAGGATGTTACACCTTGGCTTACCGTGGCACTATTTAGAAGTTTCATTCACATTTTCCTTTTATTTTTGACTGTCTAGGGACTGTAAACTCTTCTTTTGGCACCTTTAATCCCCCTGTGCTTTAGGGTTGTGATGCTTTGAATGACATGTCCAAAGCCCTAGATCATTTGAGCAGGAAGGCAACAACCTGACCAGGGTTCCCAGCAAAGCACCCCATCTGCTGTGGGTCCAGATGCCTTGGACATAGAATCATAAAATAATTGAGGCTGGAAAAGACCTCTAAGATCATCCAGTCCAACTGTCATTCCACCACCACTGTGCTGACTAGACCAGAATGTAGCCAGCCTCTGAGTTAGCATGGAAGAGTTGTGCCTTTGCTAACAACATCTCCTGCCCTCATGAACCTCCTGGTTGCATATTGAAAGTCTCTTGGGAATGGTCCCTGGACCATTCCTACTCCCAGACCATGCCTACAATGAGTTTGGACCAGTGTTATTAGGCTCAAATCAAAGCCATGCCAAGGAGCATAGCTCTGTCTGCTCTGTGCCATCTTACTTAAAGAGCAGAAATTTGCAAAAGACAAAAGCTGTCACCCAAAAAATTAGCTCACTGGTTCAATTTTCCCAGATTTCTTACAGGGGTTTATTATTTACCTCTAAAATATGAGGCTGGACCTTATGTTTAGCAGGCAGAATGGAACTAGGTCTCTCAAAACTTATTTGTTCAAGCCAAGTTGAAGCTCAGCAAGCAGAGACAAAGTCCCACTCAAAGACTCTTTAACTGAGAATCTTGGTCTTGTGCAGTCCCTACAGGCAGAGACAATGCAAAAATGTTCACAAATAATAGACAACTCCAAGCAACTTCTCCCTGAAACACATCCTGTTCTCTTAAGTACAGAAGATTCCCAGTGGAAAACTGGATTCAATTGGGCCACGATAGAAATGAATCTCTTTTGGACAAGAAGAGACATTTCTATGCAGAGGATCACATTAGGTCATGTTCCAATTGTCATGATTGCGTTTCAAAACATTCAAGCATGGCAGGCATTTGCATAAATACAAGCTGTTAATACCTCAATAAATTAGGGTATGAAACCCAGAGACAGCTTTTCAGACCACTTCAGCACAACAGAACAGCCTTAATTTGTGTTCATGGTTATCCCAATTCCATGTCCAATGCACCTAATTAGCCATTTGCAAGGACAATTACTCCATTTGCATGCGTGGCCATGAACATTACACAGGCACTTTGCACCTGTATTTGGGGTTAGGTATTTGAAGAGCTTAGCTCTCAGCTACCAATTTTGATTTACCTACAGAAGTTGACCAATTTTGTGGAGAAAATGGATCAGTTTTGTAAAACTCCTGTGGAGTCATGGATCCTGTCCCTAGATTTTTCCACTCTGCCCTGCAGAGAAGCAGCAGTTGATGCTATAAGGTTATGGCAGATGTCACCAGATGGCACTCTTACATTGAGTCTTCCTTCTTTTTTTGTTTATGATGGGTTTATGTTCGAGTTGGGTTTATGTTCAGTGTTGACAAGACATGCCCTGTAGTGGGATTTATTTTGTAGGTTTGGTTTAGAGGCAATTGATGTCGGAGGCTGTGCTGGGTGGTGGAAGAGTCTGTGGAAAACTCAGCAGATGTTCTTCAGGAGGTGGCCACGGCTGTTGAAGTGTAATTCCTGGAAGAAGTGGTTATATAGGCATCAAAATTTGTCTGGGTTTCTCTGATTGTGCAGGAATAAACTCATGGCACTCAGAATGTATCACTGATCTTTCCCTGAAAGCAAGGGCTCACTTTGGGGACACGTGGTGCCGGTGGCAAAATAGGCTGATTGTATTAGAAGAGGGAGGAGAATTTTCCCTAACACTTATCCAACAAAAGACAGAGAAATTGAAAGAGTAATTTGATATCCTGGTGTATGAAAATAATTGATATTGGGGCACGAGACAGGTTTTCTCTCCAGTGTGTCAATGAATTAAACATTAGTCCCAAATTCTCATGGCAATTCTTCACCCGATCACAGAATGGTTTGGTTTGGAAGGAACACTCCAACTGCCCTCTAGTGATCAGGGACACCTCCCACTGGATCAGGTTGCTCAGTGTTCCGTCCAACCTGGCCCTGAACACCTCCAGGGATGGGGCAGCCACC
Source organism: Dromococcyx pavoninus (assembly GCA_033558185.1). Classification (NCBI taxonomy): domain Eukaryota; kingdom Metazoa; phylum Chordata; class Aves; order Cuculiformes; family Neomorphidae; genus Dromococcyx; species Dromococcyx pavoninus. Next base: position 497,109 of record JAUMJL010000224.1, on the reverse strand, counting down.
ACTGCTCTGGGCAACCTGGGCCAGTGCTCCATCACCCTCAGTGAAAAAAATTCTTCCTAAGATCTAGTCTAAACTTCTCTTTTAGATTAAAACCATCACCCCTTGTCCTATTGCTACAAACCCAAGAAAGTTTGGGTTGTTCTTTTCTTGCCTCAAAAGGGAATAGCTAGACAGAGATGTGATTCATTTCAGGGATCTGCCAAGAGGGCTTCTAAAACATCAAAAGAAGATGGTTCTGAAATAAAATACGCCTGAGAGAAGGTGAAACAATAGATCAAAAATATTACTCATAACATTCAACAGAATGGACCCAACGTGCTGCTAGGAATTAAAAATTATTCCCCGCTAGAGAAGGCAAATTCCCCTGTAGTTTTTTTTTCCTGATTGTTTCTAGACTCTTATTGCTTGAAGCCAGCAAAATCTATACTTGTCACTCTGGGCTATCGATTCAACAAAATATTGGACATCCTCACCATAGAGAAACAGGGGAGATTGAAAGATAACAAAAATAGGTAACTGTCTCTTACTTAGGCATCATTCATGATTAAAAAATTCTAATGTGGGAGCACTAACTTGATGTCCTCTCAGGCATCCTGTTGGTGAGAAATCATCTTGGCATGAAGAACTTCATTTGTTTCCTTTTCCAGATCTTTTCCAGATCTTTTATAACTGTTGTTTGTTCCTAAAATTAAGGCTGCCTGCTGGAAACATAAAAACTGCTGACTATCCGACACCTGTGTGTTCTTATTCCTGATTGTAAAAACACTGTCAGGTGGACATTATCATGGAGCTCTGGAGTCCTCAGCCCAGGAAGGACATGAATCTGGTGGAGCAAGTTCAGAGGAGGCCACGGAGATGGTCTGAGGCCTGGAGCTCCTCCTGTATGAGGACAGGCTGAGAGAGTTGGAGAAGAGAAGGCTGAGGGGAGGCCTTAAAACATCCTCCCAGTACTGAAAGGGGCTCCAGGAAAGCTGGGGAGGGGCTCTTGATCAGGGAGTGCAGGGATAGGATGAGGGGGAATGGTTTTGAGCTGAAAGAGAGGAGACTAAGATGAAATCTTAGGGAGAAATGTTTTCCTGTGAAGGTGGGGAGGCCCTGTCCCAGGTTTCCCAGAGCAGTGGTGGCTGCCCCATCCCTGGAGGTGTTCAAGGCCAGGTTGGATGGGGCTTTGAGCCCCTTGATCCAGTGGGAGGTGTCCCTGGCCATGGCAGGGCGTTGGAACTGGATAGGCTTTGAGGTCCCTTCCGACGCAAAACATTCCATGATTCCATGATTCTCAGTTTGGTTTACATTGTACCTGTTGAAATCCACAAACTGAAAATGCACAATAATTCCAGTTACACAGTCATTAGAGCTGCTGCTATTAACAACAGTACATTCCTGCTACAACACAAGTGACATAACAGGTGTTGTGCATCTCCCCTTCCTCTAGGAAGAGAAAGGTTCTCACCATGCATCTCAATTCCAGCCCTGACCTTTTTAAAGTCTGGAAAAAGACAGGAAAGGTTGTAGGAAACACAGTGATTCGAAGACTAAAGAAAATGTCTTACACGGAGTGATTTCAGGGCTCAATCTGTTTGGCTCATTAGGAGAAGGAGGACAGGATGGTGATGTGATTATGGAAGACAGATGACCTTGGCTGGTTTTTTTCCCCACCTAGTAAGGAAAGACATCACCAAGAGAGCCTGTCCAAGTACAGAGAGTGGGGACTCTGCTGGCAGAGGATTTAGGATGGGCTATAAAAGCCCAGCAGGAGGCACAGCCTGCAGTGAACCTACACACTCTGGAGTCTATCTGCACGTGTTTTCAGACGCAGTCGCAGTGACAGGGGTAGTGCAAATACAGTGAAAGATTTGGTGATATTAGGGGTTGATTCCAGGTATGAGAAGCAGGTCCACTGGCAATGAATGCAGCAAGGACCCAGGGGAGACAGGATGCTGTGCAGAGATGGTGAGTCCATATTAGTCTGTCACCTGGAGCTTTGGAGTCAGCTCTCAGGAAGAGAACCCTCCGTGCCTGTCCCAGCCTGGTGGGTTCAGGATCTCTTCCAGGTTCGTAGGTTCAGATGTGTGACCTGGGGACATCCCAGCCTCAGAGTGACAGCTCTGGAGTAAATCAACCCTCCTCCTCTTCCTTGCCTGCTTTCAAGCAGCAAGAAAAAGCTGGTGCAGTCCAGTGGGGTTCACAATCTGGATGCTCATGAGGGTTTCAGGACGCATTCTGACTGCTCAGCCTGGATTTAACCTTCAGACCTGATGTACAAAACTAAGAGGGACCCATTGTTCTTCTCTTGCTTCTACAAAATGGCCACTTCTCTCTTTTTGGGCTGTATCTGTTGCATTTTTCACTCCTAACACATACAAGCATGTACCAAACAGTCAGCTATTGTTCTGCTGTCAGGCTGGGCGTGCACTTGGAAGTGAAGCCTTTCACGCTTGTTATAGATTCAGACATCTCTTCATCTTGATGTTGCCTGTGGTCTTGGAAATAATCATGTCTTTCAGTAAGAACATAATTCTTAGGTGAATAAAAATCACTCAGCACATTAATGAGATCATTAGATTTAGTTTCAACTGTCTTACCCTCTTCCACAAGGTCTTTCAGTAGGAGAAACAGCTTTGATCCACCTCCTAATAGAAACATGTCATGTGCCTTGGGTTATGGATTCATTTCAATACCCACCAGAATCTACAATTTCAGTGTCTCTCTGCCCCTTGTTCTCCTGAAAGGAGGTCCATATCCTCTCCCTTTCTTTCCTGTTCCTGTCTCTGCTCCTGAGACATCCCCTTCTGATGAAACTGTGGTCCCTGAAGGGCTTTGGAGGAAGAGGCCCATTTAAACAGCCTCCTCTCTACCCAGAAACAATTATGTTCCTAAAAACGAATGATAGAATGGGTGGGTCAGAAGAAACTTCAAAGTCCATCCACTTTCAAGCCACTGCCATGGGCAGGAACACCTCCCACTGGATCAGGGGGCTCCAAACCCCATCCAACCTGGCCTTGGACACCTCCAGGGATGGGGCAGCCACCACTGCTCTGGGCAACCTGGGACAGGGCCTCCCCACCCTCACAGGAAAATATTTCTTCCTCAGATCTCATCTCAGTCTCCTCTCTTTCAGCTGAAAACCCTTCCCCCTCATCCTATCCCTGCACTCCCTGATCAAGAGCCCCTCCCCAGCTTTCCTGGAGCCCCTTTCAGTCCTGGGAGGCTGCTCTAAGGTCTCCCCACAGCCTTCCCTTCTCCAGGCTGAACAACCCCAACTCTCTCAACCTGTCTTCATAGGGGAGGTTCTCCAGCCCTTCGATTATCTCTGTGGCCTCCTTTGTACTTACTCCAACAGCTCCAGGTCCTTCCTGTGCTGAGGACTCCAGAACTGGACACAGGACTCCAAGTGGGGTCTCACCAGAGTGGAGCAGAGGGACAGAATCCCCACCCTTGCCTGTCTCATTACACTTCTAATGCAACCCAGGATACGGCTGTCAGACTAAAGGAACTACTTTAAACTGCACTGGCAAAGAGTGAGCTGCCTTGAACAGCCCTGCCGAAAGGGATCCACTGTAGAAGGCCTATGGCAAACTGCTGGAAGTGCTCCAGAGCCACTGAGGCAGGAATGAGCCTGAGGAGGAGGTGCTTCGGCTTTTAAGCACCAATTAACCCTTTGCAGATATGACTTATTTTTCACAGCTGCAAATGATTCCTGATAATCAGATTATTGTTCCATGCACAAATTTAATCCTATTATTTCTAATTATGCCCCAGTGTGCAACGCTAAACAAATCCCATCCTTTTGTTACACATACCCTCCAAGAAACTTACTATGTTCCATCTCGAGTCATTATGCACAAGTATCTCTTTTAATCATTCCTTGCATTCAGCCCCTCTAGACCTCAGTTGTTTCTGCTACTTCTTTATGTGTTGTGAAGATTTTTCTCCTGAATGGACTACAACTGCCTCACTGGATGTTTTAACCCCTAAATAGATATCCAGGGGTCATGAAATATTTTTGAGGTAACCATTTCACAGACAATATCTCTAATTTTTTTTTATATGGCCAAATTGCAGCACAACCAGCAGGTCCTTTTCTTTGGAATGTGGAAGGATTTAATCACATTGCAGGAAGCCTCTATGGCAAAATTATTTTTGTTATTCTTATCAACACTTTGTCTCCCAAAACTCTCAATTTCGATAATTACTGGTTCTTCCTTATAAAAGGAAGACTTTGGCAGTAGCTGAACATTTTAAGGTCCCTTGCAGAACAAAGCTCCTTAGGAGAATAATCAAGCAAAGAAGCAAGCAGTTTCCAGCATAATGGAGATGATTGTCTCGTGTCAGGCGTGGGGATCTGCCCTTTAGCAGAGGATTTCAGCTTTGCTCCTGCAGTGATGATGAAGTTCTGCTGAGCTGAAAGGCACTAAATGCTCTCAGAGCAGAGTGATGCAATTCTCTCCCTGCCATCCAGCCATGTCTTAGGGTGACAGCTATGAAGCATGAGGGCAATAGAAATGCTCTCAGAGATGCAGGGACCCTAAATGTGGAAGGGAGGGACAGGGGCTCAGGCAAGCTGACACGAGACTGCTGGGAAGGCCTGTTTGGCCAAGTAACATTTTTGGTGTGAACTCCAAAGTCCTGCAGGTGTCACATTTCATGATAGAGCACCTTTGTGTACTGCAAAGGGCCTCAGGAGCTCTCAGAAACTCCTTGTCTCTGCCTGCAACAACCCTTGTCTCAGCCCCTAGAAGAAACATGCTGCAAGGTGCTGGTGTGGCCGGGTACCGGCCGAGACTGCTGTCCACCATGTGTGTCATCGTCACCATGCATGACAGAATGACACCAGCATCACGTATGAACCGAGGAGCAGCTGGGAGACATTTCTGACTGCAGTTCCCAGTTGACATAACATGCTGTGATCAGCACATGGCCAAGCAAAGAGCAGGTGAGGACCATGGCACAGTCTGAGCTGCTGAGGAAGGTTGTCGTGTGTGCAGAAAAAGCAATGGAGATACAGCTGTGGAAGTCTTCAGTTTCCCATGTCAGCCTCCCTTTGTTACCCAGAGACTGGTTGTATCAGGAAGGTAACCAGTAAAGGAAAGAGAGGCCAAAAATAGCTCCTAATCAGAGGTCCATGTTTGGGATCTGCCATTGTGGAGGGTACTTGTGCCTGTCAGAGGTGGTAGGATGAAGAGCAGAGCAGTGAGTGCCCCCCATCACCTCCACAGCCCTCTGGGATTACGTTAAACAAGCTGCTCTGCTTCCCAGTGCCAGGAAGCCTTCAGCATCAGATCCACAGCCTGAACATGTGGGGTTTCATAGGTGGGATCTACAAGGCATATTCTTGCTGTTGCAGAGACCAAAGGAAAATAACCAAGTGACCAATCTCCACGAGGAAATTCTAATGTTGATTTGCATGGTCAAAGCTCCATCAACTTTACAACTTACGGATTTGGGATATTGAATGGAAACCAGTACCACACTACTGGTGATCCCTGTCTAAGCTTAGGGAACAGTGACCTAAAATGTGCAGTCACTAGCCTAATCCTTGAGGGCTCTCAGGCTTGAAGAGTTACCTTAGGTGGCATCTTCTCCCAAAAGGAGAGTCCCTGGCTGCTGACCTGCAGCTCTGAAGATGACCAACTCACAATGGTTCTCTGACAGTGTCTCATTTATAACCCAGTCGAGTCTGACTTGTGGTCAAATGTGGACATGATAGTTCTCATCAGTCAGGGCCCTGTTCTTTCTGCTCACAGAGTGTAGAGACAGCAGCCACTTCACAGGTATGGGGATGGTCAGCACTTTGTTCAATAGATATGAGGTCTTGAAATTTCATGGGTGAGTACTGGGTGGCTGCGCCTGCCACACTTGCAACAGGGTCATAGCAGGTTGCAATCAGCACCTGTGTTTGCTGCCCCATAAAAAAGTATGAAATACAGAATCTCTTCCTGGGTTATCTGAGTACTCAACATATGGTTCACACAGCTGGAGCTTGGAACTGGAGACAGAAACTCCTGGTCCTCATCATTTTGAGGCCTTCTTGGCAAAAAAAAAAAAGGTGATAATTCCTAGATCAGAACAGTGACATCTGTTTCAGGTATTTCCACAATTGTCACATCCCCGAGGTCTCATTCTCTAGAAGCAGTGGATTGTCACATCCCCAAGATCTTGTCCTCTGAACATGGACACAATCTACTGCCAAAAATATCTTCATCCCTGGGGATTTCTTTGTGTCCAAAGATCTCTCTTGATTCTGTATTTCTCAGCAATAAAAAAGGCTTTAAAGTCTCATTTTGAGTTGTTTGAATCTAAATTAGATTAATTCCATTTCGAGTTGGGCTCAGTGCAAGAGTCTATTAAAAAATTAGGAGTGAAAGAAAACATCTGAATTGCAACCTCAACATGAAAGCGTGAAGGTTCTTGTCAAAACGTTGATGTAAAGGATAATGCTGTGCCTCATTGTCAGAGAGATAATTGAAAATAGCATTGAGTTGTGTCATCACAGAACTCCAGAGCTGAGAGAAAGTTCAGAAAAGGTTGATTTTTGTAGCAAATTATTTTCATTGTCAGAAAAATGTCTTGAACAGAAATTTGATCTTCCTTTAGAAATACTAAACACTTTAGAATACCTTACAAACCCACTCCACAAATGGATATTTCAGAGGCTTCCTCTCTCTATAGTATTTTTTCCATTTCTCTCTGAGTAGAGCAGACAGAATTTGGTCTTATTAGGAAAAATCCATGCATTTAGGAAGAAAAACTCACATCATATTTGTTAATAACTTCTACAGTAATGGCTTAGTTGTTGAAATGCTTCCTTTTGAATAAACCTGCCATCTTTCTATGTGCCTTATTCACCACTGGAAAGAATTACAACATTCCCAGCTAATATTTAGATACGTGGCTAACAAAAATTTGCATGTGATAGCCCCCCCCCGACAGTAGGGCAGTTCAGTTCTCTCTGCCCTTACAATGCCTACCCTGCCAGTCTCTGGAGAGGCAGCTGTGCCTGCAGCTGCTTCCAGTACTGACAGGGGCTCCAAGAAAGCTGGGGAAGGGCTCTTGATCTGGGAGTGCAGGGATAGGATGAAAGGAATGGTTTTGAGCTGAAAGAGGGGAGACTGAGATGAGATCTTAGGAAGAAATGTTTTCCTGTGAGGGTGGGGAGGCCCTGGCCCAGGTTGCCCAGAGAAGCTGTGGCTGCCCCATCCCTGGAGGTGCTGAAGGCCCAGCTCGTACAGTTTGAGCACTCAGATTATGTTCTGGCCCAAGGTGATGACTTAGTGCTGTCCCCAGAGCCGCAGAGGTGGAGCCTCGTCCTGACTGAGCTCTGTGGCTCATCCACGTGGCTCATGGGGAAGTGAAAGTTCAGAAATGCTGGAAGAGATGAAATGGCATTTCCTCTCCTGCTGCTGCTGAGCACACACCACACTGGGTCTGCAGATGAGCTGGGAGAGTAGCCTGGTTGATGACCTTCATTTTGTTCAGCTCATCATTTTCTCATGGGTGTCACCTGGAAGAGGAGAAGGAGCATCCCTGGAGCAGAGACACCAGGAGGAACCACCCTCCTGCTCCATCAGCATGGGCAGAGCTGTCCCTGCTGTGACCCTGGTGCCCTCAGGGCTGTGCAGCAGTCGTGTCCCTCCTCTCACTCTTCACCTAATGCAACGAGAGAACAGCTGTGTTTTCATGGGGCTCTTCCATATCTCGCTGAATATTGTCGCAGAGAGACACATTAGTTTGTTTACAGCATTCTGTTTATCGAATATGCTCTCTATTTAGGCTTTTATTATGATATTTTATTTTTATTGCTCTCCGCATGATCTGTTTGTTTGCATTAACTTGATTCTAAGGTTTCATAATCTGATTATGGGGAGCAAGTCTCAGAAGGAAGTTATAAAACACTCACACTGTAGCAATTTACCTGCATTACTGAGCACCAGCTGCGTTTGCTCCTTGAGCCTCAGTCTTCCTCTTCCCAGTCTTCGGGTTGATGAGTTCCTTAGGGACATGGTTTAGTAAGGGGACAGCTACGGTTGAACTCAAAGACCTCAGAGGTCTTTTCCAACCTTATGATTCTTCTTTCCATGGGTCTTTCCTTGAAGGTAAAGATTGCTGGACACTGAAGAAGGGCATAAAGGACACTGAAGAAAGGCATAAATGTAAAGGATACAGGACTTCCAAGCCTGAAAACTTGTTTATTTTCTTTCAAGATGCTCCATGTCCATGAGTGGACAGGGATAATGGGTTGTGGGTCTGCGTTGGCCACAGCAGAGCTGGTGGAAATGGCTCTGCCTGGCTGTGACTGAAAGAGAAGATCCTGTAAGTTTCTGTTTGGGAAGGAAATCAATTTCATGCTCTGCAAGACCATAATGCAGCCTCACAGAGACACTTTATTGAGTTGCCACACTAGTTTCACCTCTGTTCAGTTCATAGAATCACAGAATCACAGAATCACGTGGTTGGAAAAGACTTTTGAGACCATCAAGTCCAACCATTCCTGTCCACTACTAAACCAGATCCTTGAGCACCTCATCTGCTCAGCTTTTCAACACCTCCAGGGATGGGGTCTCCAACACCTCCAGGGATGGGGTCTCCAACACCTTGAGTAATACAGGGTCAATATGCCCTTGCCCCTGATCTGGTCTTTGTGTTGAGCTTAACATGAAGGTAAGAGATTTCTTCCTTTTCAATAGATCCATGCAACCACTTTACGTTTCCTGTTTTCTTGTCGAAGGAGGCTTTGATGTCAAATGCAGATTCTGGTTCTGAAAATCCCCAGATGCTTATTGCCAGGTATCACATAGAATCATAGAATCATTAAGGTTGGAAAAGACCTCTAAGATCATCAAGTCCAACCATCAACACAATATCAACACGCCTACTAAACCATGTCCTGAAGTCCCACATCTGCACGTCATTTGAACCCCTCCAGGGATGGAGATGGCGACTCCACCACTGCCCTGGGCAGCCTCTGCCAGGGCTTCACCACTATTTCAGTAAAACCTTCTAAACCTCTCCTGGTGCAACTTGAGGCCATTTCCTCTCATCCTATGACTTATCACCAGCACCCACCTCACCACAACCTCCTTTCAGGCAGTTGTAGACAGTGATGTGGTCTCCCTTTAGCCTCCTCCTCTCCAGGCTAAACAGCCCCAGGTCCCTCAGCTGCTCCTTGTAGGACTTGTGCTCCACACCCCTCACCAGCCTTATTGCCCTCCTTTGGATGCAGTCCAGCACCTCAATATCCTTGTACTGAGGGGCCCAAAACTGCACCCAGTACCACGCGTGACTGTGATCCCCTCTTCTTCTTCTTTTTGTAGTTTAAGTGTTGGTTTTGGGAAATAAGGTTCCAGAGTGGGTGATCCTGGTCCATCTCAGTGTTTTCTAGGACTCATCTGAGTGCCAACACATACACTAAGCTCTGGCACAAAGGAGCCAGCAGAGAGAAAGGCATTTGCATCTTTTATTAGTGCATCACTTTTACCTCCAGTATCTTTTCTTTGCCTAATTGGATATAAGCAGGTAAAGAGCTCAATAATTCTCTTTTTCGCTCATGCCAGCAACTGGCAAATCGCAGGAAGATTAGTCTGTAGCCAGCTGTTAGCCAGGAAATAAATTTACCCTTGAGCAAGGGGACTTCTAGCCATTATGTTCAGCACTGAACGTGTATCAGAGTGATGCATGAAGTGATATCATTAGGTCTTTTTCTGGCAATTTTCTCTGAGAAAGTCAAGGGAGGTGTTGACCGAGAGCTCAGGTATTCCCAGGGCTTTTTATTACAAATAACAAGACTTGCAAATTTGCACAGGAACTTTGTGAAATCAGCTGTCTCAGGGCCAACCAATTCAAGGCTTCATCTGTTGAAGAGTTTGAAAGGGGTGTAGATGCCTAAAGAAGCAGATATACGGTGAGGTTTCTATAATCTCTGAAGTCTCTTTAACCCAGAGAAATTCCTAGCAGAATCTGCGACGATGGAACTTCGTGAGGGACAGAAGTTGGGTGTTTTACTATTTTCTGAGCTCCAAGAATTTGCATTCCAGTGACTGCTCTGCACCACAGAAAATACCTGGCACCATCCTGCAGACATTGTGTTCGCTCTCACCAAAAATCACAGAATCATTTAGGTTGGAAAAGACCTTTAAGATCGTCAAGAAGACCCAGAGTTTAATAGCAATTCTTTTTAGATGAAGAGAGCTCAGGGAAGTGAGGGAGTTCCCATCCCTGTAGGGGTTCAAAAAACATGTAGATGGGGCACTTTGAGACACGGTTTAGCAGGCACAGTGGTGCTGTGTTGATGGTTGGACTGGATGATCCTGGAGGTCTTTTCCAACCTTAATGATTCCATGAGCTCTCCAAAAGCTTATGACTCAGACCTTGGCAGATGGACACTGTGATGACATGGAGCCTTCCTGAAGTTCATACACAAATCAGATTAAACACAGTACTGTCCTGCAGGGATGCTGGTACGTAGAGGAATATTATCATAGAATCAAAGAATTATGAAATGGTTTGGGTTGGAAGGGACCTCAAATCTCATCCTGTTCCAACCCCCTGCCATGGGCAAGGACACCTCCCACTGGATCAGGGGGCTCAAAGCCCCATCCAGCCTGACCTTGAACACCTCCAGGGGTGGGGCAGCCACCACTTCTTTGGGCAAGTCCCTCTTAAATTGAAGGATTCTGGCAGTCCCTCTTAAATCTGCCTCCTTGTCCAAGAGTTGCTGATAAGGCTTTGCTTTGAGAGACTGCACCTGATGCAAAATAAGGTGAAATGGAGGTGCTTAAACACTGGAGCAGCAGCCCAAAGGAGCTGTAGGTATCTATCTCCATCCTTGGAGATACAGCAACAGTGACTGAGCAAGACCCCCAGCAACCTGATGTTATTTTGAAGATGACCTTGCCCTGAGTGGAGGGTCAGACCAGGCAGCCTGAAAAGTTTTCTTCCAACACAAATTATGCTGTGATTGAGGAAAAGCAAAAAAAGCAGACCAGTCAACAAGCTGTTCTGTTACAGCACTGGAGGCAAAAGTCTTGCTGTATTTTTCTTAAGCTTACCAAGCTGCTTCTGTGGAGTTGGGGAAACAGGCCTACAAAAGCACTGTGGAAAGGGAGAGGAGAGTACAGAAGTGCTGCTGCTGCGGGCGGAGGAACGAGCGGATCAAGGCAGCCAGCCTTGCAGTCCAGCTCCGAAAATCATTCCTTTCTTGTTCATCCAACGGGGCGAAAGGAGCACCCGTGCAGCTCAACTCTGCTCAACTCTGGTGTTGGATGTCCTGCCTCCATTCTCATTTTCCTTTTGATTGTTTAAATCTCTGTTAATTGCAGAGACATCTGCTTTCAGCAGAGGATGAACAAACAAGTTTCAAAGCCAACTTGCTCGGTGCCAGCAGCAGCTGCTGGTCAGACAGGACATCCCAAGTTCACCCCTCTGTGCTTCTTTACTGGAGAAATATTATTAGACATTCCCTCCTTGCCAAGCACTGATGCCAAATCAGTTGTTTAATTGTGGACATGAATATCAGCCTCTGAAGATGAACTTCAGCACCTCAAAAAGCAGTGGACTGCCTTTCTTAGCTGGTCTATCACATGCTTTCCCCGCCTCTCTGCAGAGGCAGTGACTGGAGCATGCAACTGAACTCATCTTGTTGCAATATCCTGTCCAAGTCTGCAAAAAGAGACTGGCCAACCCCCAAATTCTTCTTTCTTTGCTAGGAGAGATGACTGAAGTGTTGCAAGAAAAAACTTTCTGTTAAATATAGTTATCAGAAAAAATATTCTTGAAGGACATCTTAACACTATCCAAGATACATATTTTAGAATTATCAGTTTCTTTTATTCCAGCTTGCTGTCTTGTAACAAAACAACAGCTTTTACCCATCCACATCTGACTTTCAAGTAGAAAATAGGATTTTTCAGATTTTTTGTGCTATAATCGTGGTAAGATTGATGTAAGAATAAGGTGGCAGATGTGATAAGCGCAACAATGAGGTCTTGTTTGAACCCTGCAAAATGGAAGCACAGTTACCATTTTATATTTCTTAGATGAAATGTTTGTTGATATTTACCAGGCAAGTGAGGGCAGGTGGATCCAGAGAACCCTGGGCAGCATGAAGAAGATTGTAGTTGAAAATCAAGGCTGCTAATTTTTATTTTCCTCTGCTTGGTGGTGTGCACCGTGAGGCAGATGGGCTGTGAATGCTGCTGTGTGTGGGGAGGGGAAAGAACAGCTTCTCTAGAAGCATAACCAGTAGCTGGATGCATCAACAAGCAGGGCCAGTTCAACTTTAGTAAAAACTCAACTTTAGAGACACAAAGTGGGTGAAGGGTTTAGAGGGTGATGTTGTTTGAAGAGCAGCTGAAGTCACTTGCGCTGTTCAGCCTGGAGAAAAGGAGACTGAGGGGAGACCTCATCACGCTCTACAGGTTCCTCATGTGGGGAGGAGGGGGAGCAGGGGTTGAGCTCTTTTCTCTGGAGACAAATGACAGGACCTGAGGGAATGGCAGGATGTTGTACCAGGGGAGAGTTAGGTTGGACATGAGGGGCAGGTTCTTCCCCCAGAGGGTGGTGGAGCACTGGAACAGCTCCCCAGGGAAGCAGTCACAGCCTGACCATATTCCAGAAGCCTTTGGCCATCACCCCCAGCCACAGAGTGTGAATGTTGGGGTGTCCTGTGCAGGGACAGGAGTTGGACTCAATGGTCTTTGTAGGTCCCTTCCAACTCAGGACATTCTATGATTCTAAACACTCCAAGGAAGCCCACCTGAAGCTATACACAGGGTCTGATCTGAATGGCTCCAGTCCCATTTTGGCAGTAACAGCTCCCTTATCCCATGACTCAGATCATCCCTCTGGTGTTAACTCACTAAGGAGTCCTTGCTGGGCTGTCTAATTGTCTGCACCAGCTCTCCTCCCTCATATAAAACTAGGAGCTTGTTCTCCTCCCCTGCCTGGAGTCCGGCTCAGAGGACCCCAGTGTGAGAGACAGTGATTCCCACACGAGTGTTCTTTTACAAGTAATTGCTGTGTGTCACAGTCAAGTAGCTCTGGTGCCAGGCTCAGCTTAGACCGTCGGCCTGCAGGGAAGCTTTGCTCAGAGCTCAGACCTCCTGAGACTCCAGTGACAATCGCCCCTTGACCACTTACAGGAGAAACAGGTCCCTCATGTACAGCTATGTGGGTCACATCCATCCTTATCCCACCCTTTGCTGCTTGGCCTTCAGCTTCTCTGGATTCAGCTTCCGCACACCCCTTATTGTAGGAAAAGATCCTTCCCTCAGAGCCAGTTTACCACGCTTTGTTGCACTCACAGAGGTCACTCTTTCCCACCTGCAGATTCCCTTTCTGCCTAGAAAACATGGATTTCCATTCCCACGACCTGGGAACAATCTGCAGTGTATTTATTTCACTGGCCCTTCCTCCACACCCTGACTTAATGAGTCCAGAGTCCTCTTCCAGCACTGCCATGCTGTGTTTACATCACAAAGACATTAGACTCAGGAGCCCACCTTGGGGACTCATTGCTGCTTCTTAAAATTAGCCACTCCTGGAGAAGGCATGGATCAAGGGATGGCTGTGGACAGGCTGCAAAAGAATGTTGATAAGGAGCCATAAATACACCACCAGCTCTGTCACTGCACCAGTGGTACCATGTGGCTGCTGGGTCTCTAAAGGGAATGCAATCTTTCTACCCCTTTGAGAAACTTGACTTTCCCAGGCTTCCACATTTGAGGACTTCTCTGAAACTGTTGCCCTGCTCAGCCTTTCCCTCTGCTCTCCAGGGTACTCTGCCTTGGCTTCATCTGTAAAGAGATTTTTAAATGAAGGAAAGTCTAGGGCCGTCTTGGGACATCTTCTGGGTGGCAATGGCACAGAGAGCAGCAGGGAGGCACTTCGGGGAGGTGAGGGTCTTTGCTGTGGTCACCCATCATAGCCCTGTGCTGGCCACTGTGGCATCCCCATCCCCTTACCACACCCCATCCAAAGAGCTCTGTCCTGTGTTACCTGTGTCAAGAGCTGAATTTGGCCCAGACCTGGCACAACTTGGGCTATGGCTGTGCTTTCAGATGGTTCGTAGAATCATTATCGAATCATTAAGGCTGGAAAAGCCCTCTAAGATCATCCAGTCCGACCAAAGCTCCTTCTGCGCCGCGATGGGATCACGCACCACAAATTTGCACCCAGAAATTGCATCCTACTGCACACTGAAACTCTTCAGCTCGACAGTATTTGAGTATTAGCAGCCCTCCTACTTCTGTCTCCACTGTAATTGCTGCTGAGTCTTCCTGATGGTCTTTTAAGTGAGGAAGAGATCAAATGCGTACAAATGCTTACGATGCGCTGTAAAATAACAAGCCCTTAGGAAGCATTAACCTTTGGCACTGAGCAGGGGTTCAGCTGATGAGGAACTGTGCTGTTTGCAAGCACTTTTGCTTATATTTTGTGGCATTCTTGGAGGGGAGCAGGAGAGGAAGGAGGAGGCGTTTAGCGTTACTGGAAAACACTTTATTCCACAGCCTCGACAGGTCCTAGTCCTGGGTCCTGCTGAGGCTGTTCTGGACAATTCCTTACATCAGGAGACCCTGTTGTCCAGCTTTGCTTCTTGGCCCACCTAAGTTATGTATTTTCAGTGTGAAGTGATAAGCTCCCTGGCCTTATGTGCGCCAGCTCTCTTGAATACAGGTTAAAACACTCCCACAACTATGCAAAAACCCCTTAGTTAAATTTAAAAGACTCGATTTCCCTCTTTAAAGAACAGGGATGAGCAGACCCTTCAGGTTATGGCAACTCAAGGCATGTGCAAGAGAAATCTATGGGTAAAGGAACTGTCTTCATTGTCTTAAATGTAGCCTAAGACGAAGACCTGAAAACCCTAATGCGAAGTCATAGAATAGAATCATTAAACTTTATAAAGACCTCTAAGCTCACCCAGACCAACCACCAACACAACCCCTCGTGCCTGCTAAACCATGTCCCAAAGCACAACACCTGCACGCTTCTTGTGCCCCTCCAGGGATGGAGACTCCACCACTGCCCTGGGAAGCTGCTGCCAGGGCTTCACCACTCTGTCAGTAAAGAAATTTTTCCCAATATCCAATTTGAACCTCCCCTGGTGCACCATGAGGCCATTTCCTCTCATCCTGTCACTTGTTACTTGGGAGATGATGCCAATGCTCCTGGCTGCAGCACAGGTCAGAGGCCATCAGGCTGATTTTAATCTTAAGACACAAAATATTCTAGACAGTAAAGAGAAAAGACACCTGTTCCTCTCCTGGCGGTCCTCTTAGTTCTGTGTACCAAGAAGAAAAACACACACAGCAGGGACTATAATTAGAAAGGAGTATTACAAGGAAAGGAGTGAAAATTTCTCTGCCAACCTCAGCTCTGTTTAGGCAGCGTCTATATTTGCTGTAATATGCTTTGTCAGAAATACTACATTGAGATTATAATGGCTGTGGAGTCTGATACTGATAGCAACACCCCTGCCTTCCCCTGCAGCCACGCTGGAATTAGAGGTTTCAGTGTCATCTGTAATAGGAAAATGAGCTGCCATTATCTGGGAACCGTCCTGCAACGGAGCAAAAACCATCACCAGCAGGGGAACCAAAAGATGCTCAGTTCTAGTTTTCTGATGAAACAGTAACATTCTTCTTCTGTGCACTTGGGTTCATTAAACAGCACTCTCTGAAAGTGCCACTCTGTCTGTTTTGAGAAATGGATGCAGCCAGACTCACTTTTGCCTCCTTCTCCTCTGATAAAGAACGAAAAATCTTCCTTGCTTCTCTGCCTAACTTTGAGAATTTCCTGAGGAAATCTCAGGGGAGATTGAGATGAGATCTTAGAAAGCAATGTTTTGTTGTGAGGGTGGGGAGGCCCTGGCCCAGGCTTCCCAGAGCAGTGGTGGCTGCCCCATCCCTGGAGGTGTTCAGGGCCAGGTTGGATGGGGCTTTGAGACCCCTGATCCAGTGGAAGGTCTCCCTGCATTGGAACTGGGTGGGCTTAAAGGACCTTTCTAACCCAAACCATTGGATTGTTCTATGATTCTATGAAAACCTGGGCAGCACGAGCCACAGTGCTGTGTCCTAATGAGGCATCAAGCACGATAGATGAGGACAACCCATGCTGCAAATGGCCACTAGCCAAGTGGCACTTCTGTGGACATTATTCTCCCTCCAGAGCCCAGGGGGGAATCGCTGACTTACAGCCAGACACACAATCTCATTCTCCAGCCACTCTGTTTGCAGATGTCTTATGTGTGGTAATTTCCTTTTGCATATTTTGGATATTTGGGGAAATCACCTGCAGGCTGTGGTCACTACCTGAACCCTGGGAGCAAGGATTTCTTACCACCAGAGCTGTTCTCTAGACACTCTGCTGAGTTGAGCTGCACATTTTTTACAGAGAGGTTCCTCTCTGCTGCTGCTGCAGTGATTTTGTTGTTTATAGTGTTTTGTTCCTCCCTTACCTGCAGATATATTTTACTTAATGAAGACGATCACTGTCTTTGCATAATGACCTGTAACACCAGGTTTGTTTTGTGACGCTTTGAGATTGCTTTTTGGACCCACTGCGAGTGTTTCTGTTGTTTTATGGATTATATATCCCGGATATATTTCTCCCTCTTTTCATTACTGTTTATATTGCGTTCGTAGAGCGAGGCTTCTTCCTTCAACTCTCCAAGAACATCTTTACATTCCCATGGGTGGTGCTTAATGAAAGACTTCGCAGCTTAATTTAGTGCCAACAGTATTTGTCTTAAGGTTTTGAAGGTAGCAGGATAATATCCAGGAGGAGTTCTATTTTTATTAAAAAATAACTCTGGTTTCTTATTCTCTGCATGTCAAATGGATCACAACAGTAGCACTTAATTATCTTTATCTACTCCTCTGCTCTCTTCTTAGCATTATTTAAATTGCTCCTGTTCAACTTAATCTCCAGCAGGTGCTTGATCCTTCAACCCTTATTTATATGGGAAGCTGAAATCAGTGTCACCGGAATTTGTCTGACGCCGGGCTTCTCTTTCTCTGCGTCTAATCAGCTTTCTGAGGGTGCAGGGGTAGCATTGTGGTTTTGCACCCCCCCTACTCCTCACTGGTGCTCTACAGAGTGATATCTGAGGAGGAAAATATTTAGCCTTCAGGTGTTGGGAACACAGCAAAAGTTTGTGATACACAAGCCCTCGGAAAGGACGATCCTTTCTAGTCCTTTCTCTTACAGATAGACATTTCTGGCTGGATGGTCCAACTCCAGAGCAGCAGGTGAAGGTTTCTCCTGTGACACACCTGGTCCATTGTTGCTGTGTTGAGAGGAGGCAAATTTTCAGCTGAGCCCGTGTTTTGTCTCCTTCTGAGGTTTCAGTTCTGTAGTTACAGGCTTGCAAGGAGAATAATACATAACCACAGGTGCTTATTGACTGGGGCAGTATTGAGTTACAAATAGACTCGCCTGCGCCTCGGACGGGAGCAGGGGAATGAATTATTGATAAGGGCTGTGGTGTAATGAGGGAGGGTGGAGATGGGCTCTTGGCATCACACACTGCCTTTCGTGCTGCAGCTCAAACCCATCAAAGAGATCCATGGACGAGCTGCTGCTCACACGCCAGTGCCAATGGGGGCGAAACGTCTGCTTGAGGCAGGAGCAAGCACAGGGCTTAATTACCAGACACACAATCCCAGAGTCATTAAAGGGGGATGAGGTTAATCTTCAGGTTCCTCTGAATGCAGCCTGCCAGGATCTCGCTCAGATCTCTGTGCTTTTCCAGCGGAAGCAGAAATCTTCATGAAGTGCCAGGGTTGGTGATGGGAAATGAACTTTGTCTCCACGTTCTCCCTAAACAGCAATTGGGGCTTAAAAAAGATTATTGTGCTGAAGGAAGGCGAGATGATTCCTGAGTGATCAGGAAAATCAATGAGCCACGAATCTTTTCAGACACAATGCCCCCTGTGGATGACTCATGGACTGCCTCTGACACCCCAGAACAGAACCTCTCTTCTGGATGTGCCCAGGAAAGTTTCCTGGTGCAAACCTGGCCAACAACACAATGGTTTGAGGGGTGACCATGAGTGCATTGATTTATGGGAATTACTTACATAGGTTCCCAAGACTAGGATGGAGTAACGATTGAAGAATTACTCCTTTATGAAAATGATGTTTTGCAAAGTGTTTGTCAGGAATTTAGCCCAAGCTCTTGGCTTCTCCTCCTGTCTTGACTGTAATGTACATAAATTATCTTATTGGTGGATGAGAAGCTCAACATGAGTCAGCAATGTTTGCTTGCAGCCCAGAAAGCCAACTGCATCCTGGAAGTGTAACTAGTAGGGCAGGGGAGGGGATTCTGCCCCTCTGGTTCACTCTGCTGAGAGCCCACCTGGAGCTCTGTATTCAGTTCTGGAGTCCTCAGCACAAGAAGGACATGGAGCTGTTGGAACAACTCCAGAGGAGGCCACAGAGGTGATCCAAGGGCTAGAGCACCTGCCATAGAAGATGCCCCATCCCTGGAAGTGATCAAGGCCAGGTTGGATGGGGCTTTGATTCCCCTGATCCAGTGGAAGGTGTCCCTGCCCATGGCAGGGGGGTGGAATCGGATAGGCTTTGAGATCCCTTCTGACCCAAACCATTCTACGATTTTGGGTGTCTGAACCAGTGGACGTTCAAACTTCATTTGGCTTTGCAGGAATATTTTGCAACCTCATGATAAAAACCCTCCACCAGCTGCCTTTCCATTCGAGCTTGTGCAACTCTTTGCATAACCAACTGTTTTGCATCAACTGTTTGAAGCTCCTGGCTGTGTCCAAATGTCAAGAAGTAGAAAGATATTCTCATGGCATATACAGAAATACTTCAATAAATGAAGTGTTCTCATTACAGCATGAAGCAACTTGTGCGATTCCTGAAATATGAAATCTGTAATTTCAGCTTCCAGAGACCAAGAAATAACAGGAAAAAATAAATTCTAGTCCAAATTCCTGCAGATTTTCCCCATAGGAAATATTAAGTTAAAATTTGCCCCCTTTGGTATTTTTTTCTATCACCTCCCTTCCACTGATGGCCACTTTGTTTGCTCAGATAGCTATCAAATAATGTTCGTGCTTTTGGAAGATTTTACAGTGAAGATGTAAGGTTAATTCCAGATAAATTTAAATATGTCCTGATATAAAATGTAATCTCCTATCATCAGCACCTCTCATAAATGATGCTTCACTAAAACGCCCAGTTTCCGAACTGTGCTTTGATATACATTTTATCCATTCACTGCTCATTTTTGATTGGTAGTGAAGGCTTTTAGTAAGGATGACAGAAATGTTTTATCCACCATCATAAACACAGTTTTATTAAAAAGGAAAAAAAAATAAGAAGGGTAGGAATGAGAAAAATGCAGGTCCCCAGTCCTCTTTTCATAACTTATTGGGAGAGACTTTATAGCTGAATCAGCTGCTGAGTTGCCGTATTTTTATCTAGTAGGATGCAAACTGAGGTGTTTCTGGGCTGTAACCATGGAACAGACAGGCTCTGGGATACCCACAATTACTTGCTGAAGCCTCAGTGCTGTGGGAGAGAAATAGGCAGCTTATTGCATTTGTCCTACCAGCCTGGATATTTACAGAGAGCACAAGAGCAATTCTGCTGCCTTTACCCCAGTCCTCTTGCAATGCACAGCATTTATCTTTTTGGACTTCTCTCTCAGTAAAATCCCTGTGTATTTCATTTTTTTAATCTTTACTCTGAAAGATCCTTTCCATGATCTGTGCTAAATCAAGTGAGGGCTTGTAGCAAGAGGTCCTGGTGCCTCCGATTATCAGGGACCCCTCTAAGAAGTCAAGGGACAGGGAATTATCACATTATTTCAGGACCATAGAATCATAGAAACATAGAATATCCTGAGTTGGAAGGGATCCACAAGAATCATCGGGTTCAACTCCTGTCCCTGCACAGGACACTCCCAACATTCACACCGTGTGACTGAGGGTGTTGGCCAAAGGCTTCTGGAATATTCTGAAATGCTTATTGAATATTGTTGGCCCTCTTGGCTGCCAGGGCACTGTTGGCTCACATTTAACTTGCTATAGACCAGAGCCCCCAGATCCCTTTCCACAAGGCTGCTCTCCCGACTCTCACTCCCCATGCTGCCTGGACACCCAGGGTTGTAGTGTCACTGCCAGTGAAAACTCCAGGTTCTGCTGAGCTTTTTCCAACATTTCCTGCACCAAATGATGCTGCAAAGTCTTTCAGAGCGACTGTGGTTGGGATGTGACCCAGGGAATATTGGGCAGTGCCCACCAAAGGAATATGTTCAGATTGACTTGACACTGGATAAGATTAGACCTGCTCATGTCTCCGTGTAAACCTTAATGCTGTCCTCTGCCCCTCAGTGTCTGGTCCTTGTCCTGATTGTTGAAGTCTGCTGCAGCTCCTAAAAATGCTCATAAGACCTTGGACAACCTTAGAGACACACTTGGCCAACACCATCAGGCACATTGTGGGAATGTTGGGGTTGTCCTGTGTAGGGAAAGGAGTTGGACTCAATGATGCTTGTGGGGCCCTTCCAACTCAGGACAGTCTGTGATTGAATAGGACCCAAGGGGATGGCAGGAAGATGTGCCAGGGGAGGGTTAGATTGGATAGTAGGAAGAAGTTCTTCCCCCAGCGGGTGGTGGAGCACTGGAACAGCTCCTCAGGGAAGCAGTCGGGTCACCCAATCTGCCAGCATTCCAGAAGCATTTGGACAATGCCCTCAGCACCACTGTGTGAATGTTGGGAGTGTCCTGTGTAGGGACAGGAGTGGGACTCGATGATCCTTGTGGGTCCCTTCCAACTCAGGTAATTCTATGATTCTATTATTCTGTTATTCTTGTATGAACACCATTTTTTTAAGCTCTACTGTGAACGAGTTCTTTCAGCGAGGTCTTGAATCAAGAGGTCCTGGCCCCTTGGATTATCACAGACTCTCAACATCCAACAGTCTTTGCAATGCAACAACCAAGCCTACCATCACTGAGAAAGCAGCCGCAGCCCACCTTCCTGAACCGACCCTCCCCTGGGGGCTCTTCCCATTTGAATCAGAGAATGTCCTGCCCTGGAAGGGCCAGTTGAAGGAAGGGAGCTGAACAATTTATTTTACAGTTGCAGATATCTGGACTGACTCCTACCAAAAGTTTTAGCACAGGTCCCTGCCCATCTGTCAGAGTCGGTGTGGTGAATCCTGACATTGTGCTGTGCTGTACCTCGCATATCGATCCAGATCAAGCACGTCTCTCGATCTGGTGGGGAGATAAATGTGTGGCAGGTACTGCACTGTTAAGTGATGAATTTGGTGGACCCTCTGGAGACCTTGTGGGGCTCCAGAGAAGACAAACATAACATTGTTCGAGAGATGGATTCATCGGCAAAAGAGAATGGAGATGTTTATCGTCATCAATCGAATAAATAAACAAGACAATAAATTTCAAATTGCTGCTGGAATTACTTGGAAGTGCTGTATATTGAATTTTACCTATTTTTATTGTTTGTGGAATGGGCTGCTGCTTTATGTATCACCATCTTTTTGATATACCTGTTTTGTATGCCTTCATGATGTATCCTGGGAAAAAAACAGAGGGGAAAATATTACTACCAGGCCTTAAAAGCACAGAAGAACTGAACCAAATTCCCAGAGATAAAAATGAAATTATTCTAACACAGTGTGACAAAGGTCATCCTGGGAAACAGTGCTAGTACAATGATCTAGTTGAAGATGTCCCTCCCCATAGCAGGCTGTCAGAACAAGTCGGGCTTTAAGGTCTATTTCAACCCAAAACTTTCTGTGATTCTACAATTCTTTGATACTTGTGAGACAAAATGCTTAGCCCCCACAACACAACCTTCCTGCTGACTTTTGGAGCACAATTAGTTAAGAACTAGAAATACAATTGCTATAGATCTTCCGCATGCCTCGTTCGTTAAAAAACCTCTCATGTGGTGGGAAAAGTGGTCCGGAAAAATGACCATTCTGGAATCTCTTCTCAATATGTTTGATTTTACAAGAACCAAGACCTGATTAAACCTTGCCTGGAGATCTTGGCTTTTCATGTGAATTTTGAAGACTCTTTAGTTCTGTCCCATTGAGCTGGGAAGGTGCTCTTTATCGGGGAGTGCAGGGATAAGACAAGGGGGAAGAGTTTTCAGCTGCAAGAGGGGAGACTGCGATGAGATCTTAGGCAGAAATGTTTTGCTGTGAGGGTGGGGAGGCCCTGGCACAGGTTGCCCAGAGCAGTGGTGGCTGCCCCATCCCTGGAGGTGTTGAAGGTAAGGTTGGATGGGGCTTTGAGCCCCCTGATCCAGTGGGAGGTGTCGCTGCCCATGGCAGGGGGTTGGAACTGGAAGGGTTTCCAATCCAAACCGTTCTATGAGTCTACAATTCTATGAGATGCTGGAGAGCCCTTTGGTCAAGGCGAGGTCCTGGTGCACAATGTGCTGGGCTGGCTGTGACCCATGGGTGGGGCCCTTGTCTTGGGAAAGAGGAGTTAACTCTGGGACGTGTCAGAAGACATCCCCGGCAAGAACCAGACACTCTCCCTGCTTTCAGGTGGAAAGATTCAGCCTGAAAATAAAGTGTTTGGTGCTCAGCTGCCAGTTGCACCCTGGGGTTTTCCTTTCATCGGCTGATTGTTGTCCCTGCTTTTCCTCCATGCAGAGATTCCGGTGCCAGCAGAAGGGTCGGTGCCAGACGTGTAAGGACATAACAGCTCTGGACTCCCCTTGGCGAGCTCTGTGCCTCCCCTACCTTTTTTCCACCCCTTGTGGGGAAATATATTAAGGAATTTAATATTCTTTGGAAAGCTGATCGTAGGGACTTGTTTCTCATCCCCTGGGCACCTTTGCAGTGACTTTACCTTTCCTGTCCACAGGCTCCTGCCAAGTGCTGGCCTCTCCCACTGCTCCAGCGTGTTTTAAACTCTTTTCAGCTTTATGGTTTTCCTTTTATTATCCCTCCCTGTGATCCCCCCCTTCTCCAAAGTCTGCACTCATGCAAAAAAGCTGGAGTACACCGGTTCCCAGAGGTAGCTCCAAAATCTGAGCAGCTTCTTCCCTGTCACAGAGCTGTCAATAAGCAGCTTGATGGGGCCTCTACCTCCCAGCCAGGGGTGGGATCCTGTTTCCCAGGTTATCAGCATGACACTACAACAGATCTTTTTTCAAGTCTCTTTGTTCTAATTCTGCCTCACACAGCGGAGCTGAATGTTCTCTATTTAAAATATTACCTTGTAGTCTGTGTTTGAATAAAAGATGGCATTGGAGACCAGAAATCTTTTTGGTATTTTTGGTCTTCTGGCTATAAGAAGAATATAAGGAATTTCCATTTCAAGGCTTTGGAAGACTAAAAATCCTACCAAGTGTGCATATCATTAAGTAAAGCAGGACTCTCTGAACATAAATACATTCCAAAATACACACATCTCCTTCTCCATAGATGAGAGAAGGAACAACACATGACTATTAATCACACTGATTAATGCATTACTGGGTTGAACCTGAGCACAGCTGGGGTGATCATCATGTAAGAATCCATTTTGAAAAAAAAAATAATAAACCTGAGGATGTAAATCCAAATCTCCAGCACTATTTACCAGGAATGACTGCTACTTTCATAGCAGTTTTGGAAAGATGTCTGGAAAAAATCCAGCTTCAGGAGTTTTCACTGCCCTGTCCACACCTGTTAGATTTTTTTTCATCCTATAAACATCTGAATGATGAAGATTCGTACCAGGATATTTCTATCAGAATATTCTAAACACATGAAAAAAACATGATTAAATTGTTTCAGTCTTTAATTGGCATTGTAAGAATGAAAATTATGACTACAGCCTCAACACCACTTTCTCTGGGGTCACAGCTATGTAACCAGTCTCAACAAAATGTGGGGTGTTGATTGCCTACAGGAAAGCTGGGGAGGGTCTTTTGATCAGGGAGTGGAGGGAAAGATTGGGGGAGAAGGGTTTTGAGCTGAAAGAGGGGAGATTGAGATGAGATGAGATCTTAGGGAGAAATGTTTCACTGTGAGGGTGGGGAGGCCCTGTCCCAGGTTGCCCAGAGCAGTGGTGGCTGCCCCATCCCTGGAGGTGTTGAAGGCCAGGTTGGATGGGGCTTTGAGCCCCCTGATCCAGTGGGAGGTGTCCCTGCCCGTGGCAGGGGGGTGAGGCTGGGTGGTTTTTGAGATTCCTTCTGACTCAAGCCATTCTATGATTTTATGACTTCTGACTGCCATAATAAAGTTACAGTAGCACAGGACCATTTACATCCATAACTGGATAAATCTAGATACAGCATCAATCTAATCTTTTCACTGCAATAGACAGCACAAATGCTACTGAAATTAATTAATTAACTCATTTTAAACTCTTTGCTCAGCACTGCTTGTGGCCTTGAAAGAATAATCAGTGCAGTTCCTAATTAATGATAGCTTTTGAGCCACTCCAGATCAGCAGTTAATGTTTAGGAGGTTCATTGCTTCTGCAGAGGCATTGCACGGCTGTGAAATGAGGTTGCCTTATGCAAGCGTTTCCAGGAGGTAGTGGTCCTTTAAAAGACACCTTTGATGATGCTGAAGGCTTGGGAAGGTCCTGGGAAGGATTTTGCAGCAGCAGCAGCCTTAAAGGGAGGAAGGATAGTTCTATGTTCAATGAATAGGTGAATCCAAGGAAGATTATTCAGCAGATTTCCTGGTGCTGTTGCAATGGATAGATCACACTCGATGGCCAAAAAAGCCAATCAGCTTTCATTTTGGCTGCACTGAGAGCTTGGTGTCTGCCTCCACCTTCCAGCAATTTAGGACTTGCAAATGAGGAAACCTTGTGATGTCGTGGTGGCTCCTACACTCTGAAACCACTTTGAGGGCTATGTTTATCGATCAACGAGTGAGGGAAGGCAGAAAAGAGGCCGACTATTTTCTGCAGAAGAACCTAAGGCTACACAAGCAAACAGATGGGTTTAATCTCACCTTGGTCTGAGAGGATCCAGTGAAGATGGAGATGGAACTACACTTTAGTCCCACCAGAGCAAAGCCAGGCCTTGGTCTAGAAGTGTATAATGAGAGTCACTGTGCTGGAGAAAGGATGAAGAAACAGGTCTGGATGATGTGAAGCTTCTAGGAAGCAAGGTGCTCCTGATCCTTGACTCTCTATCTTCAGCAGCATATTCTTTCTCTTCTGTTGTGGAAAACCATTCAGATTTCCAGGCCCTCCTCAACAACACCATTATATTTCTTTCCATCTCTTTTGTGTGCAGGACCATTATAGGAGCTGGAAACGAGTGCTTCTTCCTTTTTGGAAGCTTACCCTTCAGCTGGCAAATAGGGACTGATTTTATTCCTGGGGGAAGTAGGAAGTTGAAATGAAAACTGCTTATTTTAATTGTTAGCAAAAATTTCAATTCATTACCATCTTTTCCTGCCATAAGTGTTGTGCTGATGCCAGAGCAGAGCCGTGGTTTGCAAGAGCAACCAGAGGAAACGGCATCTGGGGTTTTACTGCAACAGGACAGGCAGCGAGGATGAGAACACTTTCTTGTTGGGTCTGCAGAAACTCCAGTGGCAGTGAACTTTGAATTTGGGGACAGAATAATTGGTCCTAAAATCCTCCCAAATTTAATCTTTACAGTCTAAAATATTTTCCTCATCACATGAAGCTTCTTCCAACTGTATATATTTATAAACATCACATAGCATGAGACAAATGACTTAAACTTCATAATAACAATTAAAAAAAGGTTTTTCATGTTTTTCAGCTTGGAAATCTGTTCCATTTCTGTGCCTGTATCCCACGTGCCATGCAGTACTGTTTAATTTGAAGAGATTTGGTTTCAAGTGGGCAAGCCCTTTGATTATTGTTGAATAACACAACACACAAAGTGATCTGTGTCTGGGCACTTTGCTGTCCTGCTTTCATTCACTCTGAACTCTGCACAGGAGAAAAAGAAACAAAAAAAGTCAGTGATATGTTTCTGAAAAAAATCACTACAAATCCAGCTCAAGCTCTTTCCAAAGCTGGGCAACATTCAGGAGTCTTCCTTCAGAAATGCTGAATCCACACCTACATTCCTTCCTTATCTCTGAGTGGGATCATCACTCGGTTGTTTCAGGGAGACAATTAAGGTCATTAACGCTGTTAAAGAAAAAGAATAAATGCCCTCTTCTTTGAGTGATTCAGCAAGCACTGGCAGCCCCTTACCCAAACAGACATCACACTACCCTGTTCTTTGCTGTGTTGAGCAGGCATTGCAGGTAACAGGCACACATGGTGACAATGATGCTCACCTACTCAGCATCCTTGGGAGGCATTTGGGCAGGCACCAGGCTTTCCTGCAGCCTGGTGCCTCTGGCTGAGGCTGGAGCAGGCAGAGGCTATGTCCTTGTCTGCCAGGGCTATGCAAAAAGCTGTGTCACAAAGTTAGAGAGCTGTGAGAGGAGGTGAGCAAACCACATGGTGTTGGGAAAGATGACTTATGGGCTCTTCACAGAGGTGCTGCAGAGATGAGAGGCTGCGGTCTTCAGGAAGCACTCAGAGCCAAGCCCTTGAAACTGTACTTGGCCGCCTTCCCTAATGTAACCATCATTTCCAGTTTGCTCCTTGGACAGGCCTCTCCCAGCAGAAGTACCATTAACCATTAGTGGCTGACATTAGCACAGCCCAGTACTGCCCAGTACATTTCCACTAGTATGAGAGACCCCTTACTCCCTATCACACAGGCTTGTGAGATCCATTTTCCCACCTGTTTGCGACTTCTTCTGATGCTTAACCATGTAATTCTTCTTGGTCAGAGGCTGTCTGAGATCTTCTCAAGCATCTCAGAAGATGTTGTGTCATTATTGCCATACCCTGCTTGTCAAAACCCTCACGGGGACTCCTGTAGCACCTCTGACAGTCACATTGCTCTGTGCTCTACATAGTCACAACGCTGTTTTGTGCAGAGGTTGATCCCAGGACCACAGATCATTCCGTATTTTTCCATCTGCATCTGCAGGTCCTGATTGGAGTTGGTACCAGATTCTAACCCTGCAGCCACAGCACTGTTGAACTAGATGTTGAATGTTGATGTTTGATGTGTGGTGGTTGGGTTATATGGGCACTTCTGGCTTAAATGATTTCATCTCTGTGTCTCCAGTGATTGCCGAGGGAGCTTGGGTGACTCTCTCAGACTGAATACCTGACTTTTGCAGGGTAAAATAGATGAAGTGAACTCCATTTTGGCTGACAACTACTGGTCTCTGGAGCATCTCTCTGTTTAACTTCACTGAGCATCCATTAAGGAGACTTTCAAACGTTTTTCAGTAAGAACTTAATTATTTGTCTGCAGGAAAGCTGTGGAGGTGCTCTTGATCATGGAGTGCAGGGATAGGATGAGGGGAAACTGTATTGAACTGAGAGAGGAGAGATTGAGATGTGATCTTGGGGAGAAATGTTTCCATGTGAGGGTGGGGAGGCCCTGTCCCAGGTTGCCCAGAGCAGTGGTGGCTGCCCCATCCCTGGAGGTGTTGAAGGCCAGGCTGGATGGGGCTTTGTGCCCCCTGATCCAGTGGGAGGTGTCCCTGCCCATGGCAGGGGGTTGGAACCAGATGGGCTTTAACATTCCTTCCAACCCAAACCATTCCATCATTCTATGATTCTATATACACTCCTGCTCATTTTGATGTATGTCAGTGTGCAATCCATGCCAAACAAAGCTATTCAATGGTAACAATCCATGGCTTTCGAATTTTTGTCCCTTAACCAGTGTCTATGAAGGTGTGAAGATGCCTGACTCAGACCTTTGCTTAATGCTGCCGTGTCCTAAGGGTTGGTAGCAAGGCAGGAGCCTTCTGTGCTTTGGATTTATTTTCTTTTAAGATCACAGAACATTTGTACCGGCAGCAGGAAAACAAAGGAGTTGGTAGCAAAACAAGACTGAACACTCAGCACTCCTCTTTTAACTGGGGAGTAATTTGGAAGAAAACTACTACAACCAACACAAATCAGAGAAGAAAATGGCCCGTGGCTGAAGCAAGGGCCTCAGCAGCCCAGAACAATCGTGTTGAGGTTTCTTAGTCCAGGGAGAGACCACCTGCATAGTTGTTTTTCTTCCTGACACAAGGAATAGAGGAGATTTGCAGCCACTTTTGCAAAGCTGTTCTCCCATAATTTCCAGAGTGTGATTTGAACCATCTGAGTGACTTCCACAAGAACAGAAAAATAAGCAGCAGGAGCAGGTCCTTGGTCTCTTCAGAGGGAGATTACACCATGAAAGAGCAGGACTTGTGCTGGCAGGAATCTGTCTCCAGCTATGCAGCTGAGAGAGGGCTGCAGCCTGCTCTAACCCAGTAGCCACCAGCTGCTACACGTGTGTGCCAAATGGAATCAGAGGACCTCCTAGCCCCTTCCTCACTGGTACCTGATACCCACCTCAACGTGCTTAAAAACATCGTGCTTCCTCTTCATAAAGTGCTGCAGGAGGAAAGAGGTGAAGCATTTTGTGTCCTCTCTACTGGCACTCCTGCCCTCTTGTGCCTCATGTACTGCTTTGGCCACTGCAGCTCCAATTCTTGGATCCCTCTGACTGTGGTCTTTCAGACAGCAGCATTTCGTCAGCAGCAGCAGTGTAGGCAACAAGCATTCCATAGTTGATTCTGTCTTACATATACCTAAAATCTCTCTGACCCAGGCTGAGGAGAAATGGCACATTTCCTTAATGTGGTAAAATTGATCCTTGTGATGGCAACTACACAGCCATGGGGATGTAATTTTTCCAGTTGTAAATGTCATCTGCCCTCTACCTCATGTTCTCCCACGTGCTTGTAGAGCTGTCTCATGTGTGCTGTACAGGCTGCTTTCTCAGTGACTTCACAAAACCCATCTTCCAATTAATTGGCTTGCCTCATTAAGAACTAGGACCGTGTGTTCTCATCACTGACACCTCCAACACCTCTAACATTCTCCCCCTCTGCTCCGCTCTCGTGAGACTCCACCTGGATTATTGTGTCCAATTCTGGAATCCCCAACATAAGAAGGCATGGAACTGTTGGAATGGGTCCAGAGGAGGATACAAAGTCGATCCAAAGAGGGCTGAAACACCTCTGTTATGAGGACAGGCTGGGATAGATGGGCTTGTTCAGTCTGGAGAAGAGAAGGCTTCAGGGAAGGGGGGAGATTTAGAAGGTTTAGATTAGACATTAGGAAAAAAATTCTTCACTATGAGTATGGGGAGGCCCTGGCATAGCAAGGTTGTGGATGTTCTCTCCCTGAAGGTGTCCAAGGCCAGGTTGGTGCGGCTTTGAGTGATGTGATCCAGTGGGAGGTATTCCTAAAGGGGACTTGCAGCTGGATGATCTTTAAGGTCCTTTGCAACACAAACCATTCCATGATTCTGTGCTTGTAAGACTTGTTCAGGCCTCACAGACAAGCTTTGGGGCTCCTGTCTCACCTTTTCCAAGCTATGACCTTGCAATATAAGGGATGTGATGCTCTTCATCATCAGCACCATCCACAGTTTTGTCTTCCCACGACCGTCCTTTCAGTCATCCTGCTGCCAGGATGCAACAGGGCTGCCAGCACAGGAGTGCCTTGAGAGAAGGTGATGGCTTTGCCTCTAATCCAAGCAGAGGTGTGTGTCCCGGGAAGAGGGTGTTGATCCACATGACAATGCCCTGAAGAGCAGCCCCATTCACACTTTAGCAGAGAAGCATTTTAATTAATTGTCAACAGTTTTTTAATATATAGATTTAGCAGCTCTGCCTGAGTAAATGCTGTTTGAGAGATTAAATTCTGTTTGGATTAATGGCCTCTGACAGCTTTTCCTCCTTTGCAAACAAAGTGGGTTTGAAGTGTAATAAAACAGAGTGTGGGATGCATTGAACAGGGAGAGCTGTTCAAGCTTGCAGCCAAGTGAAACATTGCCAGCCTCCATCCAGAGGAGTCCACAGACAAACACACCTTCCAGGCACAGAGGGTTTTATCTGATGTGGCCTCAGGCTCTCACAATGCCTCAACCTCCCGTGCAGTTGCTCACGGCAAGGCAGAGCAGTCGTGTGCACAGGGGTTTTGAATGCAGGGCTCTGCAGGCTGTGGGTCTGACATCTGCACGAGGCAGATACTGAGCAGCTTTGTTTATTCTCCTCGTGTCATGGTCACATAAACAGGTGAGGCCTGTTTCCCAGGAAAGGTCATGGAAGGAATCATGCTGAGGAAGATGTGTTTTTTCCCTATGCCTACAGCCAGCTCCCAGATGGGTCAGATTTTTTGATGGATCATAATGATTTGGGAAAGCTTTCTATGAGGGCACTGTTTCTTTTTCACACACAGTCCATGTTTTTTGAGACTGAGGAGCAATTAGTTTAGCACTCAGATTCTTTAGAGTGGGGAAAAATGATCAGGCTCACCATGAACCTCACAGCCAACTATCCCCCCATGCCATAGGCCTAAGCCAAACCTACATGGATGGGCTACAACCATCTTACAAAGCCTCCTAAGCTAAGGAAAAAAATCCCTGATACCCTCCTTTCCATGATACAACCAAATGTCCTCTGGGTCTGCTGTGAAGAGCAGGAAAGGTGTTGGAGACAATGCCCACATGCACCAGGTCACAGTGTACAGGAAAGTACAAGGCACCTGCTCCTTTTCTGTCACGGATACATAAACTTTCCACAGCTAGGGCAGGGGTTCAGAAACAAGCAGCTCTGGAAAAGATGTCTGGCCTCCTTAGCTATGGAAATATTTTGTCATTTGCATGAAAGCCTGATGCGTCTTGTCCACAGGGCACTCTCTGCATAAACTCTGAGGTCTTTTCATTGCAGGTTGCCCAGAGCAGTGGTGGCTGCCCCATCCCTGGAGGTGTTGAAGGCCAGGCTGGATGGGGCTTTGTGCCCCCTGATCCAGCGGGAGGTGTCCCTGCCCATGGAAGCGGAGTTGAGTTGGATGGGCTTTAAGGTCCTTTTGAACTCAGTGTATTCTATAATTCTATGTTTCAGAAGAATATCTCTGTGATTAAGTTCTTCTTATGGCTAACCATATCCAGTAAACTATGTACAGTTTGGGTATATTTAGCTTTCAACCACTGCCATCTCAATGGGGCTTTCATTCTAAGCCCACCTTAGGTCAGTGGAAAAAGTGATGTGAAAGCCATGTAAACCCTTAGAAACCTGTACACTCCCAGCCATTTTCCTGTAGGTCGTAGTACAGATGCTTTTCTGCCTGATGTTTAAGGCTTTCACCACCTCTCACAATGACCCAGTGAAAATGAAGCTCTGTTACTCTGTCATCATGCAGAGTAGCAGGACTTCTTGAGCTTCCTGTTAGGAGATTTGAGGGTTGCAATGCATGAAAACACCAAAAAGAAATCCAGGAGAGCTGGTAGAAGAAAACTCCTTTTAACTGAACCCTTACTCAGATCATACTTGTTGAATTCTAATTGTTTTAAAGTACAGACTTGAGAACTCCTAAATGTGTAAATGTTTTATTCATGAAAATGGAACTTAAAGACATTAAAGAACAGGGATTGTATGACAGTTTTATGAAGTTTAAATGAATGATTTTAACAAAGGATTCAAAACGTATTAGGAAGTAATTATCAAATAACTTGTTAATGATATCCAAGAGATGCACAGTGTGACAGATCATTGCTCTGAACTCTAAGCTCTCGTGTGAATATTTTGGTGCTAGGAAGGAGCAAACTGCAGCTTCAAAGGCAATGAAAATTTTCATTAGAAATAACACTCAATAACTAACAATAATCAGGATTAATGGCACTGTCAATGATGATTAGACCAAAAGGAATTTTTGAAGTTAAAAGTGTACCAAAAATCATTTGAAGCAAAAGTTGCTTTCCCAAATCACATTATTTCATAGCAAAATCATTTCCTTTGATATACACAGACCTTCTCAGTCTGTCTAAGCATGGATTGCCCTTTAATACAGAACGGGATGGAATGATTAGAGATAAGGTATACATTTTCAACAGTAACTCAATGGAGCATGTGGTGGATCAATGGGAGTCTTTAAACTTAAATTGCATGTCTCCTTTCTAAGGGCCTGCTTTAAATCAGCTCCAAGTTGAGATACAGAACACAGGGTGGAAACTGTGCTAAAAGCTGGTATAAAACTGAAATTGCTACCCCCCAGGAGACTTCAAGATTCCAAAATCATATTTTGCCCTAAGTTGGGTTACAAAGCAGGTTAGAAAAATCCTCTAAATATTTCATCTTGACACTACCTAAACATTTTGGGTTGGCTATGTGTTTAAAACTTGCTTTGTGTGTATCAACTCTCTTATCCATAGGCAGTTAACCCTATGTTGGTACATTATATCACCTATGTAATAATAATATAACTAACATACTGCCTACAAAAACCTAATAACCCATGCTGTCAGTATTAGGTTAGTCACAGTGCTTCTAAACACAGCTCAGGGAGACCTTAGAGCAGCATTCCAGTACTGAAAAGGGCTCCAGGAAAGCTGAGGAGGGGCTCTTGATCTGGGAGTGCAGGGATAGGACGAGAGGGAATGGTTTTCAGCTGAAAGAGGGGAGATTGAGATGAGATCTTAGGGAGAAATGTTTTGCTGTGAGGGTGGGGAGGCCCTGGCCCAGGTTGCCCAGGGAGGCTGTGGCTGCCCCATCCCTGGAGGTGTTCAAGGCCAGGTGGGATGGGGCTTTGAGCCCTCTGATCCAGTGGGAGGTGTCCCTGCCCATGGCAGGGGGGTGGAACAGGATGGGCTTTGAGGTCCCTTCCAATCCAAACAAATCTATGATTCTGTTAAATCATTCTGTTTTCTGCACCGTGGATGTTACCCATCTTCATTCAGGATGGTTTGTGTTTCTCTGCATGGTGCTGCTGGCTGTAGCCCAACATCACCTCTACAACAGAGCCAGGAGAGCCCAGGAAGGAGACAGGAGTTTCCCCAGGACTGAGAGGATGAAACAGTGACTGGTATTGCTGGAGTATGTCCTCTTGTCCCTGGAGGGGTCACTGGTGCAGATGTGGTGCACCACTGCAAACATAGATATTGTGATTGAGGCAATCAGTGCCCTCGGGCCACAGGTTGTGTGGAACATGCAAATACACTGATTTGCCTCTGCAGTGTGGGTCTTGTGTCTGAGTAGCTCTCCGTGAGGTCCTCAGTGTGCTGGTGTCATCCTTGTATTTTGTTATCCAAGGTATCCCAATTCCCTACTGCCCTGGGAAATGCGGAGCTGGATGTGTACAGCAGCTTGTTTTATAGCAGCTAATTAATAAGGGCTACAAATAATAAATCAATATGACTAAAGCCAGAATAAATAGACCTTTTTCACTGTGTTCTTGGCAAATGTTCTCAACATCACAGCAGAACCCAAAGGGAGATGCCTGCTGCTGGTAAGGATTTGTACAATTTAGGAAGTCAAGAGCCTTTTGTGTACCAAGCAATTAGCGGGAGAGAAGGATTCATTTTCATTATTTACTTATTTTTCTGAGAGCACCAAGCAAATGTTCTTCTTGTAAAAAAGGCAATGAACCAATGTGACTCCTCTGAACCCGAAGGTGTTTAATCTACAAAGCTCCAAAACAGGTCCTCAACCGGCCTTTATTTGTAGCCGTGACCATCTGAAATAGACGTTCTCTGCTCTGAATTTGAGAGGTGGAGGTGCCACACTTTGCTGCTGCAGAAGACAGTTGGCTTCCACTCCTGATAGTATCTCCAGGGAGGCATCCTTAATTCTCTCAGCGAGCGAAGCAGTTTTCTTATCACCCAACTCCATCGAATCATTCTGGCAGGATTTACCGGTGGCAGCCCATGATATCTGTAATTTCATTTGCCATTCACGTAACTGGCTTTGACATTTTTCATTCAACCTTTATCTTGTAGCATTTATTAACACTCAGGGCACAATAACAAGCCAGAGGCCCTTCTTTTCTGTCTTGGATTTAGGTACTACACTTGTTACTCTGCAGTCTCACCCTGTCACCCCAACCCTGATAAAGCTATTGAAAGCATTTGCTACGAGAAGCATGGCTTGGCGTGCTAAGTCGTTCCAAATTCTGGATGGAGGTTACTGAGTTTCCTTCTCTGGAGTTTATTATGGTCTCTATTACTCTGAGGTTTTCTCTTTAATTGTGACCTCTTCTCACCCCCGTGGCTTTGTTCCCTTTGTCCAGCCTACAGTGAGGAATTTACTACATCATTTGAACCCGAAGTACTTGCTTCATTTTACACACTGCCAGACCCTGCTCTTAGTCTCATCTCTACCTATTTGGCACCTCGGGACATGGTTTAGTAGACGTGTTGGTGTTATGTTGATGGTTGGACTTGATGAATAACAATTCCATGATTCTATGGTTGCCACAGCTACAGATTGTTTCCTGTTTCCATTTGATGTGGACGGCAGGAAAACCTTTACCTCTTTGCCCTCAGTACCCTTTGTAAAGTCCAACTCCAAGTGACACTTGCTGATTTTCCTCGTGTTCCGGCATTTCCCGATGCCAGTAAAAGATTCTTTGTTCCTCAAAACCCACTGTATTGTACCAAACTTTGCTAACTATTAATTACTTATTAATTGGCTGTTGCATTCAATAAACATGCCATAGCTTCTCACGATCGAAGATTTAGCTCTTTAATAAGCTCATCCAGGAGTCTGAACTCTATTGTTATTAAACCCTTCAGAGCCGCAGAAAAATATAACTTCAGATTTCTTTCTCAAATATGTTCTTTAATGCTGGAAAATCTAAACATAAAAGCAATTGCGAATAAATTGGTCATTAACGTGGGTAGTTTAGCAAAAAAAGTTCGTAACCAGAAGAGTAATGGCTGTTTTCCAAAAGCTAGGGACTGGGATCAGGGGCTGGGAATCGCTTTCCAATGCTTTTGATCTCTTAAGAAAGTAAATACTAATAAGACAATGTGACGAATATTACCAAGGGAATATCATATATACAGGGAAGATCTTAGGTCAAGGTGTGACCTGGCCAAACAATTTAGGTCCATGTTCTTCCGGGTGTGATGATTTCTCTGTGGTTTACTTTCCCAATTTCACCTGTGGGCAACAACAATGCCTGAGGCCAAGAGATGGTGGAAGGATTAACTTCTATAAGAGAGTGCAGCATGGTGGTACAGAACTGCTAAGAAAAGCATGTGAATTCCAAAAGCTAAGTCTGTCATGTCAGCTTCCCCTCCCAACCACACAGAAAGCAGCAGGAGGAGGAAGGAGCCTGTGGGAAGACCACATAACAAACTCCATGGGCTCTCTGCCTCAGGATAAATATAAAGCCTAGGCAGGTCTGGTACTGACTGCAGGAGAGCTGGCACTGCCGGCCAGCAGAGGGGCTACAGGTTGGGTACTAGAGCAAGATAATGAGAGGTTAGGCTAGCTGTCAGGAGGACTGGAGTGATGTGGGACAACAGATGGAGAGCTCCAAAGTGGCACCTCAGCATGACCCTGAGGTCTGTTCCTTGGGCTCCCAGCAGCCCTGACCTTGATTCCCTCATCCAGGTACCCCGTGGGGCTCACTTCTCTCCACCCTACTCAAGACCTGACGTGTGTGTCTGGAGAGGGCAAGAAGCCTCATCTCCCACTGCCTGTGAGAGAAGTCAGGCATGGGAGGCATGAGAACATCTGGGGAGTGGGAGCATCCTCCTGGGATGGAGTGGGAGCATCCAGATGGGCTGTGGTGGCAGCTGGGGAGCTCTGCTGTCTTTGGCTGCCTGCAACGAGCCACACTGCTTGAAAGGAACATCCCTGCATCCTCTGCATTTCACAGCAAGAAACTCACCAAGCCTCGTGGTTCCCCTTCCAGAGGATTTAAACAAATCGTTTAGACAGGCATCCAGGTGTGATTTAAGGACCAATAGACTCTCCAACACAGCACAAATGCATTACTTGATGTGGAGATGCTGCACCGCTATCATGCTAAGAGAACCAAATTGCTGTACCTGTTAGTGCACAACTGTTTTCCTCAGATAATGGGTTTTATCTTCAGCAAATTTGATGGCTTGTTATAAAATAATGTTAAGCACAACGAAATAATAAGCAGCTGGCATGTTTTCTTGTTAAAAAAGAAAGCCATTAAAGTTGTAAACATCATAACAGCCTAGCACTGTGATTGAAGGAAATGGGTGATAAAACAGGTTTTTTTTCCAATAAATATTTTGTCGGTGATGTATTTGGAATCTATCAATTATTTAACTCCCTATATGGTTGGGATGTGCGTTTTAATAAAACATAGAAAGTTTTTTAATTTTTCTGAACAATAAATGCGATTGATTTTGTGACTGACATGAAAAATAGATTGACTCTAATGTTTTTTTCTTGGAGTATTTTGTATTGTTTTATGCAGAAATCATGATTTTAATAGTTTTTAAAAGAATATACTGCTAAAATGGTCAGAGAGAAGGATAAATCTCATTAATACAAAATTCTTCATTTTCCATATGCAAATATGTGAGGCTTATCATTATCTTTTCTTTCATCTGAATCACAGGGTTTGTCATGTTTATTTGTTCTGTATTTTCATAAACATTTAGGATTATTAATAATTTAGGAAATGTGTTTAATTTGGGTGTAATGAATTCATGCAGGCAAAATAAATATGCAGGGTAAATAGCCGGGATGCGTTGTAGCTATTAAACATCCTTTCTCTTCTCATCTGCTTGGAATACGTGAGCCTGGCTTGAACAGGCAAGAGCAGCCTCTCCCCTTAAACACCTTATTTCAGTGGGAATCCAGGGAGCTCCAGGTGAGTTCTCAATAGAACAGAGTAGATGGGGAGAATCACCTCCTCCTCCCTGCTGGTCCCAGTGCTTTAGATGCAGCCCAGGACATGATTGCTTTTTGGGCTGCAAGTGTACTTTGCCAGCTCATGCACCAGGAGCCCAAGTCCTTCTCTTCAGGGCTATTCCCAATCCATTCTCCACACAGCCTGGATGTGTGCTTAGGATTGCCCTGACCAGGTGCAGGATCTTGCATTTGTTTTGTTGAGCTCCATGAGGTTTGCACAGCCCCACCTCTCAAGGCTGCCCAGGTCCCTCTGGATGGCTTATAGGAAGGACTGTGTTGCTGCACATCCACTGGGCTGGAGCCTGGAGGCAGGGCCCACCCTCATTGCCCTTGGAGAGGAAGCACAGTGGATCGTGGAGGATGTGAGATGGTGGCAGTGTGATGTGATTTGGGTAACAACTGCAGGAAGATCCTGAGAGCACAGCATGGCCTTCCCAGGCACCCAGAAATCTGGGCATTAGGAGCTCTGTCCTTTTCACCAGATCTTCCCTGCTACTGCACCCAGAGCGAGGACCAAAGCAGTGGCAGTTGCACCTCTGCAGCACTGCTGTCCCTTTCAGAATTCCTTTTCACCAGCTGCTCCTAAAACAACACTGGCAACTCAGCAAACGCAGTTCTATAAAGTCTTTCCAGGACTCCATATTAAAATCATGGCCAAAATGTGCCAACCTGGAGCTTCAGAGACCAGATGCTCCTGTGTGGAAGTGTGGCTGTGTGTCCACAGCCAAGCTGAGATCTCTCCTGCTCTGAGTACCAGCCTCTTACTGATGTGGGCTGCCTGCACTTCAGTGATATATTTTCTACTCCAAGTTCCTCCCCTTTTTTCCTAAAGACATCGTTGCTTTGCTGCAGAAGCCTTTTGTGGAAAGCTAATTTGGGGAAGAAAGAGGAGCCAGCTTAATTGATCGAAATGTCATCTACTTATATACTTTTTCAACTTCTAAAAATTAAGATGAATACTCTGTGTGTTTTATGTTGAAACAGACCATTTAATACCAAACCAATAATAGCTGGAGACTGACTACACAGCCCTGGGTGCCTACGTGTGGTACAGTATTGAGCAAAAGATTGAATGAAATAACAAAGTTTAAGCAGTCAGAATCGATATCGAGGAGGTGTCCTTTAGACTGGAGCTATTTAACTGCAGCCAGATATCATCAAGGTTGGAAAAGAAATTGCACAGAAGCAAGGAAAAGACACAAGGACATGGATTTTAAGGCCTCTTTATTACCAGAGATGTAACTTTATAGCATGGCTGGACATTGGCTGATCAAACGACCCACGGCTGGGTCTCTGTCCGTGCCCTGTGTGCGCAGTGTCATGGGGAGGGCAGGGGGGGTATTTCTGCCTCAGAAGGAGCAACTGAAACCCAGGGATGGAATGGGAACAACTAGCAGCTCCAGATGTGACCAATGAATTCACCTTGGTCCTGAGCTGAGAGGAGCCAGAGAGAAGCCAAGAGTCTGGACCCCCCCTTTCCTAGATGGAGAGATTGTCCCTGTGTCCAGAGAAGCTCCTCAGGCTGCAAGGCACTCTCCATCTGCCAGCACTACGAGAAGACACATTCAGGGTGGCCACATGGTCAGAATCAATAATGTCCACAGATAATAAGAAAAATGTCTTAACAGTTTTCAGCTGAACGAGGAGAGATTGAGATGAGATCTTACAAAGAAATGTTTTGCTGTGAGGGTGGGGAGGCCCTGTCCCAGGTTGCCCAGAGGAATGATGGCTGCCCCATCCCTGGAGGTGTTCAAGGCCAGGTTGGATGAGGCTTGGAGCCCCCTGATCCAATGGAAGGTGTTCCTGCTCACGGCAGGGAGGTGGAACTGATCTTTTTAAGATCTTTTTAAGATCTTTACTAGCCCAAACCATTCTATGATTCTATGACCACCAGGACCCACAGCACATCTCACACTTTATGCTTAGGCACCTCAGCTCTGCTGCCAGTCCCACTATGCAGAATCATCTCAGTAAGTACTTTATTTGCTTTAATTTGAAGCTGATGGACACATTTTCAATCCAGTTTCAGAGTTGCAGAGGAATCTGGGGAGAGATAAAGAGCTGCTAGGATTTCCTTTAGCCTTTAAAGTTCACTTTACTGGCAGCCACGACAGAAGGAACTGTTCTAAACTAGGCATGTTTTTTCTCCTTGAGCACTGGCTGGAAAGCAGGTACTGCTTCTTATAATGCCTTACTTTCTGACTTATCCCACTGTTCCTGTTGGAGTGGCTCCACTGAACTTGTGTGCTCTCTTATGCTTTCTGGATGTTACAGAAAATCTACTTCCTCTACGTCCAACGTGCTTCCTGCTCTACAGCTCTTGTGTCTAAAGGAGCAGCAGACAGGAGGTCACTGCTTAGGAGAGGAAAGGTCTAGCAGAAGCACTTATGCTAGTTCCAAGGCTGGTGCTGTGAAGGGTGGTGCTCTAGGAAAGTGAGTTTCAAAGCAGGTCCTCCACAATGCCACCTAAACGTGCTCGTAGAGAGGTGGGTTGGACAGCAAAGACTGTCCTCACTGCCTCTGATGTTAATGTAACATTAACATAACACCCAAAAGTTGACTTGTAGGTAGATGAAAGAGGAGACTTTAGCTTCCAGATAGCAGGAAGAAGATCCATAAGATCCTGTGACTGGAAGATAACATAAACACAAATCGGTTTCCGATTTTTAAGAGCGACACTGCAATATTTATCATTATCTTACTTGAGAAGTGCTATTTGGTTTGGTACCACAGTAGCTGTGGTATCTACCATAGTTCCTTCTAAAAGTGCATCTCGTTTATA
This sequence comes from Dromococcyx pavoninus, assembly GCA_033558185.1. Classification (NCBI taxonomy): domain Eukaryota; kingdom Metazoa; phylum Chordata; class Aves; order Cuculiformes; family Neomorphidae; genus Dromococcyx; species Dromococcyx pavoninus. The sequence goes on along the minus strand of JAUMJL010000224.1, from coordinate 457,594 downwards.
ACTGAATATCTCTGGCTCCAGTTTTCAGCTATTGGATCTCTTGGAAAAATGACCTGGGGACAAGGTGGTGAGGAGCAGCAGATTCTTTCCTCATTGGAGTCTGTATCCATAAAGATGCTACACCATAGGCTGAAAAAATGGGCATCAATTGCTTCTTAAGCTGGTTTAACTTGGTTAAACAGGTTGAGATGCTGTGTTTGAAGCTTGTTTGCCATCGAGACAGCAAGCACAGCAATCCCACATCCATTCCACACTTGTGCCAGGGCTATTCCCACTGAGTTACACTTCTATTCTTCGACGTCACAGAGGAATTTTGTTCCAGATACCTTTAAGGTACCTGAAGATTTTTTTAACCTGTGGTTAGCTTTTTTTTTCTTTCCGTGAGTTATTCCTCACAAATCTCCAAAGTAATATTTGTTGGTCAAAAAGGATCACATCAATCCAAAGGCAGAGCATTCTGGATACTACTCAGAAGCTTCCTCTTGCCTTCCACCATCAGCTTTGGCGTCCACAGAATCACCAAAAAGACCTCTATTCTCACCACACACACAGAATAAGCAGAGTTTTCTGTACCCTAAAACCAGAGAGGAGCCCCACCTTGAACCCGTGTCTGCTGATTAAATGTGGGGGACACCATCCACGTGGATGTTCCAGTGAGGGTGGGGAGGTACCGGCACGGGTTGCGCAGGGAGGTGGTGGAGGCCCCATCTCTGGAGACATTCAAGGCCAGGAAGGATGGGGCTCTGAGCAACCTGATCTGGTTAAAGATGGCCCTGCTCCTGCAGGGGGTTGGACTGGATGACCTGTAAATGTCCTTTCCAACACAAAGCATTCTATGATTCTACAATGCCCAGGTACAGGGCATCAGTGAAATCCATCTGACAAAGAAACAGAGCAAAGAAAGAGAGGGATGAATAGAGAGAGTGAGCTGGGTTTTACCAGTTTAAATCTCCTTCCTCAAATGCTTGAAAGGTAGGTATGGAAAATCCATGCTTGAGCTTGTTCATGGAAAGAGCATCTTAAATCATGTTCTGCTTCTGCGTGCACTTGAGTCCAAGGGACAGACCCAAGTGAAGTTATTTACTTCCTCACAGCCAACCACCCCAGCAGCACCTGCTGGCAGCTCCAGTACCTAAATCCTCTTACATGCATTACAAGCCCAAAAAGCACCTGGAAAAAGAGGTGACAATAATTCTGGATACACAAGAGTCCACAAGTTGAAGTTACACAGCAGCTTACGGGAGATGTGGGTTAATAGATGGCAGGACCTACAGAAACAAGACTGAGTGAATAAGAAAAGATGTTGTAAAAACCCTCAGGCACATGGGCTGAGCTGGGAATGAAGCCCCTGGTGATCTCAGGGCGATGCTGGCTCTCCTGCAGAGAATACCCCACTTGCTGTCCTTAGGGGAAACACTGAAGCTGAGGGCAGTGGTGGGGGGACCACAGCACCACGGGCTGGGCTGCCCTGGGAGTCCGAAAAAGCACACAGGCAGTTTTTAGAAGTGCCTCGTTCTCTTCTTGGTGCTTCCCAGAGTAAAAGCTGGAGTGGGAGTAAGGGAACAGCAAAATGAGAGAAAGGGCTGTGCTTAAATCAGGCCTTGCATGCAACCTGAGGCTCAATCTACATGCAAATACAGAGCAGAAGCTGTGTTGTTCCCAGTGGGGATGCAGCACGCTATTCCCAACAGGACAGAATTGCTACACCTTCTCACAGCGCTTTCCTACCCCTGCTCTTCCTTTCCTTACAATGACATTATATTGAAAGGGAGCTCTGATTTAGTCTTATTCTTGCACTGGAGAGCCCAGAGATTCCTGGTGGAGCAGAATCTGAGGACACCCTGCACCACACGTAAGTGTTTATCATCGTATTCACCCAGCAGAACACTTGCAGTTAATACAAATCACCCTAACTAAAATATCTATATTCATAAAAAGCCCCAAACCTTCATGGAGGGAGCTTGATAGTTTATCTGCTTGACAAGTAGCTCACCTGGGACAGGTATTTTGCAAATGCCATTAGCCCAGCAGGGTTCAGGAGTTTTCTGATTTTGCCAATGTACCTTTTATTTGGTAATGTGGGGTAGAAGAGGAATAAATCCCCTCAGCCTGTCACTCTATAGATACACACTGCACCAAGTTCAATTGTTCTAGCTTTCTGCCAAGTGGCAGGCTTGCCAGCTAGAGACAACAATGTTTAATTTATGAAGGGCTGAGTTTTAATCAGTTTTTTATTGTTTGTTCCAGCAATAGATCAGTTTAATGGCAGCCTAAAAAATGCACCATAAGCAAATCTCACACATGCCATTCTTCTCCCCATTAGATATCTCACATCAAAAGTTTGCCATCATTGGATGCTAGGAAATAAGGCAACCTGTGTAACTGGGTGTTCAAAATGAGTGGCCAAGCTGTAGTTCTGATGGTGTTTGTAGGCTGGTGGATACTGCAGCAATAATGGCAGATTTAGAGGTAAATCTGTATCCAGAGCCTTTCACACTGAATCGTGAGATTCCTTTTTATAACCAAGATAGCAGGCACAATTACTGTGTACCTCCCTCGGGTCTGGTCATGGAGCTGGTGGTGGAACCTTGTCTTCACTGCCAGGTCTTACTGAAAAGGGTCTTTGCTGACACCCCTGGTCAGTCCTTGTCTTTTTTTTTCATACGTAAGACTTCACAGAATCGAAGAATCCTGGAATATTTTGGGTCAGAAGGAACCTCAAAAACCATCCAGTTCCACCCCCTGCCATGGACAGGGACACCTCCCACTGGATCAGGGGGCTCAAAGCCCCATCCAACCTGGCCTTGAACCCCTCCAGGGATGGGGCAGCCACAGCTTCTCTGGGCAACCTGGGCCAAGGCCTCCCCACCCTCACAGCAAAATATTTCCGTCGAAGATCTCACCTCAATCTCCCCTCTTTCCACTCAAAACTGTTCCCCTTTGTCCTGTTCCTGCACTCCCTGATCAAGACCCCCTCCCCAGATACTAAAACCATGTCCATCTCTCTCCAAACACACCAAACCCCCATCATTTCCAATGTAAACCTGGCCCAGCCACCCCATGGGCAGTGTCATGGGCCACCTCGGTATTAAACTTCTGTTACTCGGTCAGAATTGTAAAGAAGAGTGATGAGCCCTGGCTAAGGTCGTTTATTTTACAGTTAAAGAAAGATACATGAAATACATTTAGTGCTCCATTTCTCTGGCCTATTTTCAGCAGATTAAAGATGCACAAGGGTTTGGGTCTGAATCCAGCCTGAGAGTGAATGGGTTGGTCCAGCCCACATCTGTTTTTTGAGAGGCACTCTCTGAGGAAGAGGAATTGGTTGCATCGTATCTTGGATGACACCAAATCCAGGAAGAGTGGTTATTCCCACTGCCATGCTCAGATGGGAACTGCAAGTCCTCATTACTTTGCAGAGCGGTGTGAGTTGCCTTGGTTACTTTTCTTCTCTTCCATAGTTACAAATGTACTCATGTCTGTCCTTGGCTTTCAGGGTGATGCTGGAATAATTGTTTCATGGTAGGAAATGGTGATCAGCTGCCCAACCAGTGCCAAGATAAACAGAGCAATGAGTATGAGGAGATTCAGTGAACAAAAGACAATTAAATGTATTTTAAAGCGGAACAAATATTTCTCAGCAGATTTCTTTTGGGGAGAATAAACGGCCTTGTGAGATGGTTGGGTTATGATGGTTGTGGCTCTGGTGAAAGTCAACACCTTTCACCACAGCAAGGATTGACCCTGTGTCAGGGAGCTGGTCAACAGCTTGGACTCATCCGAATTGTGATCATGACCAGAGGCTGCATCCAGTGGGATGGCAGGATGAGGCTGAAGTGTCCATAGGAGCAAACATGTAGGGAACAATGCAGTCCCTGGAGAGGTGCTGGATGTCTTAGTCTGTGAAGTCCCTGTTTGCTTGAAGTTTAATTACAGCATTAATCTTTCCTCAAACGGTATCAAAGCTTTAGCTGCTTGGAGAGGAGGTTGATGAAAACAAAGCAGAGCATTCTCTAAAGCACCAAGATACTTCAGTACCATCCGTCTTGTTTGCAGAAGGGAATTAATATCCAATTGTTAAAGGTACTGAGATCTCTAAAGTTACAATTGGGGCATGAAGACTTATGAAAAAGATGCACCTACCTGCATGGAAGAGCTATAGAAAACAGGGCTAGAGCACAGAATCATGGAATTCCTTGATTGGGAAAGACCTTTGAGATTGAGTCCAACAGTACCTGTGCACTACTGAACCAGATCCCTGAGAAATTCGTCTGCCTCCGAGGATGGGGACCCTATGGGCAGCCTCTGCCAGTGCCTGTGAACCCTTTCAGAGAAGGAATATTTCCTGATTTCTAATAAAAACCTCTCCTGGTGTAACTTGAAGTCATTTCCTCTCCTCCTATCACTTCTTACTTGGGAGAAGAGCCCAGCACCCACCTCACCACAACCTCTTTCCAGGAACTGAAGAGAGCAATGAGGTCTTCCCTCAGCCTCCTCTTCTCCAGACTAAACAGCCCCAGGTCCCTCAGCCGCTCCCACAACCCCTGTTCTCCAGACCCTTCCCCAGCTCCGTTCCCTTCTCTGGATGCTCTCCAGCTCCTCAATGTCCTTCTGGGAGTGAGGGGCCCAAAATTGAACCCAGGATTCGAGGTGTGGCCTCACCAGTGCTGAGTGCAAGGGAACGATCCCTTCCCTGCTCCTGCTGCCACCCCATGGCTGATCCAAGCCAGGATGCTGGTGGCCTCCTCAGCCACCTGGGCCACTGCTGGCTCATGTTCAGCTGCTGTCAACCAGCACCCCCAGGGCCTTTTCCACCGGACAGTTTTCCAGCAACACTTCTCCAAGCCTGGAGTGCTGCAGTTTTGGCCCAAGAGCAAGACTCAGCATTTGGCCTTGTTGAACCTCATCCTGTTGGTCATAGTCCATGGATCCAGCCTTTTCAGATCCCTCTGTAGAGCCTCTACACCCTCCAGCACATCAACATTTCTGCCCAGATCCAAAGAGATCACTCTTCCACTCCCTGATCCAAGGAAAGCCCTGTGGCATTCAGAAAAGGTGCTTGTAGAGATGATGCTCTTCCTAGAAGCCTCTGGCAATGCAAACTTCGCAACGAACCCATGAAAAATATATCTTAACTGTCCTTATGTTAGAGAGACTTTTCTCAATAAGTAATCTGAATTTCCTTAACTGTGATTTAATTACCGCATCTCCTAAGCAGAATGAACATGCAGAACAAATTATTCTCTTCCTCTTCACAGAAACCTTTTATGTAAATGCAGATTATTATGTTTCCCTTAAGTCTTCTCCTGACTAAATAACTCCATTTATTTCAGCTTTATTTGCAGGTTACCCCTAATAATTCTCATTCTTGCTGCTCAACTTTTTCATTCATCCTTCTTAGAATCATAGAATGGTTTAGATTGGAAGGGACCTCAAAGCCCATCTGGTTCCAACTCCCTGCCATGGGCAGGGACACCTCCCACTGGATCAGGGGGCTCAACGACCCATCCAACCAGGTCTCGAACACCTCCAGGGATGGGGCAGCCACCACTGCTCTGGGCAACCTGGGCCAGGGCCTCCCCACCCTCACAGGAAAACATTTCTGCCTAAGGTTTCATCTCAATCTCCCCTCTTGCAGCTGAAAACCATTCCCCCCTCATCCTATCCCCGATCAAGAGCCCCTGATCACTCTCTGATCAAGAACCCCTCCCCAGCTTTCCTGGAGCCCCTTTCAGTACTGGGAGGCTGCTCTGAGGTTTCCCTGGAACCTTCTCTTCTTCAGGTTGAACAACCCCAACTCTCCCAGCCTGTCCTTGTATGGGAGGTGCTTCAACCCTTGGATCATCTCCATGGCCTCCTCTGGACTCAGATGCATCTTTTTGGAGCACATCTGGAACCTTTACTTTGAGCTTCCCTGATACTGAGGTTGGTTTCAGATACCTGCAGACTGGAGTGGGCTCTTCATTACTGGTGGTGACACACAAACCTAGTGGACCTACAATCAACCTGGAAGAATTGTTGTGCTCAGCAAGGATGAACATGGAGCAGGAGTGGATCTTATTTTGGAAGGGATTTCTTTCTTTTATCTTTTTCAAATATTTTCACAATGCTTCTGACTCATGGGAACTGAAAAACAAACAAACAAACAGGCAATGTTGCTAAAGTCCACTTTGCAAACAGAAATATTAAGTAAACATTTCTGGAAAATAGGAACCCTGCTCGCAGGGCTAAATATGTTTTCTCAGAAGTTACATAAACTACTCAAAACATCTCAAATTTCTGCTGCGATAATGAATCCCAGGAACAGAATAATTGGGGAAGGAACCCAAGTATTCTTCAGTTTTTGACATTTTAGGAAAGATCTGAAGATGATTTTTTTTTTTATATCCACCACATCCTTTGTTGTGATGGAGAGGGAAGGTTTCATTCCAGAATAGCAGCAGGAAAGGGCAGGGAAAAGGAAGATCTTGGGGATCTCATTTCTAAATGCAGTAATGGTTTTGTGAGGACAAAAAAAGGACTCTGACTTGCTAATTAGTTTTGCATAATGATGACTAAACTTGATTTCAGCATGAACCAGGCAAGTTCCTTTGTAGCTCGTAGGCTCACTGTGTGCTCCAATTAAAAGGGGGAGATTTGTCTATGGCTCGCAAGGTGTTTCCTGGAGACTAAACAACTTACAAAAGGGTGCTCTGAGCTTTGTTGTTTCAATTGGCTGCCGCAGCAAATTAACTTCTGAGGAAGGATTCGATAGCATCTATTTTATCATACATCCAAAAGCACGTCACCATTTCTCTACAAGCTCTTGCTCATTTTTTTTCCTCCTAAACAGCAAAACAAATGGAGAATAAAGCCTTTATTATCTGTTGATCAGTTGCAGGCTCTGACAGTAACTGCAGAAGCTCTCTACCTGTTATTTTTCTCTATTAAGGAGAGCTGTGAGAAAATCTGGCCATAAAACATCCAGGACTCTGTGTGTGCATGTGTAGGGGGAACACATGGAGTGGGTGACACATTGAACACCTTCCTGAAATGCCACTCACTGTCCTCTCAAGTGAAGGACACAGGGGCTGTTGCGGTGTCTCTGTGGTCCCTCTGAACTCCCATGGGCAGGAATTCTAGCCCCTATGGCCCCATGTCAACAATTGCACCCATGCAGAAGCCTAGACTGGGATGTCAGCAGAGCTCCAGCAGTGATTGTTGGCGTTGCTGTGCCCCACTTTAACGTATGCACACATCTACAGAGGGCACCCAGACCCCTACAAACACAGTCACATCCAGATCTGGACTGCTCCATGGCTGCTGGAGATGCTGGCAGCACTCTGGCTGGCATCAGGAACCAGTGTGGGGTGGGAGACCAGTGAGAAGAGAGCCCGTGATTCCTCCCAGCAGGATTCCAGCTTGAATCCTTCTGAAGGGCTGTGCCAACTCCACATTTTTTTTCCTCTAACTTGAAATCGACACCAAGGAAGAGAGAAAACTTTCCTTCCTTGCATAATTCCCTTCAATGATGGCCTTGCTGAATGCAGATAAGGTTCCCTCTAGCAGCTGCTGAACTCTATCTCAGGGCTTGCCCCTACCTCTGATTGACAGCATTTCTGCAGGAGATGGAATATTTTTCAGGCATCCTTCACCTTTAGCAGTGCAGAATATTGTTTGTCTGCCAGAGCAAGTGGCTTGACAAAGCCAGCAAAGTGGACATGGGCTGATCAGAGCTCTGTCATGGTGCTGGGTGGTCCCTGTAGTCCAGCACCAGAGTGGGGAGGTTCAGCTGGGGTTGTGTTTTGGTTATGAAATGGCTGGGACTGAATTAAAACTGGGAAGCAACAGTTCATTCAGCACAAAGTCAGCTGAGAGATCGATACTGACAGCAGATGCTGTTTGCTTCACACCGCCCTTCCGTCTCCAAAATGCCAGAGATTTCAGCATTGCTGACAAACGGCTTCAGCCTGCGATGTGCACGGGAAAGGCCAGTGGACTGGGAGGCTTTGCAGCTACCGAGCACTTCCTCAGCCTCACAGGGGCTTCCAGCCTAGCACAGCCCTCCTGGGGGGGGTCAGAGATTTACCTGAGCTGGAAGGGACCCACAAGGACCATGGAGTCCAACTCCTGTCCCTGCACAGGACACTCCCAACATTCACACTGCAGGGCTGAGGGCATTGTCCAAATGCTTCTGGAATGCTGGCAGAGTGGGTATTGTGACTGCTTCCCTGGGGAGCTGTTCCAGTGCTCCACCACCCTCTGCGGGAAGATCCTCTTCTGAATGTTCAATCTAAACCTTCCCTCGTGCATCTTCGTGCCATTCTCTTGGGTCCTGTAATTCCCTTGGGTCCAGGGAGAAGAGCTCAACACCTGTTTCACCTCCCTCCCTTGTGAGAAGGCAGCGAACAGCTCTGAGATCCCCTCTCAGTCTCCCCTTCTCCAGGCTGAACAGACCAAGTGAGTTCAGCCTCTCCTCATACGATTCCCCATTTAAAACCTTCACCAGCTTTGGAGCCTCCTCTGGACATTCTCCAGTAGCTTTAGATCCTTTTTATCCTGTGGCCCCAGAACTGCCCCCAGTGCTCAGGGTGGGGCTGCCCCAGTGCAGAGCAGAGCAGGACAATCCCCTCCCTCTCCCAGCTGTCAATGCCGTGCTGGATGCCCCCCAGGACACGGTTGCCCTCTTGGCTGCCAGGGCACTGCTGGCTCATGGTCAGTTTGCTGTTGACCAGCACCCCCAGGTCCCTCTCTGCAGGGCTGCTCCCCAGTCTCTACGTGTGAGTCCTGAGCCATCTCTCCAGAAGAGGTGGAACAGTTCCTGACCTCCAGTTCTTCCAGTTCCCAAATGTGGGATATTGCAGGCAGCTAGAATGCACCAAATGGGCTCAGGCTACAGGAGTGCATGTCATGAGTCAGCCCCAGCCCAGCTTGATTGGCAGCCAAACACAAGCAGTTGTGTCCCAGTTCCCTTCTCTCTGCTACCCAGGGAAAGGGAAAAGCGAAATGAGAGAAACAGACTTCTGGGCTGGAAACAGCAACTAAAATAGCTTTAATAAAACAATAAAAATAATAAGGAAAATAATATTAATAACAACAAAATACACAAATATACAAAAGTACCCTACTCCCCTCAATGACTTTGTCACCATTAATGCTGCAGAGAAAGCACAGGGAAGGGTCCCAGGCTGGACTCAGCAGCAGGAAAGAGAGGGACTCAGGAACTGCATTCAGGAGTGCATAGATCTGGGATCAAGGACAATCAGACAGATGAGGTCTTCACTGAACACTGGCCATCAAATAAGGAAAAGTAACCCTTGTTAGCCCACAATTTTATCTTAATTATGAAGTGTATGGGATGAATATTAGGAAAAATGTCTTTGCTGAGAGGTGAAGCCCTGGCAGAGACTGCCCAGGGCAGAGGTGGAGTCTCCATCCCTGGAGGGGTTTAAAAAGCCTGTGAATGTGGGACTTGGGGACAGGGTTCATCAGGCACAGTGGGGTTGGACTGATGGTTGGACTGGATGAGTTGAGAGGGCTTTTGCAACCTTAATGATTCTATTCCATTCCATTCCATTCCATTCCATTCCATTCCATTCCATTCCATTCCATTCCATTCCTCTGTTGGTCAGTTTGGGGGTCACCTGTCCTCTTCACTCTTCCCTGCAGGTGCAACTCTTTCCCTTATGGCTCCACCAGCTCCAGGATGGCCTTGGTTTCTATAGGGTAAGTATAATCCATGGCCGTTCTATATCCCAGTGTTTCGTGTGGCCACTGCCAGAGAGAAGTCTTGTCTGAAACACATGCAGTGAACTTTCAGAAAATGAAGTTACTTAGAGGAGGCTGAGCTGAAGGTAGAAACTGATTCTACTTTAGCTCAAACCAGAACACTGTGTTTCACCACTTTTGTACACAGCAAAACAGAGATGGACATTATTTTTCCCAAAGAACAGGGGAGCTTCTGCTAACCTGGAAAGACATGGTGAGAGGAAGAGCTGGAGAATGGCAGAGCAGTCAGCTTGACTTTGCTATTTTAAAAAATACTGGAGCAAATTATTGAACTATCTCTTCATAAGCACTTAGAGGATAAAAGGCGGTGAGAAACAGCCAACATGGACTTGTCAAGAACAAATCATGTCAAACTAATCTAATCTCTTTCTTTAATGGGGTCATTGGCCTATGGACAGCAGAAAGTGATGGATATGATACAGCCTGACTTTCATAAGGCTTTTGACACAATCTGACACGAGGTACTCCCTACAAGTAGGGAAATAGGATTGAAAGCAAATCATACAGCGTGGGGACAATTTAAAAAACATTAGGCTTGGAATTTAATATAAGAAAGCTGTTCTGAGACAGGGAAAGTGATTTAAGTCTTTCTAGCATCTGTCCTGGGCCCAGCTCATAGAAAAATCTTTTGAGCTTATAATTTAAGCAGACAAAGACTGTCAGACCCACACCCATACAAAGAACAAACAGAACTTCATGGTATTGATATTAATATTGTTTTACAAAAAGGAAATACACAAAAACACATCAAGAAATAAGCACATGTTCTCTGTCTCATTCAAATATATGCTTATGTATATATATATGGCACAATTTTAGTTTTAATGAATAACAAAATTACTCATTGATAATTAATAATAAAATTACCATGTAAGGACAGGCTGAGAGAGTTGGGGTTGTTCAGTCTGGAGAAGAGAAGGCTGTGGGGAGACCTTAGAGCAGCCTCCCAGTACTGAAAGGGGCTCCAGGAAAGCTGGGGAGGGGCTCTTGATCAGGGAGTGCAGGGATAGGATGAAGGGGATGGTTTTCAGGTGAAAGAGGAGAGATTGAGCTGAGATCCTAGGGAGAAATGTTTTGCTGTGAGGATGGGAAGGCCCTGTCCCAGGTTGCCCAGAGCAGTGGTTGCTGCCCCATCCCTGGAGGTGTTCAAGGCCAGGTTAGATGGGTCTTTGAGCCCCCTGATCCAGTGGGAGGTGTCCCTGCCCATGTCAAGGGGTGGAACTGGATGGGCTTTGAAGTCCCTTCCTACCCAAAACATTCCATAATTTTATGATTCTGTATCTCTTTTGGGATTTCTAACACATTTTCATCTCAGAAGTTAATAAAGTTGCTCTTGCAGCCTTAGTAAAGAAGCCTTGGTTTACAAAGGTGCTCTAGAGATACAGTCTCCTGTTGGACAGACCCACCTAGGCTACCACTTTTTTTATCAGCTGCAAAGCCTTCACCACAGTGCAAGTGTCACTTTCCATGAAGAACAAGCTTTCACTGGAGATTTTAAGCACCTCTCAGCTTATAAATATTTAATTTTTCTTTAATAGATGCCTCCAGAAACATTTATTGTACAAAGATGTTAATAGCTGGAGAGAATATGTCTGACTGCTACATCTACATATGCAACAAGGGAACATAGAGGATATGACATCCCACTCCAGGAGAAGGACTGAGAAATGACAAAACCACTGTTAATTTTCAGTGTTTCCAGGAGCTGAGGTGGAAGCCTCTGCCTTTCAGTGAATGCAGAGGGACTCCCACAGTCTGAGATGTGAGCGCACACACACAGCTCTGCAGGTGCTGTGCGAGCAGTGATGCCCAGAGGATGAGACACCAGAAGTAACAGTGGGAAGGCAGGATCAGGTCTCCTGGGACAGAGCCATTTAACAAACAAGATAGCCCTCAGCAGGCTCGACAGAGCAGACAGAGCAATAACCCATCGTTGAGTCCAGAACCGAAACCACCAATGTCAATCTACAAGCAAGTCCAGGGTCCACCAAACACAGCAGTGTCAGGGAGCTCCATAAGCAGGGGCAGGTCGCAGAGCAGAACCTCAGAAGTGTCAATAAGGACTAAATTCAGGACCTTGAAAGCTGAATTAACAATTGCACAGCAGAAGGAAGTGGTAGAAGCCTGCTTGATGGTGGGTCGGTGCACCGGTCATGCTTCCAGAAAGAATTCTGGAAGACTAGGGGTGAGCGGGAGGCAGCTGGGTGGCATAGACAGAGTCTAGACAGGGATAGTTCTGGCTGAAGTGATGGAGGTGCCTGAAAGGTAGGCAAGGCAGTCGGCAGCCCTTCACGTTTGCAAGAGGAGAAGAGAGTTGAGTTACCTGTGGAGCATCCTTTCAGGATTTGCAGTCACTATGTCGGGGACGAGGAACATAGAATTACAGAATGTTTTGCATTGGCAGAGACCTTTACAGGTCATTCATTTCCAGTTGGTGCCTTATCAGTGATGGAAGGGGCTCTGCTGCAGTCTGTCACCCTGTGCAAGGCACCCGGCAAGCTCTGCCTGCTTTGTGGAGCTCTGCTAAGGAGCCTGAAGTGGCCTCTTCCCTGGGTGCATGGAGATGTTCCCACCCAGGGAACTCTAATCAGCGTGTGCAGCCAGGTTTTGCAAATCTCTGTGCACACAGGTGTGAGCCATAGAATCATTAAATGCTTGTGGCTGGAAGGGGCTTCTACAGGTCATTCAGCACACGACCCCCCCCTCCGCCCCACCCCGCCCCGCCCCGCCCGAGCAGAGACTTCTTAAACCACATGAGGTTACTCAGAGTCAGAGCCCCATCCAGCCCCATCCAACCTGACCTTGAAGGTTTTCAGGGGTGAAGTCTCCACTATCTCCACCGGCAACCTGTGCCGGTGCCTCACCACCCTCAGCACAAAACACTTCTTCCTTATATCCAGTCTAAATCTCCCCTCCCTTAGTTTAAAACATTGCTCCTTGTTCTGTCACAACAGGCTTTGCTAAAACATCTTTCCCCAGCTTTCCTGGAGCCCCTTTCAGTCCTGGGAGGCTGCTCTAAGGTGTCCCTGGAGCCTTCTCTTCTCCAGATTGAACAACCCCAACTCTCTCAGCCTGTCCTCGTACAGGAGGTGCTCCAACCCTCGGATCATCTCTGTGGCCTCCTCTGGACTCATTCCAACAGATCCAAGTCCTTCCTGTGCTGAGAGCCCCTGAGCTGGACACAGGTCTTCAGGTGAGGTCTCAATAGAGCAGAGTAGAGTCCTGCTGTCTCTAAGGGCTGAAGAGCTCAGAGCAGCAAACACAAGTGGATCTTCTCCAGCCCTTCACCCTAGGGCCTGTCCCCTGGCAAAGCTAGGGGGAAACAGGATGATTTGGGAGTTCCTTCCTCTCTTCTGCTCTCCTGAGTTACCAACAGCAATGCAGTACAAGGAGAACAGGGACATCAGGAAACAAAGCCTCTGCGACTCCTGCACAACTGAATAGAAATTCCCATTCCAGTCATCCTTATTAATTCCTTGTACTTTGAGGCAGTTTTAAAGGTTCAGGTGAAGGCTGAACCTCCAAGTTCTGCAAAGACACATTGCTATTACTCAGAAATAATACCTAGCAGACCAGACCAAACAAATGTGACCCTCATTGTCTCCAGCCCTCCGCTACGCCAGCTGCTCTCTCTCATCTTTGCATTTCTCCCTTTCAGCTGAAACATTTAACACTGTGCAGAACTCGTCCATCCTCCTGCATCAGCTCGTATTTGTTGGCAAATGCAAGGTCTCAGTCAGGAAGCCAGGGACTGAAAGTAGTGTTGTAGGAAACAGCGGGGCTCCCTGAATGACCCCTAAAGAAGGGGGAAAGTTGTAGGAAAAAAAATATATGCTAAAAGCTACAAGTGGTGAGGAGGTCAGAGTCATGGATTATTCCCCTTCATTTCCCCTTCGTAACCAGCAGCGCCAGGGAATTGATTCTCCCCCCTCTACTCTGCCCTCCTGAGACCTCACCTGGAGTCCTGGATTCAGTTCTAGAGTCCTCAACACATGAAGGACATGGAGCTGCTGGAGTGAGTCCAGAGGAGGCCACAGAGGTGAGAAGGACATGGAGCTGCTGGAGTGAGTCCAGAGGAGGCCACAGAGGTGATCCGAGGGCTGGAGTACTCCCCATACAATGAGCTGAAGCATGTCCTGGTGAAGGGGACACAGTCCAGCTTGCTGAAGTCCCAGCGTGGTCAGCAGCGGATGCTCAGGATGTGCACAGAGGAGCTGATCCACCCTTCCAACTTCATGCAAGCAGGACTGGCAAAATGTACCAGTGGCATTTCAGAGGGGACAGGGCAGCCACTAGAAAAAAGTGAGGATGAAAGATGCATGACACAAAGGAGGATGAAAAGGGTAAAACGGGTTCCTTCAGGTCCAAATTCAGATGAAAGCCTACCTCTGTGATCAGAACAGAGGTGCTCTTCTTCTGCAACAGAGAGCTTCAGTTGCTTGGAACCTGAGCTTGTTATTTTACTGTGGCAGAAATACCAGGACCAACCATGTTGTGCAGCAGCCCCTCCTCCTGAACTCAGTGGTCCACACGAGATTTTGGAGATACCCATGCTAAGAAACCCCTTGGATGGTGCTCCTGAAGGTGAGAATGAGAATATGTAAGGACAGGGTAATTTTCATGCATGAACTAGCCTGGATAAACCCCTCTGCCCTGGTATTTTTATACAAACCCTTGCTTCAGCTTGGTAACAGCCAAGCCTGTCCTGAAGGTCAGGCATTCAATGCAACCGCTTCTCCTGTCACCAGTCTCCCTTCCAAGCTGCCCTCATGGACTCAGGGCATGGATCCCATGCTTTGGTGGGCAATTGCCAGCTGCAGTGTATGGGATCACATGCCTTGCACAGAAATAGCCATGTGACACATCCTGGGCTTCATTAGGAACAAATCAATATTCATCAGGCTGGGTCATTACTTTTCCACTGCTCCACTAATCTAACAATTGGACTGGCCTGAGTGTCTCTCTTTCTGATGCAGGGAGGCACCACAGTCAGTTAAAATATGCATATTGCAGAAGTATCCTTCACCTCATGTCTTGCAAGATCACCAGAATGAATTTAGCCAGAGTGCCCCCACCTGCACAATCTTCTCTATACAGGCAGGGATGGAGAAACGGTGCTTTTCAAAATCCCTGCACCCCTACAAGGACAGCAGGAATCAGAGAATCATGGTTTCGGATGGAAGGAACCTCAAAGCCCATCCAGTTCCACCCCCCTGCCATGGGCAGGGACACCTCCCACTGGATCAGGGAGCTCAAAGCCCCATCCAACCTGGTCTTGAACACCTCCAGGGATGGGGCAGCCACCACTGCTCTGGGAAACCTGGGACAGGGCCTCCCCACCCTCAAAACAAAACATTTCTGCCCAAGATCTCATCTCAATCTCCCCTCTTGCAGCTGAAAACCATTCCCCCTTGTCCTGTCCCTTCACTCACTGAACAAGAGCCCCTCCCCAGCTTCCCTGGAACCCCTTTCAGTCCTGGGAGGCTGCTCTAAGGTCTCCCCACAGCCTTCTCTTCTCCAGGCTGCACAATCCCAACTCTCTCATCTTGTCCTCATACAGGAGATGCTCCAGCCTTTGGATCATCTCCGCGGTCTCCTCTGGACTCACTCCAACAGCTCCATGTCCTTCCTGGGCTGAAAATTGTTCCCTCTCACCTAACTCCCATTTCTTTTTTAATACTTGTTTAAGCTGAGCAGAACCTAAAGGGAAGAGAGGAATTACAGCCTCATACAAATTAAAAATACCTTTGGGAGAGTGAACCCCCAGCTGAGAACTGACACAATAGCTCTGTTTCCCTTTTCTTTTAACCTGGGCAATTCTTCCCTGACTTTAGTGTTGATTTACATGAGTGGAGGGTGAAGGGCTCTTCCTGTCCTGCAAGAAAGGGTCTGTTACAACAGAGCAGGAAGCAAAGCGATCTCACAGTTCACTTTTGAAGCTGCCCTGGGTTGGCTTTGACTTGCTGATGAGACAGGACCTTCTGCAGAAGTGCTGATGCCAAGATCTTCAAAATATATTGATTGTAGTTCTGAATGGTAGGAAATTCTACATGACACAAGTTCAACCAGCACAGAATTGTGCCTGCTCGCTTTGTACACCCAGGAGGAAGGAACAATCAGGCTGTTCCTGAGGCTTGGCCTGATATCTGTGGAGGCAGAATAAAGCTTTGTCTGCTTTCACTGCTGGCATTATCATAAATAACATTCTGAGCCTGAATCCATTACTGAGTTGGAGAGCGACTGCCAGACCTTCAGAGGCAATCAGGATCAGCTGCAAAGGACAACGTGTTCTTATTTTGACACGTACCTGCACAGGGTTGTTACTCTGTCAGGAAAGAGATGCTTGGGAACTGCTCCTGCTTTCCTTGAAAACTTCTGGTGGAAAAAATAAACACTTTTTGATTTATTGTTCCAAAGCCTCTAGGGCTGTCTGGAAAAAAAAATTAAATCCGTAAAAAACCCAAATTGAACATCCTGGGATTTAAAAAGAAAACCTGAGAAAAGGGTCACTGAAATCGGAGGCTTGGGGGAGAGTTTTCTCTTCCTGGGTAAATCTTAGTTGAAATCTGCCTTCAAGGAAGAAATCCTACCTCAGTTTTTGAGTTTATTCTCTGGGGGTGGACCTGCAGGAACTTCCATCAGATCCACAAAGATTTCTATCTGAGGAGGAGCTGGTTGCTCCTGCAGCTGCTGACCTCTGCAAGGGTCATTTCCTCCTTAAAGTCCATTGGCCTTACAGGAGGGCTCTGGTGCTTGTGGGGAGGGCTGGCAAAAGCAGTTGGCATGAAACCCCAATTTTTCATTTTTTTCACATTCTCTGTCATATTTGTTGTTCTGTGCTGTTATAACCAGGATACATCCTAGTGAATAAGCACAGCTCGGACTGCTTGCTGGTCTCACTGTTCAGATACTCCCAGCTGGTTCTGCCTCTTGGTCTCCAGGACCTTCCCCCTGCACCCTCTGCCTACAGCAGGAAGGCTTCAGGGGCAGTTTATCCTCAATCTTGCCTGCAGTTAACCCCCCAGACCAGAGATAATTATGTAAGAATGGTAATTGGGACACAGCTACAGCTGCTTTCTTAAGTTCTCTGAGAAGGAGATTTCCCGAGTTTGAGCATTTTTCACTAACTACCATTTCTCCCTTGATTATAGAAATGGAGTGGGTGGCAAGAGACATCATCCACAGGCAGGAGAGTTGAGAAATCTGAGGAAAGATGGAAAAATAACAATCCAACTCGCCTGAAAAACTCCAAGCATTTCATCTGCCTATTCCCCTGTAGACACTCAGCCTGTGCAGAGCCAGAGCCAGGATGGGCCACACATAACAGAGAGAGCTGGGATGAAATCGTAGCCTTGTACAAAGTTCTTGAATATTAAATTCATAGAATGAATCCTAGAATCATTTGGGTTGGAAGGGAACTTAAATCCATTCCAGTTCCACTCCCCTGCCGTGGACAGGGACAACTTCCACTGGATTAGGGGGTTCAAAGCCCCATCCAACCTGGTCTTGAACATCTCCAGGGATGGGGCAGCCACGATTTATCAGCCTTATCAGAGGTAGCTGAGGGAACAGGGGTTGTTTAGTCTTAATAAGAGGAGGCTGGGGGGAGAGCTTATCGCTATCCACAGCTACCTGAAAGGAGGTTGGAGCCCCCTGATCCAGTGGGAGGTGTTCCTGCCCATGGCAGGGGAGTAGAGCTGGATAGACTTTGAGGTCCCTTCCAACCCAAATGATTCTATGATTCTAAATGCAAGCTCTTAACCTTTTGTGTAGACTGAAGTTCACTAAAACGTAGGGATAGCAAAGACATGGGAGGAATAAACACAATGTAATAGGAGAGTTTTTGTTCTGTCCATGTGGAGGTGTTGGACACTGCAATGAGTATCAAAACTCATTTTTAGACACTCCAAATGAGAACAACTTGGAGCAAATACTCAGAGATCCCATCATAAAAGAAGAAAATATTTATTTAATCCAACATATTGAAATGATATTGTTCCACATGCAGTCATCAAAGAATCAGTCTGTAATGTTGATCATTTTCCACTTGTGTTTGCACGGCTTTGTGGGAATGGGAAAGCCACCGGTGAAAATCCCCTTTAATAAAATCTTATTTTAAAAGGGTATGAGGAAATAATGACATGAAAATGAGAGTTCTTGCTCGGAGAAAGTAAAAGAAGCAGCAGAAAGGGTGGTTTTGGGTGACATAATCCTCTTCAGAGATACAGTATAAGAAGTACATAGTGAGGGCACATCATCTACTGAAAAAGACATAAACAGTCTTAAAGTAGGGAGCAGAAGTTAAACAACAGGGTAAACGGAACTATTAGAGTTAAACAGGGATTATTGGAAAAGCGTACGTAACTTTGAAAAGATGAAAATAGAGAAGAGCTCTTGGGACTTCAATATGAGACTATAAAATTGTAAGTTGAAAAAGCTTCTGAAAAACTACCTCCTGGAGAACTAAAGCCTGAAATAAAAGATCTTTTTCAAATGCATTATAAGGAGACCCACCAGAAAATTGCTAAATGATGGAGGCTTAAAAGGAGATCTCAGGAAGATAAGGGTCCCAGTAAAGAGAAGAGGTCATTTCTTCGCTTTGGTGATGGTTATGGAGAGCTTAGAGAAGTATTCTTTAAAACCGGGTGACTCTGACCAACCGCCAGAACTTAAGGAGGAGGCTTGTAAAGGGATGATAAAATGAACGGGAGGAAATGAGCAGGAACAGATGGCACTCACCCAAGAGGTTTAAAGGAATTCAGATATGAAATTTCTGAGCTGCTCGTTGTGTTGTGCAAAGTGTTGCTTAAATCAATCCCAATATTATAGCAATGAAAGACAACAAATGAGGAACCAGCTTTTAAAAGAAACTCGGAAGCATCTGGAGAAATACTGACTTGATCACACACTGGTAAAACAGAATATTTAAATAGGAATAAAGTGAAGTCTTACTTCAAAAACAAGAGAGCTCTTTGAAGGAGTTCATGGTTGCATAGGTGATAGACCCAGCTGATGTTTTTGTCTGTCAAACAAGGTCCCTTCTCTAACAACTCTTAAGGCAACTGCGCTGTCCTGCCAGCGGTGGGTGCATCTTGTGAATTCATGATGGGATTAGAGAGAAATGATGACACTGAGATGAAGGGAAAATGCCAGTAGGTTTTCCCAAGGATCTGGCCTTGGCCCTGTGCCTCTTCACTATTTCACAAGGGAGTTTTTGACTTCTTCATAAAGACTGCCACTGGCTCAGGTTGCCCAGGGAAGTGGTGGCTGTCCCATCCCTGGAGGTGTCCAAGGCCAAGTTAGATGGGGCTTTGAGCCCCCTGATCCGGTGGGAGGTGTCCCTACCCATGGCAGGGGGTTGGAACTGGATGGGCTTTGAAGTCCCTTCCAACCCAAGCTGTTCTATGGTTCTATGACAGGTCATCAAACTCCCCAGGCTTGCTGTAGATCAGCATCAATGACTAAACCTCTCGGACAGTCAAATCTAAAGCTGCTTGTGAAAAACTGAAGGAAGATCTCGCAATTCTGAATGATTAGGTGATAAAATGCCAGAATAAGCTTATGGTCGATAAAGGCTGAGTCATAAATGTAGATGAAAACAGCCTTTGACTATACACACATAATCACAGGGTGTGAATGAAATAGATCTGGGTAGTGAGGAAAGTGCCATGAAAATGCCTGCTCAGTGCTCAGCTGTGCTAAAGCCAGCAGAGGTGCTCTCAGATTTATTAGGAAAGGGACAGCCAACGCAACAGAGAACTGCATAGTGCCACCATCTAACTCCATGGCACTTCTAAAGCTGGTTTGTTGTGTGGCTGTGCTCCTCCTGCCTTGAAGAAGGTGCTGCAGAAGGTGGAGAGGCTCAGAGAGGGGCGAGAGGTGTGACACAGCCTCTGCGTGGGAGAGCACAAGCACTGAGTGAGGACTTACTTGCATCATCGTCTCCACTTTTGGCTGCTGGCTGATGGGTTGAAAAGGTGTACAGACAAGTTTCTGCTGGAGATTTTTAACTGGGAGGTATGTAGGAAGATTTATATGTAACTTTATTTCCAAAAGCCTCTAGTCTGTGGTTGAGAAAAGCAGATCAGACAAGATGACCTTAACACCTTCTACTGGTCATCTGCCTACACACTTCTGACCACACATACTCAAGTACTTGCCAGGGAGAGTTAGGTTGGATACTAGAAAAAATTCTTTACTGAGAGAGTGGTGAAGCACCTGCAGAGGCTGCCCAGGGCAGTGGTGGAGTCTCCATCCCTGAAGGAACTAAAAAAAACCCTGTAGACGTGGCACTTGGGGACAGGGTTTTATAGGCACGGTGGGGTTGGGCTGATGGTTGGACTAGAGGAACTTAGAGGTCTTCTCCAACCTTAACGATTCCATGATTGTACGATTCTATGACTTGTGAGGTCCTGTCCAACATCACCATCACTAAATCTATATCATTGGAAATGTGGGTGGCGGTGATTCTTTTTGCTTTTCCATGAGGTGGTTTTAGGCTTTCCACATCAGTGGTTTTAGGCTTTCTGGAAACAAGGCTTGCTGTTATGAAAGCAGGATCGCTTGTTGGGACTTACTTTCATTTTCACTCCCAAAGATGTGTTCTTCAGACGGTCCTGATGCACCCAACGTGCTGGATTCTCATTAAATACTCTCGTGGTTGAAGCTGGTGCTGTTTCTATGCGAGATTTTCTGCAAGGAAGTAATTTCAGAGCACAGCAAGACGTGGAAGAAGTCATTCAAACACCATTCCTTTTATGAAGGAAAATAAGTAGAGGGTGGATAAACAATTCATATTGTTCCTCATTAGTTCACACTAATCAGTAGAGTGTCTCAAATAAGCATTTAATTAAGAATTAATGCGGTGGCTGTTATAAAATGAAATATTAATTGGAAAAGGGAAGTTTCAGGTTTGTTTAGGTGAAAGAAGTCTGCCTGCCTCACGCTTAACTTGATTACACAAGTGCTTTCCAATTCCTAAATTGTTTAATGTATACAAGTCATAAGGACCTGACATTTAACAAGGGAACACTGGCAAATTAATTCCATTCGCTGCTAAAAATGCATCTTGACATTTGGTGGCTGGTGTGTTAACCAGTGCCTCCTCATCAGAACTGCATGTTTCGCTATGTGCTAATTAACTGCCCTGTTATCCCATTTCAAAAGAATTAAGAAACAATTGGGATTTAATGTATTGCTAATAAGTGGCCCGATGTCAGCTGCCAGGCATGGGCTTGGTTCCAAGCAGAGGGCAGGACTCTCTGTCCTCCTCACTGGGCAGAGAGAGCTGCTGCTGCCTGGGGACTTGGAGTAAGGTGGGGACACTGACACCTCTGGCTGACTTCTCCCCACCAGGTATGACCCAAAGGCTCTTCATCACGAGGAGCAGAATGAGATTTACCAAGCAGGAGCAGAGCTACGTTACTCAGTAGATGGACATCCCTCTGATGGTCACTGGGTCTGTTCAGCCTGGAGAAGAGGAGACTGAGGAGAGACCTCATTGCGCTCTGCAGGTTCCTCACACGGGGAGGAGGAGGAGCAGAGGCTGAGCTCTTCTCTCTGGTGACCAACGACAGGACCCAAAGGAATGGCAGGAAGATGTGCCACAGGAGAGTTAGGTTGGACATTAGGCAATGGTTCTTCATACAAAGAGCACTGGAACAGGTCCCCAGGGAAGCAGTCACAGCCTGACTATATTCATTTGGCTGACACTCTCAGCCACTCAGTGTGAATGTTGGAGTTGTCCTGTGCAAGGATGGGAGTCGGACTCTGTGATCCTTGTGGGTTCTTTCCAGCTCAGGACATTCTATGAGTCCATGGTTCGAAGCTGAGCCAATTCTCTACAGGCTGGAAGTTTCAAGGACTGAAACTTTTCTACATTGATGCTGATGGAATTTGCCAAATGCTTTCAGCCAAGGAGGTAGTGAAAGAGAATTTTTTTGGACATGTCAAAACACTCCATTTTCACATTTTCTAGAAGGAAATATTTTGGTTTGGAAATTAGAAAATGCTTCATTTTGATATCCAGCATCTGACAATATTCAGACTCCATTCTTTCAAAATGACAGGTCCTTTATTGTTTTAAATTGACCCAATTTTTCCCTATTAGTGAACTTCTTTATTTCAAAGACCCTGAATAAAAAAAGACAAAAGATTCTCTTTTTGTTTGAATGAAGGATTTTGGGTGAGCAGAGAACAATGTTTCAGTATTTTTCCTTTGCCAGTAGTCCTTGAATTCTCCTGTTTTATATCATCAGTTTCTCTTCCCCTCCTCTCCATCAGCACTTGCCCAATGTCGTCTGAGGCAGGGAAGACAATCCTCATGCCCTGGGATATGCAGGGAAAGTGTTTCCTTAGGACTAAGTGGTTTTGGAGGAGAGGGACACCAGGGACATCAGACTCACTGGCCTTAGGGTTAGTGAGCTGCTGGCTCTGTGCAAGAGGCAGGTTGGAATGCCTTCACAGTGGGCTGTGTCTGTTGTGCTGAGGGATGGCTGCAGGCAGCTTGGGCAAGAGGGGGTTAACTGCTGGCAAAAAATAGAGCCATAAAGCCCTCTAACAGCCTTTCAGTTTTTATCCATTTTGTCCTTTAATGCAAGTCCTCATCCCTTGCATTTCCCTCTCCCTTGGCTCTGTCCTGACATTCCAGACATCACTTTTCTCTGGTCTTTCCTTGTTTGTCTTTGGGTTTCCTTGGTTTTACAGAAGTAATAGTCCAGCCTGTCCTCTTTAAGAGTGAATGCATGGATACAATTCAGTCTGATCCCAGCCAAACTGCAAGAACTGGCATTTTCCCTTTGACTCATCAGCAGGGTTGTCTTAACCACAGAATCAGAATCATTAAGGTTGGAAAAGCCTTCTAAGCCATCCAGTCCAACCGTCAGCCCAACCCCACCGTGCCTGCTGAACTCTGTGCCCAAGTGCCACAGCCACACAGGTTTTGAACCCCTCCAGGATAGAGAATCCATCGCTGCCCTGGGCAGCCTCTGCCAGGGCTGCACCACTCTCTCAGTGAAGAAATTTTTCCCAATAACCAATCTAACAAACTTGAGGCCATTTCCTCTCATCCCATCACTTGTTACTTGGGGAAAAGCCCAGCACCCACCTCACCACAACCTTCTTTCCAGGAGCTGCACAGAGCAATGAGGTCTCCCCTCAGGCTCCTTTTCTCCAGGCTGAACAGCCCAAGGTCCCTCAGCTGCTCCCAGAATCCCTGTTCTCCAGACCCTTCCCCAGCTCTTTTCCCTTCTCTGGATATGCTCCAGCCCCTCAATGTCCTTCTTGGAGTGAGGGGCCCAAACCTGAACCCAGGATTCGAGGTGTGGCCTCACCAGCACCAAGTGCTGAAACAATTTTCTTCAGAGGTTCTCAGCCAAGGTCTGCAAACCTGCAGTGCCTCTACAGACCAGATAAACACCTCAAGACAAGGGTCTAGGTTATGCAGTCATGTCATTGCCCCACTGAGCCAAATCTGCAGCATTCCTCTTCACAAATTCTAGCTTGTGCCGATATCTTACAGATCGGTTCACTTGGAAGTGTCTTGAACATCTCCATCTGACCAAGATTTCTGGTGCTTATTTCTTCCACTGCCCACATTATTAGTGAGCATGTCACCACCAGATGCCATGAGCTAAAGCACGAGTTCACAGCATGTTAGCATCTACCAACTATTCTGGCTGGATGTGTAAGCCAAGGGCATATTGTCTGTCCAAAATTCAGTAGATTGTCAGTAGAAGAAGGGTAGGAGAGTGCTAAAAATGGTAGTTTATCACCCAAAGGGAAGAGTTAGCAGGAAGACTCTGACTACTGTGTCCTAACCACCTCCACAAGCACACTTAGATTGTCAGAAACATGTTGCTTTCATTGAAAGAGCATCCCATTATACATGGATTGCTGCAAGGAAGCTTTTCACACTGAGGTTGAAACCACAATGCTGCTAAAGACTTGGAAGTTCATACTCTACCTCACCTGAACTAATTTACCCTCGTGCCCAAACTCCTATCCAGAGCTGGGAACCTGTCAGCTTAAGTCAGTCCCTGCGACATTTTGTGTGACATTAAAATGCCAAAAATTACATAGCAAAATATCCTTGAACGATGCCTCATGGAGAGGGCTTGTGCATGGGAAAAGACCCTGGGCTACACCCATAGCACTGGGACCAGCAGGGCCAGGGAGGGGATTCTGCCCCTCTGCTCCGCTCTCATGGGATCCCCACCTGGAGCCCTGTGTCCAGTTCTGGAGTCCTCCACCCAGGAAGGACATGGAGTTGTTGGAGTGAGTCCAGAGGAGGCCACGGAGATGATCCAAGGGCTGGAGCACCTCCTGTATGAGGACAGGTTGAGAGAGTTGGGGTTGTTCAGCCTGGAGAAGAGAAGGCTGTGGGGAGACTTAGAGCAGCCTCCCAGGACTGAAAGGGGCTCCAGGAAAGCTGGGGAGGGGCTCTTGGACAGGGAGTGCAGGGATAGGACAAGGCGGGGAGGGGGGGTGGGGGGAGGTGGAGCAGTTTTCAGCTGCAAGAGGGAAGATTGAGATGAGATCTTAGGGAGAAATGTTTTCCTGTGAGGGTGGGGAGGCCCTGTCCCAGGTTGCCCAGAGCAGTGGTGGCTGTCTCATCCATGGAGGTGTTGAAGGCCACGTTGGATGGGGCTTTGATCCCCCTGATCCAGTGGGAGGTGTCCCTGTCCATGGCAGCGGGATGTAACTGGACGGGCATTAATGTCCCTTCCAACTCAGACCCCTCTATGATTCTATGATTCAGGTAGGACAAAATGCACAGTTACAGTCAAGAATGTGTAAGGAAATACTTTTTAAAATAAATACATTTTACTGAAGTTGCAATCACCTTTCAGTCTTTGTCACTTTTAACCTGGCTGTTTCAATTAGCGTCATGGTCACATCGAAACCACCTCCTTATGTCATGGAGCGTTACTTAGAAACACCATTAAAACCCTCACCAAAGTACTCATAAAACTCTAGAGGCAAACATTAAGAAGCAGATGATGATTACCCTCATAATCTCTTCTTTCAGATATAAAAGTGGTTACACTGAGTCCTAAAAAGGCGAAGAATATTCCAGTTGCAATGTAAATAAGTGTAATTGGAGTTGGCCAAATTATTTGCCAGTAATAACATTTTAGTTTAATTCAGCCTTTCCCTCTGTTTGTGAATAACTCTGAGAGAGCAGGAAGGTCTGGGGTTTTTACAGCAATCTTCACCCACCTGTGAAAGCAAGTCTGGATTTGTCTGAAGGTGAAACCCGAGGATATGAAGGCTGGCAGGGTGGAGATGGGAGCACTGTAATTGCATGTTGGCTGCGCCAGAATTGTGGGGAACATGGGGAGAGTGAGACACTGCATCGTAGACAGAGGACTGGGAGGAGGCAGCACTCATGACTGCTTTGCTTCACGTATTTTCTATTTGTTTACCATAACTTGCAGTGGATTCCCAGGTCACTTGGTGTCATTCTTGCTCCAGATGTCTTTCATGCAGAACAAATTGCTTCTTGACATGACAGACATTTATCAAAAGAGATTTCCTTTCGTTCGCAGTGCTAGAGCTAAATAATTGTTCAGCGTTACAGTGACTAATTCCTTCTCACTCATCTCTTGCTCTTGCCCATCAAAGGAGCTCACACTGCCTGTCTTCTGTCCCAACTCATTCCCTTTCAATCTTGTTGACATCCCCTCTGGAGTTGATATCCCTGCAGTTTTCCCATCAAGGCATCCACTTCTTACACTCCACCAAGGATGTCATTACTTTCTCTGATGCTTCCTCTTATGTCTCTTTGACCCCTTTCGACCAAAAATCATTCTTATGCAAAAGTTACATCTTAACTGGCCCAGGTTGCCCAGAGCAGTGGTGGCTGGCCCATCACTAGAGGTGTTCAAGGCCAGTTTGGATGGGATTTTGAGGAACCTGATCCAGTGGAAGCTGTCTCCCTACGGCAGGGCAGTTGGAACTGAATGGGTTTTAACGTCCCTTCCAACCAAAACCATCCTATGATTCTATGAAAAATGCAATTCTGGTAATCCAAGGAGTAGAAAATCTCAGCCTACCAGTGCAAGGTAATCTGAAAATCACCCAAGAAACTTCCCTGAGCCCTAGAGGACCTGTGATTTTTAGTTGGGTGCATTAAATAGCCTTTTCAATGCCAGGACCTTGAGGAGTTGCGATTTCTACGTAAAAGCCACCTTAAAGCACACTATTTTCCCCAGAATTTATGGAAATAAATTGTTGTGTTTGACTGCAGCTGTTATTTGCACATAGCTTTATGATAAGACAGGAGCTGTTCAAGAAGCTCAAGAAGTGCCCTCGAAACCACTTCACCTCCTGGGAGTTTTTCCCCAAGCATCTTGCCTTGTGGTTTGCGTTGTCCTACTGATGTTTCTGCACTGTCCTAAAATAGCTCAATCCATGGCTCCTCCCAAATGAGGATGAGCAGATGACGAAGTTCAAAAATTCCTTTCTCATACAATTATGCCCAGTTGGGAAGTTTGGCAGCAGCACATAGAGGCAAGAGCAGTTCTGCTCCCAACCTGCACAAACATAGCACCTCCACATGTGAACATCCAAGCCCGTTTGTTCACAGAAAATATTGTTTCCAGAGTGGTTCAACTCACCTGTTTCTCAAGAAATACTTTTGAAAATGATGTATCATACTTGCAATTATGATCCTTTTGTATGCTTAACAGGTTATCATGTATTTTCTGAGCCAAGAGTTATCAGTGCATGCACTTGTAGGTGTTGGTGAGTGCAAAATGACAAAATCTAGGTAAAGCTCTTAAACTCCAGCCTAAACTAAGCTGAATATATTGTGGACTCAAAGCGCGTGTGCCAATGGATCCCCTGGACCAGCTGATATGTGTTCAATTCCTTGAAGCTGGGCAGCCAGTTAGGTGATTTGGACATTTTTGCCCTAAAGATCCTGGAAAAATGTCCTTAGGTGTTATCCCTAGGGACTGCAGGCAAGAGAGGTCGAGTCGAGTCTCGATCCGTGTCAAGTTGGATCTCTTGCCAGTGCAATGATTTGCGGTGTGGTCAAAACCCTTTCCAGATTGCTTGGTGTGGAAACTCATTCCTGCATGATCTGGGAAGATCTTGCCATTGTCTTGGAAATGGGTCAGCTTTACCAAATGTCTGTGTTCTTAAAGGCATTGCTGCCAGCAGGATCCTCAGTTAAGTGCAGGGACAGAGAGAGTTCCTGGGTCAAAGCAAACAGTGTATAATCTCAAAATTAACACTCCATGCTGGTGTCTGGAGAGGGGAGGCTGAGGAGACCCCTTACCACCTTCCACAACTACCTGAAAGGAGGTTGTGGTGAGGTGGGTGTGGGGCACTTCTCCCAGGTAACAAGAGATAGGGTGAGAGGAAAAGGTCTCAAGTTGCCCCAGGGGAGGTTTAGATTGGATATTGGGAAAAATGTCTTTACTGAGAGAGTGGAGAAGCCCTGGCAGAGGCTGCCCAGGGCAGTGGTGGAGTCTCCATCCCTGGAGAGGTTCAAACAACATGTAGATGTGGCAACTGGGGACAGGGTTTAGTAGGCACAATGGGGTTGGGTTGATGCTTGAACTGGATGATCTGAGAGGTCTTTTCAGGCCAACAGTGCTATTATTCTATGATCCAGTTTTCTGAAAGCTTCTTTGAGAGCCCAAACCGCAGTGAAGCTGCTGTTAAAAAAGAAGCCCCAGACTCAATACCCATAATCAGAACATTTTACAGGGTCTGGAATGGATCTTGTGGTTTCCATAGCAAGATTGCTTCAATCACAGTGTTCTCAAGGAAAGATGAAATTGTTACAAGCAGCAGCAACATCGATCTCTATGCCCCTAAATGTCATACATTGTGCCTGTTTACCATCAACCTTCCAGATAATTCCCTTCTCTGCGAAGGCTATAACAATACCTCTCAAAGATACTCCACTGAGGAATCATAGAATCATGGAATGGTCTGGGTTGGAAGAGACCTCAAAGCCCATCCAGTTTCAACCCCCTGCCATGGGCAGGGACACCTCCCACTGGATCAGGGGGCTCAAAGCCCCATCCAACCTGGCCTTCAACACCTCCAGGGATGGGGCAGCCACCACTGCTCTGGGCAACCTGGGACAGGGCCTCCCCACTCTCACAGCAAAACATTTCTTCCTAAGATCTCATCTCAGTCTCCCCTCTTCATCCTGTCCCTGCACTACCTGATCAGGAGACCCTCCCCAGCTTTCCTGAAGACCCTTTCGGTACTGGGAGGCTGCTCTAAGGTCTCCTTGGAGTTTTCTCTTCTCCACGCTGAACAACTCCAACTCTCTCAGCCTCTCCTTGTATGGGAGTTGACGGAGCTGTACCATGAAGCCTCTTTGATACATATTCATAGCAGATTTTTGGCTTATCTCTGAGCAACATTCACACATACTGCTTACTGGAGCTGTTGTTTTTTTAAATGCTTAACATATAAAAGTTTAATCACAAAGTTGCATAGCATTTGTTTCTTATGAAAAGCGTTATTATTGCTCAACAAAATTCTCCAGAGGTTTTTCACATATACGGTGCCGCGTGGTGCATGTTGAATTTAGAACAAGTGCCCTGAGATGGAGCAGTGCTGGGTTTCTCCTCATCAGGGCTTCCCAAGGTCAAATATTTGGTGAAAAGCCATTGATGGGACAACAATATAGCATGAGCCAGAGAAGCTGTGTTCATGTGTTGGCAGCATACTGGGAGATATTTCCTTCATTCCTCAGCACAGGAAGGACCTGGAGCTGTTGGAGCAAGTGCAGAGGAGGCCACAAAGATGATCTGAGGGCTGGAGCACCTCCTGTACAAGAACAGGCTGAGAGAGTTGGGGTTCTTCAGCCTGGAGAAGAGAAAACTCCAAGGAAACCTTAGAGCAGCCTCCCAGTACTCAAAAGGGGCTCCAGAAAAGCTGGGGAGGGGCTCTTGATCAGGGAGTGCAGGGATAGGATGAGGGGAAACGGTTTTCAGCTGAAAGAGGGGAGATTTATGATAGATATAAGGAAGAAATATTTTACTGTGAGGGTGGGGAGGCCCTGTCACAGGTTGCCCAGAGCAGTGATGGCTGCCCCATCCCTGGAGGTGTTCAAGGCCAGGTTGGATGGGGCTTTGAGCCCCCTGATCCAGTGGGAGGTGTCGCTACCCATAGCAACTGTTGGAACTGGATGGACTTTGATGTCCCTTCCAATCCAAAACATTTCCTTATTTTTTGATTAATAATAATGACTAGGATGTGGGGCTAAATAAAGGGTTTCTGTAGCCAGAGTAGGCTATAATTACTGTTCTGGAGCTCAAAGAATGGATCAACAAAGGAATAAGTCCTTTGGTAGCTGTGAAGTGGGCGACAACAGCAGGAGGATTCTCTCTGCTGGGCTGCAGTTGCTTATGGGGTTCAGGTAGTGCTGCCCACCATGCCGGGCTGAAGGGAATATTTGCCTTCACAAACGAGCCCCTGCCTCCTTGAAACCAAGCCGGTTGTTACATATGCAAAGCTTTTTCAGTATTTCCAGGGAAATACAGCAGCCTTGTGGCTGCAGCCAGAACTGCTTCGGTGGCCGGAGGGCAGGGGAAGCATTAGGAGGAGGCTGCGAGAAGCAGGAGGAGCAGGGAGGCTGCAGCTGCCAAGTCAGGGAAGCCACAGCAGGGGATGTTGCAGGGCTGGGCTCTGAGAAACACAGGAGAGAAACATATCCTGGGCATGCTTGCTGTGGTTAGGGGATTTATTACTGCAGTGTAGGGAAGCCAGATTATACACCGTGTCCAGGAACCCTCCAAAGGGCCCCCAGTGCTGCTGAGCACTCCAGGCTCATTGTAGGGTTGCATCCTCTAGAGATGCCTAAAATAGCCTGGCACCTTCGGGGGGGGGTGGTGGTTACTGAGTACTGCTGACATGAGCAAATGGGCTTTCACCTTGTCTTACCCAGCTTGGACGTGATCAGATGGAGGCAAAACTCAGCCAGACCTGTTGTTCCAGAGAGGAAATAAGTGCAGGAGAAGATTACTCATGTTTCAGGGGTCGGAGTGCTGTGTGGTCCAGGATGAAAGCACTGAGTTGTGGGTCAAAGAAAAAGAGAGTCCAGAGAGGGGAAAAACTCTCTTTCAAGAGAACTAAAGCATCTCCACACCTCTGCCTGAATCAATGCTGAGATGGAGAGACACCAAAGTACTCGAGGGCTTGCCAGAAAGAACTCCAGCAGTGTTGCAGAGGGGATAACAGGGCCTTTGGAGGGGTCTAGCTAAACTTTTCTGTTACACATAGAAGCTGCTACAGATCTAGGCAAGGACACAGGAACTGTGAGGAGAGACTGAGGAAGCTGGGATGGTTTGGCAAAGATCAGGAGGCTAAGGAGTGGGCTAACAGCACTCTGCTTGAAAAGGAGTTAAAAAGATGATGCAGCCAATTTCTTTGACAACAGACTGTGTGCTTCACACAGGTGTTCATAGCATTATAGACTGTCCTGAGTTGGAAGGGACTCGCAAGGATCATTCAGTCCAACTCATGCCCCTGCATAAGACAGCCCCAACATTCACATTGTGGAGCTGAGGGCTTTGGCCGAAGGTTGCTGGAATACTGTCAGGCTGTGACTGCTTCCCTGGGGAGCTGTTCCAGTGCTCCACCACCCTCTGGGGAAAGAACCTGCTCCTATTGTCCAACCTGACCCTCCCCTGGCACATCTTCCTGCCATTCCCTCGAGTCCAGAGAGAAGAGTTCAGCCCCTTCTCCTCCTCCTTCCCTTGCGATGAAGCTGCAGAGCGCGATGAGGTCTCTCCTCAGTCTCCTCCAGGCTGAACAGACTTCATCCACTCCTCACATGGCTTCCCCTCTAAACCCTTCCCCAACTCCATGCCCTCCTCTGGACACTCTCCAGCAGCTTTAGATCCCCTTTATCCCGTGGCCCCAGAACTGCCCCCAGTGCTCAGGGTGGGGCTGCCCCAGCACAGAGCAGGACAATCCCCTCTCTCTCCTGTCTGGCGATGCCATGCTTGATGCATCCCAGGACACGGTTGCCCTCTTGGCTGCCAGGGCACTG
Source organism: Dromococcyx pavoninus (assembly GCA_033558185.1). Taxonomy (NCBI): domain Eukaryota; kingdom Metazoa; phylum Chordata; class Aves; order Cuculiformes; family Neomorphidae; genus Dromococcyx; species Dromococcyx pavoninus. The sequence continues at coordinate 426,801 of JAUMJL010000224.1, read as the reverse complement.
CTGGCTCATGGTCAACTTGCCATCTGATGGGTGGTCACATTCTTCTCTTGCTTTCTTCCCACCATGAGCACACTCAAAGTGTCTCTTCCCCAGTTCTATCAGGGACTGGGCAGTTGCTTCTCTCCAGGGGCCCCACTTGGCCAGGCATCCCATGACACCCACCCCTTCTTGCTGGGCACCCAGCCACTGTCTTCAAAAGGAATGTGGCATTCTGACATTAGAAAAAGCTGAGTAAATCTGTCATATTACAAACATGCTCCAAGATCTTAAGAAAGAGATAGAAGACCGAGTTTTAAAAATAAAGCAAGAGATATAAATAATTAAGCAGCAATCTAGCTGTTTCTTGACATCTTGTTGGATGGTGCTACATCGCTGTCTGCTGCGCAAGTCCAGAGTGAGACTTTCAGTGTGCTCAGCTGCCTGATCCCAGGAACTCAGCCATAGAGCAGTTTTAATGAAAATGCCCTTTCAGAGCGAACGTGAGAATTGAACCAAGTTTCCGAGAGGAGCCGGGTCAAAGGCACTGCTCCACAGCAGGAGATGAGTTGCATAATTCCTGTCAAGTCATTACCCTCCTTCTCCCCATCTGCCTTCCCCACTCCCTCTGCCTCTGTCCTCTGCGTGCCCTGTCCTCTTGCAGCAGAAAGTCCCCCTGCCCACCCCAGCCTTCCTCCTCCAGGGCTCCGAAGTGCAACGCTCATTTGATTACTATGTGTGTGACCTCTCATGTCCTCAAGCTATTCGTGTGCTTTGGCTGAAGGGCAGGCTCAGGAGGCAGTTGCTACCAGACATCTGTGACCTTTCTTGTGGCCTGAGCTTTAAGACATTAAAAAGCAAAGCATCTTTTGCTAATGAGCTGGTTCTGGGCTGGAAGAATGAGTTATCTCTCCCTCCCTTGGCCCCCAACCAACAGTGGCTGGAGCTGTTTGGAGTAGCTGGGCGTTAGCGTGGTGCCACAGACAAGGGCTGATGCAGATCCCAGACCAGGCTGTCTTGCAGAGATGTGACACAGTGCCCAGGGTTGGTAAAGGGCTAGAAGCCTCAGACCACTCAGAACATCTGTGTTTTTTTCCTTTCCAGTGATAGCTAACGGCCCTAAGCTCTTCCAAACCCAGAATGACTGGGATCATAGATCATAGAATGGTTTGGGTCAGAAGGGACCTTAAAGATCATCCAGTTTCATCGCCCCTGCCATGGGCAGGGACACCTCCCACTGGATCAGGCTGTTCATTTAGATCAGGATGTCAAGGCATCTCCATGTTACTGGGAGGCTCAGGAGGCAGGAGGACAGGACTGGCTACAGAGCTTCACCTTGTGGAAGAACTCAAATGCCTCAGTTTCCTGTTTACACTCCTTGAGGATTTTACCCTGTTGAAAACAACCTAAGCCTTTCCAGAAGTGAAGACAAGCAACAGGGACCTTGGAGGATGCTGAAGGTCACTTATGAAGCAGGATGAGTCACTTTGTGTTTTGTGGCTTCCCAAACTTATTGTGTTGTAGCACCAAGTAAATCTCCCAGGCCAGCACTGTGGAAATATTTGCTGATGTTCTTTTTGGACCTAAACAATAGCCTTTCAGCCACCAAAACCCAGAAGACTTCCCAAATTGAGAAGTCAAATAACTCAATCCCAAAATGCAGCAAGAGCCCTGTAATGACTGCACCACAATGTTAAAGTCAAGGACAGTGAGGACACAGGCTATGATGTTGAAAGGGTCTGGATATAAGACACACACACATCTCCATTCTATATGCCTGTTTGTTAGGACATGGTTTTTCAGCCTCCTTTAAAAGTGTGTGGTGTCTCCAAAGGTCACAGCGTGGTGTCAATGAGAATGGCAATTGTTCCTATGTTTTCTCTCCATACCCAGATACGCGTCACCCACATCCCCTGTCCAGCCCAAGGAGTGAGGAGGAACAGGTGGGACTGACATTTACAGGTGCCCATACCAAGGTAGTGAGAGAGGTCTCCAGATGTGAGGAATCTGTGTTGTCAGTCCTCAGAAGGAGCTGCTACATCCCAGAGAGGTGTGAACATTGCATGGCCCTTTTGGAATCTGCACCTCAGCCCGTGCATTTCTTTATACAGACCCTAAGCAAAGCTGTGACCAGAAATCTCAGTGAACGAGAACCTCCAGTTATCCTTGCAGAGGCGGAAAGAGACCATATTCTTGTGTCTTTTCCAGCTGCTGGGAGACAAATATACCTCCTTCCTCCTCCTTGCTGTCAACACCTAGGAAAAGCCTTGATTTCAGGCATGACTAGGATGCCTTTTTATCTTTGCCTTGCTCTTCCAAGTTGATCTCTCTTAAATTATTGGGTTTTCTTGAGTTCCCAAGTACTGAAGACAAAACACAGGGCTCCTGAAAATAAGTGTACACTGTTGTCCAAGCTGCCAGTAGGGTTTCTCCATGATACAAGGGTCTTACCATGCTCTGGTAGATGCGACCTTCTTCCCGTGAAGGCAGAGGAATACAGAAAATAGCACGTTCTGTTGCGATGAAACCCCAGCTACAGTGGTCAGTGTTGGGGAATGTGTGGTTATGGTGCCTGATTATCTGCCCCAGCTGTAGGATCTGGTACCTTTGCTTCTACAGCCGTGCTCTAGGAGACCTCTGCCCACACGGGGGCGATGACACCCTGGACCAGGCTGCCCAGAGCAGTGGTGGTTGCCCCATCCCTGGAGGTGTTCAAGGCCAGGCTGGATGGGTCTTTGAGCCCCCTGATCCAGTGGGAGGTGTCCCTGACCATGGCAGAGGATTGAAACTAGATGGGTGTTGGTTGACAGCCAGCTGAATATGAAGCAGCAGTGGGCCCAGGTGGCCCAGAAGACCACCAGCATCCTGGCCTCCATCAGGAGTAGCGTGGTCAGCAACACTAGAGAAGTGACCCTTCCCCTGCACTCGGCACTGGTGAGGCTGAGCTTCAAATATTGTGTTTAGTTTTGGGCCCCTCACTGCAAGAAGGACATCAAGATGCTGGAGCGTGTCCAGAGAAGGGGAACAGAGATGGGGAAGGGTTTAGAGGACAAACCTTATGAAATGCAGCTGAGGGAGTTAGGGGAAGCCTTATTGCTCCCTACAACTACCTAAAAGGAGGCTGTAACGGAATGAAGTTGGTCTCTTCTCCCTAGTAGCCAGTGACACGAGAAGTGGAAATGACCTCAAGATGCACCAGGGGAGATTCAGTTTGGATATTAGGAAGAATTTCTTTATTGAAGGGGTTGCTGAGAATTGTAAGGAGCTGCCCAGGGAGGTGCCTGAGTCACCATCCCTGGAGGTGTTTAAAAGATAAGTAGATGTCCTACCTGGGGACATGGTCTGGTGGCAGACTTAGCAGGGCTGGATCAATGGTTGGAAGTGATAATCTTAAAGGTCTTTTCCAACTGAAACGATTCTATGACTTTAAGATCCCTTCTCACACGAACTGTTCTATGGTTCTGTGAAGGAACTGTTCTTGCTATAAATTTTTGGACACTGTTTTCTGTATGGAATAATTGATATCATTTTATAAATATTTGATTGGCATGACCTTGCGATGAGCATGAGCTGTGCTACTTATTCCAAGTGATTTCCTGTTGAACACTGGGCCACTTTTGACTATGGACACCATCAAGAGATCTGCTTGAGCAGGTTTTAGTCTTTTCAGAGGTTTCCCAGATCCCTGCCAGGTTGGATGGGGCTTTGAGAACCTTGACCCAGTGGGAGGTGTCCTGTGGCAGGGAGGATGGAACTGGGTGGGCTTTAAGGTCCCTTCCAATCCGAATCATCTATGTTCTACGATTTTTATTCACTGTTGGATGGCTGCAAACTTTCTCCCCAGAGACATCTAGGTAAAAATTGTTCTGGTGTCCAGATCGTGAAGATTTGTGGATATTCTTTGGGTGCAGTACCTCTTGGAACTTGATAAGTGTCTGCAACATAAGTTCTTTGCTCTTTTGTGAAAAATCATCGTGCTGGGCTTTAAATTTTTGCTGCTGAAAAATCCCAAGCCAACACCTTGGAGGCAGTGGGGGTAAAAGACCTTGGTTGCCTGGAAATACCCCTTATGCCTCCACCCAACCTTTTTCTGCACTTAGGTTTGCTTCTGCTGCTAGGTGAATCCATTTTATTAACAGCTCTTCATAAAGCCTGGCAGCATTTGAAAGACTGCAATGTTTGCCTCTGAATATCAATAAGCAGCCGCCTTTCCAGCCTCAGAAAGATTTGAAGGAAGAAACAGTGAAGCTCTGAGGATCAGTGATCAATGCCAGGCCTACGGGGAGCTTGAGTTTAGGAGATTTGTTATTGAAATATTAACTGAATTCCCGCCCAGAGTGGGCTGAGCGAGAGCTCTGAGCTGCTACGTGAAACCAGAGCTGGGAGGATTGCAAAGTGCCAGATCTCCAGTCACGACGCACAATTCAGTGCCGGCAGCATCCCTGGGGCTTCTCCTCCCACCCATCCCTGATAGTCGTGGCCAGTTGGGCCTGCAATGCACAGAAAGAGGTCTCTTCTTCCCATCCAGTTTGTTTTTCCAGGTGAAATGTTGACAGAATTAGAGGTGAAATGGCCCTTCCTTCGGTAGTGGAAAGGGAAGGATGTCCAGGGGCAGGAATCTAGGCAATCTTGGTTTCAGGCTCCTGGTCCTTCGTTTCAGGGCAACGGAGCTGGTGAAGGGTCTGGAGAACAAGTCTTTTGAGGAACAGCTGAGGGACCTCTGATTGTGTAGGTTGGAGAAGAGGAGGTTGAGGGGATCCCTCTGCAGCTGCTGAAAAGGAGGTTCTGGTGAGGTGGGTGCTGGGCTCTTCTCCCAAGTAACAAATGATAGGATGAGAGGAAAGGACCTCAAGTTGCACCAGGGAAGGTTCAGATTGGATATTGGGAAAAAGTCTTTACCAACAGAGCTGTGAATCCCTGGCAGAGGCTGCCCAGGGCAGTGGTAGAGTCTCCATCCCTGGAGGGGTTAAAAAAGTGTACACGTGGCACTTGTAGACGTGGTTCAGCAGTCACGGAGGGGTTGGGCTGATGGTGGGACCGGATGCGCTTAGAGGGCTCTTCCAACCTCAGTGATTCTGTGATTCTCCTGGTGCTTGGGCTTAGCTCCAGGATCCCAGCAGGACTCAGGATGGTGATGGAGGCACTGCAGAAGTGGGGCTGGGCAGGAGTTGTGCACTGAATTGGTTTTTTTTGATGCAGTAGTGTTTATTCCTTTTGTAGAAGGGACCATCTCATCTCTTCCCCCAATCCCCCCACACAGGAAGACATTGGATTTGATGAAATATTTATAGGAGAAGAGCTTCACTCAGTTTCTCTGGTCCAGGCACAAACTTTCAATTAGTGAGTGATAGAACCACAATAACTTATTGCTTTGTGCTTGAGGGGTTGACAGAGGACTCAAGAGATCTAAATTTGCATCCTCCTGAAGGGCCCAGGGCACGGAGCTCCTGCTACACGGCAAGTCTCCTGCACAAGTCACTCGCTTTTTAGATTGGCTCCTCAGTAAGTTTTTTTTTGACCTGATATCCCATCCCAGGCCTTGGCAGTCTTCCCAGTTCAGGTTTAATGGAGACTTTCCAGCAAGACATTTCACTTTTGACAAAAAATAAACAAACAAACAAGGCTGGCAACAAAATATTTTATTTAGCAAATTCCCTGATCAGCCTCTTGGCTGTCTCCATCCCATCCAAAATCTGCTTCTGCTCTTGCAAATATAGCCTGCAGGCAGCCTCCTTTGGCAGCTACACAGCTGCTTCTGCCCATACTTCCAAATGGAGAGAGCTATAGCAATCAGACATCTGGTTCTTCTGAGTTGCTGGTACCCCGTGGCTCCTGGGGTAGGGATGCCTTACTGATCTGAGCTGACTCTTACTGACTGCAGAGTCCACATGGCCAATCGGGAACAACATCTTGGAGGCGATGGAGAGGGTCCCCTGAGGAGCAACCCCTTGCCTGGGAGACATCCCAGCAAACAGGCTGTCCTTGCTCACCTCTCTCTGAACACTCACTGACTTCCAGGTGCTGCTCTCCTGGTTTGAAGGACGCTGACAACAGAGGAAGGAGGCACTGATGGCACAGGCAAAACTGCTACAGTCCTTTGGGAGCCAGGGACCAGGAGCTGCAGGCAGCAGGCTTGTTGCTTTGCTTGTGTTACTAACATCACCCTGCAGAAATGTTAGGAAAACCCAATGCCTTCTGCTTTCTAACAATTTATTATCTTTCTGCATTTTCCCCATGTGAGACAATGATAATCAATGCAGTCAGGTTTGATCTTGCTGGGATCTGCTTCCTCTTTCAGTCCCTTTGAGTTTGAAATGATGTTTTCGTATGCAGAGCTGGAGATATTTACTCCTCTATGGGTGGCTCCTTACAGTGGAATTTTACCTGAACGTTGTGGAGCCCTTTCTTGACATCCAAGGAAGAAAAATAAAGATACCGAGAGCAAATTGGTGACACCAAAATGTGAGTTGGAAAATGTAAAACACCAAAACACTATAATTTACACTATCAAAATACCTCAGGAGGATCTAGAAATGAAGAAGGTAGACATGGAAATATCTAGAGATCCACATGGAGAACATAGAATAGAAGAGCAAGTAGTAAATGCATAGAAACACAGAAAGGTTTGGGTTGGAAGGGTCCTCAAAGCCCATCCAGTTCCACCCCCTGCCATGGGCAAGCACAGCTCCCACTGGACCAGGAGGCTCAAAGCCCCATCCGGCCTGGCCTTGAACACCTCCAGGGATGGGGCAGCCACCACTGCTCTGGGCAACCTGGGCCAGGACCTCCCCAACCTCGCAATGCAGAGGGAAGGCTGCCTAAAACCCTGTTATCAAGGGCTGAAACACGAGCACGACTGTGGACATGGTTGTTTTTTCAGTGCTCAGTGATGGGCAGAGATCCTCTGTGCATCCAGCTGCACTCAGCACCTGGTGGAAGAGCTTCATCACTTCATGCTGCCATCTTCTGCTGCTCCTGGATCAGCCAAGGTGACAGTAAGGACAAAGGAAACATTTGGAGGGTCAGTGTTCTGAGGAACTGGACCGGCCTTTCTTTGGACAGGCTTATGGCAACCTATCATCTCCCCTCCAGCACCAAACAAAGGAATCTGTCAGCAGAGTTTAGACTGACTATACCTCGGTAAGGAGAGTCAGTGGCAGTGTCCTGCTTGTCCACCCCTCTCCAGGTTGGTCCTGCTCCTCATCCAGAGCACGCACAGCTCAGAAACACTACCTGCTCCAGCCGAGTGTGCTCCACCATCAACAATGCAGCCAGTAAATATCTCACAACCAGGTGAAGCACCTCCTTGCACACCATGGTTTCCCCTGGTTTTTTTTTAATAGCCGAAGCACCTCCAGCTGCCGAGTTGCTGTACTCTTCCTATTTCTAAGAACAGCCAGCGTGAAGAAACATCAAAGAGGACTTTCCAGTGTTCCCTTCCTAAAATGCAGCACTAGGCAACAGCAGATGGGTGCTGGCATTATTAAATATGCATAACCTCGTGGATCACAAGGTAGCACTTAGCTATCCCCTAATTAAAAGGCAGCTGCTTCCTTATACAGCAGAATGAGCCTGCTAGAAGACACTAGATTTTCCCTGCATGATGGTTGATTAATGAGGAGCCCTGTAGCTCTTTCTTGCCCAGTTCAGAGACTCTAAAGGGACCCCTCAGCCTTCTGCAGCTTCTACCCAGAGGTGCTGAGGGTCTCTGCTCCAGAGACCGACAATGGGGATCTCACTTGATTCCCTAAGCCAGTACTGGAAAGCTTAATGCTGAGAATGGGTGGAAGCACTTTTGGACACCCATGCAGCTACGGAGTTGCTTCGTGCACAAAAGAGCTTAGAATGAATAAAATAAATACTGTTGCACTGAATCAGTCCCTTTAGCAATGAACTGTAGCTTCCCACTGGTTATTTTCTTTGATTAATTCCATTTATATTCATGGAACATGCAAGGAACACAACCATGGTCCAGGATTCCACTATGCTGGAATCCGAACAAACAAAATGAGATAGTTCCTTCTCCAAAGAGCTTCGAGTATGGAAAAAAAAAGAGACAGTGAGCCACAGGGTGCAGTGAGATTATCTTGGCCTGGATGGAGCAGCAGTCTGAACGCATTTTGGGTACTGATGCCAGAGTGATGCCAGAGAGATGCCAAAGATGCCTTTTGCATCATTCCATGTGTCTGGGATACAGGAAGCCCAAATGTGTCCTCTAAGTGATATTCCTCTAGGGCAAATGTCCCAATTTGTGAACTCAGCTGAGGGAGACAGGGTTTCCCCCAAGCTCAGCACTCTCTTTATCCTCGATGCAGAAAGCATCTGGGAAGAGATGGCATCCAGAGGGACCTGGACAAGCTGGAGAGGTGTCCTGTGTGAACCTTATGAAGTTCAACAAGGCCAAGGGCAAGGTCCTGCACCTGGCTAGGGGAAATCTAAAGCAAAAATCCAGTCTGGGTGGAAAATGGGTTGGGAGAAGCCCAGAGGAGAAGGACTTGGGGTGCTGGGGGATGAGAAGCCCCAGATGAGCCAGCAATGTGTGCTCATAGCCCAGGAAACAAACGTGTCCTGGGATGCATCCATAGCAGTGGGGCCAGCAGGGCCAGGGAGGGGATTCTGCCCCTCTGCTCTGCTCTGGTGAGACCTCACCTGGAGTCCTGTGTTCAGTCCTGTAGTCCTCGGCACAGGAAGGACCTGGAGCCATGGGAGAGAGTCCAGAGGAGGCCACGGAGGTGATCCAAGGGCTGGAGCCCCTCTGCTATGAGGACAGGCTGAGAGAGTTGGGGTTGTTCAGCCTGGAGAAGAGAAGGCTGTGGGGAGACCTTAGAGCAGCCTCCCAGGACTGAAAGGGGCTCCAGGAAAGCTGGGGAGGGGCTCTTGATCAGGGAGTGCAGGGAGAGAATGAAGGGGAAGGGTTTTCAGCTGAAAGAGGGGAGATTTATGGTAGATATAAGGAAGAAATGTTTTGGTGTGAGGGTGGGGAGGCTCTATCCCAGGTTTCCCCAGAGCAGTGGTGGCTGCCCCATCCCTGGAGGTGTTGAAGGCCAGGCTGGATGGGGCTTTGAGCCCCCTGATCCAGTGAGAGGTGTCCCTGCCGACTGCAGGGGGGTTGGAACAGGATGGGCTTTGAGGTCCCTGCTCTCCCAAACCATTCCATGATTCAATAACACCAAAGCAGGGGGTGCAGCCCAGAGCATCCCTCCCAGCCCCCTCACCGGTGAGAGTTCCGGAGGACAAAGCAGGGTTGCTGTCCTGTGGGAGGGAACTTCATCCAGGTTCTGATGCTCAGCACTATCCTCTGTGGTATCCTGGGATCAAAGAGACACTGACTCACAGTCAGCAAGATGCCGATTGCATGTTAAGTGGCTGCGCACAGCTCCCAAATGAGGCTTCCTCTTAACAAGAACAGAGTCATTAGGGATGAGCCAGTTATTTATGCTGCAGAAGAAGAGGGATGGTGCTTAGATAATATTCAGAGGTGCTTTCCTTTCTAGCAATAATGAATCACAGCCTCTCCCCTGCCTCCCAGTTTTTTTCCCCAGTTCCTAGTCCCGAGCTGAGAACCTTTCCTGGTGGGCAGTGAAGTTACTGTGCCCCCCTGCCATTCTTTCACCAGCTGTGAAATAACACCTGAAAACCAGGCATGAGAGGAAAGGGATAGGGAAAGGGGAGGGGGGAATCCACCTTGCATCATAGATATTTTTAATGTGAAAAATTAAAAAGCAAACAAAGCCTGGATCTATTTCAAAGCCAATGGGATAAAAAGAATTTGGAGTATAAATATACTGGGTTGTTTTTCCTGCCTTTTTGTTTATACCATTTCAGCTAAATCAAGGGCTAAACTCTGCCCAGTATCTCCTACAGTGCTTTCCTGGGTAATCACAGGTACCCAGGAGCGTGTGTGCTGCTTAAGGTAAAGCAGAGAGAATGCTTTGCAGGAGCAAGGCCAGAGCTTGTTAGGATCTCTCAGATCCGAACACGGTGTGTGAGGCAGAGAGAGCTACAGTGATTTTTGCATAATCCCTCCCAAGGACGTGAGCTACTGGAGCTGCAAATATTTGTCAAAGGTAAACAAAGGGAAAAGGGCTACTTCAACTGAAATAATGCATGGTGAGGAGCCATCCTGGAATGATTTTAAGAGGGAAGATAGGCTAAAGCATGAATTGGAGTCTGCTGCAGAGATGAACACCCAGGAGCCAGGCTGGGATGTCATGGATTGCAGTGCTTAGGCCTAATGTGGATCCCATGTGGAACACGCTGTAGGGCTCTGGTACCTCCTGTGCTGACCAGGGGAGTCCTCTCCCCTTGCACCCAGGGGTGTTGCCCACCTGGGCAGAAGCTGTAAGATGGGATGCCCGGCTTCCTGGTGTTCCTGTTCACAGCTCTCCAGTTCAGGCCACCCAGGTAGAGAGCAAGGCACTGGGAGATGAGGCCCTTGGAACATCCTACTAGGTTGAATGGGGCTTTCAGCACCCTGGTCGAGTGGGAGATGTCCCTGCACATGACAGGGGAGTTGGAAATGGATGGGTTTTAAGGTCCCTTCTAACCCAACCCAATCTATGATTCTGTGATCGTGGCACCATCACCAGACTAGAGGAGCCAGGGCTAAATTCCCAGATCAAATCAGCCTTTCTGACTGGTGACACCAACCTGATCCACATCCCCTTGCTTTGCATGGGTAGGTAAGCCTGCATGTCTCCCTCTCCTCTAGGTTCTCTTTACCCTTCCCACACATTTAGGTTTCAAATACACTCACTGACCTCCCAGCAGCAAACCAGGATGCATCATGTATATCTTGACCAATTTCCCTGCGCCTGGAGGCAGCAGAGAAGACATGGAATTCATGAGGAACCTTTTTTGTTTTCTCCTGTGAACTGTTTTCAACATTTAGAAATCATTTGAATATTATGCAAATTAAAGTGACTTGGATTCCAAATATCATGAAAAATGCCCATTCTGACAGGCTTTGCCATATGGAAATTACCTCTGCTGAGATGCTGTGATGTAAATCATCATTAAGGGAAGGATGGATTGGCCAAAAGCAAACAGCTGACACACGAGAAGTGGGGTTTATGGTTCACTCATTCAGCCCACAGGTTGCCAGGCCCCCAGGATGAATCCTGCTCTGGGGAGAGGACGAGGTACTCACACTACGGGCTGGCAAGTTGCCTCTGTGCTTTCCAGGTTGCCAGCTTGAAGACAGGTCATGGGAAGTTGCTGATTTCCTTCCATTTCAGCAAACCCTGTGACTTCAGCGTGCAAAGCTCAGGAAATGATTTGTCTGGAACTGCAAAATGGAGTTCTTTGGAGACAGATGGTGATGGTCAAACTGCAGTCTGGCACCATAAGCACAGATGATGATTGTTGTCAACCCTGCACCATCCATCCATCCATCCATCCATCCATCCATCCATCCATCCATCCATCCACAACTGAAAAGAGAGTAGCAGGGTAAATGAGACCCACAAGGGAAATATAGAATGGTTTGTGTTGGAAGGGACCTTTAAAGATGATCTAATCTAGCCCCCTGCCATTGATAAGGACATCTTTCACTAGACCAGATTGCTCAAAACTCCATCCAACCTGATCTTGTACCCTTCCAGGGATGGGGCATCCATAGCTTCTCTGGGCAACCTGTGCCAGGGCCTCACCATCAAGCTGCCAATATAAGTGATAACAACTGTTATAACTGGGGAGACTGGGAAAGAGTGAAGAGAGACTGGTGAGTCCCCATAAGCATGAATTAAGGCAGGAGAAAGGTGCCCAGTGACACGGGTGAAATTTTCTCAGCAGGTTTATGAAGAGACACCAAATCCACATGAGAGAGGGAACTTTAATGCTTCTTTCAAGGGGAAGAGGTAGGAGGAAGGACCCTCTTAAGGGGCTACCTAAACTCTGGAAGAACCTGTAGCAAAAGCATCGCATGGTAGCAAAAAAATGGGAGCCTAGCAGGCAAGTGAGGGATGGACAGGTTTGCACTCATCCAGTGCTAAAACTGGAAGCTGTGCAATGCTGTAAACACTGCCGGTGCCACAACAGCAGTCAGATATATGGCAATGAAGGTGGAGCAGTGCTCATGGTCTCCTGACATGGTCTTGCATCAGAGAGTGAGCCAGGGTGCCCTAGAGCTGCAGTTTCTGGCCTCAGTGTCCTCACCGAGGCACAAAGGAAATGGCAAGGGCTCATGGCAGCACTGCAAGGCTTTTCTCTGGGGCTGGCAGAGCTGTTTGAAGTTAGGAAGTGCTCAGTAAGCACTGAGGCTTATCAGGCAGGTATTTTTGTGCTCATTTGGTAATGAAAAGCTTTGCATTCTCCTGTAACTGGAAACCCCTTTGATGCAGAGGACAACACTGATTCTCTGCTTCATTAAATCCCATTATAAACATTCCCCTGCTCTGCTTAGCAGCTGCCTCCAATTGAAATTCAGTCTGCCCAAACCACCAGTGGAGCTGAGCTCTTCCCACCACCCTCCTCTGCCTCCAAGCCCTGAGCTCTATTTTCTGCAGCTTGGTTTTAACTGGAAAGGCAGAGCAGGAGCTTCCCTGGAGAGCACACCTAGCCAGATGCCTTTTTCCCCCTTCTAACAAGCAGCAGGACACCAAGTTGACTGCAGGCAGTGAATCAGAAATTGTAATTCTATTGCTGTTCATCCCATGAGAATTCTCCTCCTGCCTGGCACAGGCTGGGTGAAAACAGCCCTGCCCAACTCCACCACGACCCAGGGATCAGAGTGAAAGAAAAGGCAAGAGAAGCAGAGCTCTGGAATCTGTTTTCTCTCCATTTTCTGCCCCCACAACATCCAGCAGGCAGTATTGCCTTATAAGGCAAAATTTCTGACGCACTGGGAAGGGGAAGGGTTTATTTTGAGGTTCCCAGCACTGGTGTGAAACTCGGATCTCATTCAATAGCAGCTGACTCGCTCAAATATTAATTGCTTTTGCTGCAAGGCTCCCCCATGCTCCCTTGCTGCCTTTCCCCCCTTTTGCATGACGTGTGCACCCACGTATTTTGACATCATTGCTGAGCAGACAAACTCTGTCCCAGGACCCCAGACCCTCCTCTGCTCTCCTTCTCCCTGCTCCTTTCACCGGCTGGTCCTTCTCTTTATGTCTCACTTGTGCCTTCGCTGCTGTATCCATCTTCTCTGCCCTTTCTGCTGCGCTTCTGAGGTGGTCTTGCATCTCCCTTGTTGTCTGGAGAGTCTTAGTCTTGTCTCTCCCATGTTTGTTGACTTTCCACCCTGATCCCAAAATACCAGACAGGTCTTTCAAACCATCTTTTCTACAATGTACACCAGAGCAGTCTGACCATATTGCAGGTCAAAGAGTGAGTAAGCCAGAAAAGGCAACAAACTGAGTTGTTTTCTGGTAACTTGTAAAGCTGTGATGAAGGTCACTCTGCATTTGTATTGTCTTCACACACCTCGTGTGCTTCCTTCCCTTCCTCATTGACTTCTGCATTAAATAATTTCCCTGTGGATGAAGCTCCAGAGACGCCGGAGCACTGAGTGAAGCCCTATGGTTGTCCACAGGCTGCTGAGCATCTCCAAACATGTAGTTGTACCTTCACTCAGTCTTTTAATAAGAATCATAGAATCATGGGATCACTAAGGTTAGAAAAGACCTGTAAGCTCATCCAGTCCAACTGTCAGACCAACCCTACCGTATCCACAAACCCAGGTCCCCAAGTGCCACGTCTACACACTTTTTGAACCCCTCCAGGGATGGAGACTCCTCCACTGCCCTGGGCAGCCTCTGCCAGGGCTTCACCACTCTGTCACTAAGGACATTTTTACCAATATCCAATCTAAACATCCCCTGGGGCAACTTGAGGTCATTTCCTTTTGTCCCAACTGTTGTCACCTGAGAGAAGAGCCCAGCACCCACCTCACCACCTCCTTTCTGGGAGCTGCAGACAGTGATGAGGTCCCCCCTCAGCCTCCTCTTCCCCAGGCTAAAAAGCCCCAGGTCCCTCAGCTGCTCCCACAACCCCTGTTCTCCAGACCCTTCCCCAGCTCCATTCCCTTCTCTGGATGCTCTCCAGCCCCTCAATGTCCTTCTTGGAGTGAGGGGCCCAAACCTGAACCCAGGATTCCAGGTGTGACCTCACCAGTGCCGAGTGCAGGGGGACGATCCCTTCCCTGCTCCTGCTGCCACCCCATGGCTGATCCAAGCCAGGATGATGGTGGCTTTCTCAGCCACCTGGGCCACTGCTGGCTCATGTTCAGCTGCTGTCCACTAACAATCCCAGATACTGGAACATGGTGCAGCTTCTGCCACATGGCTTCCGCCTTGTAATGTGCAGCCTTTGCCTCCTCCACTCGCAAGGAGAAGCTATTGAAGCCTGTGTGTGAGTCCATCAGGAGCTATCTGGCACATGGGGTCTCCAGAACTTTTGGGGTGGGGTTTTAGCCAGTTCTAACTTTATAGAAAAATACAACCTAAAAAGCCACTAGCAGCTGGGGAAATCTTGATTTCAGAGCGAGCTATGTGATGGGTTTCCTCTGAATGAGTATGTCGATGGAAAATGATTTTAATGTTTCCCTGAGCATTTCCTATTCTTCATTAAAAAATTAGAAAGGGGGATTTATCTGAAATGTTTTTGTTAAAAGTTCAACAACCTGAATGAGGAGAAACTTGGAAAAAAGCATTACTTGAGTAAAAAATATTCAATTTCCTATCAAAATAAAGCTTAACTGGGGAAATATTAACCAACCATAACAATATTGGATCTGGAGGGAAATAGCTGCAGATAGAATCTTATTTCTTAAAGCTCGCTTTTCATCAAAACTCAGAAGTTTTTTCCTGTTGAAAAATTTCAATTGAAACCGTGATTTTGTATCCCCATGGGAATCAGGTGCTTTCTGAAATTAATTTGGTTTAGTCAAGAATCCAACTTTCCGTCTAGAAGCAGTCTGGACATGAAATGCTTGCCTTTCTCTCCACATTTCAAGTCTTACACCCTTCCTCCACCCCAGCGCAGATCCCTCTTCTGCACATCACAGAAATTGCTGTTGAGTTTGTTCTCAAATACTCGCAGTTCCTGAAGAGGTCATTAAGTGCTTCTTGGTATTTATCCTCTCCTAGCTGTTTTCTAGTGTTCTTTTCTGAGTGTGATGAAAGCCTTACCTGGGTGGACTGCAGTTGGGCTTAAGGAGTTCCCATATTTACAGAGACTTGGAGCTATAAGAGTATCCCTCAAATACTGATTATTATCAAATTAGTTGCATGGTCATAGAACAGTCCTGAAGAATTTAGATGAGATCTTAGGAAGCTATATTTTGATGTGAGGGTGGGGAGGCCCTGGACCAGGTTGCCCAGAGCAGTGGTGGCTGCCCCATCCCTGGAGGTGTTCAAGGCCAGGCTGGATGGGGCTTTGAGCCCCCTGATCCAGTGGGAGGTGTCCCTGCCCATGGCAGAGGATTGGAACTAGATGGGTGTTCGTTGACAGCCAGCTGAATATGAAGCAGCAGTGGGCCCAGGTGGCCCAGAAGACCACCAGCATCCTGGCCTCCATCAGGAGTAGCGTGGTCAGCAACACTAGAGAAGTGACCCTTCCCCTGCACTCGGCACTGGTGAGGCTGAGATTCAAATATTGTGTTTAGTTCTGGGCCCCTCACTGCAAGAAGGACATCAAGATGCTGGAGCGTGTCCAGAGAAGGGGAACAGAGATGGGGAAGGGTTTAGAGGACAAACCTTATGAAATGCAGCTGAGGGAGTTAGGGGAAGCCTTATTGCTCCCTACAGCTACCTAAAAGGAGGCTGTAACGGAATGAAGTTGGTCTCTTCTCCCTAGTAGCCAGTGACACGAGAAGTGGAAATGACCTCAAGATGCACCAGGGGAGATTTAGTTTGGATATTAGGAAGAATTTCTTTATTGAAGGGGTTGCTGAGAATTGTAAGGAGCTGCCCAGGGAGGTGCCTGAGTCACCATCCCTGGAGGTGTTTAAAAGATAAGTAGATGTCCTACCTGGGGACATGGTCTGGTGGCAAACTTAGCAGGGCTGGATCAATGGTTGAAAGTGATAATCTTAAAGGTCTTTTCCAACTGAAACGATTCTATGACTTTAAGATCCCTTCTCACACGAACTGTTCTGTGGTTCTATGAAGGAACTGTTCTTGCTATAAATTTTTGGACACTGTTTTCTGTATGGAATAATTGATATCATTTTATAAATATTTGATTGGCATGACCTTGCGATGAGCATGAGCTGTGCTACTTATTCCAAGTGATTTCCTGTTGAACACTGGGCCACTTTTGACTATGGACACCATCAAGAGATCTGCTTGAGCAGGTTTTAGTCTTTTCAGAGGTTTCCCAGATCCCTGCATCTAGTCTGTCCTGATTCTCGTAATACCCAGTCTGAGTTCCCAGGACACCAAGACAATGGACAAAGATGCCCTCAGCAGTCCCTGGGAAGAATACACGTGGATTCTCCACATGCAGTATTTCAGGTTTCCTTAACATCAAAGGAACTGTTAGCTCATTTCTTAATTTGACTTTTTCCGAGAGCAAAATCATCCCCACTTTGTGATGAAAAGGGAGGCAGGTGATACTGAAGAAAATGATGACACTTTCATGCTGCCACCAAAAGCTTCACAAAGAAGCTCTGCCAACGGCAAAGATCTGGTCAGTTGGGAACCCCTTGCCCTGCTCTGGGTTTTGGCCTCCGGCTTTGTATACAGGAGCTCCAATACAAATTTATAATTGGAGAGTCAGGTGCCGCGCGAGCAAAAAGCAAATAGCAAATGCCTATTTCACAAGGTTTTAAAAGCACTGGAGAGGTGGATTCATATAAAGGATAATGAGCCATAGTATATTTGTTACAAAGCTAAGCAGCTAATCTGACATCCCCATGAAGAGACTGCTGTGTTTGCTGCTGCTGCTGGCGGGGTAACGCGCTGTGTTTGCTAATGAGACTCTCTACCAGGGTGTTTACCAGGAATCCCATTCAGCACAAGATCAATTTGAATAAGTGTCAGTGCCTGCACGACCCTGACTACTATCATGAGTAGAAGTAGTAGTGGTAGCACCGTGCGGTGCCACGTGCCCCAGCCACGCACTGGGATCATTGGTGAGGCGTCAGAACAGATTGCCTGGACGAGTTGTGGCTGCCCCATCCCTGGAGGTGTTCAAGGCCAGGCTGGATGGGGTTTCGAGCACCCTGATTGAGTGGGAGGTGTCCGTGCATATAGCAGGGTGTTGGAACTGGATGGTTCCTTCTTTTAAATTCCCTTCCAACCCAAACAATGCTGTGATTCTATGATTCTGTTACAGTGGTGCTACGTGGCATGCGAAGACAACAGCAGTGGAAACATCACAATTTGAACACCTCACCACGTGTGTGTTTGGGTTTGCCTGTGCCCTCTGGCATTGTTTACACTGACTGCCACAGCTACCTTGGAGCTTGGAATGAAAAGTGTGTCTTGTATTTGGAAAGCTGCTCCCCTGACCTGAGGGACTGGCAAAGGCCTTTGGGAAACCACTACTTCCATATAACCACCACTTCCTACCCAATAGTCTAGGACAGGGGTGTCAAACTCGTGGCCCGAGGGCTGAATCCAGCCCTACACCTTGTTTTATCCATCCCAGAACCTTGTTTCTACTTGGCAGCAGTGCCGAGCTCCTTGCCCCTGCGCTCCTACCAGCGCTGGTCACGAGTGCAGTGTGTGAAGGGTGTTATGCTGTGGGAGCAGGAGAACAGCAGGAGCCACGAGTTTGACACTCCTGGTCTAGGATCATAGGGTGGATACGCCTGTAAGACCTGTTGGTGATTGCGCCAATGTGAGAACATGCCTAGAAACATAGAATGGTTTGGATTGGAAAGGACCCCAAAGCCCATCCAGTTCCAACACCCTGCCAAGGGCAGGGACACCTCCCACTGCATCAGGGGGCTCAAAGCCCCATCCAACCTGGCCCTGAACACCTCCAGGGATGGGGCAGCCACCACTGCTCTGGGAAACCTGTGCCAGTGCCTCGGTTTTCCTTGACCAGCAAGAGCTCCTTTAGAGTTCACCATTGCACTCATGTGGAAAGGACTGATTTCCCCATGTGCTTTCTTTTGCCTTTATCAACACCAGTGTGTGCCTTGGAACTCCCAGCTCGTCTGTGCTGTGGAACACAGCTACATTTCTTCAGTCGGTTTCAGATTTGACTCTTCTCCATAGCAGCACATCGTATGCAAATGCTGTCTCCTTTCAATCTGCTCCATTTTCAGGTACTTTAAGAACACTACAACCCAAATCTCAGCACAGACTTTAGACTTCTGGAGAACTCTACTGGCAACCAATTTAATTTATTCCTGCTCTTTACTCCTCTCCTTTAACCTATGACCTGTTCCCACTGACGCCAAGGCAGCCGGCTCTTGCGGAGCTCCTAATGAGAGAGCACATAGGATGCAGTTGGGAAATCCATGTGCAGTCTATCCAGCTGGATCACCCTTCTCTACATGCTTGTCAGTTCCTTCAAAGAGCTCAAACGAACGTCTGAAGCATTTCTTCCCACTGTACATCTATGACGACTAATTCATTCTACACTACAGCCTTTTCCAGTTTTCCCAGTGCATAAGTCAGACTCACTGCTCCGTGCTTCCCCGGGTTCCCTGAGAGTTCGTTTTAAAAATTGGTATCTCATTTGACACCTCTTATTCCTTTGACATTGGGGCCAATTTCAGCAGTAGGTTGCAAGCCACAGAGAGCAGCTCCACAATTTCTTATCTGAGCTGCTTTACAATGCTTGTGTGGATACCAACTGGTCCTGAAAATTTATAATTATTCACTGTATCAATTCAGACTAAAACCCTCCTTAATGACACTTCAGTCTGAGGTTGTTCCTCTAGCTTGTCCCTCCCGCCACCCAAAGGCTCCAGTGAAGAAATGTCTCCATATTATGACCTCGAGTTGTGGTAAGGGAAGGTCCAGATCAGACACTAGGAAAGGATTATGTGGCACTGGCAGAGGCTGCCCAGGGCAGTGGTGGAATTACCATCTGGAGGTTTTTAAAGGATGGGCAGACGAAGTCCTCAGGGATCTGGTTTAGTAGTGAACAGGTATGGTTGGGCTTAATGATCTCAAAGGTCTTTTCCAACTGAACTATTCTCTGATTCTATTCCAGTGCAAAGAGCTAACAGGAATTTTGTGCTGC
Organism: Dromococcyx pavoninus; assembly: GCA_033558185.1. Taxonomy (NCBI): domain Eukaryota; kingdom Metazoa; phylum Chordata; class Aves; order Cuculiformes; family Neomorphidae; genus Dromococcyx; species Dromococcyx pavoninus. Next base: position 407,682 of record JAUMJL010000224.1, on the reverse strand, counting down.
AGCTTTGCACGAGCACTTCTCCACACTTTGGTCACCGCTGACTCCTCCAGGTCTTTGGCCAGTTTCCTGATGGCTTCTCCTTATCAGGAGGATTTAGCAGAACTGAGGATTAGGGAAAGCTTTGTCTTTTCTTGTTTTTTTTTCCCATGGGAGCTCAAATGCCCAGTGTCACAAGTCAGCCTGGACAGTCCAGGTGTCACTGGGATAAGAAGCTGGGTATCCCCATAAAATTTATGGGTTGAGTGCCAACAAGGCTAAATGAAGACAAAGTGATGCCAAACAATTGATCCAAAAGGGAATTTATTTGCACAGACAGTCTTAGGAATAAGAATGGCATTGGCTGCTTGTGCTGTGGTCAGCGAAAACGAAGAATGATAGAAAAGGGAGGAAAGAGAAAGAGAGAGTGAAGTGCAAGGACATCACGTGGGCTCCGGGTGTTCTTCTTCTCCTGTCAGGGTGCTGGGGCAACCCCACTCAACCCCACTGTGTTTTATGAGTGTTATTGTCCCAAGGTGTAAGGATACCCAGTGGACTTGCACAGTGCTCCCTCTGGAAGGTTCTGGAACCCAGCTGAAGAGTGCTTAGGGGAGCTCTGGGGTCTGAGGCAAGTCTGAGGTATCATTCTGCCCTTGCTCTCCCTACCAGACCAAGATTGCAGCATGGTCTCTCTGGGCAGCACAACACAGCCAGGCTGCTTGTGGGGGTGAGATAAGGTGTTGAAAGAGACTGCCTCTGCTGCAGCCCCTACACATAAAAACAAATGGTTTAAGGCAAACCATTTGTGTAGCAAAAATCATTCCGATACTCAGCCAAGTAATAGGATCCCCTATTATTGCATGAGCTGTACGAACATAGTTCCTTCAAGCTGGCCTTTGCTGCCAGCTGGGACATCCTCAATCAGCCACACACGACAGGAGCAGCCAATATCATCTGCCCAGATTTCCTACCCGTCCCTGGTGACCAGGCTTGGAGATGAAACATATGGCAGAAAGGAGCTGTTTATCAGGTTTGAGGAGTCCTGTGTACTTCTCTTTTAGTTCTGAATTTCTTTTTCTTTTAAATTCAAACAAGCTACCTGTTCCCCTTGAGGTCCCTCCTGTGACCAGTCCCTTCCAGCAGAGCCTGGGGTTACCTGCCAACCCAGATCAGACGTTTTCCCTTTAAATAATCTGTTTATCTCGCTCAGATCTGGCTTCTCTGAGGGATGCTGAGGAGGCAAATGAAACAGGAGCACAACTTTTAAACACTACACATGCAACCCAATATCTGTGATGCCACCAGATGCTTGGCCCTCCTCTCCATCATGGCATTTCTAAAAGTGTCCAGGGCACTTCAAAGGCTGGGAAAACCTCTCCCTTCTACTTGACTGCATTTAAAACACAACTCTGAGCTCCTTCTCCACCCAGGACAATGCCTTTCTGGTGCCCAGTAATCTGTAATTCACAAATGAACACTAACAGTGATTTCTGCACCTCTTTAGGTGCACCAAGGAGAAACAAGCACTGGTCACTGCTGGATATGCCACGGGGTTCATGCACAATTCCATGTGAGCCCCTCCAATCTGGGTACTGGACACATTACACAGACTCTAGGAATAAATGTCTTGGACTGGCACGAACAGGGAGCTGCAAAAGCTGCACCATCCTGGCATTGCATGGATATCCATTAGTCAGGCTTCTCATTAATGTTTAACGAAAAGAAATGCTTACTGAATTGTAACTGGAAAGAAACCACCTGGACTATTAAAGATGCCGTCCTAAGCCTGCTCCATTTCCAAGGAGACTGCTGGGGTGAGTGGGCTGCAGCAGCAGAGAACGACCAGGGGAGAACCTCCCCACCTCGCAGTCACACACACGTGAACACACATCCATACACACACTCACACACCCCCTGCTCTGGACATGCTGGATCAACAAAGCCAGAAGTCCCCGTGGCACGAAGGCAGCACCATGCAGAAACCCAGCAACGTGACGATGCTGTCATTGGAAACCACAGTCAGAGAGTCTGGTCATAAAAGCTGTTATCCTTTCCAAGGACACGTTTTGCAGTGCTCGCTCTGAATGGCTGCTGAAAAATGCTTTGGCTAAAAGCAACTTTAGCTGTCCATGCAGCCCTATAACAGAGCTGAAGAAATGAGGAAACTGGGAAATGATGTGTGGAAAAGCCTCAGTGCCTCATGGTCATTGCCTTCAACCTCCCAGGCCTCCAGAGTTAGAGTTTTTGCTACCACTGCTGAGGCAGCAGTGCCCTGGCAGCCAAGAGGGCAACAATGCCCTGGGGGGCATCCAGCATGGCATCGCCAGTCCAGAGAGGGAGGGGATTGTCCTGCTCTGCTCTGCACTGCACTGGGGTAGTTCTGGGGCCACAGGATAAAAAGGATCTAAAGCTGCTGGAGAGTGTCCAGAGAAGGGCACGGAGTTGGGGAAGGGTTTAGAGGGAAAGCCGTTTAAGAAGAGGCTGAAGTCACTGGGTCTGTTCAGCCTGGAGAAGAGGAGTCTGAGGGGGGATCTCATCACACTCTTCAGGTTTCTCACATGGGGAGAAGGAAGAGGAGCAGGTGCTGAGCTTTTCTCTCTGGTGACCAGTGACAGAACCCAAAGGAATGGCAGGAAGATGTGCCAGAGGAGGGTTAGGTTGGATGTTGGGAGCAGGTTCTTCCCCCAGAGGGTGATGGAGTACTGGAACAGCTCTCCAGGGGAGCAGTCACGGCAGCAAGCCTGACAGGATTGAAGAAACGTTTGGCTGACACCCTCAGCCACACGGTGTGAATGTTGGGGGTGTCCTGTGTGAGGAACAGGAGTTGGACTCGGTGATCTTTGTGGGTCCCTTCCATTTCTATGGTTCTACCACATCGATTTATCTGTAGGCATAAACTTCCCTTGCTGAGTTATTCTCCACCACCTTCTCCCCCCCCGCAGCATTTATTCCTGTGGGCATTCACCATCCCTGTCTTAATAAAAGAAGTAGTTATAGCGTTAAATGCAGCCCCAGCAGCATGAGAACCTCCATACAAATTCCAAAATGTCACTTTGGAAGTTAGCACTTCATCTTTTTTAGCTGCGAAGGGTAAAGATCCTCCTCAATGCAAATTAGCTCTGCAGCAAAGATGCCAAACCTTCTTTTCCTCCCCCAGTCGTGGTAAAATTCAAGATTGCTGCATGATTAAGCCCTGGCAGCTTTCCCTCCCCTCCTCTTTCTAAAACAAACATTAAATTATGAAAATAAATGTAAAAAATCCCTTATGTTACTGGAATCTGGATGTTACGGATCAAATGGACCCAAGTCAGAATATAGCAAATCAAAAGGTTACAGAGAAATATAAGCTCTTCATCCTTCATTTCATCGGCTTTAAATCAGTATTAAATGATTGCAGTAAGAAGACAGAACATTAGAGAGGGAATTGGCTGAAATTTTGCAGAAACACTTTTAGCGAGGGAAAATGCAAATGTGTTAACAACAAAATGTTTCACAAACCCATATTTGTTCTGCAGCTTGTGCATTTATTAAAGACACTTGGGCAATGTCAGATTCCTTGGTTTCCAATCATTGTGCTTTTTATAGTTCGAGGTTAATTAAAACAGGAGGATGTTCCCATGTTAAATTGAAATGTTTGTGGTTTGTCAAATTTTCACTTCGCCCCAAAAAAATTCATTGAGTTTCTGGTTTTCCAAAAGATTTGGTTTTGGTTTTGCTTTAGATTGGAGTAAAATTGTCTGATTCTGTGAAAATCTGCATTTACACATAAGCTAGGGTGGAGTTCAAGAGTTCACCAGGACCTCCCTTTGGTATATTCTAGCTCTTCAGTTTGCATCCTGGCTTTGAGAAGCTTTTGACTTTTAATCATAGAATCATAGATTCGTTTGGATTGAAAGGGACTTCAAAGCCTCTCCAGTTCTACCCCCTGCCATAGACAGGGACACCTCCCACTGGATCAGGAGGCTCCAAACCCCATCCAACCTGGCCTTGAACACCTCCAGGGATGGAGCAGCCACCACTGCTCTGGGAAACCTGGCCAGGGCCTCCCCACCCTCACAGCAAAATATTTCTGCCTAAGATCTCATCTCAGTCTCCCCTTTTTCAGCTGAAACCTCTTCCCCCTCACACTATCCCTGCATTCCCTGATCAAGAGCCCCTCCCCAGCTTTCCTGGAGCCCTCAATCCCACTCTCCATGGCTGCAACAAAGATCTCAAAAATCACTGTTCCCAATCCCAACCCCAACCCCTGAGGAACACCAGAATGCTTGAATTTCACGTATTGTACTAAAATCCGCAGCTTTTTCCAATCGAGGATGCTGGAGACCTGAGGAGATGCAGTAGAAAAGTGGAATGAGTATGCTTTGACCCTGGAGCTGGGAAAGGAACTGTCTGTGCTCGGGAGCACAGCTCCCAGGTACACCTGTGCATGAGCCATACCCCTCACACCTGAACTCAGCAGTAGGGTCCCTGCCAGAGCTCTTCCTGTCCTGCACCCTGTGTTCCAGGAGTGACGCTGGGAACCGAGGGAGGAGCAAGGGAAGGAAACATTTATCAACCCAGGTTTATATTTCTACAGTCCAGGTGCACGCAGTCAAGCAAGGAATAAAATACAGGTTTCAACATGCAAGTCACTGCTTTTGCCTACTTAGATATCTTCCTGATAGCAAGATTGATGGCTCTCTGGCAGAGATGATTTCTCACTGTTGACGATAATGGGACTCTAGATGATTACTCAGATGGAGACATCTCTACTCTGCATCAGTGTCTGGACAGATGAATCCTGCCAGGGCCCCAATCACTCTGACACACGCCCGTACACCTCAGGGAGCACTCTGCCCCACATGATTAATGGTTCAGCATGTTGAATGGTTCCAGCTTGGACAAGGCTATGAGCAACCTAATTTAGTAGAAAAGTGTCCCTGCGCATGGCAGGGAGGTTGGAAATGGATGGGCTTTTCCAACCCAAACCATTCTATGATTCTATGTTGGATGAGTTCAGGAGGATGAGGTCCTGTCCTTCTTCCTGCCCAGCCCAGTGTAGGTTGTGCCCATCCAGCCTATAGCCCTTTCTCCAGTCCAAGGAGTTCTGGGTTTCCATCCCAGGTCCAAAGCAAGCCAGGTGAGCAGCTATGGAGTAAATCAGCTTAAAAACAGCTCCCCCAAGATGAAACAATTCACTTCTTCTCAGTGAAAGTGTTTCATTTGGCATTTTAACCCAATATGAACTGTTTTGCTTTACCAAAGCCTCTGTAAAGTTGTGGCTTGGGGTCAGCCTCAAACAATTATTTTTTTCTGGATCACTGGCCAAATCAGGAAAACAATTACTCACCTATCTCAGCTCGTGACAATCAGACAAGGCAGCCTTGCCCTCCATTTGCACAAACAGCAGAAGGGAGGCAAGAGATCTGAGCCATCACTAACAGACACAATGCTGCCAGCTCCTGCCTTCCAGGGCCCAGCAAAACAAGTGATTTTACAGGAAGGAGCAAAGTAAATTATTTCTTGAGCTCCTTTCCCTGGAGCAGTGAGGGATGGGGCTGTGATTCAGAGAATGCACGTGGCTTGTAAATTCATGGAAAAGTGTGCTTTGGTGCAGAGGTTAGCAAAGACAAATGAAAGGCAAGCAAACCCAGGCTTCCCAGCCCTCATTGATGTTTCTAGGAAAGTGAATGTAAGCCTCAGAGCAAGCATGAGCTGAAGGAGAGTCCAACACCTCTATCAAGTGCTGTTTCCAATTAGACATATTAGAGAAGTGATCTAATAAGGACTGATTCTGGCCCAAAGCTGTTGATGATTAAATATTTGCCGTTTCTTAGAGGAGACCTGGTGATTTTTTTAGTAAATGCACTGGAGAACAGCTGTACTCTTGTTGCTGCTGTTCCTTTCAGTAAATTAGTGCACATAAATGAGAGAAATTCAGAAAACAAGAAGAAAATGCATTGCAAGTTCAGTGTGGTAAAGGAAAAATGCTTTCAAGGCTGTTATCTATGGGTTCGTGTCTTCTCTCTAACAAACCTCACAGCCCCCCCTTCATGCAAGGGGATTCACGGGATCATAGAATCATCATAGAATCATAGAATGGTTTCAGTTGGAAGGGACCTCAAAACCCACCCAGTTCCAACCCCATGCCATGGGCAGGGACACCTCCCACTGGGTCAGGAGGCTCAAAGCCCCATCCAGCCTGGCCTTGAACACCCCCAGGGATGGGGCAGCCACCACTGCTCTGGGGAACCTGGGCCAGGGCCTCCCCACCCTCACAGCAAAACATTTCTCCCTAAGATTTCATCTCAAAATCCCCTCTTTCAGCTTAAATCTTGACCTTTTTTTGCCTTGACTTTTACACCCAGGATCAGCAACTGATTAGTCACTGTTTGTGAGATGGTGCACGCTGCCTGTGGGAAGCAGGGGATATCTGGGACTTGGAGTTAAGACAAGCACACAGCCTGACATCCCACACAGCTTGACCTTGCTATTTTTGCCTGAAATGTGAACTTGCGCCTTAACATTCCCCTCCTTCTTTGAGCAGACTGAAGGTTTGGGGTTCACTAAGGCAAGACTCAAAAAATTGTGTGTGTTGGACATGCCTCTGGGTGCAATACAGGAGCTCCCATTCCAAATTTCAGTCGTAAAATGCCATCTCAGGCTGCTACCTAAGAGATCTGCTGCTCTGGACTTTGTGCAGTCGCAGGGCTCTGGGTTTCTATGCAAGATCCATCCATTCCAACACAGACTCCACAGTGCACAGCTTCAGCATGTCTGGTTTTTTTTAATGGTTCTAGCAAAAAACCCAGCACTTCTTTAACAGACAACGCTATCATAAATCGCAGTCTGTGCGTCATTTTCAGACGCAGTCTCCCATGCCTGCAATTTCCTACCACGGGATCTTGATCTGTCCTTATCTGCAAAATTAGACACTGTTTTGCTATCAGTAGTCTGCACCTTATGGGTGGATTTTTATGCTGTGACTGGTATTCATAAACTTCACTTTAATAAACTGACAGAGGGAGCTCCTTCTGTTTGTTGCACTCAAGCAAGTTTTCCAAAACTTGACTCATCCTTACAAGTCTTTGTCTACCTTTTCTGGCTTGACAACTTACTTTAACTATGTGGATATCAGATATTGACACAGTAGTTTATCTTGCTCTCCCTAATATTTTATGCAGAAGTCAAACCACCTCTTTCTATCCAGTGAGCATTTCCCCATGAATGAATTTTTGACTTTGCTTTATGTTAGAGTGAGCTTCCATTATGTGGATATCTCAAATGATCTCCAAGTCATGTTGGGGGTCATGGCTTTACCATTTCTCAGCCAGGAGAAGAGAAGGCTCTGAGGAGATATTCGAGCAGCCTCCCAGTACTGAAAGGGGCTCCAGAAAAGCTGGCGGGGGTCTTGATCAGAGAGTGAAGGGATAGGATGAGAGGAACAGTTTTCAGCTGAAAGAAGGGAGATTGAAATGAGATTTTAGGAAGAAATACTTTGCTGTGAGGGTGGGGAAGCCCTGGCCCAGGTTGTCCAGAGAAGTGGTGGCTGCCCCATCCTTGGGGGTGTTCAAGGCCAGGTTGGATGGGGCTTTGAGTCCCCTGATCCAGTGGGAGGTGTCCCTGCCCATGGCAGGGGGTGGAACTGGATGGACTTTGAGGTCCCTTCCAAGCCAAACCATTCCCTGATTCTGTATCACAAGTATGATGTGTGCAGGCTGTACCTTGATTTAAGTCCTTGTGTCTAATGGGATAAGATGTGTATCCTCCACTTGAGCTTACCTTACCATGTGAGCAGGATTGGCCCTTTACCTGCCACCTCCCCATTTTGTACAACATTGCAGCTCAGCTGTGAATGTTTTGGGGTTGAAGGCATCCCCCAGTAGAAGAGCCAGGCTGGTGGGCAGCTCGCTCTGCTGAGACCATGCAGTCTGGGTGGGTGCTTTCTCCCTGCCACACCAGAGTGGAAAGGAGTGACCGCCTCACCTGCATCCTCATCAAGACAAGAGGAAGATTTCAAGCAATTCTTGAGCGCTTTGAGAAAGAACTTCTAGCTGCTGCATAATCCTTCTTTTTTTTCTCTGCTGCCCTTATGTTTTCCAGCGTCAGTGAAGCGTGGCTTTTGCCAGGGTTCTGTATTCTTCCCTTGTCAGCAGAGAAGAGCAAGTTACAGAACACCTAGCCAGTTTACTCACTGCTTCCCAGACTTCTGGAGGAGGACTGAGCTGCTTGACAGCTAAAAATTTACACCCAGCCCTCGGTGCTGCAATCTGGCACTTACGGTGCTCGCAGAGAGCAGTTCTCTCCCTGTAATGAAGCGATCAGAGCCTCAGTGTGGGCTCTCTCTGCTCTTCATCCAAACCAGGGTGGACAGGGCTGCTGTGTTTGCCTCATCCCTCTGCAGGTGGGAGATTTGGACACCGTACAAAAATGTGTCCAGCAGCTGGAGAAAGATGCACCAGAGGAATTTCTAGCTCTGCTCCGAATGGGATAGCAAGACAGGCTGTGCAGCAGAAAACATTTTGCAGCTTGCTGAGTGCATCACCACCGAGGCATGATTAATGAGGGCCCAGCTGCAATGGGACAGACACGTGGCTCAGGTGGACACAAAACCACCAAAAAAGTGCATATCCGCCAGGCCTTTCGAATTACAGCTTGCAAAATAGCAATATTGGAGCTACCTGAGGGAAGACTTGTGCAAAAACAACAACCCTGGGAAAGAAAAAGCACACAGGGTGAATGGTGGAGCAGCAGGACAGCACCACTCCCTCCAAGTCCATGCGATCCATCACAGCAGCACCATTAACAAGTCCACCTCTTGCAATCAGAACCCAACTTGTGCAGTACTTCAATCAAAATTCTGTCACATTAGTAGAGAAATATGCTTTCAAGACACATATAGACTGCAGAGGGAAATAGAAGCTAACTGGTTTGCAAAAGACCCCACAGCCAAGGCCAAGAACCCGACATGGGCCCCTGATGGGTGAACGACAGGTCAAGCAGCAGCAATAGGCACAAACCCAGTGGTTTATTACTGATCTTATGGGCTCCTCCTGCCTGTTTTTTACCAGTGCAGACCAATGAATGAAGTGGTTGTACAGTTACAAATTCATAACCAGAAGGGGAGTGTTACACTGATCTTCTCTGATCTCCTGCTGATTGCAAAGCAACAGACATCCAGCCCCTTCTTTATGGCTAAAGAACAGATGCTCCAGCAAGATGTTCAGTCTTCACCTAAATGCTATATCTGCACAGAATCCTCTGTGTTTAAAGGCTGTGGGATAAACATATTTCACTAGAGCAGAGCTACTCTCCTTCCACCCTTCGCTACTTTGAGGGCCCTTGCTGTGCGCCCATGGTGCCCACAGAGCCTCATCAGCACTGGCACAGGGAGGATTTACACTGTGCCCTTGCAGCCCAGAAAGCCAACCGTGTCCTGGTCTTCATCTAAAGCAGAGGGACCAGCAGGGCCAGGGAGGGGATTCTGCCCCTCTGCTCCACTCTGGTGAGATCCCACCTGGAGCCCTGTGTCCACTTCTGAAGTCCTCAGCACAGGAAGGATGTGGAGCTGTTGGAGCAAGTCCAGAGGAGGCCACAGAGATGATCCAAGGGCTGGAGCATCTCCTGTTCGAGGACAGGCTGAGAGAGCTGGGGTTGTTCAGCCTGGAGAAGAGAAGGCTCCAGGGGGACATCAGAGCAGCCTCCCAGTACTGAAAGGGGCTCCAGGAAAGCTGGGGAGGGGCTCTTGATCAGGGAGTGCAGGGACAGGGTGAGGGGAATGGCTTTAAACTAAGGAAGGGAAGATTTAGACTGGATATAAGGAGAAAATTCATTATAATGAGGGTGGGGAGGCCCTGGCATAGGCTGCCCATGGAGGTGATGGAGGTCCCGTCCCTGGAGGTGTTCAAGACCAGGTTGGATGGGGCTCTAAACAACCTGATCTGGTTGAAGATGTTGCCCATGGAGGGGAACTGAACTGGATGACCTGTAATGTTCCATTCTCCACCGTGTGTGCTAAAGATGCCCCAACACCCTCAGTGTTTATGCAGCCAGAAGTATTTCTGCAGGGAACCACTGTTGTGCCATTTACACTGGGATTTTCTCATGTCCTGTGATTTCTAAAAAAAAAAGAATTATTTCAGTGGCTTTCAGCTCCCAACCCTCCAAACACAAATATCGTATCACGAGCGTGCCTAATTCACATGAATAATTTATGCAAAATAATAAGTTCCTGATACCAATAAACAGAATAAATACAGCTCCCAGAGACCACATTAAAAATGAGAATTCATCTTTACACAGATATAAAACTGTTATGATCAAGTAAGGGGAGAAATAATCTCCATCAATAACACTTCCTTATTTCCTCATTGTTTTATTTGCCCAGTGCTACATCTCCGTGCAGCACACAATCCATCCCGCTGTCCTGGGGATGCCTGTGAAGCTATTCCAGCAGGTATTAGATTAATCATTTCTCATCACCAGACAGACATTTTTGGAGGCTTTTCTTGTTTCGCTTGCAACTTTAGATCACTTTTAGCAACAAGCAGAGTCGAATCTGAACATATTTTCCCCTGCAGATACTGAGCCACAGTCTTATTTATAAAATACATATTTTCACTGCTGGTTTCATAGTGGCATTCACTGCACATGATATAAAATGCTATTATTGGACACCAGTAGCATATTTGAATTCTGGAGCTAAAAGTCAGTGTAAAACACTCCATGTCACTGGGTGTTTGCTTTGATCTTTGCTGATGTATTTTCCATTCATGTCCACATCAACTTTTCCCATTAGTTCCCAACTTGGAAAGTGTCCCTGCCCATGGCAGGGGTTGGAACTGGATGATCTTTAAGGTCCCTCTCAACACAAATCGTTCCATGAGTCTATGATTTTATCTATGATTGTACCATTTTATAGTTCACTGACGGGTTTGAGAGTTCAACACAAATATTTTGATGCCCCATCTACTTAGCAGTGTTACTTTTATGACTGTATTTTGTGGACAACCCTAATATCCTACCTTTCACATAGAAACACTTTTTAAATGGATGGAGGTAATAATCCTTTACTGGTTGACTCCTGTTTTCTCCCATTGTTTACCTGATTTTCTAATTTACTTAGCAGCTCTAAAGAGCGGGGTCAGTGCAACAATCACCTAAAAACCTGTACTTTATTCTGACAGCAATTTGGGATATCAGTAAATAGAATTCTGTGCAACTTTTTAGACTTCTTCCCATGATTCAACTTGCCCAGATTACAGCAAGGATGATATTCAGCTGCATTTACTAAGCAGCACAAGTTAGCTCCCTCCGTGGGAATCTCTCTCATGCTCAGCATGGAAAACAGCAGGTCCCTTTGGAGGGCAAACACCTACCTCTGCAACTCTTAATTGCAACAGTTAATTGTTGGGCTGGAAGTGCTGGCTGACTGCAAACAGGAGCTGTAGGTGATTAAGGGAAGATGAAAAGAGAACAAAAGCAGCAGCCAAGTGCAAAACCTGGGTGATCTGGGGGGCAAAGCAGTGGGGATGGGCAGCCTGAGGCCACAGCAGGTCCCTGCAGGAGGGCCAGTCCAAGCATTTGGAAAGGCAGCAACTTATGCGTGGAGTAGCAAAGAGCTTTGGAGTTGTTCAGCCTGGAGAAGGGAAGGCTGTGGGGAGACTTTAGAACACCCTCCCAGTACTCAAAGGTGCTCCAGGAAAGCTGGGGAGGGAGGGGCTTATGATCAGGGATTGCAGGGATAGGATGAGGGGGATGCTTTTCAGCTGAAGGAGGGGAGACTGAGATGAGATCTTAGGAAAAAATATTTTGCTGTGAGGGTGGGGAGGCCCTGGCCCAGGTTGTCCAGAGAAGTGGTGGCTGCCCCATCCCTGGAGGTGTTCAAGGCCAGGCTGGATGGGGCTTGGAGTCTCCTGATCCAGTGGGAGGTGTCCCTGCCCGTTGCAGGGGGGTTGGAACTGGATGGGCTTTGAGGTCCCTTCTGACCCAAACCATTCCATGGTTCTGTGATTCACAAAGAACGCTACCCTTTGGAAAAGGTTTGATTTTCTCACGTGCTGTGAGCTGGGAAGTCAATTTCCACAAGGGAGAAGCTGAGTTTTCTCCATTCTTACACTTTTTTATGTGCCCAAAAAGCAGAAAAATCCACACAACTAAATGCACTTTCAAGGTCTTGTAAAGAAGTTCTGTTTCTCAAACATTTTACTTAAAAATAGAAGCAGAGAATGAAAAAAGTAATTGAAAATTATTGTCAGTCCTCCAAAAGCAATTTCCTTCAGAGAAACTTTGTTTCCTGGAAAAAGAAAAGATACTTATTGTTGGAATATTTTTGTGCTACTCCAATTAACAGCATGCAGAGAAATACTCTTCTGTCTGATTATAGGACAAATCCAGCCAAATGCACACGTATTATTTTTATCACATTCCTTTGGCATGAGAGATGGGCTTTTTCTGTGCTCTAGCAGATCTACTGTCAATGCTTAAAAATCCCAATCGTGATTTTCCTGGGTGAAGCATATTTATGACCCAGCTCAACACAGAAGAGTTGTTCTCCTTAGACATTTGCTGATACCACCACTTTTCTTGGCATACTTAGCAGATAGGTTTAACGACTCCTGCCACAAATCTGCCCACCCCTATATAATTCCTTCCTATATCCCACCTTTTCTAGACAGAGGTTTCACCACGCAGCCTGGAAACAGAGCTGGCAGAAGCTTTGATCTTTAAAATACCAGCTGGTATTTGCAGTTTGGCCTTGAGTTTGTCCAGACTAACTTTGATATCTGGATATTTTTATCTTAAATTAGGTACCAGGATGGTTCATATGGTTGTCCTCTGGAAGTCTCTAGTGCTCTGGGTTCCTCTGCAAGCAGAACCCCAAATTTGGGAAGCTCCTTTTAATTTCTCAGCTTGTCAGCAGTGCTATGAGTATCATAGAATCATGGAATGGTTTGGGTTGTAAGGGACCTCAAAGCCCATCCAGTTCCAATGCCCCCTGCCACAGGCAGAGACACCTCCCACTGGATCAGGAGGCACAAAGCCACATCCAGCTTGGCCTTGAACACCTCCAGGGATGGGGCAGCCACCACTGCTCTGGGCAACCTGGGCCAGGGCCTCCCCACCCTCACAGCAAAATATTTTTTCGTAAGATCTCATCTCAATCTCCCCTCTTTCAGCTGAAAACCCTTCCCTCTCATCCTATCCCTGCACTCCATGATCAAAAGGCCCTCCCCAGCTTTCCTGGAGCCCCTTTCAATACTGGATGGAGATCAGTGCTCTGTGCCCATGTGTATCTATTTAAGTGCAAGATGTGAACAGAGGACAGTCCTTGTCTCTGGACTGTCCCCCTACCTGAACATGGGCCTCTACACCAGATTGAATATCAAGCATACATTCCCTCCTGGGATTTGGTTTGTGCCAGAATTCAAAGCAGCTTTTCTTTCTCCACGAAAGCACGATCAAAGCCTCCTTCCCTTGAGTGATTCCAGCAAAATTCCTCATCAAAAGCAAAGGGAAAAAACTCGTATTTGCCTGTGGTTGTCTTCTAAATAAATCCCCCTGTCTCAGGGGGCTCGGGGCTGCTGTGCCCCTCCCAATCATCCTCAGTGTTGCTGGTACGATTCTTCTTTCCCCTTCAACACCTTTGGAAATAAATCCTCCAATTGTAGGAATTTGAGGTGTTTTACATCTGCTTATCTTCCTTCTGATCTGAGGGTTGGTACAACATTTCAGCTCCCTCTTTAGCCCTCGTTAGTTCTGCACAGATCACTGAGAAAAGTCTCCTTGCAGAGCTTTGCCTCTGAAGCCAGCCTGGCACCGGTGCCCCAGTGAAAGCATTTCCACCTTCCTCTTCTCTGGCCTCCACTCCCTTTATTTATCTCAGCAGTTGCAAAGGGTCTCATATGTTTGTTTTATTAAGCAACCTGTGGCTGCAGCCAGAGCCTGTTCCTCCTGTACATCTGTACATAAAGGAGGTTACATTGCCTCTAAGATCTGCACAGGCAGTTCCTGTAAAACAGGAGGTTTCTGTGGAATTCTCTCTTTCGGAGGCGTTTGCACTGTTTCCTTCCAGGCACCTGTCTGTGCTGAAGAGGTGAGAGAGCACTTTAGGGGCAGGAACTGATATTTCCATTCACCATGAATCTTCATGATACACCGAGGGACATTACTAGAGTCACCTGCATCTACTCAATCTGACCATGAGCCAGCAGTGCCCTGGCAGCCAAGAGGGCAACTGTGTCCTGGGGGGCATCCAGCATGGCATTGCCAGCCCAGAGAGGGAGGGCTTTGTCCTGCTCTGCTCTGCACTGGGGCAGCCTCACCTTGAGCACTGGGGACAGTTCTGGGCACTGCCCTTGCCCTGTTCCAGAGCATGCACTGTCACATGGTCCATCACCAAACACCCCCTCCACCACCATATGGCAAGGATTTGGCGGTTGAAGTCACAGGGTCATAGAATCATGGAATCACTGGGGTTGCAAAAGCCCTCTAAGCTCATCTAGTCCAACCCCATCATGCCTGCTAAGCCACGTCCCTAAGTGCCCAGGAAGGCTTCATAACCCCAACAGCAAGGGCAACGCTGTGTTATCCAAAGCAGAGGGGCAGCAGTGAGGCTGAGACACTCAGCAAACCTTCAGATCTATCTGCTTACAGCACATGGCCATTGCCAGCCCACCAGTAACACCAGTTATGATGCTCAGGGAGACAACAGTAATCCCACAGCATCAATATCCCTTGGCATTCATGAAGCAGAGAGTATCAAAGGAAGAGCATCTTTCTACCAGTTCCGTCAGTGGCTTATATAAAAGTTAAAATTACCTTCTCTACCCTGTCCTGGATCCTCTTAAATCCTCCTGGGAATGACAGGCAGCATGCTCACCTTCTGCAGATCCCTGTTAGAGCTGGTGCCTTCAACAGCTCGTGTCTGCCCTGCACCAACCCAGCTAACACTCATCTGCCTGTGTGAAAACACATTTTAATTGAGCAGCTCTGCTCACCCAGGAATTTAGCTAAGTCTCTAAAGTTGCTCGCTTTTATCTGCCTGTGCCATCCTGCCAGTCTGGATGTTATCTGCAAGTTTTAGATTTATTTTTAGATAATTGATAGAAATGTTGATAAGTACAAAGGCTTTGCTGTTTCCTTGAGATCCTGACAGAAACGTCCCCATTCAATGACAGTTTTGTGTTGATTCCTAGTGTTTTGTAGTCTGTTGTCACTTCCCAACCCATTTAACATGGATTAGGTAACGCCCAAATCTAATGTTTAAAAACAGAATATGATGTCAGATCCCTTGCAGAAGCCTTTGATAGGTTATATCTGTCAGCTTCACGCTGAGGGAGGCTGCGGTGCCACGATGCCCAGCTATTTTGTCAGTGTGTCCTGCTTTGTGCCTACCATACACAATGGTCCTTGATCCTCAGGACCAAACAGCACAGATGGAAAAGTCAGACTTCAAGGTCATAGAATCATGGAATGTCTTGAGTTGGAAGTGACCCACAAGGACCATCGATTCCAATCCCTGCCAGCTCCTCCAGCTGAGGTCCAGGAATCTCAGTCTAAACAGGAATGTGCTCTCCTCTGAGGAGAAGCAGAGCTCTTTTATTCCCAGTCCATGCCCCTCTGGAAAAGGAAGTCTCACGGTACTCCAGCACCAACACAACATTTCTGCAAGGTTTTGCCCCCCTCCCCACTCTTGCTGTCCTGCACACCCACCGGGGTGTTGGGATGAAGGTAGCTCTGGTGTTCTCCCTCTGGTAGCCTTGTCTGAGCTCCTTGTAATTAATTCTCCCTCCTGTCCACTCTTTAAAGGTGTAAACACTGGGCTGTAAGAGTTCTTGGCAGCAGCCCAGGAGCTGCTCGTTGTGTCAGGATGCAACAGTGGGAAGTTTTATCGGGTTTTTTTATCACCAAGCTCAGCTACAAACAAACCTTTAATTAATTCCTCCACAAAGTTCTGCTGAGCTCATGGCCTCCAATTCTTCTGGGACACTAATTAACCTGAGCCTCTCCCTTCCATGCTCCTTGCTCAGGATTGTCAGTTTTCACTTGTTGAATCTCAATGCCTCTCACTGCTGTAACAATCTGCTTTTTTCAGCCTCTCACCCCCAGTGCCCAGGCTACGTTTCTTTTTTGCCTATATGAGCTCATGCTACAGCTGCTTGAAAAAACAGCTCAGTTCACACTTCTTTGCAGAAAAAGAAAAATGAATTTTTGCAAATTTTCCCCTTTGCGTTGGAGAAGGAAACCGCCCAGGAATTGCAGTTTTCCACTAAAATTTTCAGTTTTCACAAAATGTCATGTTTTCCTTTTTCTCTGAAAACTGAAGCACTGTGGAACCTGTTCTTGTTTCAATGTTTTCAGAAAATCATGGAATGGTTTCAGTTGGAAGGGGCCTCAAAGCTCATCCAGTTCCAACGCTCCCCTGCCATGGACAGGGACACCTCCCACTGGACCAAGGGGCTCAAAGCCCCACCCAACCTGGCCTTGAACACCACGTCTGCACCGTTTTTGAACCTCTCCATGGATGGAGACTCCATCACTGCCCTGGGAAGCCTCTGCCAAGGATTCACCACTCTCTCAGTAAAGGCATTTTTTCCAAATATCCAATCTAAACCTTCCTGGTGCAACTTGAGATCATTTCCTCTTGTACCATTTCTTGTCACTTGGGAGAAGAGCCCAGCATCCACCTCACCACAACCTCCTTTCCAGGAGCTGCAGAGAGCGATGAGGTCTCCCCTCAGCCTCCTTTTCTCCAGACTAAAGAGCCCCAGGTCCCTCAGCCACTCCCAGAACCTCTGTTCTCCAGACCCTTCCTGGACTCCATTCCCTTCTCCAGACGTGCTCCAGCTCCTCAATGTCCTTCTTGGAGTGAGGGGCCCAAAACTGAAGAGCACAGAGTTCTATGTGTCTTCATTACTCTTGTGACACAGGGATTTGTGACTCTGCTGACCCCTGTGCCTTGGCTGGGTTTTTGCTGATGCAGGTTAAGGCAAAAAATGAAAAATGCCCCAATGTAGTATCTTGCCTGCCCAGCAGCATGGTCCTGGGTCTCAGGGTACAAAGCACCCTTCCAGGGACTGGTTCCTGTGGCCAACACAGCACCAGGTCTTTGTTCCTGCAGATGCTCCTCCTCAGGGCAGAAGCAGCCAAATGGTCCCCTCAGGTAGCCTGCAGTTCCCCTCCAAAAAAAGAAACAGGAGACATCACCTCCGAGTGCAGGTGCCCAGCTCTCAAGTGGGCTAACACAAGGAAAAACAGACCTGGAGGAGGGACAAGGGGGAGGACAGACTTAAAATAAGATTGTTGGGGAAAGCAAAAGAAGGAAAAAAAACACCCCACCACAAAACCTCTCAAACTCGTCTGCTCTGCAAACGTGTGAGCTTCTCTGAGGCTGCAGAGCTGACAAAGAAGGAGCTCCAGGGAATGGGTCCAGGGAGGGGGCCTCCATGGAGATGAAAAATCCTCGCAGAACAGCAAAGGCCCTGCAGGGATGGAGATGGATGCCAGTTATCCCATCGCAGCACATTAGTGCACTTGGTTTCGATATTATTATCCTCCTGTTGCTCGAGCCATTAAAAACTATCTCGAAATAGCTCGGCATGGTGATTTACTAATTGAGTTAACTTGGCTGCAGTGGCTCTGGTGCTGAAGGATGTGGTTTATGATTAGATAAGACCATTGCCCCTTTCGAAATGAACAGCACATTAAGAGGTTTTTCTACGTCACGCCAGGCTGCTCAGTGCTCTGCCAGGCACGGCACCGCCCAGGGCCCCAGCCCAAGGCACAGTCATCGCAGCTAATGAAGGGCTGAGCTTTCCTTCCCCCTGACAAGGCACAGAGCCTGAGGAAAACGCAGGAGCATCTTCAAGATGGAATCAGTCTCTTCTGCTTCAGGGTCCACAGGAGACCAGCTCGGGCTGCTTGGACTTTCCAGGTCCTACTGCACAGGTAGTGAAGGAGGATTCCCTTTGATCCCAAGGAGGCACTTGCTCAGTTGTCCCCACAAGTCAAAATCTTGCATGTAGACCTCAGTTCAAAGCACATCGATGCTGTGGCATGGTGGTCTTTTGCCCAATTCCTATAGGCATTCAAGGCCAGGTTGGATGGGGCTTTGAGCCCCCTGATCCAGTGGGATGTGTCCATACCCATGGCAGGGGGATGGATCTGGATGAGCTTTAAGGTTCCTTGCAAACCAAACCATTCCACGATTCTTTCAGGGCAAATCCCACTGGCCCCTCCTCTGCATTCTTCTTGCTGTCTCTCCCCGAGATTGGCCAGCCCCAGGCTGACCCGGGCCAAACCGATTGTTCCAGAAGCAGCAAATGCTGGGTTGGACCTTTCCTCACTCGGACACATCTCTGATGCCTTTCTCAGGTTGTTGAGAGGCAGCACGGACCCACAAACCCACGCCAGGGAGAAGCTGGCAGCTCCAGCCTGGCTCGGTGCACAGAGCTCCTGGTGTGTCCACAGGAGAGCTGACAGAGGAGATGGATCTCATTGCCCTTCCATGCAGGTACCTATAGAGTCATGTGAGCAAGTTCTTCAGTTCACATGGGTTCCAGACTCCTTGATTGTCTGCACCAGCTAGCATTGGTGAGCATTTATCTCAGCTTTGTTGAATCTTCCCTTGGCAGGAAGACACAAGGCTTCATGGGGCTTAGTCACAGCAACTAGGAGAGCAACCTACAAGCAAGATTTGTGCCTCTGAGGGCCTACCAAGCCTCAAGAGCTTCACTACTCCATAGAGTCAGCCCAAGGGGACAATAGGATGGCAGACTACTGGTGTGCTTGTTCAGGTCTGCCCCAGTGTTTCTCAAACCCTCCATCTGAGATTGACCAATAATTTGAGGCAAACCTCAGCATAAAGGGATCCTTCTTCCCTCAGTGCTGCTGAGGCACAGACCTTTGCATGCCCCACTACCACAAAGCAGTGGCCAAGTGAACTGCAAGGGCCAGGCACGGGTGAAAGCAAAGCTGGCAAAGGGCTGAAGAACTGACAACTGCAGCCGGGGTCCAGGAGCCACCGTTCCACCAAAGTGCCTTCAGCCACGGAGGTGCACTCAAGAAGATCTCCCACCGTTGAGCAGAGCCTGTGTCACACTTGCATTGTTGCACAGAGGTGCCTGAATCTGCCTGCTCCAAGCATGGAGGGGAGCTGCAACACATCAGAGGAGACAAAGCTGCTGTCCTCGCAGCTCAAGCACCAGCCAAGCGGGTGGACTGGAACATGAAACAAGATCCCATTTAACAAGAAGCCTGAAAGTTTTTAACAACTGAAATCATCTCGGATGGAGCCTGGATCCCCCCTGTCAGCTGAGAGCTTCAATTGGCAGCCAGATGAGTACCTGTCAGGGCTGGGCTGGAGTCATTAGGAAGATCAGAGTCCTGGTAGAACAGCGGGAGGCTGGACGAGATGACCTAATTTACGTCCCTTCTAGCTCAAAAAAGCCTGTGATGTATTTTTAATGAAGCACACACAATAAACTCCTAACATAATATTAGAGGTTCACTTCAAAGCTCAACTAGGCAGAGAAATCAAGGTGAAAGTTTCTGAATTCATCATTATTATGTGTCACTCAGCTTCTCTATGACAACCCTGTGGTGCACCAGATGCTTCCTTTCCAGTCTTTGGTACATGGTTTGGAGCCCCTTTTCCTCTTCATCTTTTTCCAGCAAACCAGAAGTATAAAGCTTGGCTGGACACCCTTTGTACCTATAAAAATTGTTCCAGCTCCACAAAAGCAATAAAACTCTGGAGAAGGCTGGGGTTATACCTCAAACCACACATAATAAAGTTAAACAATCCTATGCATTTTCCACCACCACCCCTAACTCATAGGAATTGGGTGTGCATATGAACACATTCCCAGACATCCTTGTCTGGGAGGCTTCAAGTTGGTACCTCTTCAATGGACTTCATCCCCACCAGCCTCATCCCCACAGCCCCAGCAAGGTCAGTCCAGCAGCATGGGAGTGAGGAGCCAAAAAAAAGGGCATTTAGAATCATGGAATCGCTTGGTGGGAAAAGACCTTTGAGATGATTGAGTCCAACCATACTTGTCCACTACTAAAACAGATTCCCAAGCACCTCATCTGCCTGTCTTTTAAACGTGTCCAGGGATGGGGACTCAGGCACTTTCCTGGGAAGCCTCTGCCAGGGCCTGAGGACCCTTTCTGTGAAGAAATATTTCCTGATGTCTAAACTGAACCCCACCTGGAGCAACCTGAGGCCAATTCCGCTTGTACCAACACTCGTTACTTGGGAGAAAAGACCAACAACCACCTCATTACAACCTCCTTTCCAGGAGCTGCAGAGAGCATTGAGGTCTCCCCTCAGCCTCTTTTCCTTCAGGCTAAACAGCCCTCGGTTCTCAGCTGCCTCTCATAAGACTTTTTCTCTAACCCCTTCATCAACTTTGTTCCCCTTCTCTGGACACGCTCCAGCCCCTCAATGTCCTTCTCGGAGTGAGGGGCCCAAAACTGAACCTAGGACTCGAGGTGTTAACCAACAAAAGAATTCAGTAGTCTTGCTTGGAAACCTTCTTAAAATGTCAGCTTTTAGTGCAAATGGGAACATTTAGTCCCAGAGTCTTGAAGTCAACTTGAAATGCGCGTGGATGTCTGACCCCGTCAGGTGAGGATGGTGCCTGCTATCCAGCCATGTGCATCCAGTTTGAGCTCCATCTCTAATTGTCATGCAGAAAGAGACTGAGCCTTCCAGGTGACTCAGTGGAGGGGAGGATGGAGACAGCTAATGAATGAGCAACAGTGATTGATCCTCATCTCAGTGTCAGGACTTTGAATGGCTGTTTCTCAAGAAACAAGGCAATGTCACTGGGATTTGTAAGCACTTGTAACTATTACATAAAGCCTTTTGACTAAGAATTGCATAAAATAACTTTCCGAGATCGCTGCTCTCTGAGTGTGTTGATACAACTACTGGCTCTTCTTGACATTTCTGCAAACAGCTAATAAATATTCCATGGGAGCAGCTGCTGCCACTGTTGTTGTAGTCTGAATAGAAACACTGGGCAGAAAAGAGCAGCTCTGCTGTTCTCTAGCAAGTGCTCAGCTCAACAAGAGTCCTCACTCAGCCCACTCCAGGGCTTTGCTCCAGTGAAACAAAAAAGCAGGTGAGTGTTCTGCCCTTCTCTTGCTGAAGGAAAAGCTTGGATGTGTGTAAAAACCCAGCACAGTCACCTCCCACCACCCCCTCCACATCCAGATTCGTGCTGGGACGGGTGAAATTACTCACCTAAGCGTGTGACACTGCTGGAAACTGCAGCTCTGCACTCACTGGTGCTTTACCCAGAGGCCAAACAGAGTTCCTCAAGCAAGGCAGGGCAGCAATGGCGAGGTCTGAGGGGCTGGAGGTCACAGCTCCATGTGTATTTGGGGACTCTCCATGGTGGGGGCTGTAAAAGCAAGATGTTGTGCCACTCCTCCAGACATAGACACATTAGTGCATAACGTGCCCTCCTGCTCCTGGGCAGCAGGGATGATCCTCAGCCTTTTGGGGTGATGGGAGGGATCCCTCAGCAGCCCTGGCAGAGGGAGGCTTCTGTGCTCCTGGGCCGCCCCAGCTGTCCATGCCATGAAGTTCCTGGTCTTTCTCTAGAGGTGCTGGATCAAACTGCACTAAAGAGACTTGTGCACAAAGCAGAGAGGGGTTTTACAGCTCAGGCAGCAGCAGACACACAGAGTGAGTTGCAGGAGTGCAGCTTTAAACCCCACTGACCACAACCAACCAATAGGTGCAGCTTTGCTGTTTTAAAATGACACCTGTCCACTCCAATGGAAAAATCCAGCACTCTCTCCTCATACCAGATTTTGCTGTCATTCCCTTTCTGCTTTCAACCCAAATACACCAAAGCAACCACAGAACAACAAATGCAAGCAGGAGCCAGGTGCAACCACACCACCACGAAGGCACCGGGCCGTGAGCAAACCGCTGCCAGCAGACCTGACCCACGAACAGACCACTGCAGAGGGACCCTGACACGAGCAAAGCACTGCAGATGGAGCCACCCACAGCCAATGGGCTGCGAAGAAGCCCAGCCCGTGACTCAGCGCAGCGAGCGCGCCTGTGCCGCTGCCATGCAGGGTGCAGCAGCCTATCAAAAGCTGTGATTTCATCCCAAAAGATGTTACTGTTTTTGTGCTTGATGACAGCTGGGTCTTTTTGGTACCTGCTGACCTAGAACAAGTGTCTCAAACTGTACCGAAGGTGGGTCATTGCAAGGTTTGAAGTGCCTCATCGTTTAGTGAGTGTGCAGAGTATATCAATATTTTCATCGTGCCTTTCCCTTGCCAAGTCTCCATTATCCCTATATATAGATGCCCTGGGAAAAAATTCCATTGAGTCTCACCTGCCTCAGCATTTCCCCATGTGGTGCCCTAGTTATGGCACAAAGCAAAGCGTCTCTAATTAGTGTTTCTGTCCCTAGCCAGATTCAAATGTCTGGGACTGGCTCTATAGGGAAGATCTCTGCCTAAGTGACAGTCCTTGCCCTCACCATGCTTGTCCCCAGACCTCTCCGGAGCTTCCCATCAGCATTCATGACTCCATGGTCCAAAATCATTCCTAAGAAACCTTTCCCTCTCTTGCCTGTTCTCTGTTGCCCTGCCCATCCCCATCTTGCAAGGACTCTGGGGTTTTTTTATGCTTTTCTGATTTTGAGAAGGAGGCAGAATGGCAACAGCTCTTCTCCCTCACTGTTTAATGACAGGGAACTAATCCAGAAACACAATTTTGAATTAGAAAGCCTTCCAGCCTTTATTATTTCGATGCATCGTGTTTGTTTGTAGTAAAACTCAGCAGCTCAGATAATCTTCTCTGTGTCAGAGCAGAGAGATGTGGCAACACCACTTGATCACAAAGTTTAGGACATCCTACTTAGGAGAAGAAACTCAGCCCTGTGGGCTCACAGCTGGGCATTCACCCCATGATCTTCTATGAACTGTTGGGGAAGGATGGGCAGAGATGCCATCTGCCTGCAGCCCAGGCCAGAGTTACCAACAGGTCCTTGTCCTCATGGGCAGGTGACTGCAGGCACTACTGCCAGGAGCAGGTTCCAGTCCCTGGTACTTCACTGCCAGCTCCAGCACTGTTCAGAGTCTCATGAGTCTGGTGTTTCTCTGATGGTTTGCCTGCTTGGAGGAAGAGTGGGGAGACTTCAACCACAAATGAGAAAAATTTGGAAAATTGGTCTCCAAAATCAGTGTGCAGCTAAGCAGAGCTCAATCACCTTCATTAAGAAGCCCCACAGCTTATTTCATCTTGGGGACCTGAGTAGTGTCTTTTAGCATTTGGAGAGTCACAAAGCTGCTGTCTGCTAGACCAGCTTGGGAATAGGAGTCCTCTGTCTCAGCAGAAGTGCAGGAGAGGCCAAGGCAACTTGCATGTCCTCTCACATCCAGCAAAAGAAGGATAAGTGGGGAGGAAAGCAGATGCCACCGAGCATCTAAGTCCTTTCGATTCAACTTCTAGGGTTTCTTCTTGAACCAGACCATTAGCTGGGTTTCTTTCACACTATATCACCCCACTTCTCCTCCCTGGCTTTGATTGAAAAGGTCTTGCTGATGGAAATGGTGTCAAAGCCACAGCATCTCTCTACAAATTTTGATCTCAACGAATCACAGTTATCCATTAAAAAAAAAAAGAAAAAGAAAGCTTTCAAAATCAGTTTGATGAAATGACTTTTACATTCTATGTGCCCATATAAGACGTTGCAACACGACAGCGTGGTCTAGAGAGATGGGAACCCCCGGAGTGAGGCTCAGCATACCTGTATCAGGCACCTCCTTTAGGAGGAGATGGGACAAATCGCCACCAGGGGACACACACTTTCGGATTCCACTTCCCCATCTGTAGGCAGAGGTAGAGTCCTGTCTCCCTGCGCTCTGCAGGAAGATGAGAAGGTGGGTGAAGGGTGTAGAGGATGAATACACTTCACACATTACCATGACAAGAGAGGGCAGAACTGTCTCCTTGGCTAGCTTGGAGCCCAACGTTCCTTACAGATGGACCTGAAAACATGGGAGAAGCATTTCTCTTTTGGCACTGCTCCTGCTTCTTGCAAGGACAAGTGTGGAGTTAGCAGAAAAGGAAAAGAGTGGATCTCCAGAGACAAATGCTGCCAGAGGAACAGGCAAGAACATAATGTCTTTCCACCACTGGTGGAGGGCTGTGGTTTTGCTGCATCTTCAACAGTGGGCACTGCATTATCAAGGGTCTGCATGGTGGTGATGCACGGGGGACACCGTGCTGAGCTGTGCCTGTCTACGCTCTGTGATGGGAAGCACTTTCTCCCCAGAACAGCCTGGACTGTATCTCTCATCCATCCAGAGCCATTCTGGCTTCTCATTGTTGACTTTGTTCATTTG
Organism: Dromococcyx pavoninus; assembly: GCA_033558185.1. Lineage (NCBI taxonomy): Eukaryota > Metazoa > Chordata > Aves > Cuculiformes > Neomorphidae > Dromococcyx > Dromococcyx pavoninus. The sequence goes on along the minus strand of JAUMJL010000224.1, from coordinate 383,340 downwards.
ATTTTGCTCCTGGCATCAAAGATGTGAGCAGAAAATTGACTGTGATGTGCACAGCAAGAAAGGAAAAGAAAGAACCATGAGATTTAGAACAGTCAACAAGAGCCTGGGTAAATCCCATTTAGCTCAGTGATATCCAAGTGTAAACTAAGTCTAGGAATATCTGGAAGACTTGTGCCAACCCCAGCAAAGAATGAAGCAGAAGAAATACTGCCTTCCTTTCAAGCCCTCAAACCCTGCCTGCCCTCACCAACACCAACACTCACTCTTTGACTCTTCCAAACTCCTACAGGTGTTCCTGCGCTCTGCTGCATCCCCTTCTTCAATGATTTGTCATTCCAATGCCCTTCTGATGCCTGTAAACACAGAAATTGGCATCTGGACAGCAGGAAATCTAGGAAATTAGCACAAGGGACTCTTCTGGGCTTGTGGCCAATATGTACTTCTAAGAGCTGCTGAAAGCACAGCAGAGTCGAGCTCTTGAAAGCAGAAAGAGTGTCACTGGGTTGGCATCAAGTGACTCCCAGTCCATTCAGGATAAGTGACAGGAACAGATCAGCAAAGCCAACCACCCTGTCATAGTGATTGGGGCACAGACAAGCCCACATCTCTGTTCATGGCCTTTTTGGTTGCTGTGGGGAAATGACGCAACACCCAGATTTTCTCATTTTTCTTTCTTTTTCTTTTTCTTCAGGTTCATCCTGGGTTTTTTTGCCACCTAATCCAGTTTCCTCATGTCCATCGAGCTGTGGGCACTGATCCAGGCATTTAAACCACAAGACTCACTAACTACTGTGCACAGGAGACGCGTGGTATGCCCTGAGACTATGCCCAAAATGGGAGTTTTCCCAGCAGCCCTTCACAGCATCCAGCAGTTTTCCTTCTGACTTTTCTATGGGCTTTGGAGTGGTGCTGAGCCCATGGCCAAACCAGGTTGACCTGCCCTCTGCTACTCTGTTTCAGCTTCACCTGTAGGTTTGCATCCCTCAAGAGTCTCAATGCTGCTTTTGGATGACTGGGAGAGGAAAAGGCCTTGCTTTGGGTAGGTGGAACCTCAGAAAATCCTTCAGCACTGGGAGGAAGGGGATAAACCTTAGCAAGTATGGGATAAAGAAGCATATAATGTACTGACCACTCACCTCTGCACATAACCTGGACAGCATGCAGGCATCAGGATTCTTAGAACCATAGGATCATAGAATGCTAGGTGGGATCTGGCTGTTGCAGAGGTAGGATGTACCCAGCAACACCCCATGAAGCTGTTGCAGGTGGGCCTCAGAAACTGCCACACTGGCTGCCCAACGTGCAGCAGCACCGTCCCTCTGGGACATGAGCCACCCAAGCATCCTCCCCTGCTTCTTTCCATGGTCGCTGTTCTGTCTTCATGAACCACCAAGTCTAGAGCAAGGCTAGCACTAAGTCATGGCCCTGATGATGTCCTTCACTCCTGGCTTGAGATGGTCCCCCCTTCCTCTACATGTGGTTGTTCTGTGAAACTGAGCACCAGTCCCAGTGTCCCAGTGCTGTGAACCCCAATGATGGTCAGTGGAGCCTGAAGACCCTCAACCTGACTTCTAGTGCATGTTCCCAGGACCTTGGTGCAACCACGACACTACTCTTGCCCTTCTCTGTTCCTCACTGCATGTCACCTGCCCATGAGAGGTTTGTCTGCATGCATAGACCTCAAAAACTCAACAATCTTCATGAAGAGAGGAACACAGAGGGAAATCTATAGTTTAATAGGGAAAAGCAACCTTCTGGCAAAGTCTGCACAACCTTGCCATAACCCAGAGTACATACAGAGTGTGCCATTGGGGGACCATCAGCAGCACAAGGAGCACACAGCTGGACCCAGGCAGGCACTTTATGGCCCGTGTGTGGTATGTGGCACCCACACATCAATGGTTCTATTTCCATAGCATCCTGAGGTTAAGGATGGGGGTCAGACAGAATATGAAGCCATGTGCACAGTGCCCCCACGAAGCACAGGTGGCACAGCCAGCTCTTCAGCACAACCAGCCTTGCCTGAGAGGCAAGACCAGGAGCTGCCTGTTTGGGGAGACACAGCCTGTGAGATAACTACATGCCTGAATGCTGCCCCACTCTGGAATTGCTTTCTGGTTCATTAATAATAGACCTGAATCCAGTTATCTGTGCAGATCAGAAGAAAAACAGCCTTGCTGAACTTCTTTGCATTGCTTACTTAACCTTCTCCTGCCTGCAACCCGGATCCTCAGCTCCAGAATCACAGAATCATAGAATTATTTGGTTAGAAAAGACCTTTGAGATCATCAAGTCCAACCATACCTATCCACTACTAAATCTTAGACCTGAGCACCTCATCTACCCATCTTTTAAACACTTTCAGAGATGATGACTCCACCACCACACCAGGCAGCCCATTCCTGTGCCTGAGAACCCTTTTAGTGAAGGAATTTATCATATTATCCAATCTAAACCTCTCTCGGTTCAACTTAAGGCCTGTCCTGTCACTTGTTTGTTGGCAGAAGAGACCAGCACCCATCTAATCACAACCTCCTTTTAGGTAGCTGTAGTCAATGATAAAGTCTTCCCTCAGCCTCCTCTTCTCCAGGCTAAACAGCCCCAGGTTCCTCAGCCACTCCCAGGACCCCTGGGCTCCAGACCCTTCACCAGCTTTGTTCCCCTTCTTTGGAAGTGCTCCAGCCCTTCAACATCAGGACGTGACTCGACCTTGTTGAACCTCATCCCATTGGTTGCAACTCCTGGATCCAGCCTGTCTAGATCCCTCTGTAGAGCCTCCTTACCCTTAAGAAGATTAACACTTTTGCCCAACCTCAGGAGCAAAACGGCTATGCTCAACTTGTTGGGATTGCTGCCTGACCTTCCTCTGCCTGCAACCTGAGTCCTCAGCTCCAAGAGGCTGCGCTAAAATTCCCTGCTGTTCTGAGCATCCTGAAATATGGATGATGTTGGGCACATGAGGCAGTTTGGAGGGAAACAGGAGCATTAACAGGGCATGTTTCATGCAAGGCAACCCTTTGTTGGCACCAGTTAAAGGTTGTATAACCATGCTGAGTGTGTCTTGGTTATTACTGTCATGTTTAATGCTCAACCTGCCTTTGAATCAGCGATTACTCAACCCCCCTTTAATTTTTCAGCTCTTTAGCTCTTAGCGTGCTTCACCCCTTGCAGATGACAACCACTTAGGAAAAAGAAATCTTTATTTTATATTTTTTTTGTATACTTGTACACAAGTAAAATAAAATGCATATCTATATATACTGCAATCTTGTGAAGGAAAAGGCAGCATTCTTTAACAAATGCTGCCCGTAAACATGGTGTGATGGAATGAATACGGAAAAACTGTAATATTCATAAACATAGGATTAAAACAGCATCAAATCCATTACCTCTGCAAATGGGAACCTGCAATGTTGTTCAGTGAGATGTCAAGTTACAAGCAGATTTTAGACATTCTTTTCAGAGCATTTCTTACACTTTTTTTGTGTGGGTTTTTTTTTCCTGTAAATAAACCATTTTTCTTTACCATCTGCTTTTCTTTACCAGTAGCAAAAGCTGCTTTGAGGACAAGTGCAGTTCCGAAGACCAAAGGTATAATTCACAGGTTTTCAGGACAAATAAATTATCTACATCTTGGTGTTTGTCTTTTTTGTTTTTTATAAAGGCATCCAGTTAATTTTTGTGTAACAAAGCTTTCTCAGGGTGGATGGCAGTTCTGCTTTTGTTTGCAACATTTATGGAGGTCAGCAAAAGTCAAGTATTAAAGTGTCATCAACCCAGGAAAAGAGTTAATTTTAGCAGAATGACAGTAAGCTCCACACCAAGGTGGGGATCAAAAGGCTGAGGCTGAGCTGTAACGTGGAGCTGCTTCCTGGCTGGGTGAGGCGGCACTGGGCCTTTGATTTGTTCTTTTTAGAGCAGCCCTGCCTCTTTCTTGTTGGGACTGTGGAAGGTTCAATAGGCTCTAGAAATTCGGGTCTCAACTTGGTCAATGGAGGGTCTACAATGCTGGGGAAGGTCCCAAAGGGGGAATCATTTATCTGCTTGTTGCTGCCATTTTTGGAAGGGTCCGTCTCAACGTACTTGGTTTTGGACATGTTCTCCTTATCCTTGAGGGGGTTGTTGGAGGATGGCCGGCTGCTGTGGGAGGAAGGACCTGCCTTGCCTTTAGCTTCATAAATGAAAGATTTATCCGTTTCTGGCTGGCAGCACTTTGGGGAGCCGTTGTGGGACCCAAGAGGAGGGATCCCTGTTGTCAGTTTACCAGACCTGGTCTTAGTGCTAAAAACACTTGTTCGTATCTGGTTGAAGGAGTCGACGCATCCCTCCAAGTCAGCGCTCTGCAGCCTTTTGAGGTCTCTCCCTGCCAAACGAGGGGGAAGGTGGCACTCTAGCTCCGAAGATGATCCTTTAAACTGCTTAAACCAATTCCAGAGAGACCGAGCCTGGCAGTCACAGATCCATTGGTTGCCGTTCAAGCGCAGGTACTGGAGGGACACCAGGGGAGCCATGGTTTCCCCTGTGAGAACGGTCAGGTTGTTGTTAAACAGATACAAAGTCATCACTTTCCCAAGATCATGAAAAGACCGGCGGTGAACCACGCTGACTCTGTTCTGGTGTAGAAGCAGCCGATCGAGGTTGATGAGCCCGCGAAAGACGTTCTCTGATAAGGTCTTGATTTTGTTACCATGCAAAAACAGGTAGGTGAGGTTTGCGAGATCTATGAAGGTGTCATCCTGGAGGTTCTGTAGATTATTATCCTGAAGGTAGAGATATTGCAAGGAGAACAGCCCTCGAAAAAGCCCTGTGGAGAGCTCCAGGAGCCCACAACGATCCAGATGTAAGGTGTGGAGGTGAACAAGACCCCGGAAAGTGATGGGGTTGATAGATTTCAGGTTCGTGTTGTCGCTGAGATCTAATTCCTCCAGTTTGCTGAGCCCATAGAAGGCCCCGGGCTCAATGAGGCTGATGTTGTTGGAGTGGATCCAAAGAATGGTCATGTTGCGGCAGGAGGTGAAGCTGGTGGACCTCACGAGGGTTATCTTGTTGTTGTGCAAGAAGATCCTCTGGCTCTGGATGGGGATCTCCGTGGGGATTGCTGTCAGTCCTTGCTGCTGACAACTTATTGTAATCTTCGGTTCACTGTAGCACACACACGCCCCGGGGCAAGACTCCACTTCTGACTGGATGTTCAAGCAAAGCACCAAAATCAGCAGTTTGCTTCCTAAAGGATAACAAAAATAGTATGCAAATTATCCAGGGTCATGGGAGAGCACTTTTCTTTGCAACTAAGAGATGAGCCTGAAAATCACCCTTCTAAATGCATCGCCATAACCACAAACACCATGTGCCAGGGGAGCTCAACAACTGAAACGCAGAATTACAAATGCTCTACCACTCAACACAATAACTGAAATCAATAAGCACTCGTAGTGACAAAGTCTGAATGCTTCCTCAGCCTTTCACACTTCGGTGGCCAAAGAGAGTGATCATTATGTGTTTGCACCATGGGTCCTGGATGCACATCTAACTTAAGCCCCGTTCCAAAGAGCTGACCTCTGAGGAGAAGAGCTGCCTCCCAGGGGAACATTTTCCTCTGCCACAGGCACATTTAGAATGGTTTCCTATGGGAAAGCACCTACCCAAGCTGTGACTGATGCCTGCAGCCTTGGAGTTAGAATAATAGAATCATTTGGCTGGAAAAGACCTTTGAGATCTTTGAGCCCAGTTGTGCCTGTCCACTACTAATTCATATCTCTGTACCGGACAACTCTGTGTTCCGTTCCAGCAGTGCCACCAGCAACTTGCTTTTTGGTATCATGGAACAGCTCTCAAAAACAAGCAGGTGTCCCCAGACTGCGCTCAAATTGTAAGACAGAACTGTGGCTTCTGTAATTTCCATGACAAATTTTGGACTGACTTAATCTTCCTATAAGAAATAACTGTGAGGGACTCCCAAAACAACTTACAGGTCAGACTTTTATGCCACATATTCTTGCTTCCCTTCCTCTCTCCCCTTTTCCCCTTTGAATCAGTGCAGCCACCAAGGAAGAGGAGAAAACAGCATGCTTTTCCACAAAGGGCAACACTATTGTTGGAGGAAATCACATGCAATGTTTCACCAGGGCGTTCCTCAAAGTTTACAAGGCAAAAGCAGATTTCCTGTGACCCACACGTGCAGACAGACCACTGGGGTTGAAGAGGAGAACATGTTCTCATGGTGATGACCACCCGAGCTGCACAGGAATCACAAGGAAGCATTTTGATTCGCCAAATTCACCAACCCCAGCTGTATTGCTGGGAAACGGCCCAGAGGATGGGAAGAGATGGTCTGTGCAGCCAGCATCATATTCAGAAAGGAGACCTGAGAGGGAGGGAAAGCTTGAACTTCCAGCTGAAACCTGCAGAGAGACCTGCTGTCTCCCACCCACAGTGGGGAAGGTGGGGAGGAGAGGCATTTTCAGCAGTGTTTTACCAGCAATTAGCAGCGAGTAATTAGATGGCTTCCTCTTAACTGCATGTGGGAGCTAAAACGAACGGGCAGCAACTGTAGCAGTGGGAAGCTCTGGCTGTGAAATACCACGCGCGAGCAGGGACACGTGTGTCTCCTTCCCAGCTCATCACAGCACCTGTGGCAAAAGACATGTTCCTGCCCATTGCTGGAGATCCCCAGCCCAGGGATAAGCAGCAGTTTTGCCTCTTTTTTCTGTTGTGGGAGGTTTTTTCTTCCCTGGAAGACTGAAAATGTTGTTCAGGCATGATGATGCCTCATTACACCTTAAGGTAAAGCAGAAGGGTTCAGAAAGTCAGGCAGAAAGAGTCAATGGTGCAGAATGGGGCAAACTAAGGAGAGTGGAGAGAGCCTGGTTGCTTCCAGCCATGGTGCAGCACACTGGGTCCCATGGGGCCAAACCCTGGAGGCAGTGGCTGCATCTCACAGAAAAGCCTTAAGAGGCAATCATGGAGCTAATGAAATCTGTGTTGAAGTAGCAACTTCAAACCCCGACAATAAAGGAGTAAATCACATGGAAACCTCAACAAACTGTTCACTGAAGCAATAACAAAGGTACTGAAGATGCCAGAGTGGGAAAGTTTCTTTTCTACAATAATAGGTAGGGGTCCCAGGCCTGAGATTTGGTCTAGCCAAAATAATTCCTCATGTGCAGCCAATAAATCTGTGGTGATCCATCAGTCCAACTTGGGCAGGAGACTCCTATATAACATAGTCCACACGGGAGGAAAAATAACAGCTCAGCATGCAGAGATAATTTGAGCCTGATATTATTAGCTGCTGAGCATCCCTGGAAGGCAGTGTGTTGAGAGCAGTATTATGACACATTCTGGCTGGCTTGTCATGTTCTGACATATCACGTCCCATTGTATGGAGCAAAGTAACACGAGGCAACTGAAACCCCCTGCTGGAGAGATGTCACAGCATGAGGGGCCTCCTGGGAAATTAAAACAATGCTGGCAACCCTCTGACCAGCACAATTCCCCTCCAGCTGATAATGAAAACCTGTAGCCAGAGAAATACCACTTTCTGGAGCCTCTTTCTTCAGTTCTGTGATTCAGATGATGGGGGCTGGAGTGGCACTAGAGCAATGGGTTTCACCTCGCTATGCAACAACACCCGCTCCAGCTCCCCAACTGTGGACACTGCTGCGGGCTCCATGGCTCTCCTCAGCTACTCCTCTCTGCCTTGGCAACACCACAGGAGCTCCAGCCTACTCAGGGAAAATCCAACAGCGACCCAGATGCATTCCACATGTCTTAGAACTCTGCGACTCACTCACAGTGGAGTGAATGCAAAGAAGCATTCCTATGGGAGAGGAATCATAAAGACAGCGTTCCTGTTCTAGCTCCAGCCAGGGGAAGCAAGTGCATAATAAATGTATGCATACACAGGGAGAGAAAGAGACAACATGAGGCAGCTGGCAGAGAACAAGCCATGTACACGAATACCAGCCTGCCCTCTGCCAACCCTCCTGACAGCCACGTTCCCGTGCCCTCTGGAACCCTTCACAGAATCACAGAATGACCTGAGCTGGAAGGTACCCACAAGGATCATCAAGTCCAGCTCCCATCCCTGCACAGGACACCCCCAACATTCACACCGTGTGACTGAGGGTCTTGGCCAAAGGCTTCTGGAATATTGTCAGGCTGTGACTGCTTCCCTGGGGAGCTGTCCCAGGGCTCCACCGCCCTTTGGGGGAAGAACCTGCTCCTCATGTCCAACCTAAACTTCCCCTGGCATATGTTCCTATCATTCCCTCAGGTCCTGTCACTGGTCACCAGAGAGAAGAGCTCAACTCCTGCTCCTCTTCCTTCCCTTGTGAGGAAGCTGCAGAGTGTGATGAGGTCTTCCTTCGGTGTCCTCCAGGCTGAACAGACCAAGTGACTTCAGCTGCTCCTCAAATGACTTCTGCTCTAAACCCTTCCCCAACTCTGTGCCCTCCTCTGGACACTCTCCAGCAGCTTTAGATCCTGTTTATCCCATGGTGCCCAAAACTGCCCCAGTGCTCAGGGTGGGGCTGCCCCAGTGCAGAGCAGAGCAGGACAATCCTCTCCCTCTCCTGGCTGGCAATGCCGTGCTGGATGCTCCCTAGGACACAGTTGCCCCTCTTGGTTGCCAGAGTACTGTTGGCTCTTGTCCAACCTGCTGTTGACCAGAGCCCCCAGATCTCTTTCCACAGGGCTGGTCTCCAGCCTCTCCCTCCCCAGGCTGTGTGGACGCTCGGGTTGCTGTGTCCCAGGGTCACTCGATTGCTTGTGCCCTGAGCAGGCACCACCAGCCTGTCCTATGTACAAGGTCCTGTCTTAGCCCCTCAGTGTGTGCAGAGCTGGAGGCACATCACAGCTTCTCCCCAGCACAGAGAGCAGAAGGGACCGGGCAAATGCTGCTCCACTCTGAAGCACAGTTTTCTCCTCTGCCCCAGAGGCTGCTGGGAGCTGTGGCACTGATAGCCAGCTGCCAGTGGAGCAGCACAGGGAAATTAATTACAGACAGGGCTAGCCTGTGTGCTTTAATTAGGGACCTGGTGTTCATGAGCTGCTCGGATTAGCTCCTTGCACCAGAGACAGTTACTGTCAGTCATCCCTTAAAAGCTTTTTTCCAGCTAGTTTCCCACTGTGCAGCTTAACCATGTCCTGACTGATCCACGGCAAAGCTCAGCACCCGGCAGACAGTCCTCGGCCAGCGCAGGGCCTGAAGCAAGTGTGGGAGTGGGTGCAGTCCAGACAGCCTGAAGAAGTCAGGGTGATGCTGCAGCCCCTTTCTTCCTGAGCCAGACTGGAATGTGCTGTGCCAGAGACTGAAGGGACTGTGACTTGGCTTTCTACTGCTCCTCCAAGGAGCTTCTCCACCTCTGTTGTTCAACCAGTGCCCTGCACTCAGTGTATCGCAAACCACAGCAGCCACTAAGTGCCATGAATCAAACCTTAGAATCATAGAATCATTGAGGCTGGAAAAGACTTCCAACTGTAAACTTCACAGTGCCAAGTCCACCACTAAACTGTGTCCCTAAGTGTCCCTTGCACAAGGACAGTTTCACCCATACAATTCCAGGAAAATATTATCTTGCTTTTTCTGACCAGGTGACCACTTCAGAACAGGTTTGAGCACAAGGCAGGGTCCTGGGAGAGGAAGGTTGCTAAGACCATCAAGCCACATGAACGCAGCCACACAGTTCTAGGACTGTTGGAAGCACAGCAGAGCTTGTCCATGTCTGCTTTGAACATACCCACCTATCTCCCAGGTAAGCCCTTACAGGACTGAAGGTATCACTGTTCTGTGACCCAGGGTCTGGAGCCCATCAGCTGGGAACAGGTCCCTGGTTTGGAGCCCAATGTCATGATGCTGAGCATAGGTCCAAGCCCCTTTGTGCCAAGCCGAGTACGCAAGCGTGGTGTGGAGCACCACCTCACTGAACCTCCTGTTCTAACACAGAGCAGGAGCAATAATGCAGAGGAGGGAACTGGAGCACTGGGGACTATATCAGAGAGGAATCAGGCACCCCAACACCCATCAGAGGAGCACTGTGGCACCAAATCAAACTTTCCACCTTCTTCTGTCTTCCCCTCCACTTCCTCTTATCCTCCTTCCTTTTGGTTAACACCTCCTTTCCATCCTCCTCCCCTCCTTGACAACCACCACATCCCAGGGCTTCTCTAGCTGAGGTGAAGCCCAGCTCTCAATGGGACGCTCCAACCTTCTTCCCTCGACCTCCCGGGTACGTCCACCCTGGGCTCTGCGTACACAGTCTGCTCCCACCACCACTGCCAGCTGGTTGATGCTGGACCCTCCACCACTTACTAGACTCTTCCACCAGCAGGCCTCAACCTTAGTACTCATCCCTGAGAAAAAGGGGTTTAGTGTGACATCCATTCTCTTGACTCTTACATGAGAAGACATTCCTGTCTTTTCTAGAACGTGTTTTTAACAGAACTGGATAGTTCCAGTCAAAAGCAAAAGCGTAGAATCATAGAATCCTTTGGCTGGAAAAGACCTTTGAGATCATTGAGTCCAACCATACCTGTCCACTGCTAAACTATATCCGTGAGCACCTCATACACTCATCTTTTAAACCCCTCCAGGGATAGGGACTCCATCACTGCCCTGAGCAGCCTCTGCCAGTGCATGAGAACCCTTTCAGTGAAAAAAATTTTCCAAATACCCAGACTAAATCTACCCTGGCACAAACCTGAGGTCATTTCCTCTCATCCTATCTCTTGTCACTTAGGAAAAGAGCCCAGCACCCACACCCCACAACCTCCTTTCCAGGAGCTGCAGAGAGTGCTGAGGTCTCCCCTCAGCCTCCTCTTCTCCGGCATAAACAGTCCCAGGTCTCTCAGCTTCTCCTCATAAGACTTGTACATATGAAAAAAAACTCAGTACCTAGAACCTTCAGTCCTTCCAAGACTTTGGCTCTGAGTTTAGCATTTGTTCCTCCAGAGCTTTCTTAAAAGCCAGAAACCTTCAGTCAAACTGCCACACTTCCCCTTTGCCATCTCAGAAGTGTTATGACTCATGGAACTGGGAAGCAATTAAAGAGGGTCCATTATCTGTCTTTCCGCTGGTCCCCTGTGCCATCACATTGTCAAACATGGCAATTAGAAAGAAAAGGCTCCAGGGGCCTCTAATAGATGCATTGCAAACTTTTCAAGAGGCCAAAGCAAAATGCAATTTTCTGCAGTTTGCAGAGCCGTGGCCTTTCTCTGCTGCTCTGCACTTGTCTCTATTGATTTGGAGATATTATAATGTGGTTTTCCTACTGTGGAGGGTCAATAATCATTTGAATTGTCTCCTGATTGGACATAAAGGGAGTACTTTACAATACAACCTTTCGCTGATGCACACAGCATTTTGCCTTTGTTTATAGCACAGAGACACTATAGCTGCTTAATTCCTTGCTCCAAACTGGTATTGTTTGAAATTCAGCACATGGCTTTGAAAGACACTTGGCAAAGCAGCCTCAATGTCTCCTGCTTTGTCCTGTGGCCAAAGGTGGGTGATCCTGTGTGAGTACCTAAAGGAGGAGTGCAGCACTTCTATGCATTTTAAGTCACAGCTGAATGTAAAGGTGAATGAGGAAGGAGAAAATGTTTGGAGTAATCTCACCCCAGGCTGGAGTTTCCCTCCCTCTCTACTGTGGAGAGGAAGGCTGGTTCACGCTGGTGGAGCTGGAGTAGCTTTAGAGTGAGAAGGAGAGGAGAGAAGTGATGCTCTGTCACCACACAAGCACCTGGGAGAAGCAACCAGTGTTATAGCTCTGCAGAACTGGGGACCTGGGGCGAGTATGAGCAGATCAGGTCTCAGCACACAGGTGCCAGCTGCCTGCTGGCATCCTCAGGCTGCTGCCTGGCCTCTGGCTGCAGCAGAGAGTGGTGAGGCTGCTGCAGGTGTTGTGGTGTATCTGCAGTTCTAGGGGATGTTTGGGTGCCAGGTACCCCTGTTGAGGCTCTAGGGCACCCCTTGCTCTCCAGACCCATCTCCACAGGCCACAGCTGGAGCACAGTCCAGCTTGCCCCAAAACATCTGTGCCTTGTTCTGCTGCTGAATCCCAGCTGCCTAAAAATAGACGACTATGTCCCTTTGAGACACGTCTGAGGTGTCAGAACGTGTGGTGCTGAATACCACACAGCTGCACTAGATCTGTGCTCTTCCAGCAGCTGGGTGTGGGGGTGATGTAAATGGCACCAAACAGAGATGTTCAGGCACCTGAACCCCACCCCTACCTTCTATAGGTACAAACTCTAATCCGCCGTGCCCTGGTTCTGCATCCAGCTCCATTAATCTTAGCGACTGTGATTCTCTTCATTCCTTTTGACAGCCCTGCTCTTTGGTAAATCCAGCCTCAACCTCGAACGAGACAGGATTGCAGCAGAAAAAAATATCACATACGGTCAGAAATGAAAGGTCATTTCCGTAATGCATCCAGGCAAGGGATGGAGGGAATAGCTGTGCCATTTCCTAAATTCTAGGTGTTCATCTTTTCCACCTAAATCATACTCCCTTAATGTGATTTTTGGACTCAATATTGCAGGGATATTTTTAAGGGAAGAAGGTAAAAGCGAGTTATACCCTGTGCAATTCTTATAAGCTGTCCTCACGAATCTCTGCTGATTCTTCAGCACCATTTAGGGCTGAGCTACACAACTCCTTATGAGAGCTGAGTGCAGCACAAGTCTCAACCAGGGCAGCTCCATCCATACCTGGGCAAGTGCCAAAGCAGATCCTGGATGGAGGTGCTCCCCATCCCTCCAGTGCTCCCAGCATTTTGGCAGCAGCTTTGGTTTAGTCAAACAACATTTGGGCAGGGTTATTGTTTTGGTGGTTTGCCAGCATTTCCCTCAGGAACACCAGGGAGAGAAAGGAAAAGGTGATATTTAGCAATTTCTATTTCAGCCAATTTGAATACAGATTTGATGAGGATCAAAAAAATGACAACAAAAAAAGAGAAAAGGAGGAAAAAAGGCTCTTCTCCAGCCAGAAGGTTTCCTCCTGCTGGATTTCAAAGGCTTGCTGTGAGCCAGGGAGGTGTGAAGAGTCTCAAAGAAAAGGTCAGGAGAAGCCTTCATAGGGGAAAATATCAAGGGATTAAAGTACAGGAGCCATTGGGTCTCTGTCTAACAACAGCACTAATATCAATTATTAGAGTCTAGCAATGCCCTGGGAGGGCAGGGAGTGAGAACAAGGAAAGGCCTCGTTATGACACAGGAAGATGAAAGAAACTGCTCTGGATCAGGCATTGGGCTGCAACAGGTATGGAGGGAAAACAACTCTGAATTGTCCGAGGGTGCCTCCACATCTTCTCCCAGCCCCAGGCAAACACTGGCCATGACCTGCCCGAGTCAAAATTCCCCATCTCCTTACCAGACTATGAAACCTTCTTTCGGCTCTCTCAGGTTTTCTCCAAGTCCTACGTTACTCTGTGAACGTTGCTTTTACTGTATTTCTCTGCATCAGACTCGGGGAAGTGTGGCTGGAAGAGCTGGAAGAGCTGCCCAGAAGAGAAGGCTCTGGGGGTGCTGGTCAACAGCAGCTGAACATGAGCCACCAGCAGCCCAGGTGGCCAAGAAGGCCACCAGCATCCTGGCTTGGATCAGCCATGGTGTGGCAGCAGGAGCAGGGGAGGGATCGTCCCCCTGCACTCAGCACTGGTGAGGCCACACCTCGAATCCTGGGTTCAGGGTTGGGCCCCTCACTCCGAGGAGGACATTGAGGGGGGGCTGGAATGTGTCCAGAGAAGGGAATGGAACTGTGGAAGGGTCTGGGAACAGAGGTTCTGCGAGTGGCTGAAGGACCTGGGGCTGTTCAGCCTGGAGAAGAGGAGACTGAGGGGAGACCTCATCACTCTCTGCAGCTCCTGGAAAGGAGGTTGTGGTAAGGCGGGTGTTGGGTGTTTCTCCCAAGTGACAAGTGATGGGAGGAGAGGAAATGGCCTCAAGTTGCACCAGGGGAGGCTTAGATTAGGCACCAGGTTAAATTTCTTCACTGGAAGGGTTCTCAGGCCCTGGCAGAGGCTGCCCTGGACAGAGGTGGAATCTCCTTCCCTGGAGGTCTTTAAGAGACAGGTGGATGAGGTGCTCAGGGATGTACTTTTGCAGTGGACAGGTATGGTTGGACTCAATAATCTCAGACATCTTTTCCAACCAAGCAGTTTTATGATTCTGTGATCTTTTCCTGGTCCTCTTCACTGTTGGGATGGGAGGATGATACTTGGGATGCAACTGCAGCAGGGATTTATGCAGAGGTTAGATGTCCTGCTCTGTCCCTTACAGCCCCTGCACTCTGCCTGTCATCATTCAGCATCAAGCTGAGCTTTTCAGAGAGCATTCCCCAAAGTCCCCGAGATCCCTTTGCTGAGTGGCAACAGCTCATTTAGAGTCCATCGTTGTGTTTGTTTAGGATCGGGTCTGGGCTGTTTGCCAGTGCACACTACTTCATGTTTATAAATGCTGAATTGCATCTGCCATCTCATCTGTGGTTATGAATTTTACTGTGAACCCCCCTCGCTGCAACAAATCATGTGCCCAAATATCCACTTTCCTTCAAGCAGAAATATTAACATAGTTCACTGTCGTGCCCAAATCTTAAAATGTAAGCAGGTTGTAGCAGTGACATTTTCCTGATAGGATCATAGAATCATAAAGGTTGGAAAAGACCTCTAAGCTCATCCAGTCCAACCATCAGTCCAACTCCACTGTGACTGCTAAACCATGTCCCAAAGCACCTTGGACAAATGTTTTTTTAACCCCTCCAGGGATGGAGACTCCATCACTGTCCTGGGCAGCCTCTGCCAGGGCTTCACCACACTCTCAGTATTGAAATATTTTTCATTATCCATATAAACCTCTCCTGGCACAACTTGAGGCCATTTCCTCTCATCCTATTGCTTGTTGCTCAGGAGAAGAGACCAACACCCACCTCGCTACAATCAGTTGTAGAGGGAAATGAGGTCTCCCATCAGCCTCCTCTTTTCTAGGCTAAACAATTCCAGGTCCCTCAGCCAGTCCCTATAAGACTTGTGCTCCAGACCCTTCACCAGCTGCGTTGCCCTCCTCTGGTTCAGGCAGCAGCAGTACTTCACAGAAATAAGGTCTTGGTAATCCCTACTTACCAGCACAGGTTAAAGATGCTCCTTAAAATGGTTTGCATAGGAGGAGTAATAAGCTTCGCACACATCTTTGATATGAGCTGATTCTCTTAGGCATTAAAAAACTGACCTAGTTATCAGTGTTTCCTATGGATAGGCATAGGAAAATCCTGCAGATATGTGCTTTAACAAGTGCTCTTGCCAGCTCTGTGCTCTGCCACCTTATCTGGTGGGACCAAGTCTGCCAATTCTATCAGCGGAGGCAGAATATTTTCCACCTGTCTTGTTTCCAGCTATCTATCCTATACCTGGAGGGACAAGCTTATGACCTTAAAGGAAAACCTTGGAGAACTCCTATAATAAAAGGCCTCTTAGTGTGGGTTTCTACCATCCAGTCCCAGGCCTGACACTGGTCTTGCAGATAGTGTAGGTCCCAGATGCTGCTGGCCCATCCGAACTCTCCCAGTATTCCCTTTTGCTTCCTCAGAGGGGAGATGTTTTCTCTGCTGTATTCAGAATTGTGTCCCCTTTGTCCCCTTTCAGGATGTGATCAGGTATGGTTGCTCCATACTGGAATAAACATGGCCATGTTCAGCTCTTCTAAAGACACAATGCAAAGTCGTGGCACCACCTTGCTCTGGTGTCCCCTCCACCAGTGTAACACTGCAGAATGCCCCACGCCACAGCTTCCCCCAGGACAATCTCAGCATCAGCCTCTGTATCCAGTAGAGCACAGGGATTTGCTGGCTCTGAGCAGGCAAGTTTGACACGATACCACCCCACTTACCAAAGACTGGTAATAGCTGGAGGAGAGGCAAATATCTGCAGACATAGAATCATGGAATGGTTTGGGTTGGAAGGGACTTCAAAGCCCACCCAGTCCAACCCCCTGCCATGGGCAGGGACACCTCCCACTGGATCAGGGGGCTCAAA
Organism: Dromococcyx pavoninus; assembly: GCA_033558185.1. Lineage (NCBI taxonomy): Eukaryota > Metazoa > Chordata > Aves > Cuculiformes > Neomorphidae > Dromococcyx > Dromococcyx pavoninus. Next base: position 367,312 of record JAUMJL010000224.1, on the reverse strand, counting down.
GCCCCATCCAGCCTGGCCTTGAACACCTCAAGGGATGGGGCAGCCACCACTTCTCTGGGCTCCTTCCTCAAAACCTGGGAGAGGTGTCACACCTGCCTTTTTGCCAAAAAGCCACCAAAAGCCATGATATGGTGGTAGATGTCCCTCCACACTGCCTTTTGCAAAGTGTTGTATAACTAAAATCCATACCCAACCCAGTAAATCGTAGCAGATCCTGGGTAGCCTAAGACGACGACCAAGCGAGCAAAGAAAAACAACTGAAAGACCAAAAGAATCTTTGAAAGAAGTCCCCAGAAGAATGGGTGAGAGAATCACAAGTGGTCACAATCCTCATTTCCATCTTATCCAGATGGGATGTATCCAGCACATCACATGAACAGGATCATCTGTGATATTGTCACCATTCAATCCTCACACTGCAAAGAATGAAGTGAGAAAATATGCATTGTGAATCACAAGCAGCTCCTACAGAAGTTAACATTATTTGTGTCATGTTTGTGAAAAATCAGGGACAAAAAGGTGTCCAAAGGAAGTAAATTCGGGTTCCTGAGATGACTTAGATCTCCCATGGAGCCCAAAGCACCTCAGAAAGGCTTCAGAACTTTATTACTCAGAAGGAGAGTTTCCTGCATGCCTGAAGCTGGCACTGGTGAAAGCTCTGTATGTAAGTGACTCACGCAAGGAGAGGTAAAGATCCAGATGACATTTACACCTGCACTCCCCCAGCCATCTGGGACTGCACCCCACCTGACAGATGTGGGTTCCACCCCCACGTCTTCAGCCCCATTGCAGTAGGCAGCACTTTCCTCGATTTTCCTCCAAAGTGACGCTTATCTCACCTTTTGTTTGCAGACCCAGCATCTGCAGACAGTGTGGAAAGGAGGAATGAAGCCTACAAAAGAGCCTGGACAGAAAAGTTGCTCCAAAAAATTCTCATGACCTCAGTTTGGAGGATTGCATGGACACAGACAGGCCCTACAGCTGAAGAAACAACCCTATAGCTAGGCAACACCAGTGAGAACAGGAAGGACATGGATCTGTTAGAATGAGTCCAGAGGAGGGCCTTTTCCAACAAAACAATTCCAACATTCTATGAACTTCCAGCCATTGCCTCTCTTTACGAGTGGAGTAGATTACAGCACCTTCCTGCTTTTTAATCAAGGTGGATAAAATCTCCCTATTCAGACTTCAGACTCCCCTCTTTATCCAGAGATCGTATTCATCTATTTCACCACTACAGGGCACTAAATGTTCATAATCACCTGTTATCCAATATGGCCCTTAAATCAATTTTAGAGTCGCTGCCCTCGAGCACGCACTCTCCCAGCCTGACGGAGCAGCTCGTATTCTGCTCTTGGAGATGGATGACTGAGCATTTAGCTGTATTAAAATTCATGTTGTTTCACTGTTGCCAGTCTACCAAGCAATTGCAATTGCTCTGCATTAGAGACTTGCCTTCATCATTATTTATCATAGCAAAATTTGAGTCAGCTGCAAACTTCATGGGCAACTAATTTATATATATTTTTCCAGCCCATTCATGAGAATAGTGAAATACAGCAGGGAGAAAGCTGAATCCTGAAAAGCTACCATGCAGGCAGCTTGTTCGGCACTGCTCCTCCAGCAACAATCACTTTTTGAGAGCTTTTAGCTGCCTGCTTTTTAATACACTTAATAACTGTCCATTGATTCAATAGAGAGTATATTTTCGACCAAGTAAATCAAGTGCCTGACATAAGTCTAAATATGAGATGAAAATCCAGATACATGAGCAGAGACTAGGTTTTTTGTCTACATTTAATACACCAGGACATTAGTTCCTGCCTGGGGCATGCTGGCATTGTGGCAATATGATTAATAAATAATAGTGACAGCAATATCTTTAATAACACGATGCGAAAATATTAAGAACTCGGCTGGGTTTAAGAATACTTTCCAGGAAATCCACCGGTTGAAATTAATGGGATTTGTATGCCTTGGAGTTTTCACTATGTTAACATTTCCTCTTTCTCCTGCAGCACTGAAATCGAACTGACTGGTCTCTCCTCATCTCTGAGGCTTTCATAGAGTCACGGAATGGTCTGAATTGGAAGGGACATCAAAGCCCATGAGTTCCACTCCCCTGCCATGGGCAGGGACACCTCCCACTGGATCAAAACCCCACCCAACCTGGCCTTCAACACCTCCAGGGACGGGGTAGTCACAACTTCTCTGGGCAACCTGTGCCAGGGACTCCTCGCCCTCACAGGAAAATATTTCTTCCCAAGATCTCACCTCCATCTCCCCTCTTTTGGCTTAAAACTGTTCCCCCTCATCCCATCCCTGCACTACCTGATCAAGAGCCTCTTCCCAGCTTTCCTGGAGCCCCTTTCAGTACTGGGAGGCTGCTCTGAGGTCTCCCCAGAGGTTTCTCTTCTCCAGGCTGAACAATTCCAACTCTCTCCTGTCAGTCTAATAACCTGTCCTTACTCTTCCAGAGGGCAAGGCAGGCACTGCTGTCCCATTGCTGGCCTCGTCAGAGACAGGGATCCTGTAACAACATATTTCACTTCCATTCCTGAAGCCCATTACTTAATTAAAAGAACCAAACCCTGAAGCACATTGAAGGCCATCTTCATCCTATAGCAAGGATCTGCAAATATTCATGGGGACACAGACTTCACACCCTGCAGTTGAGTCACTACACACAGCGCTGTTTTCATGCATCAGGACTAATTTCCCCTCATACTAGGTGGATGTTAATATTTCATGACACTAAACAAACTTCTTTTCCATTTCATTTGCCATCTTTATTTGTTTGATTCACCCCCCTTCCCACTGGGACGGAGTGCAAGGACCAACTGCTGATTTGAGGAGAACATGAATAAAGGAATTAACTAAAGTGAAAAAATGGGGAAGAAATTGGTCAAATTATAAATAGAAATTACATCTGAATCACAAAAATGCACCTGGGAGACTCAATGCTGCACGATACTGGGGGGCATCCAGCACAGCATCACAAGTCAGGAGAGGGAGGGGATTGTCCTGCTCTGCTCTGCACTGGGGCAGCCCCACCCTGAGCACTGGGGGCAGTTCTGAGGCCACAGGATAAAAGGGATCTAATGCTGGAGAGTGTCCAGAGGAGGGCACGGAGTTGGGAAAGGGTTTAGAGGGGAAGCTGTGTGAGGAGAGGCTGAAATCACTGGGTCTGTTCAGCCTGGAGAAGAGGAGACTGAGGGGGGACCTCATCATTCTCTGCAGGTTCCTCACAAGGGGAGGAGGAGGAGCAGATGCTGAGCTCTTCTCTCTGACTATCAATGACAAGACAAAAAGGAATATCGGGAAGATGTGCCAGGGGAGGGTCAGGTTGGACATGAGGAGCAGGTTCTTCCCCCAGAGAATGATGGAGCATTGGAACAGCTCCCCAGGGAAGCAGTCACAACCTGACAATATTCCAGAAGCCTTTGGCCAAGACCCTCAGTCACACGGTGTGAGTGTTGGGGTGTCCTGTGCAGGGACAGGAGCTGGACTCGAGGTCCTTGTGGGTCCCTTCCATCTCAGCACATTCTATGATTCATTCAATGATTTTATGATACCCTTGACGTTAAGAGCGCGAACATGAGGCACCAAACTGGCACCTGATTGGAAAAATATACATTTACAAGCTGATTATTCTATAGCCTGGGAAAAGCTCATCCCAGCATATTCACTCTTCTTTTCTGTGGGATTTCTCACACCTGATGAAAGCCAAGGCATGAGACAAGTGTAAATCTTGTGGATTTGAAGTCAGAAGAAAAATGACTCTTTGTTTTCCCCTGCTTTCTTTTCCCTTTCAAAACAGAAGAAAACTCTCCTTTCTCCAGGGAAATAGCTTGTGCAACTTATGACAGGAGAAAGGACAAGGAAAGTAAACTCTGTTGGTTGCAGCAGGCATCACCCTGACGACATGGTTCAAAAAAGTGTGGTTTGTGCCGGCCTTGGCACACAAACCTCCTCAGTACTCTCACCTCCTGAAAGCAAAGCTTTTAGTCCAACAGCATCCTGGCTTGTATCAAAAATAGTGTGGGCAGCAGGAGGAGCAAACTGATCATGCCCCTGTGTTTGGCCTTGGTGAGGCCACAACTTGAATACTTGAATACAGGTTTGGGCCCCTCACTGCAAGAAGGAAATTGAGGGGCTGGAGCTCGTCCAGAGAAGGGAACGGAGCTGGGGAAGGAGCTGGAGAACAGGGGTTCTGGGAGCAACTGAGAGCCCTGGAGCCGTTTAGCCTGGACAAGAGGAGGCTGAGGGGAGACCTCATTGCTCTCTGCAGCTCCTGGAAAGGAAGTTGTGGTGAAGAGGGTGCTGGGCTCTTCTCCCAAATAACAAGAGACAGGAAGAGAGGAAATGGACTCAAGGTGCACCGGGGAGGTTTAAATTGGATATTGGGAAACATTTCTTTACTGAAAGAGTGGTGAAGCCCTGGTAGAGGCTGCCCAGGGCAGTGGTGGAGTCTCCATCCCTAGAATTGTGAAAAAACCATGTGGCTGTGGCACTTGGGGACGTGGTTTAGCAGGCACAGTGGGGTTGGTCTGACAGTTAGACTGGATGAGCTTAGAGGCCTTTTCTAATCTTGTATGATCTATGATTCCCCAGAATTTCCAGCATTGTTCAGGGCAGCAGGCCATGGATCCCACAGAGGGAAACCACCAGTACTTGAGAATAAAGCTAGGAATTTTGGATTGTACTTTTTTTTTTTCCTGGCTCCTCTGTTTTTGTTTCCTCTACCCTAGGGCTGTCATCAGAGATCTAGTGTTAAACAAACTTGGACAATCTCATCTCCACCAGGGAGAGTCAGAAAGGCTCCTGCATTACTATTAACATTCTTATGAAAGCCTATTCTACCGAGGATTCAGGACCATTAGCCTGGGTCTTGCTGTTTTCCTTCTAAGATGTTGGGTGACATCCCCTTCATCCCACCTTTGGCTGAGAAAACAGTCCAAAATGGTTACATTGCAGCTCAGTTTGGTCCAACAAGACCCACGCAGTACCATCACGTAAAAAGCAGCAGCAACCTGACATACCAAGCAACTGGGAATGCACCTAGAGCAAATCAGGTTAAGAACATGGGAAATTTTGGGCAAATTCTGCATTGAGTGGTAAAATATCACCTCAAGGAATGGTGTCTCCCAGAGCTTCAAGAACCCAGACTGGACTGTTTCCAAAGGGCAATCTCTTCTCGACCTTGTGCCGCTATTGTCCTGCTCTCTGATGATGTGCATTACACGGTAAACCTCACCTGCTTGCATCCCTATGCCAGTCATTGCCTCAGAGTAGCCTTTCTTCTTCACATTGCCACAAACCCAGGTCTTCTCCTGCCCTGAGAAAACCCTTACATTTTCCTTTACTCATTGTTTTCAGGGTCAGGCTCCTGGGAAGGTCTATGTCCTGCCCCAGAGGCATCTAAACCCTCTATATATCCAGCCGTGTGTGCTGCTGGGGCCAGTTGTTGGCTTCTACTGGTGACTTCACATGGGTCTTTCTTCTTCTCAGGTGATAGAATCCTTTGCTGAAGACACAACGTGTCCCTCATTCTTAAGATAATGTCTGCTGTATCCCTAAGTACACTTTATTATCAAAATATTCCAGACTTTTCCCAGCAATCTAGAGGTGACCTTACAATTTTTTCCATTCCCAAAAGTATGGTTTGACGTTTGCTAATGTGAAAATCCATCAGCTATTTCTTTCTCCTCTCCTTTTTTTAGTTTAAATCCTGCTGAAGGTGACGCATGCCTCTTAGCCTTCGTGTTAGCTGCTGGTGCCCAGAGGCTATTATGAGGGATCTGGCTAATCCTAGATTTGGAAGGTCCCTCTGGGGTTTCCTGTGATGGGGTAGGGAGCGGGGGTGTCTGATGACAGGGTTTGTCCAAAATTGCTGCCTGGAGTGAAATCAAACAAGTTCAATGTCCTCCTGTTCACCTTCCCATCCTCCCTGGGACTCTGACTGGTTCCCACAGCCAGAGAACTGCAGGGTGAGTGGAAACAGCAACAGTCACTCGTTGCTGGGACAAGGGTGGCTCCTGCAAACCTGCCCAAGAACACCTGAAATGCAACTGCCACAGCAGTTCACAAACTCACCTCAGTCGCCTGCAGAGCTGATGAGAGAGCTGGGGTTCAGCCTTAGGACAGAAGGCTCCAGGGAGACCTTAGAGCAGCTTCCCAGTACTGAAAGGGGCTCCAGGAAAGCTGGGGAGGGGCTCTTGATCGGGGAGTGCCGGGATAGGATGAGGGGAAGGGTTTTCAACTGAAAGAGGGGAGACTGAGATGAGATTTTAAGGAGAAATGTTTTGCTGTGAGGGTGGGGAGGCCCTGTCCCAGGTTGCCCAGAGCAGTGGTGGCTGCCCCATCCCTGGAGGTGTTCAAGGCCGGGTTGGATGGGGCTTTGAGCCCCCTGATCCAGTGGGAGGTGTCCCTGTCCATAGCAGGAGGGTGGAACTGGATGGGCTTTGAGGTCCCTTCCAACCCAAACCATTCTCTGACAGCACATGCCCTTTCTTGTTGCCTAGCAGCATGAGGGTTCTTGCATTCATCTGCAGATGTTGATGGACCTCAGCATGCAGGTGTTCACTTGGACAGCTGAGCTTGGAGAGGTTTGCAGGGTTTCCTGTTGTTGTATAACCATTTCATTTGTAAGCCAAGTGTGGTGAGAGAGCTGGTTGTTGTATCTCCCCAGTGCCTAACCTGCGGCACAGACTTGCACCTTCATCTCCAGTTGGATTAGCAAAGCAACAAGATTGACAACACTCACTATGGCATCACCCAACTCACTCCTGACACAGTACATGAAACAGCAGCTTGTACTGGATTGGAGGAATGACTGCTGCTGGCTGAAAGATCCCAACTGAAGCTTAATGTTAACTGGTTGATATATTAAGAGCACATGTGCTGTGAGAGGCCACTGGGACAACCATTAGACCCAGACTCATTAGGCACTCTCATTAATGATCTAGATGAGAATGGGAGAAAATAGCAGGTTAATTGAATTTGCCCCTCCTGAGCTGGAGAAGCTTTCAGCATTAGTGGGGAGAGATAAATTATAGGGAGGGTTGTGGAAAGAAATGGCAGATTGATACAGGCTGGAGAAACGCAGCTCCTTCTGGGGGAAATGATCAGGCTTCCAACCAATCAGCGTGAAGAGGAAAGGCTATATATAAAAAGAGCCATATCTGAAGAGCTGCCAGTGAGCTGCAGGATGATGGCTGATAATGAGTGAAAGGAAGGTGATTTACTTGGGAGGGAATTTTTGCTCTGTGCTTGCATCGCTAAATGTTGGTTCTTGCCTGGGGCTCCCAGAGACTATCAGAAAGAACACAATTGTTATTATTGATCGCCATTACAACAGCTCTCAGGGTCTGATGTTTTTGCTCAACCAAAACACCAAGAAACTTATAGAAGTGGTGGGAGAAAGAGCATTATCCACAGGTGAACTTGGTGGAGCAGCTCGGCCCAGGCTGAAATGCTTTGTGTGTCCTCAGGATGGGACGAGAGGACAGGGCAAGAGGAAATGGCCTCAAGTTGCACCAGGAAAGATTCAGATTAGGCATCAGGAAAAAATCTGGCACCAAAAGGGTTCTCAGGCACTGCAACCTGCACAGGGAGATGGTTGAGTCCCCACCCCTGGAGGTATTTAAAAGACAGGTAGATGAGGTGCTATGGGATGGTTTAGTAGACGACAGGTACAGTTGGACTCAGTGGTCCCAAAAGTCTTTTCGAACCAAATGATTCTATGATTCTATAAAGGCTGCAGAATCTTGGGAAAATACAGGAGGAAGCGGTGTAACACAGCAAATTAACTGAGCAGAAGGAGGAACAACTGCCCTACCAGGTAATACAGCAAGGCTCATCAACCAGCAAACAGTGAAAGGCCATAGGGGAAAACATGTTGTCTGTGCTCTCTATTTCAGCTTTGAACCTCAGAAACAAGCTGTACAATGTCAGGCTACCTCATGTATGGATGGTACCCCTCAGAGAGAGCTGCAGACAGGCCATGAACCCAACACAGGCCAGGTCAACCCTAGGCAGGTCAGTTGCAAAGAGCCAGAAAGAAATAGAATCACAGAACAATTGAATGGTTTGGGTTGGAAGGGACCTTAAAGCCCATTCAGTTCCACCCCCCTGCCATGGGAAGGGACACCTCCCACTGGATCCGGTTGCTCAAAACCCCATCCAACCTGAATACCTCCAGGGGCAGTAACCACTTCTCTGAGCAACCTGGGACAGGGCCTCCCCACCCTCACAGTAAAACCTTTCTTCCTAATATTTGGACTAAATAGTCCCAGGTAATTTCTGCATTTGATCAGAGCAGAGCATCTGGGTGTAAACCCACCGCTCAGAGCAGCACCAGATGTCAAAGTTATTTGGTCTCTTTTCTGTCATCCTGTGCAAAAGAAGGGAAGGACATTTGGTGCTCCACAAAAAGAGATTTTTCAGGAGAAAATCTTTCTAGAAAGAGGCATCAAAATATCAAATACTCCCAGGCCATGAAAGATCACAATAAAAATCCCCCAGCCCATCTCCGCCACACATGGATTCATAGAATGGTTTGGGTTGGAAGGAGCATCAAAGCTCACCCAGTTCCAACGCCCCTGCCATGGGCAGGGACACCTCCCACTGGATCAGAGTGACACTAGTCAGAATTTTACCAAAATCTGCCAGCTAAAATATGTTGCTGACAGAGGGATCTGTGAAAGAACAGCAATGGAAAGCTGGCCCCAAGACACAGAAATTTCTCTCTAGAGCGGAAGGAAACATGAGACAAGACTCTTCAAAGAGAGAGACTGAGAGTACTTAGAACCATTTCTAAAGGCAGCAGCTTCAAAAAAGAGAGAGAAGATATTCAAGGCAAATGTGGAAGTCTGACTACTTAAATCAGCTACTGAAGAACACAGATAAGGCAACGTGGCTATCTCTGAAGAAAACTTTAGTGCTTTATACTAGCATTAATGCACAAAATCAATGCAATTTCTCTAAAGTCACCCAAAATAATTTCTGCATATTGGGAGGAGAAGACTCACAGCTTCCAGAGCCATGGAAGCTGTTCCTGATAATCACAACACCAGTTAAGGCCATGGCTTCATGGCAGTGCCAAGGAACTGAGAAGAAAATCTAAGTAGGAGAGAACTAAAATGCCCTTGCAACAAGGGATATGTAAGGTTTCTGCTACAATGCTTGTAAGCTTTGGAGCATCAGAAATTAATAAACGGGTAATGGAGGGCACTGAGTTAGAAAAACAAATGTATATACATAGATCAATGGTTGTCAGCTACAGATCACTCATTTGAACACAGATTCCATAACCACTGGTCAGATCACATCAAGACAGAAACAGTTCAGCAGAAAAGACAAAACACAAGCAGCATGAAATCAGCATTTTTTAACTTGTGAGCTGGTTATAAATGACCAAATCCTAGAGCAGAAACCATCAGGAAAACAGGGACAGACCAAGTAGCTCCAATTACAGTTTCAGGTTGGGCAGAGAATGGATTGGGAGCAGTCCTGAGGAGAAGGACTTGGGGTGCTGAACATGAGTCAGCAATGTGCGCTCACAGCCCAGAAATGCACTGGTAGGTGTGATATTCTACCCACAAAGGTAGAGGTGTGCACAAAATAGCGTGTTTGATCTTGCTGAATCCCCAGATACAACGCTCTGTGCTGGAGAATGTGTGGTTATGGTGCCTGATCATGTGCCCCAGCTGTAGGATCTGGTACCTGTGCTTCTACAGCCGTGCTCTAGGAGACCTCTGCGACACGGGGGCGATGACACCCTGGCCCAGGCTGCCCCATCCCTGGAGGTGTTCAAGGGCAGGCTGGATGGGGCTTTGAGCACCCTAATCCCATGGAAAGTGTCCTTGCCCATAGCAGGGGTGATGGAACTGGGTGTGCTTTAATGTTCCTTCCAACTCTAACCATTCCATGATTGTAGGATGATTCTGTCACTTTAGATATGTGTTGGTGGATAAGGTGATAATGAGAACATGTGATACTTTTCAAGAACACACTGAATTGGCTTTGATGAAGCAGAAAATCCCACTCCACCTTCTACACCAATGACATCTCCTGCAAAGGGGCACACCATGACCTCTGGCTCTTCCGCATTTGCCTCACCTTCCAGCTGGACCCCAGTGTAACTACCACCAATCACTCTGCCTCTTTGGGCTATCTGAAAGAACTCATAAAGTTGAGGAAAGGCATCATAGCCTTGTCTGAGACCATTTCAAACTGTATTTGCATGAAATGTGAACTAATGAATGCACCAATGCGACATCAGGAAGGACCAACCTTTAAGAGAAACGATGACCTCTTATCCCCAAAAGAAAGTACAAATAGGCTGACATTTCTGAGCATGGCCTCTCCAGTGACTCTGACATTAGGAAGAGAAAACAACTTCAGACTACAAAAAGAGTTTACATTAGTTCCAGAAATCCAGGCTGATTGGAAACAACCAAGTGACTGCCACCAGGGCCATCCCAATCACATCCACAGCACTGGAAAGCCAGGCTGGACTCTGGAAGAGCTAAGATAGATAGGGTGGGTGAACCCAAAGCTTTCCAAGCAGAAGCAGATGCTGATGGAGTCCCTACCTGAGGAAAAACAAAGAAGAACTGAATTGAAATATTCTTGGATGTAAAGGAGTACTCTGTGTTTTTACATACCTTTAACACTGGTGGGTTAATGAACAGAGCATGAGAGAGATCCTAGAACAATGGAAAGACAATTGAAAAGGGTTGAAAGCAAAGACCCTGTAGTATATGAATGGTTATCTTTTAATAACCAGGAAGATCCCTTTTCAACAGAAACTCCAGTGTCACAAGGTGATGCTTTTCACACAGTCTGTCTACCCTGGCCATACTCTGGATGCTAGTGAGATCCCAGAGCAAAGGGGTGGCCCCACATACTTGTGCAACAAGAAAATCCATTCCTCAGCAACCTCTCAGGGCTGATCTAAGGCCCGTGTGCAGGTTGAAAATCATCAGTTTCTAGCAAATGACACCTGTAGCCTCGATTCATAATGATGATGGTGACGTAGGATCATCATAGCACATGGAGAGGCTCCTAGAACTGGTGCCCTGTGCAACTTGAATATGTCTGCCTTGCTGGCAAATTCACATGCTTAAAGCTGTACTTGTTCATCACTAAGCAACACCTCAATGGCTGGTGGGAGACTCCAGAGAAAGGGGAGCAACATCAGGCATCTGACCTCTTAAGATCATAACCACATCCAAGTGGATTCAAGAGGCAGCAATAAGCAGGGTGATGGGCTCGGCAGGAAGAACTGAAAAATGAAATGTGTTGAGCACGGGTCTGCCGTGACAAATACAAAAAAACCTTGTGAAGGAGGAGGCAGCAGATGAACCTGAGAGCAGGACAGAGAGCAGAAGGGAGAAGGTTTAGTTCAGTTCTGGCTCACAGGGACTGATTTTATATTTGACTTGACACATCTGGGAATTAAAACCCAGAAATGCACCATTGAGGAGGGATGGGGAAAAAAGGTCTCCCTCCCCTGCTATGTGCTCAGGCAATCAGCTCATGCTGTGCCCTGCCTGCTCCCTCAGGGACTTTGCACTGCTGGCTGCATCTGGGCTTGGAAACAGAAGCTGCAAAGCTTCCCCCACCCCCTCTTAGATCATAGAATCATAGACTGTTCTGAGTTGGAAGGGATTCACAAGGACCATCGAGTCCACCTCCTGTCCCTGCACAGGACATCCCCAACATTCACACCGTGGGGCTGAGGGCATTGGCCAAAGGCTTCTGGAATATTGTCAGGCTGTGACTGCTTCCCTGGGGAGCTGTTCCAGTGCTCCAACACCCTCTGGGGGAAGAACCTGCCCCTCATGTCCAGCCTCTTCCTGCCATGCCCTGTGGTCCTGTTCTTGCTGCCAGAGAGAACAGCTCAGCACCTGCTCCTCCTCCCTGTGTGAGGAAGCTGCTGACTGCGATGAGGTCTCCCGTCATCTCCTCTTCTCCAGGCTGAACAGACCCAGTGACTTCAGCTGCTTCTCACACGGCTTCCACTCTAAACGCTTCTCCAACTTAGTGACCCCCCTTCTCAAGGTTAGGCATCAAATACAGCAGGCTTCGTGCTGAGAAATAATTAATAAATGCTTAAATGAAAAGCTGTCAGGCCCTGGAGAGAGGGAAGTCACCAAGAGCTTGCCATTCTTTTTTCCTAACACATCTTTTTCCAAACTGCTGCCACCCAACTGTGCGCTACAGCTGCTCCTGAAGCCTCTCCCCATGCTGAACTTCAGACCTCCCTCCACTTTCTACTCTCAAAATGCCCTTCAGAAACCAAACCAGCTCTCATTTACAGGTAAAATATTTTATGGAAGGATGACGTTTTATCACCACCCCCTTGACATTCGCATTACAGAGACAACAAGAGGGGTGTCTGAAATGTTTTTAAATTAGAAGTATTGAAAGAGAGAAGTCAAAACATTACCTGTGTTTTTCTTGACAGAGTATGACCCACACGGTGACATCCCCCAAGCAAGATTATAGAGCTGTCACTCACTGCCACCACACAACACAGAAATTTGTGGATCAGGCTGATGATAAATGTCCTGCTTTCAAGTTAAACATAGGCTGCTCTGATCCCATTGTCCCCCTCACTTGTACACCTCGGGAAAGGCAAGAATGGGCAGGAGACCCACCTGAGCCTCATCCCACACAAAACAGTTCAAACACATGTTGGACTGATGAGAAGGGCTTGGGGTGCTGGAGGACGAGAAGTTCACTGTGAGCTGGCAACGAGCACTCAGAACCCAGAAACAAACCATGTCCTGGGCTGCATCCAAAGCAGTGGGACCAGCAGGGAAGGGAGGGGATTCTGCCCCTCTGCTCCACTCTGGTGAGACCCCACCTGGAGTCCTGTGTCCAGTTCTGGAGTCCTCAGCACAGGAAGGACCTGGATCTGTTAAAGCAAGAGCAGAGGAGACAGAGATGATCTGAGGGCTGGAGCACCTCCTGTATGAGGAGAGGCTGAGAGAGTTGGGGTTGTTCAGCCTGGAGAAGAGAAGGCTCCAAAGAGATCGTAGAGCAGCCTCCCAGGACTGAAAGTGGCTCCAGGAAAGCTGGGGAGGGGCTCTTGTTCAGGGAGTGCAGGGACAGGATGAGGGGAAATTTTTTCCAGCTGAAAGAGGGGAGATTGAGATGAGATCTTAGGAAGATACATTTTGCCGTGAGGGTGGGGAAGCCCTGTCCCAGGTTGCCCAAAGAAGTGGTGGCTGCCCCATCCCTGGAGGTGTTCAAGGCCAGGTTGGATGGGGCTTTGAGCCCCCTTATCCAGTGGGAGGTGTCCCTGCCCATGGCAGGGGGCATTGGAACTGGATGGGCTGTGGGGTCTCTTCTCACCTGATTCATTCCATGATTCTATGGTCATGGCTGCCAAAGACAGGAAGATAGGTGGGCACTGCAGGGCTTGCTAACTTTCATGATTTTATAACTGATCTTAAGATATTTAACTTTTTTTTAATTTTTCTGAAGTCCCAGCTTCTGGATTCAGGAGCTTTCTTTCTAATGCTATTTTTTTTTTTAAATCTGGCAAAGAAGAGGAAAATGCCAACTCATCCACCTCCCCAAGAAAGAAGGTGGTGAATGAAATGTCCAGAAATGTGTGTTTCCTGAAAATTTCCTTCCCTATTCATAGCTGAAGTTTGTAGCTGCTGTTTGCAAACATGGGGAATGAGGAAACAGTCAGGGAATTGTTAAGGTTGGAAAAGACCTTTGAGGTCACCAAGGGTGAACTACCAGCCCAACTCCACCAAACGTACTAAAACACGTCCCAATGACAGGCTCACAGATTGAAGCACCCCCTGAAGGAAGTGCTTCCCCTTTTCCTGAGCAATAGGGTGCTATTTTCTAGGCTTTCCTGATTTTAGACGACATCCCTATGGCTCCAAGCAGCATGGAAGGAGCTTGAGAAGGTCTCAAAACCAGGCAAAGCTTGAGTACACACTGTCCTCGAACTACGAAAGAGTTCACAAAAGCAGATTTGAAAGGAGGGAGTATAACACACAGGGATTGTATTGAAGAGGATGGTTTGAAAGGATGGTAGGGCAGGAGGAAGATGTTGATAACCTGGTGACACAGACTCTGCTCGAGGAAGCATGAAGAGGCGATGCTTAGCACGACCCATGAGTTTGATTTGAAGGGTTGTGCCTTCTGGAGTCCAGATGACCAATAAGTGCTCGTCGCTTTTAAGAAAGCCCTTGTGCCTTGCAAGAATTCAGCACTGATTGCCTACATTTCCTTAAAAGAGCTCATTTAGAGCTGATTTAAGTACTCCTGGGGAGGCCAGGCTGCGGTGATTTATGGAGCTGGTGTCAGCGGCAGAAGCAGCAGAGGCTCTCCTGCTGCTGAGGGCTGCTGTGGAGAATGTGAGGAGCACGGCCCTGCCAAACAGATCTTGTAGGTGATCCATGGCAGCTCTATATCTTACAAGATTCTATTCCTCCCACTCCTTAAGGGTCAGCTCTGATCCAAGCTTTGCTGTGCACCACAGATCCCAGAGATGACGTTTGCAGTTGTGTTTCACCATTTTAATTTGGGGAGGGGATCTGATCAGTCTGGGCTGCAGACTGTGGGACACAATTCAGCTGAGCAAGGGCAGTGTTTACACCTAGTCTAAATCCCTCCTCCCTTAGTTTAGAACCATTACTCCTTGTCCTGTCACAGCAGATCTTGCTAAAAACGCCTTCCCCAGCTTTCCTGGAGCCCCTTTCAGTACTGGGAGGCTGCTCTATGGTCTCCCTGGAGCCTTTCCTTCTCCAGACTGAACAACTTCAACTCTCTCAGCCTGTCCTCATACAGGAGGTTCTTCAGCCCTTGGATTACCTCTATGGCCTCCTCTGAATTCTCTACAACAACTCCATGTTCTTCCAGTGCTGAGGACTCCAGAGCTGGATGCAGAACTCCAGGTGAGGTCTCACGAGAGTGAAATGGATTCTTCCCTTCCTGATCATTGCAGAGCATCTCTGCTGAGCATCATACTTGTGACAGAGACATTTGAGAATGAGAGACAAGTGCCCTGCAGGACTGTCCCACTCTTCATTCTCACCTGCAGCCTGCTGAGGCGGACAGTCAACCCCAGGAGTCAGCTGGAAGGTCCTGTGTCCTAGAATCATAGAATCATCTGATTGGAAAAGACCTCTGAGATCATCGAGTCCAGCTGTACCCATCCCCTTACTGAACCATGTCATTAAGAAACTCATCCACCTGCCTTTTAAACACCTCCAGGGATGGTGACTCAACCACCTCTCTGGCAGCCTGTGTCCTGACAAGAAGTAGAAAAGCAGGAACAATCTAAGAGAGTGCAAAGTTTTAATCACATATATCCTTGATCTGCAAGTGCACTGCCTCCTTGAAGCGCTGCCCCTTACATTTCTGTACATTCCTGTCTGGAAGGAATGAAAAATAACAGAGAATAAGAATAGCATGGAAGAGAAGGACCAGTTTAGAAATGAGCAGAAAGGGGAGTTTCTGCTGTGCTCCCCTCCCTGGAGCGAGTCCCCCTCTCCATTACTGCCCTCCCAATTGCGAACAAGGCCAGCCAAGCAGGGAGTTGCTCCACGTGTGTCTCAGCGAGGTGCAGAAGAGGATCAGTGCCTCTCTGGGTTCATTGTTTCCTACCCAGGAGCCTTGTCGTGGATTCCTCCCTGGATGAGGACTGGAGAGCTGTCATAACAGGGACCGGTTTCCATAGCAAACTCAGCACTTTCAGCTGGAGAGGCTCAGCCCTGCATTCACTAGAGCTGAAAAGCAAAGCCTTTGTTTCCCCCTAAGCATGAAGGACAGGGAGAAGTCTAATGCCACGTGTGGTTTAAATTTCATGAGCTTCCTCAAAGCAGAAATCACCTGCTACTGAGTGCCTGCTGGCAGCTTTTCTCTAACTCAATGCATGAGATGAAGTCTTTGTGATGCAGAGCTGAGTCTTGCTCCCTATTTATCAGTTGCTGGTTTCAGGCAGTATCTGAGGGTCAGCTGTGGGCCACGCTGTGAACCAAGGGAGGATGAGCTGCTCTTGGCCCATGTGCATTGCTGAAATGCAGAGCTAGAAACCAGCAAAAGGGCAAAACTGAACTGAAGCCACCATAAACATAACAGCAGGAATGGGAGGATGAGATAGAGGAGCAGCCAGTGGTTGTAAAATGCAGATGGCCAAGAGTGCTGCATACAATGGAAAACAGAAAGTAAGGGCCAGGGACAAATGGGATTAAGAGTCTGATTCTGGAAAGTACCTGGGGAGGGGGTGGGCTGGGCATTGCCAAAGCAAAAAGAGATGAGAGCCTGTGGCTTGTGAAAGGGGAGGAACATTCATAGAATAGTAGCATCGTTGTGGTTGTGAAAGATCTCTAAGCTCATCCAGTCCAATCATCAGCCCAACCCCACCGTGCCAACTAAACCATGTCCCCAAGTGACACAGCCACACACTTTTTGAATCTCTCCAAGGATGGAGGCTCTACCATTGCCCTGGGCAGCCTCTGCCAGGGCTTCACCACTCTGTCAGTAAAGACATTTTTCCAAATACTTAATTTAAACCTCCACCGGTGCCACTTGAGGACATTTCCTCTTGTCTTTGCACTTAGGAGAAGACACCAACACTCACCTCACCACAACCTCCTTTCCAGGAGCTGCAGAGACCTCCTCTTCTCCAGCTTAAACAGTCCAATGTCCCTCAGCTGCTCCTAATAAGACTTGATCTCCAGCCCCTTCCCCAGCTGTGTTCACTTCTGCAGACACGATCCAGCCCCTCAAGGTCTTTCCTGCACTGAATGGCCTAAAACTGAACCCAGGATTCGAGGTGTGGCCTCACCAGCACGGAGTGCAGGGGGACGATCCCTTCCCTGCTCCTGCTGCCACCCCATGGCTGATGCAAGCCAGGATGCTTTGGCCTTCTTGGCCACCTGGAACACTGCTGGCTCATGTTCAGCCACTCTCAACCAGCACCCCCAGGTGCTGCCATTGTCAGAGTTCTTCTCAGCTCTGCCTTGGATCACCCTGCCTGACAAAAGTTGTAGTTTCTTGCTCTCAGGGTAGTTGAGACTGGGCTGTCAATGATCTACCAGCCTATAGCAACCATGGAAATAACACAGGGGCCACACTCATCCTTCAACACCTCCTTCTCATGTGAATTTACTTGCACAGGGACATGTCCACGTTTTGGGCACTGGCTGGAGCTGTATGGAAAACGGTGGAAAACACATTTTCCACATCCAGCTCTCTGTGCACAAGTCCGTGTGACACAGAAGCACTAAACCAGCCTATTGCACTTCTTCCAGGTAATCAGTGTTGTGAGTTCCATGGATTTGTGATTCTGCTGCACGAATCCCAAAAGGTGAGCTATTTCATCTTTTTTCCAAAGCCAACATGGCTATAAACCACTATGAAAATGAAACCCATGCTCCCAGAAGCTGCAGTTTCCAAGAAAGGCACGGTGGTACACAAGTCTGGGAGGGAAAACACTTAATTCACAAAGGAGAATGAGAGAAATACATTGTAAAGGTCTCACAAAAGGTTACAGAAAGCAAGAAAAAATATTTCTTCCCTCCCCTGTGGCCAGGGATCCACAGATCACCCCACACAGGCTGTGTGCAAGTCAGTCCCTGCGGTGTCATCTGCAAGGGACTGGAAAGCGCTAATGGGTGGTGGGGGCATCTTTGTCTTCAGAGGGAACAGTCCCCTGTGCCCAGAGGCACAGCAGGTGTGTGGTCCTGAGAGCACCCCAGAAGAAGAGAGATCACGTGTCCATCCCAGACCCGGCGCAGTGAGGGTGTTCCACAGTGGCACTCCTGTCCCCAGAGCCTTGGGGCAGGGCTCGTGCCAGTGCTTCACAGGTGATGTGGCCCCGTCCTCCAGCGTGAGTTATCACATAAATGCAGAGCAGACAGTGCAGGCATCTCTGCCTCCTCCAGATGGAGAGATCTGCATTTGCAGTGGACGTTAAAATAATTGCAAAGAAAAAAAAGGAAAATCATGCTGCAGCCATAAACCTCCTTCCCTCAGCAGAGAGCACAGAGTGCCTCTGGGGCAGAAAAAGGAACATCATCCAGCACGTCAGACACAAAGGGATTGTCCTCTGAGAGGTCTCACCTTTCTCACAGCAACACAGAGGGGAGAACCAGCATTTAGTTCTCCTGCCATCCTTGTGCAGAACATGTGCCAAAGCATTTGTGATTGTGCTGGCGAGCATCACCTACACCCCCCCACTGCTTTATCCTGGCCATGAAACGAACACCTTCAGTCACAGGGGGCTGAGTGTGTTTGCAGGTAGAAGGGAACGTTCTGTTTCCCAGTGTGGAGCCAACAGCTCGTGATTCACCCAGCTGCATTTTGGGGACAGTCTGCCTCCTCCTTTCCTCTGTCCCATGATATTCCCTTTGCTGTGAGAGGCAAGAACAGCCTGTCCTGTAGCCCTGTGCCCTCTTTAATGGCTGGGAACCAAACCCCTGCCCTGGTGCAGGAATAGGCTTTCAAACACCCATCGGTTACGGAAGGAGGTAAAAGAGAGAAGATGCTTTTTTATGTATTAATTACATGTCAACTCATTTGATCTAGAACTACACCAGGAGCACATGAAGAAGAACTCCATTAATTAGAGAGCAAATTACCCCAAACTCATATAAGTGGTCTCCCAGCTTCATCAGCCATTTGTTAATAGTAATGAAAAGAACTGGATTTCCTTACAGAGCACAAAAAAAAGAGACCACACTTTCGGGGCTTCAGTATTCCTCTGCCAGAGCACAGAGAAGTTATTTGTCCCACTGAAATCAGCAAAAGCTGCTGGATATTAATGCTCCGAGCATCTCACGCCTTTGATTTTGGGCCCAAGATCTTTTTTCCTCCAGCTGCAATGCCTGTCGTGCGCCATCACTGCAGCACATCAGAGCAATGACCAGGGGCAGCTTTCGCTCCTCTGCGGCTCTTCCCAAGCCAGAGACCCAGCAGCCTGTGCATTCTTAATTGACAGAATTAGGAAGCTTATTTGAAGAATACTTGAGTCCTCAGAGTCTAATTTCCTGCTGTATAAATAATACATCAGCAACAGCAGTCTCCAGGAAAAAAAAAAATACACCCACTAAAAAACCCCAAACAAAAAAAACCCCTAAGAAGCCCAGATGAACATTCCAGCTTCCATCACACTGCGAAAATCCTTTGCAGATTTTTTCACAATAGCTCCCAACTGCATTGTGCCATTTCTCGCCTCATCTGGTTTAACAGAGGGGAGGAGAGGAGCTGAAAATTACACACCAGGGCCTCACTGCTGCAGGCGTGATCGCACCTTGTGATGAGCACAGGTAGAGCCAGGGCTTTCCAGAATAAGTGCTCCAGCCTTCCAGTATCATAGAATCATGGAATGGTTTGGGTTGGAAGGGCCCTTAAAGTCCATCCAGTCCCACCCTCCTGCCGTGGTCATGGACACCTCACACTAAACCAGCTTGGTCAAAACCCCATCCAACCTGGCCTTGAGCACCTCCACAGATGAGGCATCCACCACTTCTCTGGGCAGCCTCACCACCCTCATCCTGAGTAATTTCATCCTAATATTTAATCTAAATCTTCCCCCTTTCAATTTGAAGTACAAAGCCTCCAGCTGTATACCCAGTGACGTCCACCACCACCACTCAGTGGGCAGCAAAGGGTCTGGGATGGCAAAGTACAGTGAATCTCCAGACCAGTACCAACCACAGCTTTCCCAGTTCAGCCCCCACCACTGCCTTTCGCTCCCAGGGCAGCCTGGGGGCCGGCTCAGCTCCAGGAGATCGAACAGCAAGTGCTTGTGTTGTTAAAAGCCACCTCGCTGTACATACATATTCATGGGTGGGGAGAGGATGAGAACTGCACAGGCATCAATAGTTTTGGCATATCACAAGTTTTTAGGGCTGAATTTGCAACTGCAAACTCTGTTGCCACGTTCAGGTCCAGGGTGAAATGTCAGGCTGGCACATCAGACTGGGAAGCACAGCACTGGTCTCGCTGGACCCCTCCTTGCCCTGCACCATTGTCTGCTCCATCCTCAGATCATTTTGCACCGTTGTTTAGCAAAGCTGGACACTTGGACTTGTTCAGCACCATGTTTTAGCTTCCCTCTTGCTTTGCCCCACTCTGCACCACAGACACTGCTGAGAGCTGCATGGAAAGCAGGAGTGTCCTTGCACTGCTGAGATCCTGGTGCTGACAATGCTCCCAGCGCAGAGCCATGGGACATGGAAGGAGCTGCATCATTTGGGGTTTGCCTGCCAGAGCCGTGCTGTCTGCAGGGCTCCCACAGACTGAAAAGGTAACAGCCCTCCACAAGGCTAAAAGGAATTGAGAAAGGGAGCTCCAGGACTTCATCAGAAGTGTTTCCGCAGCACAAATATTTGGATTCCTCTGATGTGGGATTTACAAGCACACACTCGACTCCAGCAGGGAGTGTCTGCAAATATGAGCGAGATCTCTATGTACTTACCACTTACTCCTGCCTTCCTCTGTCTCTCTGTCTTTCTCTCTTGTGTTATCTGTTATTTTTTGTGTGACTGAACCAGGGAAATGTGATTTCTGGCAAGTGAGCTGGTTAATGGTTAATGGATGCACTCATCAGAGGCAAACCATCTCGGAGGAGGGGGAGCACACAGGATTGCTTGGGATGCTCACAGAGCTCCCCTTTGCTGCCCTGCAGCACAGGGAATGGAGAGGTAGAGCAGCCTTTCCCACACAGAGCCCTAACATCCCATGCAGGGTGGAAGTGGGCAAGCATGCAGGGGCAGAGAGCCAGGCAACCCAAGCCCCTCATGATGATGCACCCAGAGGCACAAAGTGATGCCGACACTGCAGCCCCAACTGCCCTTCTACAAGCATCTCCATGAGCATCTCTACTGCCTGCACAGTCAGCTCGTTCAGGTTGCTCTCCACAGGCAGCCCCAAGGTTCAAGAGAGTGCCCTTGTTCTCACCTGATGGGCAGGGTAAAACGAAGGGTAGTGGCAAATGGAGTTGCTCCTTTCCCCACGCTCTGCCTCAGAGGACCATGGCATCGTCTCCACCCGGGAGAGCTGGAATCTGGAGCAAAGGCAGCAGACAAAGGGGCCTGTTTGAAACAGTGCTGCCAATAAATAATTCATGGGAGAGAAGTGGTGAGTCTCAGGGGAGCCAGCGCAGGGATCTGTGAATCTGGATGAGTTTGCAGTGCTTTAATTATGCAAATTGACAAATGTCTCTACACTGAGAAATTCTGCTAGTCCTGCAAAAGAGCAAGAGCTGGAAAATGGCAAGAATTTCCCAAGGCTGCGCAGCCACAGCTGGCAGGTGAAGCTCACTGAGGCCTCTCCGGAGCCAGCTCTGCTCATTTGAAGGGCAGCCAGTAGGGTTCCCCCATGCAGTAGATGCAGCACTTTGGCAGCTGCAACTGCAACTGCTTTGGACAGTCAAGGCCTCAGCCCCAACCCTTCTCTTGCACCAGCACCCTTTGGTCCCAGGATGAGCCAGCTCAGGGAGTAGAAATGCACAGCACCTCAGGGCTGTGACGGGATCACAGATTATCAGGAAACATCCCCAATATAAGAAGAATATGGAAGTGTTGCAATAAGAAGGATATGGAGCTGTTGTCCAGAGGAAGCCATGAAGATTATCCAAGGGCTGGAGAACCTCTACTACGAGGCCAAGCTGAGAGAGTTGGGGCTTTTCAGCCTGGAGAAGAGAGGGCTGGGGGACTTCATAGCAGACTTTGAGTACTGAAAGGGGCTCGAGGAAAGCTGAGGAGGGATTTTTTACAAGGTCACAGAATGATAGGATGAGGGGGAATAGCTTTAAACTGGAAGGGGAAGATTTAGGTCAGACATTAGGAAGAAATTCTTCCTGATGAGGATGGGGAGGCCCTGTCCAAGGTTACCAAGATAAGACATGTACGACCCCTCCCTGCAGGTGTTCAAGGCTAGGCTGGATGGGGCTTTGAGCCCCCTGATCCACAGAAAGGTTTCCCTGCCCATGGCAGGGGGGCAGGAACTGGGTGGGATTTAAAATCCCTTTCAAGCTAAAACATTCTACGATTCTGTGATGTTGGGCTTTTGACCATGATCAAGAGGAGGGACCTGAGGTCACTGATGCTGCTGTCCCCACTCTGCACAGAGCTGTGGAGCCGTGGGGCTGGAGGAGACACAGGACCCTCCTCCTGGGGTGCAGGCTGGCCAGTGACTCCAGTTCCTCACTGGGAACTATTGATCAGACAGGTGTTACATCCCCTCTACATTAATAGTTGTTGGTTACCTTTCTGAAGACTGACTTTTCTTCTGTGTTGATGAAAAATATTTGAGTTTCTCTGAAAATATGCACTCCCCTGCTACCTAAACCCAGACACTTTCACTGAAAAATTAACACTGCCTCTGAATTATTTTTGTGCCTGTCTCATCAGAAGAGGGCGGGAGAAGAGAGGAAGGGGATTGTATCATTGAGAAAAAAAGAAAATGTCAATGCAAACAATATTTTATGCAGAAATGCTTGGTTTGATTGAAAATCCATTTTCTCACAATATAAATTTTTCATGAAAACTGTGTCAGAGCCAAATCCAAACAGGGACAACCTGGAGCAGAGACAAGCTGCCTTGTTCCACTGCTGCTGATTTATGCCAGGCTGTCTGGGAGCAGGAGCTGGTGGCAGCTGTCTTGACCTCTCAGGTACAAAAAAAAGAGGCTGAACCTCCCCAATCCCAACATAAAACAGAGAATCAAGTGGTTCTGTGTTTTGCTGAGTTTCTCCCCAGGAACTTGGCAGCCAGAGCATCACGGTGGCACCTGCCCTGCTGACTCTCCAAGCAAACAACACTCTCTGCTTGCATTTTATTGTCAGCCTGGTGGTGGGGCAGGAGAATGGCAATGGTTGAGGTGAAATGCAAGGTCTGCGCAAGGGCTGATCTGCTCTGCTACAACCCAAGCTGACACAGCTTGAAGCAGGAATACTGGGGCACAGCCCAGCACCACGTGGTTGCCAGGAACCCACTGGTTCTCCATCCCAGTCATACAATCGTGGAATGGTTTGGGCTGGAAGGGTCCTCAAAGCTCATCCAGTTCTACCCCCCCGCCATGGGCAGAGATGCCTCCCACTGGATCAGGGGGCTCAAAGCCCCGTCCAACTTGGACTTGAGCCCTTCCAGATATGGGGCAACCACGACTTCCCTGGGCAACCTTTTCCAGTGTCTCTCCAGTCACATCATGAAGAATTTTTTCCTAATGTATCATCAAAATCTCCCTCCTTCCAATTTAAAGCCATTCCTCCTTGTCCTGTCATAACAGGCCTTCTAAAAAGCCCCTCCACAGCTTTTCTGGAGTCCCTTCAGGTACTCGAAGGCCATTATGTGGTCTCCCCGCAGCCTTCTCCTCTCCACACTGAACAAACCCAACTTTCTCAGCCTGTCCTCATAGCAGAGGTTCTTCATCTCTTGCATCATCTCCGTGGCCTCCTCTGGACCCATTACAACAGTTCTATTTATGTTGGGGATAGCAGATGGGAAAGGTGTCACCCCAGCAGTATCGTACTCCACTAAAGGGCTGCAGAGCATCTCATATGAGGTTTATCCCTTTCCCAGTGCACCCATCACTCTGTGGATGGAAAAAAGGTGCTCATGACTGCCATCCCTCAGGGCTGCATCGGCAGCATGTGACACGTCCTGCTCTGCAAAGGCCTGCAGAGCTGTTCGATCTGAACAGGATGAGCAATTGGCCCTTCAGGGTACTCGGGATATTCTAGCACCAGCTCAGTGCTGGGGGCAGAACACTGTATGCAGTACCCAGCTTCCAACTCTCTTACTCTCTCAGCATCAGATCAGAGCTGAGACCTTCTCTGTGCCAGCAGGGCACATGTTCCCCATGTGCAGAGAGCAGTAGAGAGCACAAAGGGGCCAAGAGCTTTGTCATGTCCAGCCCAGACCTGCCATAAGAGCAGAGAAGCACGGCAAGGTCCTGCTGCAGAGCCAACATCTGTCAGACAAATCAGGTCCTTTGCCCTGAAACTGGGTAGGGCTGCACAGCTCCTGGCTGCCTTGGCTGATGCATTACAGCAGCAGGTCCACACCAGCAGCCACTTTTCCTTGGGACCAGTAAACCCTTGGTATGGTTGCACTGCAAGCTCTCGCTCTTCTGCAGCACAACCGGTGAGTTTGTTCCCCTCCTCCTCCCTGGGCAAGAGGTTGTAACATTCTCTGCCAGGTCTTTGGGGGAGCACAACCTTACTTTGCAGTTCTGGTTTTGGACATCTTGGGCAGGTGGAGAGAGAAAGCTGTGTCTGACCTTGAGTGGGGATCAGAGGTCGGTGCAAACTCACTTCATTCAGCACAGCCTGAAAAGGCAAAGGCTCCATCATTTTCTGCCTCAGCACTGGAGACAGACAGCAGCGTCTTAAAACAGGGTTCTCTCATCCATCATTTATTGGATTTATGCAGCTTCACTTAGGAACCTGATTTATATTTCCTCTCAATTTACTGCATTTGAATTGTTTGCAAATAGGCACGTGAATCATCGGCTGGAGTAGGAAAAAAAAAGCTATTTTCAAGCTTCATTTAGGCTGTTCGAAGCATTAATTTTTAGTTGCAAAGGCTATTTTTTGCTAAATTGGTTTTTAGATCTTGTCTTCCTTCTGCTGGGTTATAAATTTAGTGCTGTTGGAGCAAAAATGATCACAATTGGATTTTTCAGCCTTCCGAGGCAGGTGCAGGAGCCCCATCCTGTGCTGGGTTGCACTGCGGCACCAGAGGAGATAATTTGGCTCTTGCTATTGAGACAGAAATACTCATTCTCCCTTCCCAGCACAATTTAACACAAGCTTTTGAGGACAAACTGAAGCCCTGTGCATGCTCTTCCATCTTTCTTTGGCATCAGGATTGGATTTTTTTCTTCAACTATACTCAGAATTTTTAAGGCACCTCCAAGGTCTTGGAAAATCACCTTTGAATCCTGCACGGGAAAAGCCTTCGACTCAGCTGTTTTAAAGGTGAACTTGTTTCAGGGCCACAGCATCCCAGCAGCATGTGTGGGCGGCTGGTGGATGATGTTTTATTTAAACACAAAGGCATGAGATTCCAGCTCATTTCAAACAAATCCTTTGGTGGGAAAATATGCACATATTTCTGACACAAATCTGTCTGTGGCTCCATTAATTCTCTGCCAAGTGCTTTACCTGCTGGAGCAGATGATAATTCAGCAATGTAAACAGCGCCTTTTAATTTCATTTTGGGATCACGAATGGAAACAAACTGATTAACAAAAGCAGGGTAAACAATGGTTCTGCCTCCTCCTGTTGGTATTAATATTCACTGGGTATTGATGCCGTTCTCCCAGGAGCCTGTGTCAACACAGCGAGCTGGGTGCTGCGATGCCTGCATGTTGAGCTGAGCCGCTCACATCCAAGGACAACGTTCAGTGCCAGGAGGATGGTTTTTATAGCACACAAACGAGGAGAGTGCCTTCTCCACAGCAAACCACCAGAGAGGGACTGCATCACCTCGGCTTCTGCCACCATTTAGGGAGTTTCACCTCCCTGCAGCCAGGGGCTGCCCCACCATCCCTGGTCTCTACATAGAATCACAGCATGTTTTGGGTTAGAAGGGAACATAAAGCCCATCCAGTTCCAACCCCCCTGCCATGGGCAGGGACATCTCCCACTGGATCTGGTTGCTCAAAACTCCACCCAGCCTGGCCTTGAACACCTCCAGGGATGGGGCAGCCACAACTTCTCTGGGAAACCCGTGCCAGTGCCTCCCCACCCTCACAGCAAAACATTTCTGCCTTATATCCAGTCTAACTCTCCCCTGCCTTACTTTAGAACCATTACTCCCTATCCTGGCACAACAGGCCTTGCTAAAAACCTGTCCCAGCTTTGCTGTAGGCTCCCTGGGAGACTAGTCTAAGATGTCCCCAGAACCTTCCCTTCTCCATGCTTAATAACCCCAACTGTCTCAGCCCGTCCTCTTAGCAGAGGTGCTCCAGCCTTCAGGTCATCTCCGTGGCCTCCTCTGGACTCACTCCAACAGTTCCATATCCTTCCTGTGCTGAGAACTCCAGTACTGGATGCAGGACTCCAGGTGGGCTCTCACAAGAGTGGAGCAGAGGGACAGAATCCCCTCCCTGGCCCTGCTGGTCCCGCTGCCTTGGATGCAGCCCAGGACGTGGTTTGGCTCTTTGGGCTGAGTGCCCATTGCTGGCTCATGTCTAGCTTTCCATCCCTCAGCACCCCAAGTCCTTTTTCTCAGGGCTGCTCCCAATCACATCATCCCCCAGCCTGTTCTGAAACTGAAATTGCCCTGGCCCAGGTGCAGGACTGTGCCCTTGGCCTTGTTGAACCTCATGAGGTTCACATTTCCTGCACTGGCAGTGCTCACACTGCAGGGAAGGGACTCAGGTTGGACAGGAAGCTGCCTGGCAGGCACACCAAGAGGTTTTTGCTCAAGGGCAAGTGGAAATAATAAACCTGTGACAACACAGAGCCCTGAAAGCTGTGCAGGGTGGCAACCCCCGCCCACACACTGCTGTGTAATGCTCCAGCACCATGAAAAGCAGTGCCTGGGAGGTGACACAGCACCTCTAAATGTGTCAGTGATCTCCTGTAAAGGATTCAAGCACAAGCATGGGAGAGTGCAAAAATGTTGTCCCTGCTTGAGCAAGGGCAGAGGGAAGTGTTTGGTGCTCTTGGTTGGGACACCTCCACCTACAATGCAAACCTACGAGACACCCATCATCCACCGAAACACAGGGAGGAGCTGGCTCTGTCCCAGGTCTGTCAGGGCACACAGTGGGACTGGGGACAGGGGAACATCACAGCTGTTCCTTCTCCACACCACCTCATACAATAAATGCAACAAAAACCAGCCAAGAGGTGGCTCCTGCCTGGAGAACAACTCCCCCATATCCTGCTAGCTGGAATTCAGTCCATGCTGAGATGCTCACAGCGGTGGCAGGTAGCTTGTGGCAGGTGCCACTGGCTCCTGGAGAAAGGCAAGGGCTGCAGGTCAAGCTGTAGAGATGATGCTCAAAGCACAGGTTTAATTAAATCTTGATCATCTTAATTCCAGCTGCCAGAGAAGAGAAATCGAGAAGGCAGCAAAGTTGTAGTGCTGCAAACATAGATTTTTCTTGCTTTAGAGTTGGGCTAAACACAAGAGCTGCTGGTTCACTCTTTGCTTTGGAGAAAGATAGGCTGGACACCTGCAAGGGGCTATCACACATCAGCCACTGCAGGGGCAGAGCAGGCGAGCACCTTTTAACACATTTCTCTATCCAGTGTGAGTCCTGAGCAAAGTGATGTGAGGGATGATTTAGAGAACATAAATACTGGCGGCAGGAGATGCCGTTTCCAATAGTGACACCTCAGGAAACCCTGAAGGAAGTGCTCATGCCCAGCCTGGGGTGTCTGGGGAGAAGAAGAACAGAAAGAGAACCCTGTGGGTCTCCTAGTGAGGTGGTGGTTGCCTACAAGAGATCAAGGAGGTGAGGGGAAGCATCCATACCAGGCTTCGATGGGCCTGGGAGCTAAAAAGATGATGTCTAGACCACGAGCATATTGCTCTCTGCAGCTCCCTGAAAGGAGGTTGTGGTGATGTTGATGCTGGTCTCTTCTCCCAGGTAATGAATGATTAGAGGAGAGGAAATATTGCACTAGGGAAGATTTAGATTGGATATTAGGAAAAATTCCTTTACTGACAGAATGGTGAAGCACTGGCAGAGGCTGCCCAGAGCAGTGGGGGAGTCTCCATCTCTGGAGGGGTTCAAAGAATGTGTAGATGTTGCACTTTGAGACATGATTTTAGGCACAGAGGGCTGACGGTTGGACTGGATGAATTCAGAGGTTTTTTCCAACCTTAAGGATTCTATGATTCTATAACTCACTGAGACCACCCATACAGATATCTGTGTACATCTCCTAAAGCCCACGACACTTTGGATCCAAATAATAGATTTCACTGGCAGTTGTAGACCAGTCACTTAATCCTGGGGCGCTTCAAGAAGCTGGAGGTGTCAAGCTATTTCCTGACCTGGGCCAGAAACCTGGGAGAGGTCAGAATGCCACCTTCCTGCTCCAACTGTAGGAAGGCAAGGTCAGCGGGCACAGCACCTTCCTGCTGGAGGGCCTGAGGAATTGGAAATAAGTTCAGGGTGAGTGCTGAAGTAGAGAGCTGTGAGGCAACATCAGAGCTTGACAACACGGGGACTACAAACCACGAAGGGTTCCAGGTAATTTGGGAATTGTGTAATAACATTAGAACCACCTTTGTGCAAGTTTGTTGCAGCTTAATTAGGATTGTCATAAATATTAAATAAACGGTGATTTCTGGAATACTGCAAGATCTTTGTGAAGCATTGAAAGTGTTCCTGTTGCAAGAGGTGCTGGTAAGGAGAGGGAATCCCAGTGCAAACCTCAGAGGACACCACGGACCTCTGACAGTGTGTAATCCACAACCTGTTATAGGACTTTCTTACCACTGCAGTTCAATTGCCTCTTGTAAGAAGAGGTAAATGGGCTGAAAATCAGCACTTGAGGTGCCTTTTTCGTTCATCAGAGAGATCTCTGCTCAAATCATCTTAAGAGCATTTCATTAGCAGACCTGCAGACGCTCACAGGCCAACAGCAAATCCCAATATAAGGAAGTTCGAACAATAGTAGAGTAAAAAGATCCTTGAGGTGATGGCTCTGACATGGATGGAAAGAACTCCAGAGTCCCCAGGACATCTTTGGATCCTGTGTTTGAGCTCTGTGGATCTTTCTGGCAAGGGCACATCTGAGTCATTGGCCAGCTTGGACAGGGCCCTGGTGGTTCCCCTCTCATTTTGCCCAGGAGGACATGCTGGCAGGGGTGGTTGTGGCCGAGCAGAGGTCAGAGGGAGTCATCGAGATGGAGAGCTGGGAGTGGAGCTGAGTTTGCTTGCTGAATTTACCTACATGTCACCTCCTGTTAACTTTTTGTAGGAGGTACACAAAGGCTCTCGTTAGGAGGATCCCTTTCACTTTGTTGAAATCAACCTACTTTTATTCCTTTAACCCCATCAGGAGGTAGGTGTGGAATCCAGGCCGAGCTGGCACATGTAGGACAGTGGTGCCACGGTGACAGCATCTCAATAAAGGGGTTTGGTGGTCCAGCCAAAGTGACTTCCACCTCAGGACACGCTGGGCAAGTCTGGAAAGCTGGGACAGACACTGATCACTACCCTGCATCTGTGAACAGGTAACATCAGATCATAGAATTGTAAAATGTCCTGACTTGGAAGGGGCTCACAAGGATCATCGAGTTCAGCTCCTGTCCTGGTACAGGATGTATGGGCCAGTGCAGAAGAATTACGAGGAGACTGGGCGATGAACACTGTTCAGGCTTCCCACACTCGTGTACCAAAACATGCTGCAAAAATAACTTTGTTTTTGCTCCAACCAGCAACTTGAATGTGAACAATACCATGGCCCTGGCTTCACTGCTCACCAGTCACGTGAACACACGGATCGTAGTGAGGCCAACCCACCGCTTGCACATGCCAATCGTGCACCCATCTAACACGTAAAAGCTCAGATCTGCCAGACCCTGTGCTCCTCACCATGAGTCAAAGCTTGGAGATGCCATGAACATCTCCTTCTTACTGTGAACCTCCACAGTGGTGGTTGGGGAGCCCCAGGCAGATTGCAAGGTCATAAAGTCCTATTTTCTGACTTTGTGCTGCACTGTCTCTGCGTATTCCAACCTTCCTGGGGGTGTAAATCCCCTGTTCCTCACACAGAACACCCCCAGCATTCACACTGTGGGGCTGAGGGTGTTGGCCAGAGGCTTCTAGAATATTGTCAGGCTGTGACTTCTTCCCTGGGGAGCTGTTCCAGTGCTCCACCACCCTCTGGCTGAAGAACCTTTGCCTAATGTCCAACCTGACCCTCCCCTGGCACATCTTTCTGCCATTCCCTCGGGTCCAGAGGGAAGAACTCAGCACCTGCTGCTCCTCCTCCCCATGCGAGGAAGCTGCTGACTGAGATGAGGTCTCCCCTCAGTCTCCTCTTCTCTAGGTTCTTTGAGATGATCACTGAGAAACCTCCATGGGAGGAGACAGCATGGCCCATCCAGCTCAGAGCTGGCTTGGGCAAAGTGACTTGCTATTCCTATCACACTCAAAGCAGAGCTTCCATCCAATAGACTGGAGCACAAAGGACTGAGAAAGCCAACAGGCCCATTATTTGGGAACTTTTGTTTTAAAGAATTCATAGAGTTTCAGCACATCTGCAATGTTTTTCACTGCTTATGTTCGCCCTGTGATTTATACCCATTTCACCAGGCAGCTGCACGCTCTGCCTGTCTTTGGAAACCAAGTGCTTTGCACCAATGTTCTGTGGGTTTTCACACTCACTGAATAAACCAACCAGGAAAAGAACCCCAAAACCATATGTGGGATGCGTTACTGTAATTTTAGAAAACCGTTGGAAAGAAAAAAAAGCCAGATGAGAGATAGAAAGAAATCTCCAGCTTCTAAAAGTTAAATCCCTGGTTCTGACACATTTAAGCAGCTCAGAATCTGGGTCTTATCCGCTCCTATGAACCCTTTTTAGGATTCTTTTTTTATGCAGGCACTGGCAGATGGAAGCAGAACAAAGATCATCGGAGCTTTCATCCTGTCACTGACACAGCCCGCAGCTCCCACGGAGGTAGGGGTGGGAGAAACAGGGCAGGAATCCGATAGCCTGTCCCTGACACACTGTCAAAGGTAACAGGCAGCAGCCTGGAGACTTCCAAAGCAGGGATTGCAGACCAACCATCCGCCTTATGGGCACTGATGGATCCCAGACAGCCAGTTTGCCTTTCCTCTCTCTAAACTCACTTTCTCTGCCACAGCATCCTAGGGCAAAGACTTCCACAAGTGATGGATGTGCTGTGGGACTCCAGCCTCACCATTTTACTGAGCAGTACCAGTGTTAAAAGTCATAGGATCATGGAATGTTTTGGGTCAGAATGGATATCAAAGCCCTTTCCAACCCCCTGCCAATGGGCAGGGACACATTCCACTGGATCAGATTGTTACAATCCCCATTCAACTTGGCCCCATCCATGTCATTCCTGTGCTGAGGACTCCACAACTGGATACAGGACTCCCCTCCCTCCCCTGCTGGTCCCACTGCTTTGGATGCAGCCCAGCACATGGTTGGTTTCTGGGTTGGGACCGCAAATTGCAGGCTCCTGTTGGGCTTTTCATCCACCAATACCCAAGTCCTTCTCTTCAGGGCTGCTCTCAATCCGTTCTCCACCCAGCCTGGATTAGTGTTTGGGATTGTCCCGATTGAGGAGCAGGACCCATGAGATTCTCACCTCTCCAGCCTGTCCAGGTGAGCAGCGAACAATCTGCACTGGCTGCAGAGTCAAGTGGCTGTGATCTGACTTTATCCAATCATCAGAGTTTGCAGGTGGAATTTATTGGGACTTTGGCTCCTCAAACAGATAAATGCTCTAGAAAAGCCTTTCTAATTCCCTGTGGCTGGGAGTATGAGGCTAATTTTCTATAGCTTTGTTTGGAAATGTCAGCTTGTGTGTACAAGAATTTTACAGCAACTTTGTTCGTGCATTGAAAACTGAGATTGCTTTTTAATGTTAACAAGGAATCAATTTGTTTTGAATGTGCAATGATTTTATGCCACTAAGAGAGAAGATTTTTTAATATATATATATAAAATAAGCCCATGGTATTGTCCGTGTTTTGAATAATCCTGCCTCAGAAAGGACATGGTACTAAAGTGAAAGCCTGGAGAAGGGCAGTGGGGAAGCTCAGAGGGACAGAATGGGCTTCAAATGGGGAAGGACCCACATAGAAGGTTTTACATTTTTTAGAAACCTTTTACATAAAGTTCTCCCAAGTAATGAGAGTGGCAAGGAAAACGAGCAGGGAATAATTAACCTCTACTATAATCAGAGGGCTGAAGCACCTCCCTATGAGGACAGGCTGAGAGATTTGGGGTTGTTCAGCCTGGAGAAGAGATGGCTGTGGAGAGAGCAGCCTCAGAGCAGCCTCCCAGGACTGAAAGGGGCTCCAGGAGAGCTGGGGAGGGGCTCTTGATCAGAGAGTGCAGAGATAGGATGAGGGGGAATGGTTTTCATCTGAAAGAGGGGAGATTGAGATGAGATCTTAGGGAGAAATGATTTGCTGTGAGAGTTGGGGGGGCCCTGTCCCAGGTTGCCCAGAGCACTGGTGGTTGTCCCATCCCTGGAGGTGTTCAGGGCCACGTGTGATGGGGCTTCGATCCAGTCGGATGTGTCCCTGCCCATGGCAGGGGGATGGAACTAGATGGCTTTAAGATCTTTCCAACACAAACCATTCCATTGTTCTATGATCAGAAAGGGGAGCTTGTTGCTCAGCTACATCTGTATCATTCCTATATTAAAATTTTTCCATGGGTTTTGGCACTGCTTTTCAGTATGGATGAGCATTTTCAGGACTAACCTTAAAAAATAAACTTCTTTAGATGAAAAAAGTCTCCATGGAAAAGCTGGGGAACTGCTAAGAAACTAATTTAAAAAACAAGCACAAAACAACCACTTTAGCAGCAGAAGCCTGTCAGATGGAAAGAAAACGCAGCCCCACAACATGAAAAGAAGTAAAACTAATTTAAATTTTAAAAACATCTTCTTTTCTTTCCCCTTATTACTTTGTACCTTCCCTGATTTCTCCACACATAACAGCCCCTGGACACTGCTCAGCCATTGCCATTTCACACACACGCATCAGTAAAGCTGGGTTTGAAGCAGATCTCTGCTCATTTGGATCACCAGGTCCTCTAGCAGGGTCAAGAATGTTGTCTGGGGCCATATATGAGCCTCCACTGAGGGTCTAGAAAACAAGTCTTATGAGGAGTGTCTGAAGGACCTGGGGCTGTTCAGTCTGGAGAAGAGGAGCAAAACACTTCTTCCTGAATTCTCATCTCAGTCTCCCCTCTTTCAGCTGAAAACCCTTCCCCCTCATCCTATCCCTGCACTCCCTGATCAAGAGCCCCTCCCCAGCTTTCCTGGAGCCCCTTTCAGTACTGGGAGGCTGCTCTAAGGTCTCCCCAGAGCCTTCTCTTCTCCAGGCTGAACAACCCCAATTCTCTCAGCCTGTCCTTGTACGTGAGGTGCTCCAGACCTTGGATCAGGCTCCCTGGCCACTTCTGGACTCACTACAACAGCTGCAGATTCTTCTTATGTTGGCGGTTCGAGAACTGGACACAATTCTCCAGGTGGGGTCTCACAAGATGCTTTTGCCAGAGAAGCTGGGAAATGCAGCACTCCTGAAAGGGACCACAATGAGTAATCACAACTATTTTGAGAGCTCCCTAAGCAAACACCTCAAGACAATTTGCTTTAAGGTCCTTGATTCCTGAAGAGTCAACCATCTTATTCCAAAATGTATCCTGTATCTTCATTTTTATTGGTGAAAAGAGGATATATTACTCTGCTTGGAAATTGCAGAAGGCAATGCTCCTGTGTTTGGAAATCAGCCAGGATTGCATTTCCATGGAAAAACCTGACTTAATTTTGTTCTTGCTTGGGAAATCCAGGGTGAGGAGCAAAGGAGGCTGACACTGATATCTCCCCCAGAAGTGAAATGCTAGGTTTTCAGCATCTCTCCTGATTGTAATCCAGTTTCTTAGCAGGATTAATCCCTTATAATCCTAGGGTACGCTTGGCCCTTGTGTCAGCTCTTTCCTCAGCCCTTGCTCCTAAGCTTAGCATTGTCAGAGTAGCATCATCATGAGCTGCCTCTGCAGCAGAACTGGGTCCTGGGCTGCCAAGAGGCTTTTCCCTTCAGTTACTCCTCATCTACTGGAGATGCCTTTACAGGGGAAAGGCCGCAATCCTGTTGGGAGAAGCACACTCAGCTCCTGCAGAGGTTGACGTCCAATTCCTGCATGCCCAGTCCCACTAAGCTGTACACACTGTGCTTCCCTCTTGCACAAGGTGCAGGGAGGCTCCAGTTGTGGAGCTTGA
The DNA here is from genome assembly GCA_033558185.1 of Dromococcyx pavoninus. Taxonomy (NCBI): domain Eukaryota; kingdom Metazoa; phylum Chordata; class Aves; order Cuculiformes; family Neomorphidae; genus Dromococcyx; species Dromococcyx pavoninus. Next base: position 333,359 of record JAUMJL010000224.1, on the reverse strand, counting down.
CCTATCAACCGCTTCCAAAGCAGTGTACGTTCATCAGGGCTGAGGGACTGACATCCAGCCCAGTTTGTATCATGAGGTCAGGTCCCTTTTTCAAGGACACAGGTCTCCCCTTCCATGCCAGGAAATCATTTAGGGAGTCTGGGTCTCAGCTTCAACAGTGGCTTCCCCAGAGGGAGCAACAGGAGCTCTTGTGTTGGAGGAAACTGTCCTTTGAGACCTCATCCCACCACCTGGTGCTTGTCCTGGAGCCATTCAGCCACTCAGCGGCAGCAGCTCTGCACTTGGAACCTGCTGGGATACAGCTGACTTTAGCCCAGGACACCCAGTTTCTTCCCCAATTCCTGCTTCAGCGGGGGGTGGGGGGGGAAGAGATTTGGCACCCAGGCATTCCCTGCTGCCACCGGCCATCCTGGCCAGATCAGCACCAACCTTTCCCTGCCCTACGCAGGAGAGATCTCTCCAACGGAACAGAAGTGCATCATCTTCACCTGAAGGCAGCAAAGTTGCAAGGCAGGGAGGAAACAAACTGGGGCTGAAGAAACTACCTGGCTTCTTGCTGAGTGTAAAGCAAAGGGGGGAACTTACAGTCTTCTCCATGGCCAGGTGAGCATGGGCGCTGCAGCATCAAGTGATAGGATGTGAGGAAATGGCCTCAAGTTGCACCAGAGGAAGTTTAGATTGGATATTAGGAAAAAAATATTTCCTGACAGAGTGATGAAGCCCTGGCAGAGGCTGCCCAGAGCAGTAATGGAGTCTCCATCCCTGGAGGGGTTCAAACACGTGTGGATGTGGCTCTTGGGGTCATGATTTAACAGGCACCGAGGAGTTGGGTTGACAGTTGGACTGGATGAGCTGAGAGGTCTTTTCCAACCTCAATGATTCTATGATTCTATTCTATGATTCCATCACACAAAGGAAGGTGGTCCAGGAGTGGCCATGGGCAGCTTGGTTTCCCAGTGTGGGAAAGATCTGTCACACAGCCGAGGAGGATCCCTTAGTCTGGAGAGGGGAAAGAGAATTCCCAGCTCAGCAGAACACAACTGGCATCCAGTTGGCTAGAGCACATCTTCTGTTAGCCAAACTAAAATGTAGATGCTTAATTATTAATCACCTCATATGCAAAATAGGTATCATAGCAGAATGGAGGAGGGGGGACGCATTGTTCCTGAAGAATAAATATTTAACATGATACAGAGCAGCATGAATTTTTAAAGAGGAGTTTTTGTAACTGCTGAAGCTCTTGAACTGCTAAAGAAGCAGAATATCTTCTAGCAGCAACGCCAGCTTCTAGAGTGGGCAACAGCCATTTCCACCCAGGGACTGCAGAGGAGGAGGGAGGATGTGGGAGCCTGAGCCCCAGGAATAGCAACTTTGCAACCATCACCCTCCTACACCCAACAGAAAGCAGCTCTAAAAGTGCAGCTCCAGCTGGTGGGGTCAGCAGAACTGCCAAGGGCTCAGCCTGCCCCGCTGCGTCCAAGGAGAAAACCCCAGTGATTCCTCCTGGTTTCTGGAGGCTGCAGAGGCAGAGCAAAGGCTCAGAGAGCTGAGGTACTCCTGGCATTTCTGCCTTTTGGGATGTGTGAGGAAGGCTCACTTGGGACTGGTGGTGTCGATAGATCATAGACTTGTAGAATCACTTGGTTGGAAAAGACCTTTGAGATCATCGAGTCCAACTGTACCTGTCCACTACTAAACCAGATGCCTGAGCACTTTGTCAATTCATCTTTTCAACCCCTCCAGGGATAGTGACTCCACCAGCTCCCAGGGCAGACTCTGCCAGTGCCTGAGAGCGCTTTCAGTAAAGAAATCTTTCCTGTTGTCCAATCTGAACCTGCCCTGGTGCAATTTGAGGCCATTTCCTCTCATCCTACCACCTGCCACTTGGTGGAATAGACAAACAGCCCCCTTGCTACAACCTCCTTTCAGGTAATTGTAGACAATGGTGAGGTCTCCCCTCAGCTTCCTCTTCTCCAGGCTAAACTATCCCAGTACCCCCATCCACTCCTCACAAGACTTATTCTCCAGCCCCTTCCCCTGTTCCATTCCCTTCTCTGGATGTGCTCCAGTTCCTCAATGTCTTTCTTGGAGTGAGGGGTCCAAAACCGAACCCAGGATTCGAGGTGTGGCCTTTTCAATACTGAAAGGCTGCTCTAAGCTCCCTCCCCAGATGTTTCTCTTAAGTTTCCCACCCTCTGCCAGAAGCCAAGGGGCTTTGAATACTGCCTCCAGCTTCCTCCCGGCACAGATTCAACACCTGCTTGCAAGCAGTGCATGGAGGCAGCTGCAGCCCCACTGTGAGGCAGTGGCAGGATTGCCTCTTCGCTGCTCCTGAATGGAATGAGTTAAAGCAGCTGCACTGCTGAAGGGCTCCCAGCAACTTCAGGATGGTCCCCCTCTGCTGATGGGCCACATGAAAGCTATCACACTCCTCCTTGATATATACTTCCCATAAATCCAGGGACTATAAATTAGGGTAACCTTCTACTTTAAGGGCTGTCTGAGCTCTACAAAGACATCCCAAAGTCAGGTAGATCCTCACTGAAGACACAGGTTCTCTGTCCTCACCTCACTGTGGAACCACAGCCATGGGACAAGGAGTAAACACACCCAGCTCGGGGCACAGAGCAGCCGTGCCAACTGCTCTGTTTGCTCAGGGCTTGGGGAAAACCCTGATTCCTGTCCTCAGGGGGGAGAAGAGACCAAAGCTGGTCTCCGTGCCCCTCCTGCTGTCCCTAGGACCTGTCAGCCCTCCAGCACTGTGCTTTGTCACTGTCCTCATTGCCTCTGGTTTGGATGAGCCCTTGTCTCAAACTGCCACTATGCTGAATGAGCACCAAATCCTCACCAACCTCTCTCAGAGGTCAAGGAACAGGGTTATAAAAACGATGCAGCACTTTCCCTCTCATCTTTGAAACCACCGTGCTCTATAATGCTCTGCACTGAGTCTTGGCAGGAGTAGAGCCTGCTCCTCCCCTCCTCCATCTGATGTAAATGGGTCACTGCGGTCTGATGTTGTGTGTTTGTGCTCAGGATACGGCCCCAGACCTGGCCCTCAAGCTCCCCCTACCCTGTGTCACCCTGCCCACCCACCCCCACATCCCACACAGCCATCCCACTGCCTCCAGAGGTGCTCCAGGCTGTGCTGGCAGCCCCAGGCTTGCAGGGGATGGAAATGGAAACAGAGAGGCCAAACCGGGACTTACTGCACTGGATCCAGTCCAGGAGTGCTGGCAGAAGTGAAACCGCTGACCCCAGCCCCATGGGAGCAGCACTGTCACCCACTGCCCCCGGGAAGCTGAAAACCTTCAGTTGCAGCCCTTCCACACACAATGATCAACTGCTTTCTTCCCACTGTGTTCTTCGCATCCCTTGGGGCACCTCTCCCATCTGCCAGGAACTGAGGGAAGCTGTGGGCAGCAGTGTGAGAGCTGGACCCGCTTTGCAGAGCCCAACTTAGCCTGCTGGAGCCCAGGGCTGGAGAAGAGGAGGCTGAGGGGAGACCTCGTTGCTCTCTGCAGGTCCCAGAAAGGAGGCTGTGGTGGGGTGGGTGCTGGGCTCTTCTCCCAGTGAACGAGTGATAGGATGAGAGGAAACGGCCTCAAGTTGCACCAGGGAAGCTTTAGATTCAATATTGGGAAAACCTTCTTTACTAACAAAGTGGTGAAGCCCTGGCAGAGACTGCCCAGGGCAGGGGTGGAGCCCATCCAGTTCCAAGCCCCTGCCATGGGCAGGGACACCTCCCACTGGATCAGGGGGCTCAAAGCCCCATCCAACCTGGCCTTGAACACCTCCAGGGATGGGGCAGCCACCACTGCTCTGGGCAACCTGGGCCAGGGCCTCCCCACCCTCACAGCAAAACATCTCTCCCTAAGACCTCATCTCAACCTCCCCTCTTTCACCTGATAACCACTTCCCCTCATCCCATCCCTGCACTCCCTGATCAAGAGCCCCTCCCCACCTTTCCTGCAGCCCCTTTCAGTCCTGGGAGGCTGCTCTAAGGTCTCCCCACAGCCTTCTCTTCCCCAGGCTGAACAACCCCAACGCTCTCAACCTGTCCTCATATGTGAGGTGCTCCAGGCCTCGGGTCATCTCCGTGGCTTCCTCTGGACTCACTTTATCAGAGGTAGAACCAGAGCAGTCTGCTTTAAAGCCCCTGTGTGCTCCCTGATGGAGCTGCCATCAAGCATCTCATAGCCTCAGCTGGTGAAGCATTAACACACACCCAAATTGAAAGCTGAAACTCAGCAGATCAGCTTCCCAACAGAAACCACCCCCAAGAACCCAGCTGCTCATCTGCTTCTGGATGAGAAATCTGATAAAGTCATTGAGGTGAGTTAGGATTGGGCACCATTATTCTCCCCCAATTTGAGCTGTCAGCCCCTTGTAAAACATGATGTATGACTCTGAAAATTCATCTTTGGCACCAAACAGGATTTATTCTGCTGTAAAAAAAGAAATGTGCAGAAAGAGACAGTGAACAGTGGCCCAGGGACCTCCACACCACTGAAAACACACGCGCACTGATCTCAGCAAACAATTGATTTTATTCCCCACCGCCGCCATTCGTCTGCGCTCCATCCATCGCCCGATCAGGCTGGCAGGAGAATGTGAGTTTTAAAGGTCACCACTTAATGATGTTAAGGAGCCATCCTCCTTCCCAGATAAAATACTGATCAATCTGTAATATTTCTGACTGGGCTCTCCTCACAGAGAAGATAGAGGGGGATTCTGTTCCTCTTTCTGTTTCAAATAAATTTAAAAGCCTTTTCTGAAACCAAGCTGATCACTCATGCTGGGGACAGACCCAGGCTGGCACTGACAAGCCATGTGTCCAGTCTGCAGGCAAGAATCCAGCAGAAGAGGTGATGAAATGCAGTTTGGATTGCTCTACAACATAAAGTGCTATTATGTCGTTACATAACTTAACATATAAATGTTTGACTATTACCTCTCCTGTCACCTGTGGAGAATTAGAACAGTGAGAGAAGCCCTGGGCCCACTTTTCTTCATGCACTTCACAGTGCTGGACTTTCTAAAGGGCTCACAGAGATCAGAGGTGCTGGTGTTGCAGCTCTGCCAGTGTATGGGACCACTGCTTTGTGCTCAGCAAACGCATAGAGCAGGAACACTATCTCCTCGCAGTGCAGGAGCATCATCTCCTCGCAGGGCAGGAGCATCATCTCCTCATAGAACAGGAGCACCACCTCCTCACAGGGCAGGATCACCATCTCCTCACAGAGCAGCATCATCATCTCCTCACAGGGCAGGATCACCATCTCCTCACAGAGCAGGAGCACCACCTCCTCACAGGACAGGAGCACCACCTCCTCACAGGGCAGGAGCACCATCTCCTCACAGAGCAGCAGCATCATCTCCTCACAGGGCAGGATCATCCTCTCCTCACAGGGCAGGATCACCATCTCCTCACAGAGCAGGAGCATCACCTCCTCACAAAGCAGGAAAACCAGCTCCTCACAGGGCAGGAGCACCAGCTCCTCATAGAACAGGAGCACCAGCTCCTCACAGCACTAGAACATCATCTCACTGTCCAGTTTTGGGAGGACTGGGGCCCTGAGCAAGCGCAGGGACAGTGTCACCTCTGTCTCTGAGTGTCCCAGTCCTGTGCAGTTTATCTCACTGGGACAACACTGGGCTGTGAGACACACATCCCTCCAGAGATGGTCCTTGTGCAGCGCTCTGGCAAGACCTGCCCAGCCCTTTGCTGAAGCGTTTCCAGATGGCTTTCAAAGTGCAGCAGCCAAGAAGATCTCATTGAACAGGTCTGGCTCTTTGCAGCAAAATCCCTGCTCCAAGGAGAACCTGCAGCACATCTGTGCCCCATCCCTGCCCTGCAAGAGAAGCTCTCAAACACGTGACCTGGACTCTCCTTGCTTTAAAAAGCAGCATGTTTTAAGCCTTTGCCTCCTGAGTCCTCTCCAAGCGTGGGAAGCCTGAGGCAGGAGAGAGCACTCCTGCTCTGCGCTCGGCGGTGCAACTGGAGCAGAGCCAGGGCAGCACAAACCATCTCGCACCTGCACATCCCTCCAGCCTGCTCTGCATCCAAGCTCTCAGCCAGAGACCACCCCCTCCTGAGGAGCCTCAGGAAAAGCAAAGCATTCAAATACGCAACCTTCAAACTGAAGCAAACACCTCCATTTGAAATTACACCGAAGAGTATTTAATTTGCTTTTGGATGAGCAGCCTGAACCAAGCGCTCTACCAGAGGAAGGGGGTTTATAATTTATTCAGCAGCCAGCACATTGTCGAGTCTCTCTGAACTCCTCACAAAGGATGGGGGAGCAGAAGGGTTTTATTTATTCTTTATTTCTTTAAACAAAGCAAGCAGGGTCAACTCTGAATTTCTAAAGCATCTCCGAGGTGCTGAGACTTTTAAAGCTCTCCAGAGACAGCATTCACTTGCTTTATTCCATTCAGGCTCATTTTGCTCTGCAAAGGCAAGCCCACAAACTTTCTTTGAAAAACAAACCAACACAAACCTGTTTGCTGTGCTCACCAGCCTCCAAAATTCCTTGAAGCACAGGAGAACTCCCCAGGGAAGCAGTCACAGCCTGACAATATTCCAGAAGCCTTTGGCCAACTCCCTCAGCCACATGGTGTGAATGTTGGGGTTGTCCTGTGCAGGGACAGGAGTTGGACTTGATGATCACAGAAACACAGAATCATAGAATCAAGGAATGGTTTGGGTTGGAAGGAACATTAAAGCCCATCCAGTCCCACCAACCTGCCATGGGCAGGGACACCTCCCACTGGATCAGGGGGATCAAAGCCCCATCCAACCTGGCCTTGAACACCTCCAGGGATGGGGCAGCCACAACTGCTCTGGGCAACCCAGGCCAGGGCCTCCCCACCCTCATCATGAAAAATTTCTTCCTGATGTCTAATCTAAATCTTCCCCCTTCCAATTTAAAGCAAATCTCCCTCGTCCTGTCACTCCAGGCCCTTGTAAAAAGTCCTTCTCCAGCTTTCCTGGAGCCCCTTTCAGTACTGGGAGGCTGCTGTATGGTCTCCCTGGAGCCTTTCCTTCTCCAGACTGAACATCAACTCTCTCAGCCTTCCTTGTACAGGAGGTTCTCCAGCACTCAGATCACCTTCGTGGCCTCCTGTGGACCTGCCAACAGTCCCACATCCTTCTTACATTGGGGCTTCAATAACTGGATTCTTGTGGGTCCCTTCCAACTGCAGACAGTCTGTGATTGGTTCATTCAGCAACAGCAAAGAGCAAATTAAGATCCCAGATCTGTCTGTATTCCTGAACGATTCTATGTGAAAATAATCTATCTTTACTAATCTAGGCCAGGAGTTTAAAGCAGCCACAGAGCCTGGAGTGTGCGCACAGGCAAACAAAAACAGGTCAATTATTTTTTCCTCTTTTCCCTCTGGCTGGATTTCAAATGAGCTCCCAGAGGTGGATGCAGTTGCAGCTGAGGCTGCCAAAGCTGCATTGCAAAGGGCTGGAAAGACCCTGAGCCCACATAGGCTTGTCAATGCCTGGTGGAAGATGGGATGTGCAGCATGGACACCTGTATCTGCTGCTCTCTGTATGTCCTTGTTTCCCCAGAGATGCCAGAAGTGAGGACAGGGCTGCAGCCCAGCTTCCAGGCTGCCACCTTCCTTCTCCCCCAGCAGAAAAGAAGAAAAGGGACAAAGCAATTTGAAAATCACTTAAATCAGACCTGGACTACAAGGGTTTTCCCAGGAATGCCTGGCAGGGACATTGCGTTATCATTTCAACCCACAGAATATTTTAGATTAAGCTGAGCAAGGTTTCAAGTCCCCTCTAGCCATTGACAGGGACTGCTTGTTTAAATGAGACCTCATCTGGAGTCCTGTGTTCAGCTCTGGAGTCCTCAGCACGGGAAGGACCTGGAGCTGTTGGAGTGAGTCCAGAGGAGGCCACTAAGATGATCTGAGGGCTGGAGCATCTCCTGTACAAGGACAGGCTGAGAGAGTTGAGGTGGTTCAGCCTGGACAAGACAAGGCTGTGGGGAGACCTTGGAGCAGCCTCCCAGTACTGAAAGGGGATCCAGGAAAGCTGGGGAGGGGCTCTTGATCAGGAAGTGCAGGAAAAGGATGAGGGGAATAATTTTCAGCTGAAAGCGAGGAGATTGAGATGAGATCTGAGGAACAAATGTTTTGCTGTGAGGGTGGGGAGGCCCTGTCCCAGGTTGCCCAGAGAAGTGGTGGCTGCCCCATCCCTGGAGGGGTTCAAAGCCAGGTTGGATGGGACTTTGAGCCCCCTGATCCAGTGGGAGATGTCACTGCCTATAGCTGGGTTTGGAACTGAGTGGGCTTTAAGGTCCCTTCCAATCCAAGCTATTCCGTGATCCTATGGGACAGGTTTTACCAGAGGTTTCTGTGATGTGGGTTCTCCCCTAATCAACCCTCACTGCTCATCCCTCCTGGTATGCACTCAGCCCCTGCCCCCCAACACCTCCATGTGGGGTGGTGTCATGAGGATGCATCCCCTGTCTCCTCTCTGCTGTCTCTTCTGATGGTTCTCTCCAAGCATCTGTCCCAGCTCTGCTGCAGAACTGCTTTCCAGCAAAGGCAGAGACAAATCTACACTGAGAAGCTCCATTCTCCTCAAAGAACCCATGGTACCAAGCACAGAGTCTGACAAGGAGAGGGTGTTTCATGCCCACAGCACAGGGGAGCAGCTCCTGACAAACCAGGAGCTCGAGGCAAACGTGGAAGAGTTCCATTTTCCAGTGAGTTCCCAGCTCTGAAATAGTGCAGATAGAACAGAAATAGAGGCAAGAAATTTGACAGATTAATGGTCTAGGGCTGAAATATGAGATTAGAAATTTCAGAATATGCCTGCATATTCCAGGTGCTCTTTAAATTTGTACAATCTAGCTACTCTATTATGTAAAATTTAATTGCCTTCGAAATCCAAACAGTTTCACACTCTCAGCAGCCAGAACAAAGGCTTCTTTATTTTTCTGATCTTTATTCAGGTTGGTCTTAAAGATTGAAATATGAGCTCTCCTGAGTAAAGGGAGTTTCCTAAATCAAGTGGGAGCAGGGTCTGAGTGGCTCAGCTGCCTCCCTTTGCTTCTCACGGTGCCCTGCTGCCAGAAGGTCCATGGGAGGGCTGTGAAGGGCAGAGAGCAGGTTGCCTAAGCAGCCCTTTTGGCTGGGACAATGCATCCAAACCCAACTACTGGGATTCAGTGTAACAAGACTGTTCTGGTTTAAACTAAAGCAGAATCATTTTCTAACTTCAGCTGGGATTCGTCTGAGTAACTTCATTTTCTGACAGTTCACTGCATGTGTTTCAGACATATCTCATCCTATCCCTGCATTTCCTGATCAAGAGCTCCTCCCCAGCTTTCGTGGAGCTGCTTTCAGTACTGGGAGGCAGCTCTAAGGTCTCCCCACAGCCCCTCCAGGCTGAACCACCCAATCTCTCTCAACCTGTCCTCATAATAGAGGTGCTCCAGCCCTTGGATCACCTTTGTGGCCTCCTCTGGACTCGCTCCAACAACTCCATGTCATTCCTGTGCTGATGTCTCCAGAGCCGGACACAGAGCTCCAGGTGAGGTTTCACCAGAGCAAACCAGAGGGACAGAATCCCTTCCCTCGCCCTGCTGGTCCCATTGTTTTGGATGCAGTGCAGGCTATGGATCTTGCTCCACTCACTGTCCCTGTGAGCATCCTGTGGAATAATCAGCCGCTAGAAGTCAGGCACAGAGTTGTGTTGGTCAGGAAATCTCCCCTGCAAAGCCATTCATGCCCTTCTTAAAGCTCTCAGGCAGAGACGGTCGTGCTGTGGAGTGATATCAGTGAGTAATCCCCTCAGCAGACACTCAGCCTCATTGAACTAAAGCAACCGAATGAGGGGTATTTAAGGTTGCTACCGAGCGCTTAATATAGTTTATATTTACAGCTTAATGGCTTTTCAGCATCACTAACTTCCATTCCAACAAAGAGACTTCTTCTGTATTGCCTCAGCTTAAGTGCTAACTACAGCTTCAACGTTAATAAATATTTTAAAACAGTGGAACTCTAAACTCCTCTGGCACGGAGCCGGCACCAGCTCAGCTGGAGTTGCGTTTGCACACAAGAGAAAACAGACAGAAAAACATGTTCCAAGTCTCCCAGAACACATCAGCAAGGAAGCTCTGAAACCCCTCTCTCCCTCCCAGAGCAGTGGCCACAGGGGCAACCATGGCCCCTGCAAGCCGACTCCTCTGAGGTCTCTGTCTGGACTCCAGGCTGGTGCAGAGGGAAAACCAGGCTCTGCTTACATCCCAGGGATGTCTCCTGGCACTCACCCCTGGATCGATGGGGCTATGCCCTCAGCTCTGTCACCTAGATGCCCCTCAAAATTCCTCTTCCCCCCTATTGCACCCATCTATCCCAGACCCTTTCATGCCTGAGCCATGTCAGGACAAGAGGGGGTAGCTTTAAATTGGAAGGGGGAAGATTTAGATTAGACGTTAGGAAGAAATTCTTCATGGTGATGGTGGAGACACCCTGGCCGAGGCTGCCCAGGGAAGTGGTGGCTGCCCCATCCCTGGAGGTGTTGAAGGCCAGGCTGGATGGGGCTTTGATCCACCTGATCCAGTGGGAGGTGTCCCTGCCCATGGCAGGGGGGATGGAAATGGATGGGCTTTGAAGTTCCTTCCAACCCAAACCATTCTATGATTCTGTGTAGCACCCCTGTACCCTCCATCCCTCACATACACTCCCATATGGTTTGGCTTGATGATCTCAGAGGTCTCTTCCAACCAGATGATTCTATGAGTCTGAATGATTTTATAGACACAGCTCCACAAGGTTTGGATTTTCCCACAGGGAAGTCTCAGAGTGCAGATCTCACACTGGCTTAGCAGGTTGCCAGCAGCATTAGCCCAGACTGGCCCTCCACAGGCTACACTGCAAGGCTTGGAGCAGGGGAACAGGCAGGAACAGGGTCCCACTGCCAAATCACAACCTTTAGAGAGGATCAGCATGCGCTGCCCCAGCTGCAAATCTGCCAGATGGGTCATTTGAAGGTGCTGTTCCTCATAAAGCTCCTTCCTGAGAGCATTGAGGCAGTTCAGCTCAGGTTCCTATAACAAAATCCAGAGTGCATCAGGATGGACCTGTTCAGGTGCTGGTCCTTTCTGCAGTTCTTAGACATGTTGGACACAGGTCTGTGCCCACAGGGCACTCTCCAATGGAGTCCCTCCATGCCAGGCTGTGGCTTGGCTTGGTCCTCAGATGAACATGGTTTTCTCAAGCAGAAATGTGCTGTGACTTCAAAACCCTGAGAGATGCAAGGAGAAATCTGAAAGGCCAGTCATGGTCTAAAGGCCATCCAGGTTCAGGGAATAACAACCTGCCAGAGGTCTGGGGCAACAAACCAACCCTATTTAGAATGAATGAAAACCAATACCTGCAACAGCCAGAGGACTTGAGGGCCTTGCCCCCACCACCAGAGAAGTCCAACAAGCTTTCTGCTGCCAGTCATGACACCCAACTGCTGTCCTCTAGCCACGAGCTGCAGCAAGGCCTCCTAAAGCTGTCTCCAAGCTAGCTACGATGTTAATGGAACCATAGTGAAAGGCAGATAAATGCCCAGCCTGCCTTAACTTGGGACCACAAACAGGAGCCCAGCAACTTCCAGTAGGTCCATTGAACAACACTGGGTGGTGGTTCTTCCATAGTGACAAAGCTGCAGAGGAAATGCCACCAGTGGGGACAGGCAGGGACTAGGCAGGGCTCCTGGCACAGTCTCTGTGGCTCCATGGACTTTTGCCCCTTGTGAGATCAAGATGCTCTGCTCCTCCAGAGACCCTGCATCACACAAGCACACTCAGGTGAAACGTTCTGTGGGCCACAGAGTTGGACCACTCTCTCCCTGCTATGAAACACAAATTCCTGCACAGCCTCCTCACCTAGGAATGAGGTTGCTCCACGCTAACTGCTTTGGCTCTTGCCTAAAACTCATCCTTCAACTCGCAGTGGGGGATCCCTGCTGACAAGGAAAGTGGCTAAGAAAGCAGGCAGAGATATGGCTTTCATGTGCAGCAACACGATGGGGGTTTGTGTCCCTGCCAAGGGACCCGATTGCACAAGACACACACACAAAACCCCTCTGCTATGCAAATCATAGAATCCTAGAATCACTAAGGTTGGAAAAGACCTCTAAGATAATCCATCATCCAGTCCAACCGTCAGACCAACCTCACCATGCCTGCTAAACCATGGCCCCAAGTGGTACCTCTGCACACTTTTTGAACTCCTTCAAGGTTGGAGACTCCACCACTGCCCTGAGCAGCCTCTGCCAGGGCTTCACCATTTGTTTGTATTGAGTCCTACTGCACCTGTCCACTACTAAACCAAATCCCTGAGCACCCCATCTGCCCATCTTTTAAACCCCTCCAGGGACAGGGACTCCACCACTGCCCTGGGTGCCTCTGCCAGTGCCTGAGAACCCTTTCAGTGAAGACATTTTTCCCAAAATCCAATCTAAACCTTCCCTGACATTACTTGAGGCCATTTCCTCTCATCCTATCACTGGTTACTTGGGAGAAGAGCCCAGCACCTACTTCACCACAACCTGCTTCCTGGGAGCTGCAAAGAGTGATGAGGTCTCTCCTCAGCCTCCCCTTCTCCAGGTTAAACAGCCCCAGATCCCTCAGCTGATCCTTGTAACATTTGTTCTCCAGACCCTTGCCCAGCTCTGTTGCCCTTCTCTGGAAAAGCCCAGCAAGCAAAGCCATGGCTGAGAGTAACAAGCTTGCACCAAGCACAAGCTGGGTCAACTCCACTTTTAATTGTTGGGATGGTTTGCTACAGGAGGGAGAGCAATAAAAAAACCTCTCCTTTGCTCTTCAGGACCTGGTTCTGTACATGGCATTGAGCCTGGGCTTGTATAGGAGATTTTACAAGGCTCGGTTGAAGGAAAAGCTTGACTTGTACAGTGAGAGATAAAAATCCTCAGCGCTCACAAATGAATGTACCCATCTGCTGCACAGAGTATTATCTCTCTCAAAAAAGGGGGGTGAAGAAGAAAGAAAGGGAAAAAAAAAAGAAAAAAGTGAATTGAACTTTGGATGCTTTTCATTTCCTTACAATGTGCAGCAAACTGTGATTCCTATTCATTTAGAGAGAAGATTGACATTCATTATAGTGTGCATTAAATTCCTCATTCTTCTTCTACCCTCCAAATTAGTCTACAGAGGGGAGCAACTAGTAATTTCTATATTGAATTTTGAGTAACTACAGTGGGGTTTTCTTCCAAATAAGCAAGGCAATTATAATAAGACACATCTCTTCTTGAAATGGTAAAGCAGGCAGTGCCATTTGAGATCTCTCTTGCTTTCCTGTACAGCTGCAGTTCACCGTGTGCTCATATGTTTGCTTCTGCAATAGGTTTTGGAAGAACTGCCCATCTGCCAGCACACAGGAGGCTCTGTGGTGGTTCCAGCTCTCACCCAAAGTGTCTTGAGCTCGGGATGTGCATGCCATCATTGTCACATAGGGGACACCCATCAGACCCATCAGTCCTGCCATGCGCACACGGGCTGTGATAGGGAAGTCCCAAGCGTACCTGCACCGTTGCAGCTGGAGCCAGGCTGTTCCCACGTGCCTGGCTGTCCATACTTTGCTCAAATAATGTCTTAGACAGCAGGGCAGACAGTGTGGAGGCACCACACAGTGCTGAGCACACATGCAGGAGTACTTCAACCTATGAAAACCTCCCAGCATGTGCAGTCCTTATGCAAGGTGCGCAAGAACTTCACAGCTCAGCTCCCACCCACTCTCCACCTGGACAGCAAAGACCGAAACCAGACTTTTTTTACCAAGACACAGGAATCACATGTATTTTGCTGTTTTCAGGCCAGCCTTCAAGGTCCCGACCTCTGTCCCTAAGGGACAACCTGGCAGCTGTTGGAGCTGCCCTGCAAGATGAACGTGGCAGCACCACACGTGTTCACACGGGACAGGGACAGTACAGGAGAAGGTGCAAGTGTCAGAAACAGACACTGAAGGACACGATGGGTTTATGAGGGGTTGAACAGTCTGTTGGTACAGCCAGCAGAAGCCAGAGTAGTATTTTTGCCCCAAAGCAGGTGGGGAATAGAATCTATTTCAGATGCCACCATTCTGGAGGCTGTCAGGGCTTGAAGATCACAGAATCATGGAATGGTTTGGGTTGGAAGGGACTTTAAAGTCCATTCAGTTCCAACAACCTGCCATGGGCAGGGACACTTCCCACCGGATCAGGGGGATCAAAGACCCATCCAACATGGCCTTGAACACCTCCAGTGAGGGGGTAGCCATGACTTCCCTGGGCAACCTGGGACAGGGCCTCGTTACTCTCATCATGAAGAATTTCTTCCTAATGTCTAATCTACATCTTCCCCCTTCCAATTTAAAGCCATTTCCCTTCATCCTATCACTACTTGCCCTTGTAAAAAGTCCCTCTCCAGCTTTCCTGGAGCCCCTTTTCAGTACTGGAAAGCTGCTCTAAGGTCTCCTTGAAGCCTTCTCTTCTCCAGGCTGAACAACCCCCCTAAAAAAGTTGCTACCTGAGGATTATTTGACTTTGCATCTTTGCTTGTTGAGATGTCCTTCAGCCCTGCTGGTTTGTGAGCGCAGCACCCAGATGTTTGTCACACACGCCGCCTCGTCAACCTTCCCCTGACACAAACTGGGGGCAGCGCAGGGAGCAAGAGACAGCTTGGACAAGGCTTGCTTCACAACCGTCTCAAACATCACCTCATCATGATCAGCCAAGAAATAAGCCTTGGCAGGGACATTTGGACCTCTGAACCCTCCAAGTAAGGGATACAACTTCCCTCTTGCTCCTGAAGAAACCACTCCATCAGTGCCAACACAGGGACAGAGATAGCTTTAGTAAAACCAGACGACCTCTTTTCACTGCCTTCATTCCCACCCAGTAGTAATGCTTTGTCCCTCTAAGCTATTCCCCTTGATGTCTTAAAGACAGCAGAGACCAGGAAAGCCCCGCCCGTCTGGCAGAAGCCAACATGGAGAAGAGGAGTAATTCTGTCTCGGTCTGACTTCTCCCACGGGTAGAGGCACAGTAACGTGGATTGAAATGCTGTGTCCCCATCATAGACACCAGCACGGCATCCAGACCTGGGAGAGGAAATGCTTCCAGAAATGGAAATGTTCCTCTGTGAGCTAGAAGATGTGGAGACAAAGGAAAGGAAGCTGCTCCCTATCATTTAGAAAGCCGGTGGACCTTCCTTGCCAGCTCCCACAGGACACGTGCATGATAAAGCCTCTGTTCTCAGGACCTGAGTATCCTTAAAGGACTGGGGATATCCTTGAAACCATGGGATTTCCTTGAACTACTCCATCTGCAAGTAAGTCAATTCTCTGCAGAGCTTTCCAGGGATGGAAATCTACCCCAAATAGGGACTTGAGTTTCCCATCCAGTAACCTGGCCCTGCACAGGACACCCCCAACATTCACACTGTGGGGATGAGGGTGTTGGCCAAAGGCTTCTATAATATTGTCAGGCTGTGACTGCTTCCAGTGCTCCACCAACCTCTGGGTACAGATGCATGCTCCATGCAAGTCACTGCTGTGAGGTGATAACACCCTAATCCCCATCTCCATGTGGAGGTGTTTGTCTTTGTGTAAATAATCCAGCATCTTTCAGCCCAGAATGTCTGCATGGCCTCAGAGTGGGCTCTCTCTTCTGGCCATGTCAGGTACAGGGCCCTCTTCTTGCTGCTAGGGCTTGAAGCAGTGTCCCTTGAGTAACACTGCTGGCTGTAAGCGCTCAGGTTGCACAAGACAGGGGATTTTATCCCTGCACTGCTCCCATCTTTACATCCACATTGCCAAGACAAAGATTGTGATGCTTCTCTGGAGAGAGTCCACAGGAGGTAACGGAGATCATCCGAGGGCTGGAGCACCTCCTGTATGAGGACAGACTGGAAGAGTTGGGGTTGTTCAGTCTGGAGAGGAGAAACCTCCAGGGACACCTTAGAGCAGCCTCCCAGTACTGAAAGGGGCTCCAGGAAAGCTGAGGAGGGGCTCTTGATCAGGGAGTGCAGGGATAGGACAAGGGAGAATGGTTTTCAGCTGAAAGAGGGGAGACTGAGATGAGATTTTAGGGAGAAATGTTTTGCTGTGAGGGTGGGGAGGCCCTGGCATAGGTTGCCCAGAGCAGTGGTGGCTGCCCCATCCCTGGAGGTGTTCAAGGCCAGGTTGGATGGGGCTTGGAGCCCCTTGATCCAGTTGGAGTTGTCCCTGCCCATGGCAGGGGAGTGGAACACGATGGGATTGAAGGTCCCTTTGACCCAAACCGTTTCATAATTCTATGATTCTAGCCTGTAACAACTCTCTGTGTTCCTCTGCCTTGCTCCTTGGGGATGAGGACCGAGCAGGCAGCATCCTCCTCAAGTCAACTCATTGCTCCATCCCCGTCCTGCATTCCTCTCTGGTGCACACAGCCACCCTCCCAGAGACTGCTGTGTTTATTTGTTATTAATTAAGGGGATTTTAATACACCTTGTGATGGATTTGTAATGGCTTTTATCTAAATTTACAGGGAGTTGCAGAATACATAGTGGAACTTCAACATTCTTTTAATTAGCTCCCAAACAAATAAGAGCACAGTAGATGTGGAGATCTTCAGGGCCTGACGTTCCCCTTCTCAGAGCCACGAGAAATGTGAGTGCAATTTCAAACAGTTAAGGATGCTTGGAAGGGCACCTCCAATGTATTTGTCATCACTTGAAAACCCCTTATTTACTCTCTGCTGTTTCCAAAAAACCCTCTGGGAGCTGGGAAATGAATCTATTTTCCTACCAAAACCTATCACATGGACATCCTGCCTTGCTATTTTTAGGGATGCTCATGAAGGCAGGCTGCTCTCTACTCCAGTATTTCAGGGTCTTGCTGGCCTGGAGCTGCCACACTGGCTGTTCTCAGAGGGTCCTGGACGACAGCCCAGCTCCATACCTTGGCTCTTTTTGAGAGTCCCTGCTCTGATAACCCTGAAGCGTTTGTCCTAAACAAAAACAGATCTGTACTGGCAACCGTAATATCTCTGCAAAAAGCTGCAGGGCCACAAAAGCAGAGCTGTTCACAGTGCTCGTTGAGTGTGTTTTGCCTCTCTAAAGCCACCCTTAAAGCCTGCACAGGTATGGTGGAAACACTGCAGAGCCAGGCATAAAGAGGAGACATGACAGGAGCTCTTAAAAGTAGCAGAGCTGGTGTGGCAGGAAAGGCTTCCGCATGGATGGTCCAGCAACCAGGGCAAAGCCCTCCAGGGATATTGATACACTCTTGTTATTCACCTGTGCTGAAATCCACCTTCTTTGCACAGTCATTCTTGCTCACGCTGCAATCATACCTTTGTTTTTCTCCACAGATACCTCCCAGGGGCAGCCTGTAAACTCAGTCCTTCAGCTTAGTCTCTGGCCTCAGCTAGGACAGTCACATCATTCTCTGCTAGCTTTGACACCTGGGATTCCCGTCAGCTTTTCATCTGCTGCACATTCAACTGAACTGGGAGATCCCTCCTGCCACAGCAGCGTCTTCTGGATCCGACCCTGCCAAAGCTGCCCTCCCTCGAGGCTGAGGAGACCTCTCTAGCCCTGCTGTTGGCTCCCACGAGCTGCTCTCACCACTGTGAGAAGTGTCACTGCTGACAGCTCTCCCGCCCAACACCCAGCATGATCCTCCTGACGTCACTCAGGAGCCAGTTCAAGTCACCAACAACACGTTCCACCCATCACATCACTTCGAGGCAGCTTCTGCTGACAGCAAAGCAGAGCCCAGGAGTTCCTGCTGGCAGGAGGCACCTAAAGACTCCCTGGAGGAACCAGCTCCCCATGCTGTGGATCAGCTGGATCATAGAATCGTGGAATGGTTTGTGTTGGAAGGGACCTCAAAGCCCATCCAGTTCCAACCCTCCTGCCATGGGCAGGGACACCTCCCACTGGATCAGGGGGATCAAAGCCCCATCCAACCTGGCCTTGAACACCTCCAGGGATGGGGCAGCCACCACTTCTCTGGGCAATCTGGGACAGGACCTCCCCACCCTCATCATGAAGAATTTCTTCCTAATGTCTAATCTAAATATTCCCCCTCCCAGTTTAAAGCCTTTCACCCTCAGCCCATCAGTACAGCCCCTTCTAGGAAGGCCCACCCCAGCTTTTCTGGAGCCCCTTTCAGTACTGGGAGGCTGATCTAAGCTCTCCCCACAGCCTTCTCCAGGCTGAACAATCCCAACTCTCTCAGCCTGTCCTCACACAGGAGGTGCTCCAGCCTTCTGATCATCTTTGAGGCCTCATCTGAACCTGCTGTAACATCATTTTCACCCATGTTCCATGGGAGTAACAAAGGCAGCTCCTCATGCAGCACTCATCATGTGCCATGTGCTGCTTGTGTGACCAAACACACACACACAGCCTCTGCTCACACAGCCCCACCTGCCTGCCCACACCTCATACCAGAGGTGCTCCAGCCCTCAGATCATGTTTGTAGCCCTCCTCTGGATGCATCCTCAGAGACATAGCATCTGCCACGGATGCCCACTCCCCTCCTGAGACCAGGCATTCCCAGCTTGATGCCCAGAGTGACATTTCCCAGGAAAAGAACAGCACAGTAAATCCAAAGGTTAAATTTGCATATTTCCTGGTGCTGGTCGCAAGAGTCAGACAGTTGTTCAGGATGAACAGCTGCCAACCTACTGCACAGGGAGCACAAACACACTGTGCCCATCAGGGTTGAGTGACCCTTTTGGGTGGCACCATGCAACTCCTCCATGGTGGACATCAGTTGTGCCAGAGTGCAAAGCAAAGGAGCACAAGCAGTGGAGAAAGCCAAGTTTTGGCCATGCAGCTGTATGCATCGAGAGCAGCCCTGACAAGAAGGACTTGGGGTGCTGGTTGATGAGAAGCTCAACATGAGCCAGCAATGTGCGCTCACAGACCAGGAAGCCAAACCATGCCCTGGGCTTCATCCAAAGCAGTGGAACCAGCAGGGCAAGGGAGGGGATTCTGCCCCTCTGCTCCACTCTTGTGACACCCCACCTGGAGCCCTGTGTCCAGTTATGGAATCCCCAATGTAAGAAGGACATGGAACTGTTGGAAAGGGTCCAGAGAAGGCTACAAAGATGATGAAAAGGCTGAAGGACCTCTGCTATGAGGACAGACTGAGACAGTTCAGTTTGTTCAACTTGAAGAAGAGGAAGTTTTGGGGAGACCTTAGAGCAGCCTTCCAGTACTGAAAGGGGCTCCATGAAAGCCGGAGAGGGGCTTTTTACAAGGGTCTGTAGTGATAAGACAAGGGGGAACAGCCTTAAATTAGAAAAGGGAAGATTTAGATCAGGCATTAGGAAGAAATTCTTCACAATGAGACTTGTGAGAAACTGGCCCAGGTTGCCCAGAGCAGTGGTGGCTGCCCCATCCCTGGAGATGTTCAAGACCAGGTTGGATGGGGCTTTGAGCCCCCTGATCCAGCAGGAGGTGTCCCTGGGGATTGGAACTGGGTGAGCTTTAAAGTCCCTTCCAACCCAAACCATTCTATGATCCTATGATCTGTAGAGCAGCCCAGGGCATGGAGGAGGATGCCAGCATTACCTCCATCACTGCATCTGAGGAACAACCAGGACTGGATACATCCTGGATGCAACAGAGGCCTTTCTGTGTTAGTTAGCATGATATCTGCTTTCAACAGCATGCCTTGGACTGTCTCGCTCCAATAATGTGTCCAGGGAGACCAGAAAGAGCCTTCACTAAAAGCTCCAAAGGCTACAGGCTCAGCAAAATGCTGCACATTAACTACTCTTTATGGTGTGAGCAGAAGGACCGTTACAAATTCAAATGAACAAGCCATGAGTGAATCCCCCGATGGGGAAGAGCTGGCACCAGCTGAGCAGAAGCAAAGCAGCAGACAGGGAAGGCTCTCAGGGGGAGAGTGCACGGGCTCAACTACAAGCTGCTAAAACAAGGAGAAACTCTTTAGTGGCACACGTGGAGGGAGGAATAGAGGGCCAGACGACCACTCTGCAGCACCAGTTTCCCAGCTCAGCAACGTCATCGGGCTCAGCATCAGTCCTTCGGTGACACTGAGCAAGACATCCTCACCATTGCTAAATGTGTTTTCAGTATCCATCTTTACCTACCACCTTTTGTTTCCCAAGCCTTCTTTCTGCTCCTCTAGATGTTCATGTTATGCTTTCAAAAATAACCCACTCTCTTATCCCCTTAGCAATCCCCTCTGAAGCCAGAAACCAAGGTGGCAATCCTTGAGAGGGAGCAGGTTGTGAGGATGCACCTGCACCCAGAACTGTTGGGTGAGAAGAAAACAGGGGCCAAAGAAGGGCAGTGCTGAGGCTGGTGGCACCAGCTGATGGTTTTCCAGAAGGAGCTACTCCAGCTGGCACTAGTGATGGCCCCTTTCTGCATTCCTGCAGGCAGCAGGGCTGTCTCATAGCCCCAGTTCTCCTCCCTCCCTGCCAGAAGCCTGTGGATCAGCATTGCTGGGTGTTTTCGTGGACACAGAAATACACGGGCCTTGCTGCACCTTCTGTAGGTTTTCAGCAGGACCTGGTAGGAGGCAGCTCCAGAGGGCTCTCCTGCTGGCCAAACTCTCTCCTCCAAAGCTTCTCAACATGTTGCCACCTGGATGTTGGATCAGAAGCAACAGCCAGGCTGTCCTCCTCTGCCATTTGTCAGCGTGCTTTCCTCCCCATACTGGCCCATCTTTTCCATCTCCCTTTGATATCAAGCAGCTCCGGCTCCTTTGAGCTCTCTTCATGTCAAACTCTCTTCGTATCCTCAGCTCTTTTTGGGGAAAAAAGGGTGGAAGGAACCACAATTCTCCAAGGGAGGCAGCACCACTGATTTATATCTAGACCTTCTGTTTTCTCCTCGTTAGTTTTTGTCCCCCTTCACACAAGCTCCCATTCTGGCTGCTGGAGCCTGCAACCACGATGTGCCCAGATCCCCAGCTCCTCTGGAGCCTAGCAGGGGAGGTTGGGGAGCACCACGATGATGTTCTCAGTGTCCGGTCTCAACAGCTCCAAACCCATCAGATCACAAAACCCACGGCAGAAAACGATGCCAACCGCTGCCCAGATGCTTGGCAGAGCCAGTCCTTACCCTGTATTCAGCACAGCCATTTGGTTAATTATATTTGTTCAGAGTCTCTGATTTCAGTGTCTCTTTTGGGTGACAAACAATCTGCAGTGCCTGCTCCTTCACAAGCCACGTGCTCGTTCCATGATCGACAATCACAGAATGGTTTTGAGTTGCAGGCCCTAAGAGCACCGAGTGGATTTTCCACCCACTTCCACATGCAGGCTGCAGCCACACATCTCTCTTTCCCACAAAAACCGGCCCCAGGTCAAGCTCTTCCAAGCTCTTATTAAATCCAAGGTCCTCAGAAATGACCAAGCAAACTGCTTGGAAGAAGACTTTTTTCCTATAGCCCAGCTGGCCACCCAGAGGCTGAGGATTAATTGTAAGCCTTAGAAAACTCCAGGAAAGCCAAAAATAAATACTGTAAAAGAGGAGTGTTTCCCACTGGAAAGCCACAGCCGAGGAAAGTCGGTCTCTTCTGGGCTGTTTCCCAAGAGGTAGCTCAGATTCATTTATTGTGCCACTCATAGAATCGTTTCTCTTCAGCTCTGCTGCTCCCTTGGTGTTTCCTTCCAGCCCGGGAGAAAAAAGGCCCATTATTCAGCAGTAAAGTGACTCCTCAAGCAGGAAAGCAGAGCCCAGGCAGGTGCAATGCCCCAGCCCCACACAGAGCCCTTCCCAGGGCTCAGAACCACCCTTTGCTGCACACAGGAGAGGATGCAACCTCGGGAAAACTGGAACACTGCTCACTGACCAGGAGACACCATCTCAATCACCAATACTGCATTTCCCTTGGAGCACAGCCAGTGCCCCAGCAGCAAACAGCATCTTAGAAATGGCTTTTCCTAAAAAGAACAGGAGAGTTGTCAGCCCAGAAAGCCAACCATGTCCTGGGCTGCATCCAAAGAGGGGCACCCTGACCAGGAGGACAAGGGAAGTGATTCTGCCCCTCTGCTCTGTGCTGGTGAGACCTCACCTGGAGCCCTGTGTCCACTCCTGGAGGCCTCAGCACAGGAAGGACCTGGAGCTGAAGGAGAGAGTGCAGAGGAGGCTACAAAGATGAACTGAGGGCTGGAGAACCTGCTGTATGAGGACAGACTGGGGGAGTTGGGGTTGTTCAGCCTGGAGAAACCTCCAGGGACACCTTAGAGCAGTCTCCCAGTACCGAAAGGAGCTCCAGGAAAGCTGGGGAGGGGCTCTTGATCAGGGAGTGCAGGGACAGGACAAGGGGAAGTGGTTTGAAACTGAAAGAGTGGAGATTGAGATGAGATCTTAGGAAGAAATGTTTTCCTGTGAGGATGAGGAGACCCTGTCCCAGGTTGCTCAGAAAAGCGGTGGCTGCCCCATCCCTGGAGGTGGTGAAGGAGAGGCTGGATCAAGTTTGGAACACTCTGATCCAGTGAGAGGTGTCCCTGTCCATGACAGGGGCTGGAACTGGATGGGCTTTGAGATCCCTTCCAACCCAAACCATTCCATGATTCTATGAAGTTTCACTTCACCACATGGTGTCACAAATGGACGTTTAAAGAGGTCTTGTCAAAGCTCGCAGGAGCTCACATCCCCATAACGCCCCGACAGGCTTGGCTGGCAGAATCCCTTTACTCTCTGGTAATGCTCTCACTCAGAGGGCCTAAAATTCATTTTAAGTATTCCAATCGACCCAGGCATGTGACGGATTGGCAGATCATCTCCACAGAGGAGGGCAGACATGGTAGGAGCAAGGCTTGGGGTGGAGGGATGCAGCCCAGCTGGGCAGTTCCTCAGGGATGTCCCAAACTGCACTGCACCTCAGCCTGGCTGGACACATGGGCAAGGAACCTCCCACAACGTAGGCAGTGAAAGGCAGAACTAGCACACTGCTTCCTGGCACGGAAATCCCATGGCCAAGCAGTGCTTTTGGCTTCTGGTAAGAGCTGGGCTGCTCTGCTCACCTTGATGTGCTCCATGGAGAACACAGACAAGGAAGGCAAAGGGCTGTCAGAGGAGCAGGGCCAGAGCAAAAACAAGAAAGGCAGAGGGTGGTGGAGCACTGGAACAGCTCCCCAGGGAAGCAGTCACAGCCTGACAATATTCCAGAAGCATTTGGCCATCGCCCCCAGCCCCAGGGTGTGAATGTTGGGGGTGTCCTGTGCAGGGTCAGGAGTTGGACTCGATGATCCTTGTTGGTCCCTTCCAACTCAGGGCATTCTATGATTCTGTGACATCTTGAGTCAGATGCCCCCCTGCCTGCTTGCAGAGACAGCAAGAAAGTGCAGGTGAGACCTGAGTTCCAAACAGGGTCATCCCTGATGCTCAGCTCAGGGACATCTTTGCCCTGAGTTCAGGTGAGAGCAGATCTCACTCTGCTTCCGCTCCTCCTCCTCCCATGAGCAGCAGCTGCTCTCCCAGCCCATGGGAAGTCATGGATGGAGAGCAGGTCCAACAGGGCCATCTCCATGTCCAGCTTCCTCGTGGCAGTGCAGCCTCCCACCATCCATCACTATGCACATGGTTAATGCTACCACTCAGGACTGTGAGCTGCTGTAATTACCATTATTAATTGCCCCCTCCCTTCAGGATGTATCAGCTGCAAATTGAGAAAATAGGTAGGGAGAGAAGGCACTGAACTTGATAAATCGGCTGCTGACAAAGAGCCAAGGTCTGCACTCCAGGGTGTGCAAGATGCAGCCCCAGAGCACGCCCAGCACCATGTTCCCTCCCACCAGTGCCTCCCTCCTACCAGTGCCTCCCTCCTTGGGCTCCAGGCCACTTCCCCACATCCCCCCACTCCAGCCCTGCTCGCTGAGGCAGCCCCTGGTTAGCAAAAGCTGAGGGACTTGGTTGCTCTCCATTGACAGTGCTTCTGCCCAAACCAAGCCAAACACTGACTGCACAGGCATCCAGGAACGGAAACAAATGCCCCAAACGCAGCTGGCAACACGTATTTGTCACTGAGGGGTTTGTGTTTGCAGTTGCATCTCTCCAGGCACCCACTGCAGCGCTTTAAGGAAAGGTCTGAATTCAAAGCAAGTTTGTTAAGTGGAGGCAAACCTCATAGAATCATAGAATCACAAAATAATTAAGATTGGAAAAGACCTCTAAGCTCACCCAGTCGAACCGTCAGCCCAACCCTACCATGTCTGCTGAACCAAGTCCTGAAGTGTCACAGCCACACACTTTTTGAACCCCTCCAAGGGTGGAGATCCTACCACTGCCCTGGGCAGCCTCTTCCAGGGCTTCACCACTCTTTCAGTAAAAGATTTTTTCCCAATATCCAATCTAAGGTTCCCCTGGGACAACTTGAAGCCATTTCCTCTCATTCCATTACTCGCCACTTGGTAGAAGAGCCCAACACTCACCTCACCACAACCTCCTTTGCCAGAGCTGCAGAGAGCGACGAGGTCTCTCCTCAGTCACCTCTTCTCTAGGCTGAAAAGCCCCAGGTCCCTCAGCTGATCCTTATAAGGCTTGTGCTCCAGGCCCTTCACCAGCCTCATTATCCTCCTCTGGATACAGTCCAGCAGCTCAATATCTTTCTTACACTGAGCTGGTTTCATCTTCTCCCATGTTAAAGCCAGTCTAGATGAAGGTGAGTGGGGTCAGAATTACACAAACCTGCGATGTGGGTGCCTGCGTGACCCCAAAGCAATTGGTCTTTATGGTGGCAAAGGTCTCTGGAAAGGGACACCCATTGCCCTGAATTCAGGTGACAGCAGATCTCAGTCTGTCCTCGTTTCCAGACCCTCTCCTCCATCACACCTGGCAGCACCTACTGTCCCAGCCCATGGGTGGTGGTGGATGGAAAGCAGGTCCAACAGGCAATCTTCCAGCCCTGCTGTTGGCAGAATACACCAAGGAAGCCATCCCACCTAAGCTTATGGAACAAAAGCTGCCAAATCTCTTTCATCCCTAGGACACCGAAGACCCTCCTCCTGCCACTGCCAAAGCACTTCAGGCCTGGCTGCTCTCCACAGCTCCTAGAAGTGGCTGTGCAAACATTCAGGGCTGCAGCTCCTCACAGCCACAGGGCAGCAGGAGATGCCACACTCCCAGAGCAAGTCAGCACTTGGAGCTATGACTCCTGAAGCAAAAGTGGGCTGAACAAACAGGAAGGGCAGATAATTCCTGGTTTGAAGCCTGATGCTTCTTGCACAAAGGCTGCTGACCTGTGCAGGAAGATGCAGTGCCTGGCAATAAAACCAGAGAGGCTTCATGTCTCTCGAGACAAACAGCTTCAAAGTGCCCTCTCGACCAGGACATGGGTGTTCTTGTGCAGCACAAAGAGAGGTGGTGAGCAGTAAATACAAACCTGCATCGCATGACCTGCCTGACAGAGCCGGCACTGCCAAACTGTGTGGAGGCTGTGAACGGCAGGAGCTTTCGCATCGGGAAAGGGACAGACAGCCCTCTAGTGTAAAGCCAATGCTAACCACGTTTGCACGGGCATGGAAAACATCAATCACTGCCAGATCCACACTGGATGTGTGTCCTGGGGAGGAAGCTGTGCCCAGAGAGAGGGGTTGGTTCCCCAGCTGCTCACGCAGCAGCTTCTCATCACCCCTCAAACGTGTGGCTGCCATAGACTCATAGAATCGTTTAGGTTGGAAGGGACCCCAAAGCCCATCCACTTTTACCTCCCTGCCATGGGCAGGGACACCTCCCACTGCATCAGGGGCTCAAAGCCCCATCCAATCTGGTCTTGAACACCTCCAGGGGTGGGGCAGCCACCTGGGTCAGTGCATCCCCACCCTCATCGTAAAAAGTTTCTTCCTAATGTCTAATTTATGTCTTCCACCTTCCAGTTTAAAGCCATTTCCCCTTGTCCTATCACTACAGAC
Organism: Dromococcyx pavoninus; assembly: GCA_033558185.1. Lineage (NCBI taxonomy): Eukaryota > Metazoa > Chordata > Aves > Cuculiformes > Neomorphidae > Dromococcyx > Dromococcyx pavoninus. Next base: position 307,450 of record JAUMJL010000224.1, on the reverse strand, counting down.
CCTTCTAAAAAGTCCCTCCCCAGCTTTCTCATAGCCTGTTTCAGTACTGGAAGTCTCCCTGGAGCCTTCTGTTCCCCAGACTGGACAACTCCAACTTTCTTAACCTCTCCATGGAGATGCACAAGTGCTAAAGGTCCTGGCGGCTTTCAGGTGATCACTTTCCTCTGCAGAGATAAAGGTAACATTAGCAAACTCGGTGTCTGCTCTCCAGATTTCAAAAGATGCCTTTTATCAGAGGAGGGCTGGACACTTCACAGACTGAACCAGCACTCACAAACCACTTCTGAAGCCCCAATTTGGCTGGCAGCTGATGGAATGTACCTGATGAAGCCCCTGTGGTGCCTGGAAGGAGGGAAAGATGCTTTTGGGATCTCCAAAGATTTTTTCTTTCCTCTCTCTCCTCCCTTCTGCTGATGAGTGCGACCAAGGTCGTATCTCTTCCCTGCACACACTGCTGTGCTGTGCACACAGGCACTGTACACGGCTCTGATCATCACTCACACCCTTAAGAAAGACGCACAATTAAAATCAATATTTAAAGCCATCAAACAAGTGCACGCAAATTTTAACAACCACACAATTCACTCTGACATAACGATGTAGGGCGCAGAGTCGAGAGCTGTGCCGGAGTGCCGAGAGCAGAGTTCTGCCCACGGTCTTCAAAATTTAATGAAAACACACCAGTTTTAAACACTTCTCCAAATCCAGCTCACAAAATCTGTCACTTTGATGTGAACGGTCCCAGTCTCAGACTAATCAGTCACTTTTACTCTCTCTTTAGTAGCTACAGACGCAAATGAACTCCCAGCAAACTGCACAGCTTCAGGAGAAGAATTTAGCAGCCAGATGGTTCTTGCAAAAGATTTGTTCTTAACAGAAACAAAAAATAAGTTAACCCATTTTCCCCAGTGAGCAGCACACGGGATGATCTGACACAGCAGCAGGCGATTCTGAACCATTCCCTTAGAACACGCACGAACCTCATGAATATCAGCAAGGCCACGTGCAAGGTCATCCAAGCGCATCTGGGTCAGGGCAATCCCAAGCACAAATCCAGGCTGGGTGGAGAATGGATTGGGAGTGGCCCTGAGGAAAAGGATTTGGGCTGCTGAGGGAGAAGAAACTCAATGCAAGCAGGCAAAGTGTGCCCACAGAACAGAAAGCCAACCATGTCCTGGGCAGCATCCAAAGCAGTGGGACCAGCAGGGAGAGGGAGGGGATTCTGCCTCTCTATCCCACACTGGGGAGACCCCACCTGGAGCCCTGTGTCCAGTTCTGGAGTCCTCACCACAGGAAGGACATGGAGCTGTTGGAGCGAGTCCAGAGGAGGCCACAGAGATGATCCGAGGGCTGGAGCACTGAGAACTGGGTTTGCTCAGCCTGAAGAAGAGAAGGCTGTGGGGAGACCTTAGAGCAGCCTCCCAGTACTGAAAGGGGCTCCAGAAAAGCTGGGGAGGGGCTCTTGATCAGGGAGTGCAGGGACAGGATGAGGGGAAATGTGTTTAAATTGGAAGGATGAAGATGTACATTAGACATTAGGAAGAAATTCTTCATGGTGAGCGTGGGGAGGCCCTGGCACAGGTTTCCCAGGAAGTCATGGCTGCCCCATCCCTGGAGGTGTTCAAGACCAGGCTGGTTGGGGCTTTGAGTCCCCTGATCCAGTGGGAGGTGTCCCTGCCCATGGCAGGGCAATTGGAACTGGATGGGCTTTATGGTTCCTTCCAACTCAAACCATTCCATGATTCTTTGATTCTGTGAACATCACTTCTACTGCAGAAGTGCCCCTTCTTCCTAGCCTGTCATGTAAATGATAATTATCACTAATAACTGATCAATTAGTACAAGTCCACATGAGGCACTATAATTATCCCAGGCACTCAGGGAATAAAAGAAAGCACCGCATTTGAATGCAAACATTCCTCTGTTTCCAGAGGAAGGTGCAACACAGAGAGATAAAAGAAAACAACTGTTAAAAAGGCACCAACATTCAAAGGGCCATCTGAGAGAATATTCAGAACTCCCACGGGATTGAGCAAAGCTGTGGTGGATTGGAAACTCCCATCCAGGCAGCAACCTCACTCTATTGGTGTATTTGCATTTGCTTTCTCTGGGCTTTTTTTTCATCTCCATGTGGAATTGCAGCTGCAGATGAGGATCAAAGCATATCTGACAATAAAGACTCTCCAGACCTTCATGGAGACCTCCCTGAATAAAGTATGGAAGTGCAGGACAAGAAAGTTTTTCTGAGTCAACTACAGAAAGAAAGCAGCAAACCAGGCAGCATTTGGCAAAAGACTTTAACCTCCTAAAGATGCTGATCATAGCATCACAGAGTAATAGAATGGTTTGGGTTGGATGGGACCTCAAAGCCCATCCAGATCCATCCCCCTGCCATGGGCAGGGACAATTCCCACTGGATGAGGGGGCTCAAAGCCCCATCCAACCTGGCTTTGAACACCTTCAGGGATGGGGCAGCCACCCCCTCCCTGGGCAACCTGGGCCAGTACCTCACCAGCCTCACAGAAAACATTTCCTCTTAAGATCTCATTTCAATCTCTCTTTTTTCAGCTGAAAACCAGATTTTCCAATGTCAGCTGATTGTGGCAGGAAGAAGGGAACTCGCATCAAGGACGAGTTTCTCCTTGGCTATCTGGGTTGGAACTTGGGCAGCAGCATGGGGAAACAACCAGTCAGGAGGGTGATGTGAAGAAGCCAAAAGCAGAGTGGGAACCCTGGACTTCTTCAAATTCTTCTAACTTGCTGCTAAATAATACTTCAGTACAGTAAAGGAATGAATTCATATGCAGGCAGGCTTCTGGTTACCTAAATGTCCAAGCCTTTTGAATGAATGGAAGAGGAACAGTATTGAGAAGAACACATTTGGTACAAGAAGTACTTGGGGTTCTGCACCTGAGGCAGAATAATCCCCTGCATCAATACCAGCCTGAAGCCTGTGAGCAGTGTCCTGGAGTGCATCCTGCTGCTCACAGCCTGGGAGCTACAGTGGACAGCAAGGTGCGTATGAACAAATTGGTTGATCTTACTATGAGTACAGCAGCTTCATCCTGGGCTGTGCTAAGAAAAGTGTGGACAGCAGAGTGGTGGGAGTTGCCCCTCTCAGCTCAGAGAGAGAGATACTCCTCCAACACCGTGTCCAGCTGTGGGCCTCGAGTCCAATACAAATGTGAGCAAAGCAAAGATTTCTGGTGGAGGGTGAGCAAGGTGGTCAAAAGCCTGCAAGGTCTGGTAGAGGAACTCAAGGTGACTGGGTCTGGGAAAGAGGAGGTGATGGGCAATCTAACTGCAGCCTACATGTACTCAAAGGCAGTTCTAAGGATAACAGAGCCAAAATGCCTTTGTGAGGCCAGATGACACAGCAAGGAGCCTTAGCCAAGAACTGTGGGTTGGGAAGTTCAATTCAGACAATAGGAAAAGCTTCTTTATCAGCGCCAGCTCTGGGAAAGTCTCCATCACTGGAGCTTTCCAAAGGCTAGAGAAAGCCAGAGAAGCCCTGATCTGACTTTAGCAAAAACCCTGCTCAGCGTGGGAGTCTGGACCCTCCAGAGGGCCCTCCCCACCAGCACATCTAGGATTCTGGGATGTGGCCACGCAAAACCGTGTCCTCAGAGAGGTCTCTGCCACTGCATGGTGTCCAGTAAAGGCTTCCAGCACAGGGTGCATTTGAGGACTAATGAGTATCCAGGAAAATGCTTTCAGGGACACCGTGCCAGGAGAGCTGTAACCAGTACACAGAAAATGCATTGAAGGGCTTCACCACCAGATGCAGTCAGAAAAGCGAACACACAGGTACAACACAGAAATATCTGGAAGCATTTCCTGCCTTCCCCAGTGTCCCCAGTCAGGGGCCAAAACAGTGACCCCGCTCTCAGGTCCTCCTTGGTATCTCCCTCAACACTTACTCCTGGACAGACACCAGCACTTACTCCCATCAAGCATGGACCCAGGCTCTACCTGCACCATCACTCCTTCTCCACCACTGCTATGTCCAGGGACAGACAAGAGGTACCCCGACCCTGCTAAAGGGACATGAGCCACTTGTGGTCCTGACCCAGGCCAGATGACAAAGGGGTTGAACAGCCTTGACCAGGCCTGAAGTCTGAGCTGTGGAGGGGGAGAGGATATCTCCATCTTTGGAGACCCTTGAAAGCTGAATGGCCAAGTCCCTGAGCAACCTGATCTAGCTTTGAAATTAGCCATGCTTTGAGCAGCAGGTTCATTAGATGCCTCCAGATATCTCTTCCAAATTGCCCCATGATTTTATGAAAGCAAATATTCCATAACCCTTGCCTTGCTGGAATCATGCAGAGAGGCCCCTAACACTGCTGGAGGAGAAGGCTTGCAGCTTGCTGCCCACCAGTCCTCAGGCTGATGCCTCGCACCACTGAGCTACCAAGAAACTGTCCTAAAGATCACAACATTGGAGTACCTCCTTGCTTCCAACTTCCTCAATGTTTTCAACACACTTGTGTAATGCTTCTGCTTTTTTTGACAACCAGGAAGGCTACAAAACTCAAGTACTTTTCTAATGTCCTGATTCCAGGAGACTTGAAAGACTAAATATTGCAAAATCTGCTGGTGCTACAGATCAGCTCCCAGCTACAATGCGAAGGTTGAGAGGAAGGCAGGCTAGACCAGAGACAACCTGGTTGTTGATGCAGCAACACCCCCAAAGAGAATCTCATCGGTCTTGTTCCTTGACACTGTGTCACTGCTGAAGAAGTGATCTGCAATTGCATAGACCTGCACATTTTATCTCTGGACTGATCTTTAAGCATATTCTGGGTCCCTTGGGAGATAACTCAGCATCACTGTCCCAGTGTTAGAGCTGGAAAAGCTGAAACTAAGTCACAGAAAGTCTTATTGACCTGGTCAAGGATACAATGAAGCCAGAAGCAGGACCATACTCCAGAAGACCTGACTTCCAGGAGCTCTCTAAAAGCAAAGTAAATACAGACAGAACCTGTGCAACACCACATCCAGATGTGTTTTGCCTTGTATCCATTCATGCTGCACACACACCGCAGGAAACATCTGTGCCGCTTTGACATCCCTCTGGTCTGAGCCTACACTCATCACTGACCACCACAATGGATCATTACCACCCAAACTTCACACTGCTGTGTGTTCCCATAGCTGTAACAAGACACCAGCACAGGCTGAAGTGAGAATGCACATTTTTACAAAGGCTGCATGAACTGCTTTGGCATCTCTGTGCAAACACAGAAGGATCCACCCTTTGCTTCTTCTTGCTGATGATGACTTCTCCATACAGCTGTCTCTCTTTTCCCTCAGACTCTGAAAACCTCAAGGAGTTCCAACCACAAGCATGAAAGGGGAGGAGAGGCTGGGCTTTGTAGATCACACGCCCCTCTCCTCCCTCCCACACGTCCCTGTGTGTCTGTGATGGAGAAGCCCCAAAACCCTGTTACTCACCAGATCCACCTGGCTCTAGGACACAGTATGAAGCTTTCTGCATGGAGGGAGGGAAAAGCCCTAGTGCAATTCCCAGCCTTTGCAGGCACCGTACCATGATGCTGCCTCTTAGGGCACCTCTTTGCAGTGATACAGGATACTCCTGTTCCTCTGTGTGTGTGCCTTCTGCACAAAGAAAACCTGTGTAGGAACATCAAAAGAGGAGTTTGGCACTCAGAGATATGTCTTAATGAAGCTGACAGTAGCAGAAAGCATTGCAAATCCAAGGGATAGAGAATTGCACACCTAATCAAACCAACACTTCTCTCTTTGGTCCAGCTGGATGTGCAGGGTGACTCCTGCTCTGGGACTGCAGCTCAAGCCTCTCCAGCAGGATGCACCCTGCAGCACGGCGGGGCTGAGCTGCGCGAGCAACTGGCACAGCAGCCAAAGCAGGCTCAGAGCAGAGATTAGAGCTCAGCTCTTTGCAATCTTCCTTGTCCTGCTTTGTGCCGATGCTCTGGCTCGACTGATTTTCCCTCTCCCTCCTCCTCTCTTAAGGCTTAAGAAGATGGGAATGGAAGGAAGGCACTGTGCTTTCCAGGGTAGCAGCAGTTCCCCGCAGCCAGCATCACTGTGTGGAGCAGTGTGCCTGAGAGCTGGCCTCTGCAGCATCCTTCCCCTTCTCTGCCTCCATCTCATAGTCTCCCTTGCTGCTTCCAAGCCAAAGAAGGTGGAAAATCCACAGAGATTGTGCTACATTTTGCAGGTTTTGCTTTTTCCTTTGGAAGGCTGAATGGCCAAAGTCATTGCTGGTGTCAGAAGAAGATGACACAGGCGCAAGGCCTTCATGACTGACTGTCATGGAGCTATCAAGTTTGTGGGGATGTCAGTCATGGGCCCCCACATCCCTTCCAACTCCACAGTGAGCCACTGTGGAAAACCACAGCCTTTCCCTCTCTTCCAAGTCCATGAGCAAGGCAGGTAGCAGACAAAAGCAGAGGGAGGTATCTCAGTTGCGTTACAAGCTGCCCTTTTCCTCCCCTTGCTCATTCCCACCACCGTCTCCTTCACACTTCACACAGTCTTCATCACAGGCTCCCAGGAGGTTTTAACTCAAGTGAAACCCAGAGCATCTGAACACAGATGGAGGTAATTAATGAAGGATATGGCTTGTTGAGACAGGACTGCCACGCTCCCTGTGCTGGTGGTGAGCAGTACAGGCACATGTTGCCCACAAGCCACAGCAGCAGAGAGGACAGCTGCAGCTTTCTTGCTGTTTCTAATTAACTTTATTCTGGGCCAGCTTTCTCTGGTGCTTGTAGTGGGAAAGCATCACAGAACCAGTAGAGACACACAACATCTGCACTGACACAAAGCCCAGGCACGGAGCCGTGCAATGACACCTCCATCTTTTTGCCCTGCTCTTTAGAAAACCTCTCCAAACACACTCTTTGATGGTCCCAGAGAATACAGGTCTGCGGGATGGGCTGTCTGGCGGGGAAGGAGGGACCAAGCCCAGGAAAATCTGTGCCCCTTGATACAGAAAGGCCAGAGAAAATAACACACAGATGAATGGTGTCTTCTCTCAAGACAAAGAGCTGCTCTCACACCAGTGAATCCCAGTCTCTCAGGTTGGTTTAGGTTCTCATATTAAAGGAATTTCTGTTTGTTTTGTAGAAAAAAAAAATTATAAAATGATAAGCATGGAAGGCCTCTTTCAATAGCAATAACTAGTGTTGATAAGGCAGTAAGTGCCGAGAACAACAAGCAAAAGCTCTGCTGGCCGAACTGCCCCTGGTGGCTGTTTCTGGCTTCCCGTACTTGAAGTATCCTGGCAGCCCACGGTGGGAAATGCAGTCCAGCCACAGCAGGATGGTCACTCAGCTAAACATAATCTTCCAAGGTTCCTAAGGACTTGCAGTCGCACTGCCCAGCAGCCCAGGCTCTCAAGCCCCTCGCAGAAGCAATTCATAAACTGCAGGGAAAAAAAATCACTCAATCCCAAACCCCTCAAAGCTCTATTCTATAAATAAAGACATTGTAACACAGATCTTATATTTCATTATTTTCTATGTTGTTTCACACAACGGTGAGAATGTCACAGTGTGGAGTAGGTGCTGTGCTGCAGCAGGATAGAACGGCACAGGAGAGGCTCTCCTGCACCACACCCATCACCTGGATGCTGCTTGGCACAGCTGACAGCGTCACGACAGACAAACAGCCCACACCACCAGCTCAGAACCATGAGTACAAGCGCACAAGCACTGGGTACAAATCGATGGGTAACCCATGCACCAAGCTACAGCACACTGCAAACAGATGCTGAAATTTTAGCATCCCTTAAGGGTCCGCAGGAGAGGCCATCACTGCAAACTGAACCTGCTCCTGAGGCGTTTCCCAAAACAGGAACAAATTAGCCATTTCAGAATTAAAACCGATGCAAACTGTCCAAAGAAGCAGCGTACTGTTTGGCTCAGAGCTTGGCTATGCCCTTTGACCATCATAAATCAACCAGCCAGACTGCCCTCCAAAAGAAAAGAAGGAAAGAACAAGATTGTATTTTTGTCGCCGATGGAGACAAGAAGTGAGCTGGGATGGCACACACGGAGAGAGGCTCCGTGCAGCAGGAGGCTCTGCATGCCCAATGCTGCCTTGGCCAGCATCCTGGACCACAGTGGGAGCTCCCACCCTGGGTTCGTCACTCGAGTTAAAAACCGCAGCCCGTGGGCTGGGTTTCCAGCAAACACACCTGGGAGCACATGCTTCTCCAAGTGGTCCAAATGTAGGTCTGTCATTTGGATTTCACACAGAGCGACTGCAAATGGCCGAGTCACAACCACCGTGCAGCAGGATAGCTCCAACAGCAGCCACAGCCCCCGGTGCCGCTCCCAGCACAAACCCAGTCCCATCTCTCCACGCTGAGAGACGGGAAGCACAGACATGGCCAGGGCTGCCAAAGCAGATGGAAAACGGCCGTTTTCAGCCCAAAGACGATCTGCCAGGCTGGTCCCACACTTTTAGGTGCCTCTACCCTGGTGAGAGCTGATGTGGGGTTCCCCCTGCACCCCCTGCTCTTCCCAGCCTCTGCGCCCCGGAGAATTCGCCGTGCCTGGAGCATCCACAAACTTTCCCGGCAGAGACACTGGCAAATGCAGGCTGCGAGCGGAGCAGGGATCCAGGCTGGGAGCGAGGGCGAAGCCAGGATGCCCCCCATCCCCTTTCACTCCCCGTCCCGGCTGCCTTTGCAGGGGCAGATGCTTGATGCGGGTTGGAGGGTGCGGGATGAGGGATGAAGGCTGCGGGTGCGGGACGGAGGGTGCGGGTGCGGGATGGAGGGTGCGGGATGTGGGATGGAATGTGTGGGATGCTCTTCCCCCTGCTGCATCCGAACTTCGGGAGGAGCCCGAACAAACCAAAGCCGAGGCAAAGGTGCGGCTGCCCGGCCCCTCCGCGGGGCTAGGGCTGGAGGGGGGCTCAGATCGCTGCTCTCCTTCCATCTCACTGCTTTGCTCTGCGGCTTGCCGTGCCGAACAGAGCAGGATCGCAGCGCGGTGCTCGCTCCATCTCCTGCTTCGCCTTTCCTCCGCTCCCCTCGTGCCCCCCCCCCCTTCCCCCCGCCGCCTCTCCCGGCCCGAGCGCCCGGTTCCCGCCGGCCTCTCTAGGCATTCCCCGGAGTCCGGCCCCTGTCCCCTGGCCGCTCCTGGCAGAAAAAAAAAAACCCAAACTTGATGTGAGGGAAGTTCCCCGCGCGATGAGAAGTTAGGGACGGGGACGCCCTGCCCCGCCGGCCCCCGGGGATGCGGGGGGGGGCCGGGGGGGGCGGGGGGGTGCAGCGGGGGAGGGGGATGCAGAGGGCGAAGGGGATGCAGAGGGCAGGAATGCAGGGGGACGGGGATGCAGGGGGACGGGGATGCAAGGGGGTCAGAGATGCTCCTACCTTCAGCTATCGCCCTCTTCATCTTAGGGGTCGGGGAAGGCACGTCTGGAGGCGCGAAGTCGAGCGGGCGGCTGTTACAAATCCTTGGGAAAGCGGGGCCAAGCAAATCCTGGTGGAAAAACTTCAGCCCGAGTGCCGGGGGGGGTCTTGCCCAGCTCCCTGGCTCATCGGGGGAATGAGCAGCCCCCGAGCTGGAGTCAGCATCCAGGCGAGGCTCCCCCTCCCTGCCTGCCTGCCTTCCTCCTCCTCCTCCCTCCGTGCTCCCGTGCTCCCCTCCCGCCCGGGGCCGGGGCTGCGGCGGCGGGGGATGCTGCGCTGGATCCCGGCAGCGAGCGGGGCTGGTGGAGAAGGCGATGAATGTTTTATGGGATCATGTGGTTTGACGTGAGAGGAATCAGCCCTAGATCGGATTTACTGGCTGGAGGAGGGAGAGGGAGGACGGGGGAGACGGGATGGAGAGATGCAGGGAGGGATGCAGGGATGGAGGGATGCAGGGATGGAGGGAGGGGCAGTCGGAGCGCACAAGGGCCGCGGTGGCGGAGGATCCGCGGAGGAGCCCCCGCGGGGCCCGGGCAGGGCTGGGAGGTTCCGGGAGGCTCATTCCTGGAGGAGAGGTGCCACCTAAAGGCAGCCAAGGAGAGGGATGCCCGGGCGGCTCCGGGCAGCGACCGGCCTGCATTCCACCCCGTTTCCTATTCCCGGGGGTCCATGGGGACAGCGGAGCCCGGGGAAGGAGGGGGATTTGGTCCCTGGAGCCAGGATGCTCCTTGGGCAGCAGGCAAGAGGGACCTGGACCCACAGCACCTTTTCCCGTTGCTCTGGCTTTGGTCCCTGGAGCCGGGATACTCCTTGGGCAGGTGGCAAGAAGGACCTGGACCCACTGCATCTTTTGCCACAGGAGTGGGTTTGGTCCTTGGAGCCAAAATGCTCCGTAGAAAGGTGGTGGGAGCACCTGAACCTACAGTGTCTTTTTCCACAGCACAGGCTTTGGCCCCTGGAGCCAGGATGCTCCCTGGACAGGCAGTAAGAGGTACCTGGACCCATTGTGCTGGGTTTGGTCCCTGAAGCAGGGATGATCCAGGGGCAAGAGGGACCTGGACCCACAACACCTTTTGCCACAGCAGTGGATGTGGTCCCTGGAGCAGGAATGCTCCCTGGGCATGAGTAGGAGGGACCTGGACCCACAGCATCTCTTCTCACTGTACTGACCAGGTCCCATTGCCAGGTTTTGCCCCTGCTGGTGCAGATCTACTGCATTCCCTGGAGGATGATTGGGAAAGACAGGCCCGTGGGTAGAGTCCCTGGAGAAAGAGAGAGCTCGCCCTTCTGGCTTGTATGTCAGAGCCCTCACAACACTTCCCATCCCTACTCCCTTGGCATCACTCTCCCAGGTACAGGAAGGACACCATCTTACCTCAATTTACCCAAAAGTGGGTGGTTTTGCTGGTTGTAGATCAGTGGGGTGAAAGCTGCCTCCCCGTCCCTCCTTTCTTGGAGAGGACAAGTCCTTACTACACGGGCGCCTCCCATCAGCCATTCTCCTGGGAAGCAGGAAGACTGAGTTTTGTTAAGTGAACTTATTTGCTCAGTGGAGAAAGGAGAAGGAAAGGATTGTGGTAGAGAAAGCTAAACATCTGGAACATGAAGACATGTGGCTCTGTCCCCACTGCTGCCACATGTGTATTTTTCTACATCTACATACATGATGATCTGTGTATGCTACTGAATATTCATTTCTCTCTTACAGCTTGTCACCCTGATGTGGACCATTGCCAGAGTAGCTGGCACTCAGGGCTTGGGTCATAACCACCTCTCTTGAAGGTCTCCACAGTTTGTATCTTTCTCTGTAGGCATTGATCCAAGATGAGCCAGGAAACTGCTTCTCCTGTGTATAATATACCATCTTACCCACAGATCTGTGGGGTTCTTCGTGCTGACACCACCATCATCTACAGAAAAAAACAGAAATGCAACAACAGGAATGCCTAAGTGAACACCTGAGCCAGACAGAGGTAGTTTACCAAGTGTGGGCTTTCATTATGCAAACAGCCTCAGCTGTTCACAGGTAGCAAGGGATCAAGGCTTTCAGATGTCTGCTAGAGTTCTTCGCTGACATTTTATCAGTCACCAATGACCTAAATATAAGAGCAGAGCAGGGGACAGGCTGCCACTGGGATATATGGGCAGATCAATAAAGCAGTGTGCTGAAGCAGAGCTGAGAAGCAGAGCTTCCACACCAGAGCAGAAGGGCTGCAGCTGGCAGAGCTCTGGAATGGGCTCCAAGTTGGGACTGGGGGGGTGAGAGCAGGACCTACCTCACCTGCAAAACTGATCCGAGGGCTGGAGCACCCCCTGTACAAGGACAGGCTGAGAGAGTTGGGATTGTTCAGTCTGGAGAAGAGAAGGCTGCGGGGAGAGCTTTGAGGAGCTTCCACTACTGAAAAGGTCTCCAGAAAAGCTGGGGAGGGGCTCTTGATCAGGGAGTGCAGGGATAGGATGAGGGGGAATAGTTTTCAGCTGAAAGAGGGGAGATGGAGATGAGATCTGAAGAAGAAATATTTTCCTATGAGGGTGGGGAGGCCCTGTCCCAGGTTGCCCAGAGCAGTGGTGGCTGCCCCATCCCTGGAAGTGTTCAAGGCCAGGTTGGATGGGGCTTTGAGCCCCTGATCCAGTGAGAGGTGTTCCTACCCATGGCAGGGAGTGGAACTGGATGGGCTTGGAGATCCCTTCCAACCCAAAGCATTCCATGATTGGTGAAGATGCTGCCCAGGCCAAGTCTGAGGTGGCACCGTGGCTTTCCGCAGAGCTGTGTCCTCTGGGTGCAGCTGTACTCTGAAGAAATAGATGGGATACCTGGTGGTGCCAGGGGTAAAAGAAAGGTGAGGTCTGGGACGAGACACAGAACATTCCCATGCAATCTGCTGGCAGTACACCTTGTTGCTGATTTGTAGACATCTTATGGAGAGAGAGGATGATCCCGTCATGCCTTGCTCTTTCTGCAGAGACAGTCCAAGTATCACAGGTTAGGAGTACCCTGCTCTTCAGTTTTAAACACACCTTCAAGCAATAGTGTTTGAATAGTGCCCTCTGACTTTGCCATCCCAAGTGGTGCATCGGGAGAGAGAGGTCACATATGTGCAAAGCATCACGATTGCTGTAGATAAAAGAACTCCGGAGCTGGAATTGTGTGGGAGAGGGCTGGAAGGTGAACATGAGCAATGAAGGAGTTAACTGAAGCTATAGTCACAAGGCCAAAAATTACAGGTTCTACCAGGATGGCAGCTGTCTGCGTAGTGGCTGTTTGGCTGACATTTCTGAAAGGTTAATCTCAAACTGGAGAGAGCACATCTACAGAGGGCTGACAGTGGCTTTTCTTGCAGACTCCTGCACTGCTTTGCTCTGGTTTGAGACCCAACCATTTGTAACACGTGGGTCACCATGGAGTAACATGGTGGCTGTGACCTTGGCGCGCAGAGTTGTGCTCCACAACATGACAGATGCCCCAGTGCCAGCTGGGTTTCCAAGCTCTTGTCACAAGGTACAGAAGACTGGCTCCTTCTGTGCCTGCGTGTTGGATGTTTGCACATTCCACTTCCCAACATATCTAAGATTTGTCTAGCAAGGACTGGGTGAAGGAGAAGGAGTCTTCCAAGTAGATCTCCTGGGGAATCTGAGGTGGCTTGCAATTACAATGTGAGTAATTCTGTGCAGCTCATTTGCAGCTTGGAAAGGAGCCAACATTCACGGAGATCAAGAGACACCTTGCTTTGACTGGATAATTACATGTTCGTCTTTACCTAATGCTTAATCATACTTAGATCAATTCTCTTCCTTTGCATTGTGAGTCTTGTTTGCAAAGTGTCAACCTCTCAGTTGCTCTCTTTAACCCTCGTTTGTGAGCGGAGTGGATTTAATGTCATTGGGATACATTCCTGAGTTTCAGGGTGCTGAGGAGAAGGTGGAAGAGAGAGGTGGATGTGGAGGAATAGGGAAGGCTCACAAAGTGGCAAACCTTTGCATTTTCCATGTTCACATCCACCTCTTTTTGTGGAATACAACCTAATGGAGTTGATTCCTGAATCGACTTGTGCTGATCTGGTAAAGGTTTTTTGTCTTTCCTCCCCACTGCCTGGTGGCTGCAGCTCTTCTGTGTCTGATGTGGATGTGAGCATCTGAAAACCCCTCTCATGGTAACAAGGAGGCAGAGAAAGGGCACCAAAAGACCAGGTTTTTTTCTGTTGTGCTTACTCTGAGTGCTGAAACTGCCTGTGCCTACAGGAGACAGGAGCAGGCACAAGGACATGGTGTATAATGCAGCATGGACCATCAGCATGCCAGAGGGTGTTACCTTCTCCACTAGATACGGATCCCTCTTGACTCTTGGATAAGTTGTGTTTCTGGAGATCCAAGAAAACCTTGTCATGCAGTAATTTTCACCCACTCTGAGGTCAGGCGTAGGCAGAAAACGGAAAAACTGTCAAATACAAAATTGAAGGGGCTCCCCAGACCCACCAATGTTGGGATTGACATAGTTTAAGTATTTTACCCTCCACCTCTTGTCTTCTGTGAAGGGCACACGGATCATGGCCTTTTCTGCTGGGCAGCTTTCCTGCCACTCTTCCACAAACCTGGAACATTGCATGGGCTTGTTGTGTCGCAAGTGAGGAACCCAACACTTGGCCCTGTTGAACCTCATCCTGTTGATCACAGCCCATGTTCACACATGTAAAGAAATACACACATACATCTGTGTAAACAGTCAAATGTTACATCTCAGGTCTGATTTCTTTCCTGTTGTGGGACACCCCCCCGAGCAGTGTGTCCTGGTGTGCCTGGGTGCCTCAGATGGCTGGACAAGCAAAGAGCGCTACAGGGAGAGCCCAGGAACCACAAACCTGAAGCACTACTGGTCACTCCTCAACTCCTTTTTGGTGAGACATTTCATGCCAAGGACAGGCTGATAGAGTCCTGGGCCCTGGTGTAAGCATTGCCTGGCTTGAACCTTCCACCCCAGCTGTGGCAGACACGACTCTCCATCCCAGCTTGTTACTGTACCGTGGCAGCTCAGGAAAGGGCACTGAATATCAGTGTTGTTCTTAGGCACCATTTCGCTCCTGTTGCCATGAAAAACTGCACCAGAACCCTGAAGAACCTCCTGGATGGGCAAGGTAGAGTGAGAAAACCTTCCCCTCTGTCAGTGCATATACCCCTTGCCCAGCCAGTGATTCCCTGGCTGCTGCCTCTCCCAGGAAGGTGAATTATGAGCCTCATAGCTTCTGCTTCGTGATTTCTCTCAGATTTCAGATCTCTTCTGCCAGAGCAATAGGGTCGGTTTGGACAAGTTGTTCCTATAAATCATCGCAGCACTCGCTTCAGCCTGACACATCAATCCCCTCTTGTCAGGCAGTAAAAGGTTCCCACCTGGTCCTGGAGGTGCTTCTGAGATTGGGATGCACCAAGAATCCTTCAGAGCATCATAGGGCCGTGCAGGAAGGCCCACAGATTTATTCAGGCATCTCTTGCAGAAAGCTGCTTGGTTTGAAGCCTTAGGGTGACTCAGCTGGATGGGAGCTTGCATGTAGCTTGGAGCTGCCCTGATCTTGCTGTGAAGCAACAGGGATCAGTCAAGGATGTTAAATGGACTTTGGAGAAGGGGAGACACAAAGCTCTAAGAGGTTTCTCCAGTGATTTCCTAGTCAGATTCTTGATTCAAAGGAGGGCCCTCTATGGTGGACCTGAGTACTTGCAAGCTCTGCTGAGAATGGTTCCACATCCCAAAGTGTCTGACGTTATTAGCAGCTCAATGCGTAGATTTGTCCCCTGGATCTCTGGGTAGGATGTGGTTTTATTGTTCCAAATGATGGCCTGGATAGGATTTATGACCACATGGACCAAATGAGGGTAGGAGATTCTCATCAGCACGTGCAGACGAAGCTAAGGGGACTGGGGAGAAGGGCTGCAAAAGTCAAAACATGGACGATGGGTAAAACACGCTCCTCCATGGACCTGAACTAAGGGAGCAGCAGGGACTTGTTTGTTTTACAGTTGATGAGAAAACAGTCTTGTTTTTTTTTTTTAAGGCTGACTCCTACTCTCTTAATGTTGGTGCGTCATAGAATCATAGAACAACCTGAGTTGGAAGGGAAGCACAAGGATCATCGAGTCCAACTCCTGTCCCTGCACAGGACATCCCCAACATTCACATTGTGGGGCTGAGGGCATTGGGCAAAGGCTTCTGGAGTATTGTCAGGCTGTGACTGCTTCCCTGGGGAGCTGTTCCAGTGCTCCACCAACCTCTGGGGGAAGAACTTGCTCCTCGTGTCCAACCTCACCCTCCTCTGGCACATCCTCCTACCATTCCCTCAGATCCTGTCATTGGTCACCAGAGAGAAGAGCTCAGCTCCTGCTCCTCCTCCTTCCCTTGTGAGGAACCTGCAGAGCGTGATGAGGTCCCCCCTCAGTCTCCTCTTCTCCAGACTGAACAGACTCAGTGACTTCAGCCTGTCCTCACACAGCTTCCCCTCTAAACCCTTCCCCACCTCCATGCCCTCCTCAGGACACTCTCCAGTAGCTTTATCCTGTGGCCCCAGAACTGCTCCCAGTGCTCAGGGTGAGGCCACCCCGGTGCAGGACAATCCCCTCCCTTTCCCAACTGGTGATGCCATGCTGGATGCCCCCCTGGACACAGCTGCCCCTCTTGGCTTCCAGGGCACTACTGGCTCATGGTCAACTTGCTGTCTCCCAGCACCCCCAGAACCTTTTCCACAGCACTGCTCTCCAGCCCCTCACTCCCCAGGCTGTGAATCCTGGGCTGCCATGACCCAAGTGCCAAACCTGGCCTTGCCCTTGTTGTGGTTGGTTTGGATGTCCTGCATGGGCAGTTGTAGGGATATGTGGAAGGGCTACTGGAGAGCAGTGGCAGAGGATGAACATCCAGTTCATGCCTAGGAGCATCTGCCCTCACAGCCTGAGTCTGAACGTCACATACATTTTATGGAGGAATGAGAGCATGGCAGTAACGCATGACCAATCCTCCCAGCTCTGATTTCAGAGCTGCAGTGCTCCCAACAGAGTTAGCAAATGAGTTGCAGACCAGGAACTATCTGCAAATAGTTTCCAATAATGAATTGAGGTGCGAAAGCTGCAATCTGCTCCTAGACAATCTGTAAACAGAGGGAAGAGAAATCCACCAAAATAAATTATTCATTTCAGCTTACTCTCCTCGCTCATGTCTTAACTTGAAACCCTCCAGGGCCTGCAGAGATTTCCAGGGATGCTCCCATATCTTAAGCATGGCTGTGTTGGAGGCAGGTGCAAGGATGGTGAGGTGGATAAGGGTGTTCTGTCACTACCTTGCCAGGACTTATCGCTCCCAGCTGCTATGGATTTGCTATCAAACATGAACCAGCTCCATTGGTTGTCCGGAAACAGTGAGGGTAAGGCTATTCCAGGCCAAAAATTGGACCCTTTTCCTTTCCCTTTCCCTGCTACCAGCATCAGGGAGAGGTGAAGCAAAGGAAACCATCCTGGAGCAGGAACCAAAACAGAGGTGGGATAGGGAATGTGGAGGAAAAGAGAGCACACAGCTAAGGGATAGAGGAGCAGGGAAGGCTGGATGCAAATTATAACTGCAAGCTGGAACAAATCATGTGGGATACACAGACATGCCCCATCATGGCATGGCATTCCTAAGTAAGAGCATGTGTGCTGGGTGCTGGAGCCCACCTGTGTGATGAACCAGGAACCGCACACAGACATACTTTAGAAATTTTCCAGATAGCCTTAGGAGAAGAAATTAGACCTTAAGAAGAATGAGTTCATTAAGAATAGCTTGAGGTTTCCTGAGGGCACATCTACCAAACATCACAGACTGTCCAAGGACTATGAGCAGGCTGTGTTTGAGTGATATCAAGGATTCAGTGTCCCATGCCCATGCACGCTGTCTGGTGAGTCTGGGACTTGGCATGGCTTGATGCATGAGAAGCTGTCTAAAGAGCAGAAAAACTGTACATGGTAAAGAGAAACATATGGAGCTGGAGGAAGGTGCAAGATAAGAAGCTGGGATATGGCAGTGATTATTTGTTCAATCATCTGCAAAGATTGCTCCCTCTGAAGTGGCTTGAGCTGTTTCTGGGTCCTCCCATGCAGGACCTTCAGCTTGGACAGACTAGGCTTAAGAAGATTTGTCATTTTGGTGTCCCATGGATCTCCAGATGACACAATCGGGCTCTTGTGTTTTCTAAAAACTTGTGCAGTCACAAATCTTCATAACTTGACATATAAACACACAGACTGGTCTGGAGCACATTAACGTGTTTCAGAAAGACTTGATGTACTCTTGCCTTCTTTTATTAGACTTACTTAAACAAAATTCTTGCACATGTAATCCTGAGAGAAGAGGTGGGGGATGTTGAGCACATGTGTGGAAGTGCAAAGTTCAGAACACAATCTCCAACCTCTGATCATGCCAAAGTGGGCAGAAGACTTGAGGAACAATGTATTGCTCACAGTATGAGAAGGTTTTAGATTAAACATGACCCCAAAAATCACCTGGAAAGAACCAATAGCAGCAAAGCTGGGGAGGGGCTCTTGATCAGGGAGTACAGGAATGGGATGAGGGGGAATGGTTTTCAGCTGAAATTAGGGAGATTGAGATGAGATCTTAGAGGGAAATGTTTTGCTGTGAGGTTGGGGAGGCCCTGGCCCAGGTTGCCCTGAGAAATGGTGGCTGCCCCATCCCTGGAGGTCAAGGCCAGGCTGGATGGGGCTTTGAGCCCCCTGATCCAGTGTGAGGTGTCCCTGCCCATGGCAGAGGGTTGGAACTGATGGGCTTTGAGGTCCTTTCCAACCCAAACCATTCCATGAAGTTGACCTTTTTCAAACCTTATTTTCTGTCCAAAAACTTGCTCTGTGTTCAGGGGAACCCAGTAATTCTTGAACATTGAATCAAATCTGGTGGATTTGTCCTTGATCCATTTTGGCAATTATTGTCCCAAACTGCCGTGATCTCCCCAAATGCCAGTGTCTGGCCTTTTGGAGCTGCCTCTCTCACAGCCCCACTAACATTAATCACCGAGCCACAGGATTACTGTTGCATTACTGCTGCTCTGGACCACAATGATTTTTCAGGAAGGTGTGTGCTGAAGCTTTTGTATTGAGCCTTTACAAAGAAAATTTCAGCTTTAAGAAATAACCCAAACAAAATGCTGGCAACATTGTTCAACCAACTCTTAACAAAGACTTCACAAATATCACTGTCAATGACTCTGCTAACAAAAGGCAGGGGAGCATTTGGGAACTTGATTCATAGAATCATGGAATGGTTTGGGTTGGAAGGAACCTCAAAGCCCATCCAGTCCCACCCCCCTGCCATGGGTAGGGACACCTCCCACTGGATCAGGGGGCTCAAAGCCTCAGCCAGTCTGGCCTTGAACACCTCCAGGGATGGGGCAGCCACTACTTCTCTGGGCTACCTGGGACAGGGCCTCCCCACCCTCACAGAAAAACATTTCTTCCCAAGATGTCTTCTCAATCTCTCCTCTTTTGGCTGAAAACTCTTCCCCCTCATCCTATCCCTGCATTCCCGGACCAAGAGCCCCTCCCCAGCTTTCCTGGAGCCCCTTTCAGTACCAGGAGGCTGCTCTAAGTTCTCCCTGCAGCCTTCTTTTCTCCAGCCTGAACAACCTCAACTCTCTCAGCCTGTCCTCGTACAGGGGGTGCTCCAGACCTTGGATCATCTCCGTGGCCTCCTCTGGACTCTCTCCAACAGATCCATGTCCTTCCTGTGCTGAGGTAAATTGGGAAGTGGTGCGAGGAACTAATGGAATTGAGCATTTTGGAAGAAATACTGCCACGAGCAGTGTGATTGAAGGGGTAGTCTTGGCAATGGCCTAAGCCTAGAAGACCTCCTCATGCGCCACTCCACAGATCTGGTGACCACTCAGTCATCCGTCCTTTCATAATTCAGTTAAGAAGCTGAAGAGATGACTCAAACCCTGTTCTTGCTTAGCGTGTCCCCAGGAAAAATGAAATGCCCACGTAGTTTCCTAAAGAAAGTGGTTTTCAGGAAAAGACAGAAGGCTGGAGGTAAACATGGTGCTTCTCTGTGGGCAGGCTCAGCGTCCCATGGAAATCAGTTCTTCTCATTGAAAATTTGACTGTCTGAAAACCAGCTGCTCCATTTAGAGACCAAACAGCAGCAAAAAAAAAAGTGAGGCCGATGTCTCTTATTCCCATCTCCTATAAAACCAACACTCTTTGAGACTCTGCTGACCAGGTCCTGGCCAAGTGAAGACACAAAGGGCCACTTACACCATGCTAGATGTTTGTCAAGGGTCAACGTCACCATGCATCATAGCAGGTGAGGTCCAACCATGAATGTGGGAGGATTAAGAGACTCGCAAACCTCATCTCCAGCAAAACCCTACCTTGTTTCTGAACTGAAAGGTGGCCACAATTTGCTCCATGATGTTCCTCCATGCCCTGACTCCTGGGTACCGGTGTTTGTGTCATCCCTTGGCTAAAAGCCATAAAATATGCAACTCAAGGATGCTGGCTTAGGTTTTTGGTTCCAGAGATATCAAAGCACTACAAAGCACCTCACAATTTCCCATGCTCCAGGGAGATGTCAGAAGCTCTCGGGATCTTGTGCTGCAGCTGTTCCTTAAAGCTAGCTTAGGGTTTCTCACTTTTCATCAGATGGGAGTCACCCTGCTCTGGTATTGCAGTGGTTCTCCTTGGACTGTGAATAAGGTGCTCTGCTGCTGCCTTGCTGAGGAATATGTCCCATGGGATGAATACCCCTTAACTAAGTGGAACAGTCATAGGATCAAAGAATCATTTGGTTGGAAAATACCTTTGAGATCATCGAGTCCGACCATACCTGTCCACTAATAAACCAGATCCCTGAGTGTCTCGTCTACCCATCTTTTAAACACATCCATGGATGGGGACTCAAACACTGCCGTCTTCCTGTGCCAGAGAAACATTGCGGTCAAGAAATGTTTCCCAATATCCAATCTAAATCTCCCCTGGCAAAACTTGAGGCCATTTTCTCTCGTCCTGTCCCTTGTTACTTGGGAGAAGAGCCCAGCACCCACCTCACCACAACCTCCTTTCCAGGAGCTGCAGAGAGTGATGAGGTCTCCCCTCAGCCTCCTCTTCTCC
Source organism: Dromococcyx pavoninus (assembly GCA_033558185.1). Taxonomy (NCBI): domain Eukaryota; kingdom Metazoa; phylum Chordata; class Aves; order Cuculiformes; family Neomorphidae; genus Dromococcyx; species Dromococcyx pavoninus. Next base: position 286,911 of record JAUMJL010000224.1, on the reverse strand, counting down.
AGGCTAAACAGCCCCAGGTCACTCAGCCGCTCTCAGAACCCCTGTTCTCCAGACCCTTCCCCAGCTCCATTCCCCTTCTCTGGACACACTCCAGCCCCTCAGTGTCCTTCTTGGAGGGAGGGGCCCAAATCTGAACAAAAGTCCTTGCACCAGGGCTGTGTTCAGGTGGCCAGAGCAGGCTGTGTTTGAACTGAGGTGCCGTATGGTCCAGAGACAACACTGTCCATTACTTTGCAATGAAATAATATTTTGGTTTATGATTGTTTGCAATTAGCTTCCTGCAGCAGATGAATAATCTGTTCTTGTTGATTCGACAGAGACGTAGTTTGGAGAGGGGACAAATAGCATGTTCTGCCTCACCCAGCCATCACAGGCTTTAAAGGAGAGAAATACGGATGCACCAATAATTCCCAGCAACGGCTTCAGTAAATTTAGCAATGTTGGCATAAAGCAAGCAATAAACGCAACAAATGGTGACTGCAGGAGCCTCAAAACCTGCTGCCCCAAGGCCAATCAGCTGCTTGAGAATAGCTGGAGAGAAGGGACAGAGAGGGGACAGGGCAGCCCCAGGCTGCTGGGCTCTGCAGGATGACAACCAACGGCAACACAACCCCCGTGGGAGAGCTGCTTTCTCGCAGTCAGAAAATCTATGCCATTTTCAGAAGGCGAACAGATTTTGGTTGGGAGGTGAGGGAAGCAGAGGGCCAAGAATAGAAGAGAACAGTGGGCGTAATTCTGACTCCCTGCTGCATTCAAAGTAAAGTACAGGACAAGTTTCAAGGAAACAGCAGGCCAGACCTGGGGGGAGCTGGCAGAGAAACTCGAGCCTGGCAGGGTGTTGGGGATCCAACCATGCTGCCCCAGAGGAAGCAAGAGAGCATCAATGCAGGCGCTTTTCTTGAGTAGCACAAAGGCAAGACACGTCACTGAGCTTATCTCAAGCAGAGTACAGAGGTATAAATTCGGCTGGTGATGTGCGCTCATAGACCAGAAGGCCAACTATATCCTGGGCTGAGTCAGAAGTGTGGCCAGCAGGGCGATCCTCCTCCTGTGCTCTGCTCTTGTGATAACCCACCAGGAGTCCTGTGTCCAGTTCTGGAATCCCCATTGTAAGAATGATATGGAACTGTTGGAACAGGTCCAGAGGAGGCTACAAAGATGATGCAAGGGCTGGACACCTCTGCTACGAGCACAGGTTGGGAGAGCTGGGGTTGTTCAGGCTGCAGGGGGACCTTAGAGCGGTGTCCTAGTACCTGAAGGGGCTTCAGGAAAGCTGGGAGGGTATTTTTAGAAGGGCCTGTAGTGATAGGATGAGGGACAATGCCTTTAAATTGGAAGGGGGGAGATTTATATTAGACTTTAGGAAGAAATTCTTCTCAGTAAGGGTGAAGATGCCCTGGCCCAAGTTGCCCAGGGAAGTCATGGCTGCCCCTTCCCTGAAGGTGTTGAAGGCCAGGTTGGATGGGGCTTTAAGCCCCCTGATCCAGTGGGAGGTGTCCCTGCCAATGGCAGGGTTGTTGGAACTGGATGGGCTTTAAGATCCCTTCTAACTCAAACCATTCTGTGATTCTGTGGTTCTATGAAATGACATTCCCCTCCTTAGGGTCTGTAAAGGAGAGACATGGAGCAGGAGAAGGGACAGCAGTGAGGTGGATCTTAAGCACAACAGAGCTGAGCATGAAACAGAGAGCAATCATTCAAGTCTCTGATAGTTGATCCCTACCAGAGTGAAACATTTTCAGATGTATCTGTATATATCTGTATATATCTGGCCTTACAAAGGCACACACACGGGCGTGCTGCTCAGCACATGGGTACTCAGAGTCCTGCAGAGCCCGGCTCAACGCCATCTACGTGGTGACGACAGGAACTGCATTAGACCCTCCTAGAGCAGAAGGGATGGCAAGAGGAGGGGAGGACATCACTTTCTACTCCGCTGTTTGCCTGTTGTGCGGCATGTACTGCAACAGACCGTGTGAGTATGCTGACCCTCGCGACGACGGGGACACCAGGTAAAGCCAACAGCTGCAAAGCATAAGGCTGAGAGAGCTGTAGGTGCCAGGCAAGACAGCCCTGAGCATATCCATGCTGCAGGAGCCACGACTTTGGCTTCTCCTCTCCGTGCGTGGTACCACAGGGCAGGGGCTTTGCCCACAGTATGCTGGAAACAACCACTTTCACTGTATTCGCTCAGCACTGCAGCTTAGACGTGGGCATAGGCTGAAGCAGAGGTAGATGGGCTGAAGGCAGAAGGCAGTGTTACAAATGTGCTGCACTCCTGGGCATCTCGGGGGTGATGGGCATGGCAGAAGGGGCTTTCGCTATGAATTGGCATGGAGCAGAGGAACCACGGTACAGAGGTTGTCCATGGCTGGAGCTGCATTGCTGACAGTGAGCAGGAGTGATGCTCAGGGAGCAGGGCAGGAGCAGGGCAGGTATGGAAGTGACCAGCCCTTCTCAGCCCCTGGCCACCTGTGATGATGCTGTCATGGAAAGGAGAGCAGTGAGGGACAAGGGGGGTCTCTGTGAACAGCCTCAGAATTTCAGTGCAGAAGGAAGCTCCTTCCCTGAGCAGAGGGGAGAGGTCCTACCTCTGCTCCTGCACATGGCATCTGAGAGGAGCTGCCCTGGGGCACAAACGCTTCTACTGATACATGGAGGACCCTGGTGGTGGAGGACTTGACTTCCCCCTGCTACTGCCCTGATAGTAAGGACTCAATGCTTATTCCCCATTCCTCCTTCTTAGCATTTTCCACAGCCCACAGCGCTTCTGGCCTCTTTGGCTCATGCACCCACCTTACTGCCTTTTCCACACTTCATAGTCCTGCCTCTTCCTTTTGTGGCTCTTGGTTTCATTTTCATATCCTCCACAGTCCCACAGCTGAAAGCAACCAAGGACAAGAACTGTATCCATGAAGGAACCTGGAAGATGATGCATCCCATCCAGCTCTATCTCCTCTTGTGCAATGAATCACATCAAATCTGGAAGAGGGCAGGTCCATGGGACTAAATGGGGCCACCAGCAGTTGGTCTGTATATCTTGTTGGTTTTCTCACCTGGCTGAGGTCCCACCAAAGCAGCAGAGGAAGGCTTCGTGTAAACACTCCTCTGTCTTTTTCATGGGAAACATCTCTGGTTGGGTCTAACAGACACCTTGTGGAGAGAGGCTGGCAGTCACATGCACTGGAAAACTGCAGGCTGGAAAGTCCTTGCCCCACTGCTTGGATGTGGAAGGACCTTCAAAGTCTGGACAGACTTCTGGGCTGCTCTCTTCCTCAGGCTCCAGAGGGTCTGTGAATCACACAGAAAACTCGGTGTCATGCTAAAGTAACAGAGAAGCTGTCTCTGAAGGGCACCTTCCTGGACATGTGATATAATACGCTCTGAAATAAATGGAATAGTTTCAGAGTGAGGAAGATCACTGATAGGTTTACCAACGTGTACTTGAAAAATGGTTTCAAAGCATTACAAACGTAGCCTGAAAATTTCTGTTCATGTTTGCTGCTCTCTGAGAGCAGTGGATGGTTGGTGCCTTCCTGCAGTGCTGTGAATACCAGAGCTTTGCAAACCACAACTCTGAAGTAGCCCTGAAATGACAGCCCTGCAGCCTGCACGTCCCTGCAGAGGGAGGATGCACTCCAGGAGGACAGCAACGTCTTTTCAAGTCAGACTGAATGTCACCCCACCAGCCCTTCAACTCGTGGTCACAAAAGCATTTTCCATCCTTTAAATTGCAGAGAATATGAGATGAGCTGCAGTGCTCACAGCTGGGCTGTCTCCCAGACCAGGGATGGTGATGCCTTGGAAAAATGGAAATCCAGGAGAGAGGACCTCCCTCAGCATCCCCTGTCAAGATCTTCTGGCAACCTCCTGGGCCAGTTCCACTTTGCAGGGAGGGAAGGAGAACAAAGTGTGTCTGTTTGCTGCCTCCAGCTCATCCCTTTTGAAGCAGGACTCAGCAGAGCTGAGAGCACCTATGGAAGAGGAGTGGGGCTCGGGGAGGTTCTTAAAACTACTGACAGCCCGTGGTGGCTACAAGCCAGCTGTGAAGAGTCACCCAATGGGGCTTCCTAGGCAGATGGCTTGGGGTGTCCAGGCTTCAGGTAGATAATACAGGTGTGCTCTGATAACCCAAGGATCTGGAGAGCCCTGAGGAATGCCTGAACCATCTCCCAACCAGGCTTTGTCTGTTCCTCCCCCCATAGGTGACGAGCAGCCTGGCTGGCTCATGGTTCCTGGCAAACACAGCTCCCCATTCGCTTTTAATAACAACGAGCAGAAAAGAACCGGTGAAAATGGGGGTTTTTTCCCCTTCCTTTTATTCAGGAAACCTGGCAAGATGTCAAAACCCTCCACTGTCACTCTTTGTGCAGAGAGTGCTGCCCAGTTCCTTTGCCAGGCCTGGAGCAATTGCAGATTTTATTTCCAGAAGCCAAACTGGCAGTGTAAGCAGGAGGAGAAAGCGTGGCTATCAGTCATCAGGAGATCCTAATCACTCCCACGGAGGTGTTTACTGGAGGGGCGTGTGTGTGAGTGCGTATCGATGGGAGATGGGAGACAAACTGCCATTAGAATTGCAGATCGTGCACTTGTTAGCAAAGTGCCTCGACCCTGCTTTACAATTTGCTAATAATAAAGTATTTGATCCCAGGAAACAAATGCCCAGATTTATGTCATACTCACAAAGGATGCCGATAGATATATTGATACCTTGTGAACCTGCAGCAGGAAGAGATATTGGAAAGCAGCTGTTTACTTGACTCCTCTGAGCTCCTCTATTGATAATTGGGAGGCATTTATTTCACTATGGATAGACCACTTAAAATTGCTAACTCTCTGCTGCCAATATGTCCCATATTTAGGATTATTATATCACCATAAAATTGCTTTATGGAGCTATGAATACAGGCACACATCAATATCCCCAACTGCAGCCACTGATGGTTCATTTGTTTAACAGTGCAGAGAGCCCAGGCAGCCCTGAAGCCCAGAGCGTAGGAAACAGGTTTTGGGGGAGGAATACACAGAGGAAGAGCCCTTGATGCCTTCCACCTGTCTGGGTGTAGAGCACAGAGATCAGAGGATTCAGGGGGAAATGTGCAAAGGAAGAACTCTCAGTGCATTCCAGCCACCTGGGTGTGGAGCACAGTGATGCCTTTTCTCTGGAGAGCTGGAGTGGAGGCAGTTTGGCTTTGGCACTGCTGGCTACAGCATCCAGACACTGTGCAATGCTGGTGCTCTTGGGCTGCCTGAGAAACTGCCAGGAACCAAAACACATGTGCAGATGTTCTAGTCTTCCTCTACAGCTGTGGCTACTCAGTCACATTTGGGGTGGAGTAGCCAGAGCATGTAGTGATGAAGGCTGCATTACTTCCAGGTGAGCACGGGTAGATCATCTCAGAGCACTGACAGTTGGTAGTACTTTGCTCTCAGATCATTTTCCAGAAGACCTCAGCTCTGAAAGGTAATGCAGAATGGAGAGAAGGATCTCAGGCATCAGCAGGAGGAGTTTCTTCTACAGTTTCAGATTCAGAAAGGACAGGCTGGGATTCCACTGGGGGTTCTGTAACATCCGTACCTAAGACCTTACTCAGCCAAAATACCTGTGCAGGTCTGGGCTGTCCCTTCCCATCCTATTCACATGTTCAAAATCAAATGCTCAAGTAAGCCTTTATTTCTTTGTGATTCATTAAATCTGGAGTGAAGTCTCCAGGTGGCAGATCCTCACACACAGCATCACAACTGCATCCAAAGTCACCCTGTCTTAGGCAGTGTCAGGCACTGCAACTTGCATCCTCTGTTACATGTTGGCTGCTAAATAATGCACTAATGGAAAAGGAAACCTTAGCCAGGGCATCTGGATTAAGACACAGAGCAACCACATCTTTATGCTTTCATTTTCTAGCTCCAAGTGATGTATTTCTTAGCTTTATTTCTGCATATGTATGTATATTTTTGCATGAGATTTCCAAGTGGAGACAGATTTTGGCTGTAGCACTTGAACTTTTGCTGTTTATGTTCTCCCTCACAATACATTTCTTCTTCATGTAGAAGCTTCTGGATCTAAGAATTCAAAACGTAAGTGTGGGGAAGAGCGGCTGGAAAGATGCCTGGTAGAGAAGGCCCTGGGGATGTTTGTTGACAGTGGCTAAACATGAGCCAGCAGTGGCCCAGGTGGCCAAGAAGGCCACCAGCATCCTGGCTTGGATAAGCCATGGGTTGGCAGCAGGAGCAGGGAAGGGATCGTCCCCCTGCACTCAGCACTGGTGAGGCTGCACCTCGAATCCTGGGTTCAGTTTTGGACCCCTCACTCCAAGAAGGACATTGAGGGGCTGGAGAGCATCCAGAGAAGGGAATGCAGCTGGGGAAGGGTCTGGAGAACAGGGTTTGTGGGAGTGGCTGAGGGATCTGGGGCTGTTTATCCTGGAGAAGAGGAGGCTGAGGGGAGACATCATTGCTCTCTGCAGCTCCTGGAAAGGAGTTTGTGGTGGGGTGGGTGCTGGGCTCTGCTCCCAAGTAACAGGTGATGGGATGAGAGGAAATGGCCTCAAGTTTTGCCAGGGGAGGTTTAGATTGGCTATCAGGAAGAATGTCTTTATTGATAGAGTGGTGATGCCCTGGCAGAGGCTGCCCAGGGCAGTGGTGGAGTTTCCATCCCTGGAGGGGTTCAAAAGGCACGTGGCCGTGGCACTTGGGGACAAGGTTTAGCAGGCACAGTGGAGTTGGACTGATGGTTGGACTGAATGAGCTTAGAGTTCTTTTCCAACCTTAATGATTCTATGATTCTATAATCAGACAGTGCCCAAAGCACAGAACGGGCTGGAGAGACCTTCAGGCTTTTCAGAAAGCTCTGGTAAGATTGTGTATCTCTTGGATGATGTATTAGCTCTATCATTGTAACTTTCTGCTTACTGCTGGATTCACCTTTGAGGAGGAGTGGCCTTTCTCTTTACGACCTGAGAGATTTTTATTCTAACTATTAAATTAATGATTAGTGCTTCATTTACCTGGGATTTCCACTGCCCAGACATTATTGATTTATCAAAGATGGTAGAGTAGAAAGACGGAGCCACTTTCATTGAAGCTGCAGGCAGAGAGTTAGCTATTAAAAGGCACATTTCCTGTGCACTGATCCAGAGAAAAAGCAGGCTGGGAGAGAGGAGCCAATGAGCGTGGGAGTTGCTGCAGGCTGCTCAGCCCTGCACTGGCCTGCCCAAAGCCCCCCTGACAAAATGCCTCTGGGCAGGGCATTGGATCTGGTAGCACCTCAAATCTCCTGGTGGCACCCCAATCCCAGCATGGTGCCATCACCTGCGTTCCTGCTGCTCTTCTGATCCCCAAAGCCCATGCTGAGAATCTTGGGGCAGAAAACACCTGTCCTGCAAGACTGTGCTGACTCCAGGCTCAGGACACTCCCCTGACTGGGCAAGAAATAGCCAAAGGCATCTGTTTGCTTTAACAAGAGCTTGTGATTCCTCTGGAGAGTTCTCAGCTGCTTCAGGAAAGAGAAATGAGTGCAGGAGTTTGGCTGGGGGACATAGTCTTACTTATCTTTTGTACAGAACCATAGAATCACGGAATGGTTTGGATTGGAAGGCACTTCAAAGCCCATCCAGTTCCACCCCCTGACATGGGCAGGGACACCTCCCACTGGATCAGGGGCTCAAAGCCCCATCCAACCTGGCCTTGAACACCTCCAGGGATGGGGCAGCCACCACTGCTCTGGGCAACCTGGGACAGGGCCTCCTCATCCTCACAGCAAAACATTTCTCCCCAAGATCTCATCTCAATCTCCCCTCTTTCTGCGAAAACTGTTCCCCCTCATCCTATCCCCGAGCTCCCTGATCGAGAGCCTCTCCCCAGCTTTCCTGGGGCCCCTTTCAGTACCAGGAGGGTGCTCTAAGGTCTCCCTGGAGGTTTCTCTTCTCCAGGCTGAACAACGCCAACTCTCTCGGCCTTTCCTCATACAGGAGGTGCTCCAGCCCTTGGTTCATCTCCGTGGTCTCCTCTGGACAGCAGCTCCAGGTCCTTCCTGCGCTGAGGACTCCAGAACTGAACGCAGTACTTCAGGTGAGGTCTCATGAGAGTAGAATAGAGTACTGGGTATAATAATTATTGTTCCTTCTCCTGATTTTTAAACCAGAACGTAACTGACTGCTGCTGGTCTAACACCAGTCATTCAGCAATTCTTTTACTTGAAGCAGCTGTTTATGAACTAATAAAAAATCATTAAGAAATCATGGCAATCTTAATTGAAAACACCTCCAGAGCAAGATACAGGTGATTATCCAACCCAACATGAGCATCTGCAAGCCAGCTCAGGGTACCTCCTATCAACTCCTTTCAGAGTCAGGTTGCAAAATAAGCCCAGGATCCAGTGCACCCAAAGTACACCCAGAGTTCAAGCCTGTGGAGTGTGTTAAGGACTTGAAAACAGGGAAGGCTTAGCAGGAGGCTCTGCTCATTTCAGTTGGACCTGGAACACGGGAAGGAGGATGCTCTGAGCTGCCAAGCCCAGAGCACAGAGGCTTGAGCAGGGAGAATGAGCTGCCAGAGACACAGTGAGTGGCAGAAGCAGCACATCGGCACAAACAGCTGGGCAGAGGATAAGCAGACTTAACGAGGCTTTCACTCACAGCTGTCCAGCACAAGGCAAAACATATGTAAAAAAAGGTCTTTACACATAATCTGGATCTAATCTGCAGCTACCAACTCTCTGCACTTAACCACAACCAGACGTCACATGCAAAGAGTGTGTTACCGTGCCCCGTGCCCTTCACGTGCTGGTTCCACAGTGCCACACGGTGTCCTCTCTGGGTCACAGCAACTGGGTCACTGCCACACTGGGCATCTCCATCCCACCTGCAGCATCAGCCCTGGTCCTGCCATGGAGAGGATCAGTGAGGGGCCTACAGGAAATGTGGGGAGGGGATCCTTTTCTGGACAGTGTAGGGATAGGACAAGGGGAATGGGTTTCAGCTGAAAGAGGAGAGATTGAGATGAGGTCTTAGAAAGAAATGTTTTGCTGGCCCTGGCCCAGGTTGCCCAGGGAAGTGGTGGCTGCCCCAACCCTGGAGGTGCTCAAGGCCAGGTTGGATGGGTCACTCAGCCCTCGATCCAGTGGGAGGTGTCCCTGCCCATGGCAGGGGCATGGGAATGAATGGGCATTGAGGTCTCTTTCAATCCAAACCATTACATGATTCTGTGATGATCTCACCTCTCTTCTAAAATTTCTGAGTGTTTTGTCTGTAGATCAAGGATTAAAACCCTGAAGACCTGAGTGTCAAATGTCCTGATGACAGGAGGCAAAGGCACAGCCCCAAATGAGTGTGAGCATTTCTTCCACCTGAGCATTTAATTTTGAGGCTCTTTGTACAGCTGGCATCTGATGGCTTGGTGTTAAGAGTAGAGAGCTGCAAAAAGAGTCCAAACCAAGAAAAAGTCGACGCTACCAACACGTGCCTACCCAGCTCAGACCAGGTGCCCCAGGGAGGGGAGGACCTGGCTGGGCTGAGATGGGTGCTGAGAGTGGAGCAGCCAGTCTGCAGAGGACAACATGAGGAGCTATGGGGACACATCTTCTCACCTGAGGTGTTCTGCTCTCCTGAGTGACCCTCAGGCTCCTCAGATATAGCCCTGCTCAGTGACTGGCGCCCTTCCTGCCAGCAGGCATCATCTGCCAGATGCCACACGAACAACTGCCCAAGCCTGGCATCACAAGCACTGGAAGGGTTTCCTCTTGCCCTGGTTTGACCTGTGACTGTAATGGGCTGCTTACTGACCAGTGCAGGATAAAAAAGACCTGACTGCATCTCCCCAGATGCCTCCCAGTAGTTAACAGACTTGTGGGCAAACTGTGCGACTGGAAGCGTCATTGAAATCCATAAATTGACAGAACAAAACCTCCAGCCCTTTATGTTTGAAGCTATTTGAACCTATATTAATTGGAGTGAATTTCCAAATATATGTCAAGACCCCAGTTCCTGCACTGAGGAGACTTTGTAGATGCAAGAAGAAGCAAGAGGGGAGCTGAGCAGCATCCAGGATGGTCTCCAAATAGGAAGCTTTTATGTTCTGTCCTTGTCATCCCAGATGGACCCAGGACCTCCCTAAGCGTACGCAGAAGTGAGTCCCCAGCTGGTGCGTGGTGCAGACACGCTGCTCGTTTTCTGCCCTGGGGATGCCGGTTGCTGCCATCAGGAGGGTCAACACAAATAATCCAAACAGCTTGGAGTTAAATTTACAAATGTTTGTGTCTACTGGGTAGTTGCTTTGTCTTTTATTGCAGGAAAAGAAGGATGGAAAGAGGGCAGAAGAAAGAAAAATCTGTAAAACTCAATGATATTTGGAACAATCTCTGAAAAAGCTCTGGTGATTTTTAAGTCAATTTCCTAATTTTTGAGACTTTTTTTAAAAAAAAAAATATTTGAGCTGTCAACTTGCCTGAGTTTCCACATGGGAAACAAAAAATAACCCTTGGTATTCCAGGCAAATAGTGAAGACAAATGGGATTTACCCGTCAAAATCTACATATCTTCCATCTCTATGCAAGCACCTGGAAGTGGATTCCATAGCAAAGTGGTCCTAATCCAACATGCACTTGGAATCCAGCGTTCAGATTTGGGTCCCTCACTCCAAGAGGACCTTGAGGGGCTGGAGCACATCTGGAGAAGGGTAATGCAGCTGGGGAAGGGTCTGGAGTTCAGGGGTTCTGGGAGCAGCTGAGGGACCTGGGGCTGTTTAGGCTGGAGAAGAAGAGGCTGAGGGGAGACCTCATCGCTCTGTGCAGCTCCTGGAAGGGAGGTTGTGGTGAGGTGGGTGCTGGGCTCTTCTCCCAAGTAGCAAGGGGTAGGATGAGAGGAAACGCCCTCAAGTTGCACTACTGGAGGTTTATATCAGATAGAGGGAAAAATTTCTTCATGGAAAAGTTTCTCAGGCACTCGTAGAGGCTCCCAGGGCAGTGGTGGAGTCTCCATTCCTGGAGGAGTTAAAAAGATGGGTAGATGAGGTGCTCAGGAATCTGGTTTAGTAGTGGGCAGGTATGGTTGGACTTGATGATCTCAAAGGTCTTTTCCAACCAAACGATTCCATGAACTATCCTAAATACTAATGAAATACTCAGGGTAATATTAAACGTAACAATAAAACTACTTTCTGTAAGTACTAAAGGACAATTTCATTTTTACAGGCATGTAGTAAATTTAGAAATTCCACTGCATACTGGAGCCCCTGCACTCCATCAGGTCCACACAATTCACTGTGGTCCTCCTTGGGAGGGATCCTGGCTGCATGACTGAGCCTGCCAGCAGCCAACGTGAAACAAATGACTCCGATGATTCAGGCCACTGCTCCCTGCTGTGTTGCAGAGAAACTGCTGAAGACCCTCATTCCTTGTCATGGAGCAGCGTGGCCAGTTGAGCAGCACATTGGTGGAGCACCAACAACCGTGTAAATCAAAGCAGCTCAGTCCATGAGAACCGGGCTGAGGAGCAGCAGAGCAGGGCATCCACCCCCAGAGACAGTAGAGGAAGTGGCTCATGGAATCAGAGAATGATTCTTGAACTTGGAGGCTGTGCAATTGTCAGGCTGTGTCGAACGTTGGCAGCAGGTGTGGAAAGAGAATGATGGAACTGGGGGTTCTCTAACTCGGCCATCTACAGCACTGTGTTCTGCAAAACCATATCTGAATATCACTGAAAGCCCAGGCTTTAAAGTCACTTTTCACAACCAAATCATTCCAATGTTTCTGTAATTTTCCTCTCCCTCCTGGCTGGACTCAGTACCTTGGGTGCTCACAGATGTTTGTACCACTGTGTTTGAGGGAATCCAGACACCTCCCAGAGTTTAGAGCTGAACTTTTCTTACCTGAGCTTTTCCTACCTGAGCTTAGGCTTGGTTCTGTGCATTACTATACCTGTGGCTCTGCAGAACACCTCCAAGCCCCTGCAGGTTTCCAGTGGTTTGGGCAAACCAGAAATCTTTGACCCATTAAGATTAATTCTTGGAGGCTTTCCATGGGATATCTGATCCTGAGAAGAAAAGCTTCGGGAATACAGGTATCTGGAGCAGGTGAATGCTACTGTTGGAGCACTGGGAAATGAGGCAGTTAAGGATGTTCAGAATAAATTGCAAGCAGAGTCACCTGCTCGTTATTTTTATAAGTTCCTGCTGAAAGAATGTTTCTTTAGGCAGCAAACGATAGTGCCGTGAGAAGCATAAATGTCATGCCTTTCTTTTCTTAATTCACACCAGGCAGAGGCATCTGCAAGCTACAAGTTCTGATAATGAAGGGCATGTAACAGTGACCCCATATAGCATAAGCGAGCCCTGTTTAACAAGCTCGTGCTTCCCTGAGTGTTCATTACGCAGCTGACTGTGCCTGATGCAGGCTCATCATTATTGCTTTGCTTCTTATTTGGGGATCACTTGAGCAAGTTGAGAGCTTTGGTCTTCAAGGGAATATGTTCACACTCAAAGCACTTGTGCATTTATTATAAGTGGTGTTTGGGGCGGGAGGGTCATGGCCTCAATCAATACGATGCAACTGGACTTACGAAGCTGGAGGAAAGAACATCTCATGCACTCAGTTCTCCCTGTCCTGAAGACAGGGCATTTGTGAAGATATGGTGTCTGTTTGCTCCAAATATTAATGGCAGAGGAACCATGCATGGGCATCACTGGGGTAAAGAAGCTTCTCCCATCCAAACTGGAAACTGTAAAGCAGGGCCTTCAGCAGGGAAGAAAGCCCTGCAGCCATGGCCATGCAACTGCTAGAGCTGGGCCAGCAGTTGCTCTTCTGTCTGTCACCTTGCACCAGGTCTTTGGTCCTTCGACATACACCAGACTGATCTTTGTCCTGTGGGGGTGGGGAGGCCCTGGCCCAGGTTGTCCAGAGAAGCTGTGGCTGCCCCATCCCTGGAGGTGTCAAAGGCCAGGTTGGATGCGGCTTTGAGCCCCCTGATCCAGTGGGAGGTGTCCCTGCCCATGGCAGGAGGTTGGAACTGGATGGGCTTTAAAATCGCTTCCAACCCAAACCATTCTATGATTCTTCCTGCAGCCTTGTACATGCAGGTGTTCCACTGCCAGTTCTGGGGTACACTGCTCCCCAGGAGGTGAAGGGAAAGGGCAGACAGCATTTTCCCATGACAGACAGATCCAGCAAAGAGATCCAATGCCATGCTGCCAGTTCTAGGTAGGAATTGTCTTTCTTGGGAATGACAGCAGGGTAGAAACCAACAGGGAGTTTCCTGCTAATCCAGCTCTGCATGGGGCTCATTCTCTTGGAGCACCAGAGACTGGAGGGAGCAATGTGTCATTGCCTGCATCCCTGTGATGTAACCTGTAAGTGAGAAAACATGTTCTGTAGAAAAGGAACCTCCCACAGTGTCTTTTATTCAGCAGAAAACATTAACAACTGCAGCTCTGCTGCCTCCTGATACAGGCAGGTTCTTGCTTTCATTTGGACCTCTTTCCAGTGTGGCATCTGAGGAGATTATCTGGCAGTTGCCACCTCTGTCCATAAAGGCTGTGACCCTGAGAAAGAGCCATCACACCTAAGAAAACTCATGGTACAGAGCGTGAACACACCCCAGCAGGTCAGCTCCAGAGAAGTTCAGACTTGCTTTCCAGCAACCCAAGACCTGATGCCACCAGGACACTGTGGTGCTCAATTACTTCAGCAACAGCAACTATTTCTGGACTGTACACACAAGAGGTGAAGCTGGGCCATCAGCCAGCATGAATGGGCTGGAAGGGTGTGACAGTGTGAGCCAGCAGCCAGCCCCTTGTCTGCCCTGCCAGGCAAGGATGCAGGGTCTTACCCCACTCCCTTTGCCAGGCTTGTGGGGTGTACATAGAATCATAGCATGGTTTGGGTTGGAAGGGTCTTTAAATATCACCTAATTCCAACCCCTCTGCCACGGGCAGGGACACCTCCCATGATACAGCGTGAGTCAGCAATGGAGACAACCCCAATCCCAGCGTGTTGACCCTTATTTTCTCGGCCCCCATGGCCATCACCGCGATGCTCTGCAGAGACAGGATGATTCCCCACAATACCCACTATGCTGAGCAGTGGCCAGGGGGGAGCTGGGGAGCTGACACTGCCCATCACAGCCCCAGCTCCGGCAGGAAGCCTGTGAACTGCCAGGCTGCTGTCGTGACTCCACTCATCAGCATTGATTTCATTAGAGATGGAGCCCAGCGTACAGCTTTGGTCCCCTGATGAACAATCTTCAAGATCTGCCGCTGAGCACATATTTCATAGAATCATGGAACATTTAGGGTCAGAGAGGACAATAAAGCCCATCCAGTTCCAATCCCCCGACATGGAAAAGGACTGGATCAGGGGGCTCAAAACCCCATCCAACCTAGCCTTGAACACCTCCAGGGATGAGGCAGCCACCGCTTCTCTGGGCAGCCTGTGCCAGGGCCTCCCCACCAACATTTCTTCCTAAAATCTCTCTATAATTCCTAATATCTCAAATAATTCCTTTCCAAGCTCCCTGATTTCCCCTCTACGGTTGTTACTGGGATAGCCTCGGATCGTCTGGGTCATCATCAGTACCAGACTCAGTCCCTGCCATTGAGTCCCAGCAGGCATGGCTGAAAATTTAATCAAACTGCTGGCTCTCCGTCCTGATCGCACTCAAGTAGATGGAAATGTAACATTTGAATGAATGGCCCTTTAATTACGCTTTATCTGCCCTGCTCTTTCGCTCCTCGCTGCAGAAAGCCAAGTGAATGTTAATGGGAAGAGCTCTGCAGGGCGGCTCACAACCTCACACCTGCTTGCTTTCATGCTGCTGGATGCCTGCGTTGAGTATTAATTAAGCAATTAAGGCAAAGGAGGTGTCTGCTGGTCTGCAGCCATAGTAAAATGCTCCCTTCAAGGACTCTGGGCTTTCTTACACCACCTGCCATTAGTGGAATCCACTGTAAGCCCCTGGGACTGGCGCAAACATCCGGCAGGAGCAGGCGTGTCCTAGACAAATGCAGCATTTGAACTGCACAATGGCACCAGCTCTGTCAGGAATTTCATCTGCACAGAGGTTTGGCCTGACCTTTCTTTTCCGTTTTTTATGGAAGGGGGGTAGATCTTGCTCTGCTCTGAAAAAAGCAGAATACAAAAGTTTTAGAAAAACTCCCACAGCAAAACCTTTCTGAGGCTCTTTTGTAATCTGTGGCTTGGAAATAAAACATAGAATCATGGAATGGTTTGGGTTGGAAGGGACCTTAAAGCCCATCCAGTCCTACCCCTCTGCCATGAGCAGGGACACCTCCCACTGGATCAGGGGGCTCAAAGCCCCATCCAACCTGGCCTTGAACACCTCCAGGGATGGGGCAGACACCACTTCTCTGGGCAACCTGGGCCAGGGCCTCCCCACCCTCACAGCAAAACATTTCTTCCTAAGATCTCATCTCGATCTCCCCTCTTTCAGTTCAAAACCATTCCCTTCTCATTCTATCCCTGCACTCCATGATCAAGAGCCCCTCCCCAGCTTTCCTGGAGCCCCTTTCAGTATCAGGAGGCTGCTCTAAGGTCTCCCCGGAGGTTTCTCTTCTCCAGGCTGAACAACGCCAACTCTCTCAGCCTTTCCTGTACTGGAGGTGCTCCAGCCCTTGGTTCATCTCCATGGTCTCCTCTGGTCTCACTCCAACAGCTCCATGTCTTTCCTGAGCTGAATACTCCAGAACTGGATGCAGGACTCCAGGTGATGTTTCATGAGATCTGAGCAGATGGGCAGAAAACCCTCCCTTGATCAGCTGGTCAAGATATCAAAAAGATACCTGTCCATTACTGATAATTTCTTTATGTAATCTCAGGGAAAAGCAGGACTGGGAGAGAAGTTTTGCTATCCAGCTGTATGGAGCCTAAGGGAAGAAGAATCTAGAGATAGAGCTTTATGATATTGGTCATGCAAAGAGGGACAGTAGTTTAAAAGTCACAAGTATGAAAATCAGGAGCCGTGGCTTAGAAAATATCTCCTAGTGAGTTAAGAAATTAATTTACAGGCATCCCATTGTCTTACAAACTATGGGTGCTGTCAGACATGTTGTGGAAGTTTGGGTGAAGAGCAGTGACCAGGATAATAGCTGTTGGGGAGAAATTGAATCCTTCAACCAGTCTGCTTGGCCTGAAGGATTCTCCTGTTTCAGGTCACTGATGTGTCCTCTTTTAGTTTCTCTGAGGTTTCTTTGGCTTTTGCACAGCTCATCTTTTCTTTCCCTCCTAGGCTTCTCAGAACTTGAGTCATCACTTTCGCTCTGGATGGCTGATATTGGCAAACGACCAGCTAAGCCATTGCCATAGTCTAATAGAAAGCTTTAAGTTGCAAGGAGCTCTGGAGGCCTCTGCTTGCCTCTGCTGCTCCAAGCAGGGCAAACTTATAATCTGAACCAGATTTCTCAGTGCCTCACCCAGATATGGTTTGAAGATTTCCTGCAAGGGAGATTCTTCTCACCTCTCTGATCCTGAACGTGAAGGATACTTTCCCAGTTACAGCTCATGCCCTTTCTTCTTTAATCCTCATTACACACCTCTGGGAAGAGTTTGGCTCCATCCTCTCCCTTTAGGCAACTGCTTTCAGAGCTTTGCTGCATCTTGTCAAGGCCGCTCTAGTTTTGGTTCTGTCAGGCCTTACCCACAGGACTGGAAGCATCACTTCAATCCTGTCCTATAAATCTGGAATCAAAACTCAAAAGAGGGTCAGCCCTTGGACAGACCTATCTGAACTGATCTGGTTTGGCAGAGAGCTTTTTAGGGCTCTTGCACTTGCTTGCACTCCCATCCTCTTAAGAAATCTCTAGTATAGTTCCCTGGTTTGCTCAGAGAACATCATTTTACACTGTGTTAAAAGCCTTCAAGTCAATATATTTCTCATCTATATATATATTTCTATATTTCTCATCATTCTGGGCCAGGTACTGTCAAAAAAAATTGGTCTGATTTGAAATGATTTGTTTCTGACAAGTCCCAGATGGTTCTTTTTTCATCACCTAGAGATATCATATATACTTATAAACTGAAGGTTTGGTACTTTGTTCTTTCTTCTTTCTGATATCAAAGCCAGGCTGAGCCAGTGATGCCATTTACCAAAAATCTGAGCTGGTTCGAGCTAGCTTTCCCAAGCTCTACGACCACTCAGTCTGCCTCTCTCCCAAACCTTACCCCCCCTTTTAAGGAAAAAAATTATAGAAGAAACCAAAATCACACACTATATATATATTTCTATATTTTTCTAAATACAAAGAACTACACTGCAAGGATATCATGCAAAATTCCCAAGAAAGGGAAAAGGGGAAACGGAAAATGGGAAAAAGGACAAAAAGGGAACTATAACACCCAGTAGCTAACAAAGAACTAGCAAAATCTCACCACTGATCACTGGATCAGGGGTCTCAGTGCCACATCCAACCTGGCCTGGAACACCTCCAGGAATGGGGCAGCCACCACTGCTCTGGGCCAGAGCCACCCCATCCTCACAGCAGAATATTTCTTCCTAAATTCTCATCTCAATCTCCCCTCTCTCAGATTAAAACCATTCCCCCTCATCCTATCCCACTCCCCAATCAAGAGCCTCACCCCTTTCCTGCCCAAGACTTTACGGTTTCCCTTGCAGAACAAAGATAATACCCAGACATGTAAATCCTTCCCTCTCACCCTTGCAGTCATACAGTCATTCCTCATTTCTTACAGGAGTCCCCTGGCAGGAGCATTGTGTCTGTACTGATTTGCAACAAGGTGTAACAGCCTGAAGGCCAAAAAAGCCTGAGAAACATCTCCAGAACATTCAAGATCTCAGACACTGGTGACCTACAAACCTCCTGTAGCTCACCTCAGCAGTTTTGTGTCTCTATCCTACACAGAAGGAAACCTGTGATGACCGGCATCAGCTGCCTCCTCCTGTTCCTCATGCTTTGTCCAGGTCTGGCCAAAACCTTCCCCCACAGGGCTTGGTCCCATCCTCAGCTATGAAGGCTCTGCCCCAATTTGCTGATGCAGATCAGTGGGCAGAGATAGGTCATTTCCCAGGTTGCCCAAAGTCATGTGTCCAGTCTCCCTCATCATGGAAGTATTCACCCAGAAGTCCTTCTAGACCCATCTCTTGCTGCCCCTTGCCTAGACTTTTTTGCCTCTTTAAGGTCTCTGCAAAGACCTTCTCACTCTTGTGTTCAACATGCAAGTGCAGTCTGCTCCTTGCCCCCACAGCTCCTTCATCTGCCAAACCAGCATCTTGACTTATGCTCAGCTCCCAGCCAGGACCCCCCAAACCCCCCAGCCCCTGGAGAGGCCCCAGCATCTCTCTGCAGTTACAGACCAGTGGTGCAAACCCTTTTAATGAGGGAACTCCAAATGGGAAGGAGCCAGCAGAGGTCGTTAGCTGAGGAAACACTATTGGAAACCGGAGCAACGAACTGGGTTTAAGAAAAACAAAAACTAAAAAAAATAGATAGAGAAATAAATATTAAAAAAGAGGTAGATGGACAGACAGACATGTAAATCTATCAGCAGTCATACCCATAGAAAAACTATGTGAGGTGTGGGAGAAGAAAGAAGCAGAAAAACACCAAAACTTCCTCATTTAAAGACATAGAAATACACAGGAACCACATGGATCTGTTGGAGAGAGTCCAGAGGAGGACATGGAGATGATCCAAGGGTTTGAGCACCTCCCATACAAGGAGAGACTGAGAGAGTCAGACTCATTCAGCCTGGAAAAGAGAAGGCTGCAGGGAGACCTTAGAGCAGCCTCCCAGTACTGAAAGGGGCTCGAGGAGAGCTCGGGAGGGGCTCTTGATCAGGGAATGCAGGGATAGGACAAGAAGGAGCAGTTTCCACCTGAAAGAAGGGAGATTGAGATGAGATCTCAGGAAGAAATATTTCTGTGAAGCAGGGGGGCCATGGCCCAGGTTTCTCAGACCGGTGGTGGTTCCCCCATCCCTGGAAAGGCCAGGCTGGATGGGGTTTTGAGCACCGCACATGGAGCAAGACGAGGCTGGCAGCCACACAGGGTGCTGTGTGTGTCTCAGCTGGAAGCTCTGGCTATAAAAAGCAGGATTCAAGCGTGCTGGATTCTGACCTGCCAGGACTGATTCTCCTCTCAATCCTAGTGTGTCCCCTGCACATCACACACCTGTGACACTTTCCTGTTCCTGTTGCTAATATTCAGCATTCCCTACAGTGCCGGCCGCTCTTTAGGTGAAGAAACTGAGGGTACACAAGAGCAGTGAGCTGGAACAGGACAAGTTGAAACAATTATTTATATAGGACTTTTTGAATATGTTGGGATGAGCAGCAGTTTTCTAAAATTGTTTCTTTTGCTCCTGTCTGGCAGTTTTTGGGGGCTATTTTTCACTGCTTTTTATTCACTTAGTATGATAGAATCAAAGGGTGATTTGGGTTGGAAGGGACATTAAAGCCCATCCAGTTCCACCCTCCTGCCATGGGCAGGGACACCTCCCACTTGGTCAGGGGGTTCAAAGCCCCATCCAACCTGGCCTTCAACACCTCCAGGGATGGGGCAGCCACCACTTCTCTGGGCAACCTGGGCCAGGGCTTCACTGCCCTCATTGCAAAGAATTTCTTCCTAATTTCTAATCTAAATCTTCCTTCTTCCAATTTAATCAATACCCACTCACCCTATCACTACATAGCCCTATAAAAATCCCTTCTCAACTTTCTTGAAGGACATCCTTCAGCTACTGGAAGGCCGCTAAAAGGTGTCCTAGCTGAAAAACCACAACTCTCTCAGCCTGTCCTCTTATGGGAGGTTCTCCATCCCTCTCATCATCTCCATGGCCTCCTTTGGACCCATCCCAACAATTCCATATCCTTCTTACATTGGGAAATTTCAGAACTTTAATATATATATGCATACATACACAGGTATACATTACATAAATTATATATCAATATATAGAACAGACATGGGGCAACAGTTTGTGGCTGAAAGAGGGGAGATTGAGATGAGATCTTAGGAAGGAATGTTTTCCTGTGAGAGTGGGGAGGCCCTGGACCAGTTGCCCAGTTGCAGTAGTGGCTGCCCCATCATTGGAGGTATTCAACGCCAGGTTGGATGGGGCTTTGAGCAACCATCTCCATTGGAAGGTGTTCCCGTCCATGGCAGAGGGTTTGGAACTGGACGGACTTTGAGGTCCCTTTCAACCCAAAGCATTCCATGATTCTATGATCAAGGGTTTTGTATTCTTCAGCAACAAATCTGTGTCTGCTGACACTCCCCAGTGTCCATTTCTTTTAGTTTGTGTATAAGAAATAAACTGTCTTGGAGACAGGAGGGAAGGTGGTGCTGTCATTGGAGAACCTTGCTTTCCTGAGGTATTAATAAGCATGTCCAGCAAGGCTTCAGGGCTCCTGTCCAGCAAGAGGACCATCTGACTGTCTAACTCATCCTTGCCTGGATCAACTCCATGATCTCTCCACAGTCACTAGAGGAGAGACCTTAAAGAAAAGGGTCTTCAGTAAATATGGTTTTGCACACATTTGTTTCCTTTTTCTATCTCTGACAAACTTCACAATCAAGGTTTGATCCGTGCTTTGATGGATTAACATCACATTTATTCACCTTTTATTTTGCCCTGCTGTGAGAATAATTCCCAGGTAATGTAGATTCCCACACGGCAGCCGATCCCACTGGGAGAATAAAACCCTGACATCAGATAGTCTGGCTGGCTTTCAGGTTGTTGCTCACCCCTCGCAAGGCGGGCAGCTCTCCAGAGCCAAACTGCTCCATCTGGGGCCTTCTGATCAGCAGTGCTGGAAACCCAAGAGATTATGAACTCCCTAAATCTGTCTCCTTTACCCCAAGGCCGTCTGTGGTGGGTTAGCGATGGTCAGCTTCTCGCCAGCTGACACACACCTGGCAGAGGGATATATTTACCTAGGAAACACTCATTGAACAGCAGCTGGATCTTCAGGGGGTGCAGCTCTGAGCATCAGCAGGGTGCAGGGCAGACTTCCTGCAGGCACCTTTGCTACCGTTGCTGCAGAAGGCAACGCAGGAACAGGTGGATATTTTTCAGATGAACTGCACATGAAAAACTTCACAACTCATATCACAGCTCAAGTCACAGTTTTAGATTATGGAAGAGACTGAAAGAGGTAACATAGAATCCTAGAGTGGTTTGGCTTAGAAGAGACCTTAAAACCCATCCAGTTCCAACTCCAGGCCATTGACAGCCACTACTTTTAACCAGGATCAGTCCTGGAAGAGGAGGGGTTTAAAAAACTTGTAGCCTTTTCACTGACACCAACAAGGGTTCACAGTCTCTGGTATCCTGTTATGCCAACTTCCTACCTGCTCTTCTGCTCTCAGACACATTCACAGTCTTTGTGCTGTGAACACACCAAGGAGAAGGATTTACATAGGGAATGCTGGCTGGGAAAGGGATTCTGTCAGTGGGGACAGAGAGGGAAATCAGCTGGGTACTTGTAATTATCACAGAATTGTGGAATGTTTTGGGTTGGAAGGGACCTCAAAGCCCATCGAGTTCCAACACCCCTACCATGAACAGGGACACCCCTAAAAACCCTTCATGCCCTGAACTATTGTCATCACAGAGAGGAATGCCCTGGGGTCTTGCTGAGGAGCAGAAAAAAACCCCTGGGTCATCTGGAAGGATCATCACTTCAGGTGAATCATTTACAGGTAAAGTAATTCACTAGTTTCTGAGTCAAAGTCAGTAGAGTTCTTAAGAGCATCTCTATCCTGAATTTACCAACCCAAAAAAGGTTGTCCAGGGTTGGCAGCTCTGATGATTCAGTCTTCAGAGAGCTGTTATTTTTCTCGCAGCCCCAGCTGCAAGAGTCAGGGGATTACGCGAGATGCTCGGTCTTGAATGAAAATCGTATCAGAGCCAAACTTGTGACTGCAGAGAAACGCTTGAAACATGATTCCTGAGAGCTCCAAAAAATAGAAGGCAAATAAACAGAGCTGGAGTTTATTAATTTTTAAAATCTCATTATTTTTGGACAGCATAATGTTTTCTGAGACCTGAGTCAAGTGTTTTGAATGCCAGGAGTTGGTGAGGGAGCTGCAGAGCGTCTCTGTGCTCCGCTGCCCACATTCATTGCAATCAGATAATGAGCTGTAGACAGGTTTGTCTCAAAGCCATCATCTGCAGGGTCCATCCCTCACTGCTCCTGGTATATGACTGCTGCACATTGTTTCTTTCAGTGTGGTAGTGAGCTTGATCTCCAAGAAGAGTTGTAGGAGTTGAAGCAAGGAGTGTGGCACATGCACACGCTCACATCAGCATCCCAGAGGCTGAAATTAAATACTGGAAAAATGGAACTGTTGGCTCTTAGCCTGGCTCACTTAGTGGCCGGCTGTGCAGCCCTCATCTCCCCCTCCTCCTGAGCCTCCTGAGGGAGCAGGTCAGGACAGGACCTGGCAGAGCAGAGGTGGACCCCAGTGTGAGCAACAGGGCGGTGAGCTGATGCAAATCCTTTCACAAGGACACACGATGGGTTTCTTCCTCTGCCCTCAGTGCTGTCTACCAGGCTCACCAGGCTGCATGTTGGAAAAACACCACCAGCATCTAAAGCAGCTCGAAGAAGCAGCCGTACAGGCAAGGCACGGAGAAAAGGAAATACAACCCTTCACTCACTTTACCCAGAGCATTCCTGGGAGCTCTAGAGCTAGCAGAGCTCATGGATAATGTCTTCAGATGACAGCAAAGAGTGGATGACTCAGAGACTGCCATGCTGACGCGGAAAAAGCCTCCATCTCCACTCTGAAACTCATGCCCTGGTGTGAGCAAGCAAGAAGATGAGGGGCCTCTTCAGTCGGAATTGCCTAAAAGGCTGGTGCAATCTGAGCTCTCCTGAGTTGCTCACAGGTGGGTTAGGATGTTTTGCTGAAAAGGATTATTCAGGATACAAGGTACATGCTTTTAGCAGACCATCTTTCTACTGTGTGAAAGAGTGGGTGTTAATGGTCTTTGGTGAGGGGTGAAAATGAACCGGCAGTTATCACCTAAGAGATGTGGAGCTTTGTACCATTCAAAAAAGAGGGCTGAAGTGAGCATTAACCATTTGAGCAGGAATCCACAACTGATTTATAGAAAATTTCTGAAAGGAAGGAACGGCGAAGGGAATGCAGAGAAAGGTACATGCTTCACACATTCATCTATATGCCCAGCAATCTGCCAGTGCCTGGTGCAACCAGGAGAGCACAGATTCCTGCATCGCTCAGGGAAAAGGGCTCAGCAGCATCCTGTCCCCATATGGTGCTGCTCACCCTCTTCCTGGCCTCACCCTGTGCCTGCAGGGAAATGCAGGGAGCCCACAGCACTGTGGGCTCTACAGTGATGGTGAAATAGGTGCTCCAGATAGCTCTGGGCTGAAAAGCAGTTCGTGGTGTGAAATCTAGCAGCCAGGTGATGGTCCTACACTTTTGTGTGTGTGGCTCTTATTGTGATGACAGTGGAGCCCAGAAAATACCATTCTTGTCATTCCTAGTAGAAAGCTAAAGGCACTTTATCAACAGTGTGGAGTCTCAGGACTGGTCTGAGCTGCTTTTCCTTGCTTTAACAGCTATTAAGGATTTTTTAGCTAAACTCTGTGTGTAACAAGTATGTTAATGGCATAACAAACCCATGAGACAGAGCCCTCTGTATCAAGCGGGGTTTGGAAGGGCACTGTGCAGAGTTCAAGTTTAAGTTGAGAGCTGGTGAGAAGGGAACATGAAAGAATAACACTGCAGTTTCCTAAATCAAGAAACAAGAAACCCCACCATGAGCATCAGACTTGTCCCAGCAAAGGACTAAGGATGCTGGTGTCTCTCTGTGACTCCTCACCACCTCTGTGCTGAAGTAAGGCTGGTACCCCAGACCAGGTCTAAGTACAGTTAGATCAGGACATTGAAAGGGTGAACCCAGCACCAAAGAAAAGGACAGGCACTGGGAAAGTTTTGTATAACAATATTGAATATGTTACTAAATAGGATTTTCTGTATGAATTAGATGACTTGGACTATTAGACTGACAAAACATTCACCACACTTAGCTCCATTTTGGACTCAATGATCTCAAAGGTCTTTTCCAACCAACCAATTCTATTATTTCATACACATGGTGTCTTCCCTTTTGCCCATGGTGAGACTTCAGGCACACGAATAGCGTGGAGGGGGCAGGCAGACCATGAGCACTGGGACAGTTATTGAGTTTGTCCCCTGATATCTGTTCTTCAGCTGCCAAGACTCAGTCCTAACATCTCCCACCTGGTGCAGGAGGGTGTCTTCATGTCCTGGGCACTGTCTCTCCAGCTACACAAGTCAAATAATTCAACCCTCTGTATTTGGACATACTCATTAATGTCATATTCGTAATTCATAGCCTGCAGCATCTTGTCAGCTATTGACTAAGAATATATTGCAGAATTGTCAGGAACAACCCCAGCCTGACCAGCTCTCCTGCTTCTGTTTAGGTTGTGATCACCATCTGCTGAATGAGCCTGGCACTCTACAGACGGTTTCAGAGTCTAGAGATTAATCTCAACCAGTCTGGGTCATTCCAGACTCTCCCATCTGGAAGAGAACTGGTCCAGACTGAACAGAAGAGCCCTTTCTGTTGAGTTCATGACCATCCAGCTGTGTCCTGAATGTATCAGCCAAGATGGGGGTGACTGGTTGGCCCAGTAAAAGTACAGGCTGCAACCAGGGCTTCCACCTCTCCCAGGAATTCCCAAGTCTCACCCTTGTAGCAGGTTGCAGCTTTGGCTGCACGCACGAGGTTTCCACAACCTCTGCTCAGTACAATTGGCCAATGTGCTTGGGAAAGACCATCCCTAGGCACAGCCTTTGCTCCTTCTCCACTCAAGCCACAGCATGGTCTGGGAACAGGGTCAGAATAGGCATTTTGTAGCTCTCCATGCTCCAGCTCAGCTATTCCCTGTGCCTTTCTGCCATTTCTAGAACAAACTGAATCAATGGTGAAGTCCTGTCCCAGGTTGCCCAGAGCAGTGGTGGCTGTCCCATCCCTGGAGGTGTTCAAGGCCAGGTTGGAAGGGGCTTTGAGCCCCCTGATCCAGTGGGAGGTGTCCCTGCCCATGGCAGGGCGTGCAACTGGGTGGGTTTTAACGTCCCTTCCAACCCAAACCTTCCATGATTCTAAATTGACTCTGAGTGACTGATCTGGGTCCTGTGCCCAGTACTGGCAGCAGAGCTTGTGCTGCAGCTGGTGGAGGGAGAAAATTGTCGGCTTGAGCCAACAAAGTCATGAATGAAACACTGTTTCCCTTGAAGCATCCTGAGGCTGCTGCTTGTAGAGCATGGAAACACCTGTGTTTGCGAGGCAGGCCCAGAGCTCTTTGTGTGCACAAACTCCCAGGGTTCCCTGCAGCAACTGCCTGGAATCCCTGCAGCAGGAGCCATGGCTCCATGGAGAAGCTGGGGGTGGGTCACAGCATATCACTATCCCACACTCCACTTCTGAGCACGGTCCCCTGGGGAAGGATACTCATGATGCAAAGTCCTGAGGTGGTTGACCAACACGCTGAGCCTGTGGCATGGCTGTGATTTGGTGTTTGCTGCACAAAACTAGGCTGTGAGCATTTGCTATGAGTTCCCATCTTGCTTCCACTGTCTTTCTCCTTCACACCTGTATTTTCTCCCCTTGCCTCTTTAATTTCCCTTCCCAAGGCTGAGCAGTGCTACCAGCACTGCTTCTCTTCCCCAGCACTGGAAGGGGAAGAGGGCAGAGCATCCCTTCTGTGGGACCAGGACTGTGAGCTCTCCTGGGGCAATGCATAGAGGTGCTCAAGCCACCCAAAACCCAGGACAGGCAGCTGGCAGAGAGGAGACTGTCTGCTGCAGCTCACAGGAAATCCCCCACTGAAGATTGTCCTCCTCCCCTCGGGCAAAACTGGATTTAGTGGAAAAGTGGGGCAGAGTGATGATCCCTTGCCCAGAGGGTTAAATCATGCCGTGGTCTTTCTGGATGTCTGACCAGCCACCGCTTCTCTGGGCAACCTGGGACAGGGCCTCCCCACCTGCGCAGGAAAACATTTCTTCCTAAGATTTCATCTTTGACAGAACAAGAGTGCATGGACTCAAGCTTCGTCAGGGAAAGTTTAGACTTGATGTTAGGAAAAAGTTCTTCACTGAAAGGGTGATTGGCCATTGGAATGCGCTGCCCAGGGAGGTGGTGGAGTCACCAACCCTGGAGGTGTTTAAGGGGAGACTGGATGAGGCACTGAGTGCCATGGATTAGATGATGGTGTTAGTGTTGGTGTTGTGTTGGGATATAGGTTGGACTCAATGATCTCGGAGGTCCTTTCCAACCTTATGATACTGTGATACTGTGATACTGTGATCTCAGTCTTCTCTGTTTCAGCTTCAAATCCTTCTCCCTTGTCCCATCGTGTCCCTGCACTCCCTGATCAAGAGTCCCTCCCCAGCTTTCCTGGAGCCATTTTCAGTATTGGGAGACTGCTCTAAGGTCTCCCCACAGCCTTCTTTTCCCCAGGCTGAACAACCTCAACTCTCTCAGCCTGTCCTCATACAGGAGGTGCTCCAGCCCTTGAATCATCTCTGTGGCCTCCTCTGTGCTCGTTCCAACAGCTCCAGGTCCTTCCTGTGCTGAGGATTCCAGAACTGGACACAGGGCTCCAGTGGGGGTTCTCACCAGAGCAGAGTAAAGAGGCAGAATCCCTTCCCTGGTCCTACTGTTCCCACTGCTTTGGATGTAGCCCAGGACACAGTTGGCTTTCGGGATGTGAGGGCACATTGCCGACTCATGTTAAGCTTTATACCCAGTAGCACCCCAAGTCTTTCTCTTCTAGGCTGCTCTCATGACTCTTTGTCATTCACTTGCCTGGAGGTGGCTTTTATTTGCCCCCAGATCTTGAAGAAGAGTGCTCGGGAAGCACTGCTCTGTATCCTGACCTTCAGAACATCTGATTTTCCAGGAACTCTTTCTGTGTGATCTGTTACCCAGTTCTGAGTCCAGCTTGGTGTTAATTTCAGCCAAGTTTCCTAAAGAAGCAGGGATTATGCAATATTACTGCCTGTCATTCTTGCTGTTGACACTTTCCATCAAGTTCAGCTGAGAGGGAGAGCTCTCAGAGATATTGTGTTTTTACAAATTCCGTGACTGTGTGGAGCCAGGATAGAGCACACAGACCCAAATTAGTGCTCTGCTGAGAAGGGCTTCCTTCTGAGATCAACCAAATTGCTCAACTCGTGAGGAAGCTCACAGGAGGCAGCCACACGAAACCAAGCGTGATCCTTTCTGCTGCCTGCAGAGCTATTTTTTAAACAAAATGCTCCCTGACAGCATCAAACACCCAAGAAAATGTTAAAACCTCTCAGTTTGAGAAACAAATTAAGCTTATGTAAGTAAGTGCTGCTCCTGGAAAAGAAACACCAAAGAGTTTCCTGGGCTGGGGAAATGAACTGGCTTAAAACAAACCATTCAGCTGTAGCTTCCAGATCCACTTCACATGGAAGGCGCTCTCTGGCCTAGTTTGCCTCAAATTCTGATGTCAACAGGGAAGCGATGCCTCCAGACTGGAACACGCAGGTCAATGTGGGGTAGGCAAGGCCACCACTGGATCAGGGTGCTCTCCTACTGACAGCTCTGTTTCACCACGGTGCCAGTTCTTCTACTTGTGGTTTCCCTTATTCCCAAACCACTTCAGGAACTCCTTACTCTTCACTGACTTTCTAGTCATGTTTTCCTACAAATTTCTATCTTACCTTTCTGCAGTTGATCTCATAAGAGTGGATTCTTTTCCTTTCTCCACTCTTTCCATGTTGCATTCTTATTTCTCACAGCCTCCTTCATTTTGCCACTAAATCAATGTGGACTTTTAGGCAAAATTGTCCTCTTTCTTTGGGGGAAAATTATGACCTAATAAGTTCTCATTAAAGAACTTCCCATCTCCATTCACTTTTTTTTTTTTGATTAAAATTTCCCTCCAAATTAATTCCACTCATAATTTTCCCCAGCTTTGGGAAATGAGGCTTTTTAAAGCACCGTGTGAGTGCGTGTGTGCGTAGATATATAGAATTTGTTGGGACTGTGCTTTCTTTGCCTATATTAACTATAATCAGGTCATGATCATGGGTCCCTAGGCACCCACTAACTTCCAGCATGGTGATTAATTCATCTTTATCCATCATAACGAGATCCAAAATAAATTACCTCACGTTGGGTGCAATACTTTTTCTGTTAGAAATTCGCTGTCTCTAATGTGCAATAACACTAACGATGTTTGACTCCTGGCTGCACCAACTCTCTGGCTTCTGCACAGGGCTGTGATTTCTTTTTCAGTGCCTCACGGAGAAGTGGGGATGTGGCTGCTCATCCTTCTGCCTGAGATGCTTGGAAGACCTATAGGAAAGAGCACATGAAGTTAAATAAGGGCAAGGGTTGGGTTTTGCAGCTGGGACACGGCAGCCCTGGGTGCCCACACAGCTTGGGGCAGTGAGGGACTGGAGAGCAGCCCCTGCAGAAAGGGACCTGGGGGTTTTGGTCGATGGCAATTTGGACACGAGCCAGCAGTGCCCTGGCAGCCCAGAGGGCAACCGTGTCCTGGGGGCATCCAGCACGGCATCGCCGCTGGGTGAGGGAGGGGATTGTCCTATTCTGCTCTGCACTGGGGCAGCCCCACCCTGAGCACTGGGGGCAGTTCTGGGACCACAGGATAAAGGATATAAAGCTACTGGAGAGTGTCCAGAAGAAGACACAGAGTTGGGAAAGGGTTTAGAAGGGGAGCCATGTGAGGAGAGACTGAAGTCACTGGGTCTGTTCAGTCTGGAGAAGAGGAGACTGAGGGGGGACTTCATTACACTCTGCAGGTTCCTCAAAAGGGAGGAGAAGGAGCAGGAGCTGAGCTCTTCTCTCTGGCACCAATGACAGGACCCAAGGGAATGGCAGGAAAACGTACCACGGAAGGATCAGGTTGGACATGAGGAGCAGGTTCTTCCCCCAGAGGGTGGTGGAGCATTGGAACAGCTCCCCAGGGAAGCAGTCACAGCCTGACAATATTCCAGAAGCCTTTGCCCAATGCCCTCAGCCCCACGGTGTGAGTGTTGAGGGTGTTCTGTGCAGATCCTATGATTCTGTGAATTCCCAATCAGTCCCCATGATGGGGGATATTAAGGAGGAAGAAGGGGAGAAGGCAAAGACCTTTCCCAGGCATCATCCTTTGAGGTCTTCAGAGAGGTCCAATGTACCTTTAGCAGACAGAGCTTGCCAAAGTGGTTTCCCAGACCCGCTTGCCTCTTCCCAGAGCCTTGACGAGATTTCTAAGGTTCTGGTCTGTATTCTCCTGCCACTGAAAGCCAGGATAGAGATTACATCCAGTCTGGAGCATGTCTGAAGTTGTAATTGCTGAGAAAAGAGGCTGCTTCCCTTGCAGTAAGCTCCGGAGAGACCATAGAAAAAAAATGTTTTGCAATTATTACTTCAATCAGGGTCAGGAGCTCATGCTGCCCTTTCACTCCAGGTGTCCCAAAATCTTGGACTGAGAGTCCCACTGCCTTGCTTCCTCCCTGGAATGGATACTCATTTTTTATAACTCAGTGAGACCATTTCAGGGGGGAGACACAACAATTGGAGGTGAAGATTGACAGGGGGATAAGCCAAGGAGAATTCTCCCCTGAGAAAGTGCAAGTCTACCTACTAAACTTACCCACAGATGCCACAAAACTATGGACTCATCCCAGCATCTGGGATGATCTGTGTCCAGGTGATGGGCAGGGAGACCTTGGACACAGGAGACCAGGGACATGGGGTTCCTGAGACAGGGAGCTGCAACAGGACGAGGAGATGCAGCAGAGACACCAAAATCTGCTCCTTAGTGCAGCATGGCCAGATCTATTGAATTCATTCCTGCCTGTGACAGATCAATCTGAAGCCCTTATCCGTCGCTCGTTTAATAAATCCTCCTCCTCTGGTTTTTCATCTTCCAAGGAGATTCACACACAAGACACCAGCCCTGCACTCAGCCTGCAAGATTACCAGTGGGAACATAGTGATGGATCTCTGCAAGGGTGCTCATACATAATGGTTCCAGAGGAAATGTCTGCAGGGCAGGCTGAGCACTGGGTGGGAGAGCAATCCAACAGCCCTGCAAGCCCAAGGGCTCTGGTGAAGGAGACAGCATCAAGAAGCTGGGGGACATGGGCTGAGATTTCCAGTCTTCTCAAGGAAAAGGGAGACTTGGTGCTGAAGGCAGCTCTGGAGTGGGACTTCCGAGGAGTCCCCAGTCCCAGTTATCTTTATCTGGTGGCAGTGCACCTTCCAGCATTTCCTATGGCTCCTGATCCTTCCTCAGCTGTTCCGTCCCACCTTTTTTTTTCTGTCTTGCCCCTCTGCCACAGTCCTGCAACCCTTAGTGAATTCCCAACTGCTGAAATCTTTCCCATGCCTTCTCCAGGGTCTTTACTTCCCCCATAGTTCTGCTGATGGAGCAGTTGGGATATGGGCATGACTGAGCACAAAGAAAACATCCCCATCCCTGGAGGCGTTCAAGGCCAGGCTTTGAGCAGGGGGCTGGGAACTGGATGATCTTTAAGGTTTCTTCCAACCCAAACCATTCTATGATTCTATGAAGACCATGCCACAATCCAGAATGGGATTTTTGTGGATCTCTCAGCACAAAAGCTCTTGGCATACTTATTTTCAGGGCATTGAGCACCATCAAGAGCCAATGTGAGCTTTAATGAGAAGTTCAGGCACAAAACAGGAGAGAGCAGTTAAAGCATTTGCAATGGGTTAGGTCTTCCCTTGTAACAGCATCTCCTACTCACTTTTCTTTAGAAATATAAAACCTTAATAGAGAAAGGTCCCCTGTCTGAGAGCCTCTTTGATGTTATTAAGGAAAGTAATAACTGTGCTTTCTGGGATGGGGGAATAAATCAATTGAACGATACTGGGTTAAGGTGCCGTCATTGCTGGAATTTGATTCTGCTTTCTATAAGGACAAACAAGGCTCAAAATGCATTAACATGGCCAAAAAGTAGAGAAAACATAAAATACACCCCTGATGAGAGATAAATTGCAAGTCACTGCTGCAGGAACACGGCTTCAGTACATTCAATATTCGTTCTTCTGAGACCTGGCAAACTTACATCACCCATGAAGTTGCTTAACCCTTTCAGTTGCCTTATCAGTTGAGTGCTTTCAGCAATAATGCAATGGATGCAATTATGTCCAGGTAAGCCTTGCTAGGCAGAGGGAAATAAGGAAAAGATAAAAGGGAAAGGAATTACAGCAGGGGAAGAAAAGCATACAAAGTCTTGTAAAAGGCTTTGTTCCCAAAATTTTAAAGGCTTGGTTCAGCTGTGCAGGGTGGGTATTCATAGAGTGAATCATGGAATGGTTTGGGAGAGGAAAGACCTCAAAGTCCATCCAGTTCTACCTCCTGCCATTGGCAGGAACACCTCCCACTGGATCAGGGGGCTCAAAGCCACATCCAACCTGACCTGGAACACCTCCAGGGAGGAGGCATCCACCAGTTCTCTGGGCAACCTGGGACAGGGCCTCCCCACCCTCACAGCAAAACATTTCTTTCTGAAATCTCATCTCAATCTCTCTTCTTTCAGCTCAAAATCATTCCCCCCTTATCCTTGCTCTGCACTCCCTGATCAAGAGTTCCTCCCCAGCTTTCCTGGAGCCCCTTTCAGTCCTGGGAGGCTGCTCTAAGGTCTCCCCACAGCCTTCTCTTCTCCAGACTGAACAACCCCAAGTTTCTCAGCCTGTCCTCATACAGGAGGTGCTCCAGCCCTTGGACAGTCTCTGTGGCTTCCTCTGCACTCGCTCCAACACCTCCATGCCCTTCTTGTATTGAAGATTTCTTTAGACATCTCTCATAGCAAGAGATTCCCTCTGCCATAGAAGTTCAAATTTCACTCTGTGAACTGTAAAGTCAACCAAGACAACGAGCTCTGGAGAGCAGGTTAAGAGGGGATGTGTTTACTTTGCACTCAGCTGAGTTTGGACAAATGAAACCCTAACGATTGTTTCCACTTTGAAACATGCCAGGCTCTGGAGACAAATCCAGGTAAAGCTGAACAATGAGAGTAGCTGGATCTCCTTGAGTATGACAGCTTCACACCTGAGAGTCCATGCAGGGACACCTCAGGGTGATGTAGCGGTGATAAGGAGCAGGAGAACAATATATCCTGCTCCAGAAGGAGGAGAGCGATGCCTCTGCGCCAGGCATCCCTGAGCAGCAGCAGCAGTAAACCAGGCACTGCACACACACTCTTTGTTTGGGTTCTGGGTTGGCACAAGTACAAGATTGACGGTTGTTTCCCATCCTTTTTCTGGCCTTCAGGGGTGGGTTTAGAAGAGGCTTCTTGCCCAGATTAATCCCTGCAGAAAGAGATGTGGTCTGTGTGCATGTTGCAAGCTGAGGCCAAGTGTCAGCCCTGGAGCTTCTCTGAGTTCCCTTCGGGGAAGGAATCAGCCTGCTGAGACAGGCGTGGAGAGCAACCTTTCCCGAAGGGTTAAGCTGAGCTGTTCAGAAAATGAGTTAAGTTACTTCACATCATCTAAGCCTCTCTAATGAAACCTCCTCTTCCCGTTTGGAGGTAATCTTCCTTTGATCAAACCCTCTTCTCTTCTGATGAGAACACAGTGCAGTAATCAAGAAGCTAATCTGAGCCATAGCAGCCTCCCAGAGCCCTCGTAACCCAGCGCATCGCCCCCCCTGTGGCTGCTTCCTTGCCCTCCCTCTCCTCCTCGGTCTGTGCGAAGAGCACTGCACTCCTGCTCCAGCCTTCCAGCCCTCCTGGCCAGCAAACCTTGCAGAAAGCCCCTACGTGGGGGCAGGTGTTGTGCTTGGCTGCTTTTGCAGGGCACGTGGGCTCCTGGCACTGGGACCCCGAGCCAGCCAGAATGGAGAGGGAGGTCTGCCCACGCCTTGCCCTTGCAGCGCACTCTCTCCAAAGACCAAAAGGGCTTTTAAACCCCAAATCCAGGTTTTATTAGAATATAAACTTAAATAACTGCATTTTGGAAAGAGGAGGAACTCAGAGAGACCAGGCCAGATGAAATACAAATAAAAAAGCTTATAAACCACTCTTTCCCTCCCTACTGTTTCCCTGTGGATGGGTCTTTACCTCTGGCTTGGTTTTCTGAGTTGCAAAAAACCCTTACCGAGGCCCTTCTTGATCCTGGCACAGCTTTTCCTTTCTGTAACCTCAACAAACCACTTGTTCCAGCTGAGAAAACCCCACCCCACTTCGTGAAAGATCTCACTGTGCAGGGTCAAATGGCAAGTAATAGGACAAGAGTAAATGGCCTCAAGCTGTGCCAGGGGAGGGTTACATTTGGATAGTGGAAAAAATGTCTTTACTGACTGAGTGGTGAAGCCCTGACAGAGGCTGCCCACGGCAGTGGTGGAGTCTCCATCCCTGGGGGGGTTCAAAGAAAGAGTAGACATGGCACTTTGGGACATTGTTTAGCAGGCACCTTGGGGTTGGGCTGACAGTTGGATCGGATGAGCTTAAAGGTCTTTTCCAACCTTAATGAATCTACGATCAAGAAAGTGACTCAGAAAGGGCAAGACCTACCATGACTATTCTGATGCTGATATACGTTACAGCCTACAGCTGGGGAAAGGGAAGTCTTCCTTGCTTTTCCTCTTTCCCTTGAAGGAAGAACAGGAGTGAATTTGTGGGAATACACCTGGGAACACACCAGGATGCCCTGCTCCTGACTTGCTCTTCACATTTGCTAAGAGTGCTGGATAACATGACCCGTTATCCAGACAAAATGCATAGGTCACAGGGATTTATCCACACCCTCCCCAAGTAGTACATTCTGACTCTTGGCATGTGAGACCATCTTTCAAACACTAAGCAGCACTTAAGATGTTGAATAAGCTGCTTTTCTTCCAGTAGGACATGCACACATTTGTTATCCCACATACTCTAACCCTCAGCTATGCACTTACCATGAAAAAGGCAGAGGTGTGGGGCTTACGTACTTGAAAATAAAACTTCAGTTATGAACATCCAAGAATAAAAAGAGCAGCAAATACACAAATGGTTGAGCCCCTTCAGTGCTCCTTGTACTGAGAAAGAAAGTGGCACCAGAGCCTCTCTGAGCATAAAGCCCTGCACTCTACTCGGCAAGAAGACGCAGCTCTGCGGAATTGAGCCGTCATGGTGCGGAGTGGCAGATGCTGATGAGCTTTGGACAGGAACATCCTCACTCATTTCTAAAAGTGGGGAAGCCTGGGGGTACCCGGTGAGCATATCCCAGGGCGACTTGTTCTCAGGCAGTGACGCTTAATTTCACAGGGGCAGATTGCCAGAGGATTGCCACAGCTACACACAGAGCTGTTGGTCCTCTCCCAGGCCTAAAGCTTTTGGGTGCTGCAGTATCAAACTCTCTGGAATGAGGTGGGATTTCCACTGGAGCCCCTGTCCTCATTTTCTGCATGTTGGAGTGGGGAGATAGATGTCTGGTGAAGCACTGTGTGAGTGTCCCACATGAGATGGGCAGACATCTCTCTCTGCAAGCAATAAGAACAGTAGATGATGACTGTCCCATATTTAGGCACTATTTTACAACTGTATTTCTCCTGCTGTTTCCCCTGGGGACCTCAGCCTTGTATGTGCTTTCTCATGAGAATTAGATGAGAAAGAGCATCCCTGAGTGTGTGGTGTTGTCCCACGTGGGTTTCTGCATTTCCTTTGGGAAGAAGCAGCCTGCACTCCATTGTCCTATTGTCCTGCTTGAGCAGTCTCTCCTCTGGCTTTACTCCTGTTGGACCTAACGTGGGCACAACCATAGAGCCAAGATCCCAGGGTGGGGTCATCTATGCTGTGACCATGTCAGATGGATCCACACCTGCAGGGCAACTGGGCTGGCAATACTGAGTTTGGCAGTGTTGACAACTACATCTGCAAATCGGGTCTTCCAGTAACATCTGGGTCCTGCTGAGACCTTGTGGGATTTGCCCCCAGTGGGACAAGATGTCAAAGTTGGACAATGAAAGCTCTGAGGTCTACAGGACAACCAAAGTATTAAATTCAGGTGCCCAGGTGGCTGCTGAGACTCTCAGTGGATTTAACCTTTGGTATGTTTACTGTGCTGTCTTCCCTGGAAGGGGGAATTTCTCCTGAGGACCTTGTCTTAGCCCAGTGCTGCCTGTTATTCGTTATCAATCTGCAGAAGTATCATAATAATAAAAAAGGTAATTGCTGGTAAAATCTGTAGAGCAGGAAATAAACTACTGCACAGCACAAGCCTATGGTGGGAGCTCAGCCGAGTCCTGCACTTGGGGATCTGGGTTGGCATCATGATCAGACCAGAGGCTGAGCAGCAGAAAGCAGAGAGAACCCAGCAAGCACAGCAAGTGGTTCAGGACCCTTGGAATAGCCTGGAGCACTGGGCTGGACAGGGAGGGCAATATTTTATTTGAAATGTGCTGGGCTCAGAAAAGACTTCCAATATTGAAAGGGGCTCCAGGAAAGCTGGGGAGGGGCTCTTGGTTAGGGAGTTCAGAGATGGGACAAGGGGAAAGGGTTTTCAGATGAAAGAGGGGAGACTGGGATCAGATCTTAGGAAGATATATCTCGGTGTGAGGGTGGGGAGGCCCTGTCCCAGGTTGCCCAGAGGAGTGGTGGCTGCCCCATTCCTGGAGGTGTTGAAGGCCAGGTTGGATGGGACTTTGAGCCCCTTATCCAGTGGGAAGTGTCCCTGCTCATGGTGGTGGAACTGGATGGGCCTTGCGGTCCCTTCCAACCCAAACCATTCCATTATCCTATGAAAAGTAACTGACTCATTTGAGTCAGTCTTTCAACTGAGCCACTCCGAGAGAAGGCAAAAAAGAGAGATGATCACAGGTGCATTCCTGAAGAAGATGTCTTCAAGAGCAGGATGTTTTAAATCAGGATGAAAAGTCAGAACAAGATCTGGCAGCTGTAACGTGGAGCTTGAAGGAACAAGATGAACATGAGGAGCAAATTTATAACAGTGCAGGGAGCTGAGCACTGGGACTGCTTGCCAACGGGTGCTGTAAATTTTGCATTAATTGGCATTCGTAAACCAAACCTGCACATTTAAGAAGAGCCTGCTGTCTCTCCTCCTTTTGAGTGAGAGCTGGGTGCAGCACCTCTGGGTGGGCTTCTCTGGTCTGTGGTCAGTGAGGGGTCAGACTGAGTCCCTTCCTGAAGCTTGTATCCTCAGTAAGGAGTACTACAGAAAGTCCTTCAGGCATGCCAAGGTGTGTCACCTGCCTTGCCAGGCTGCACAGGATCCTTCCCTCCGTAAAGCTTTTCAACTCTCAGCCATTCATTATCACTTCATTAAACATAATGGCTTTGGGACTTCCAAGGAAAAACACCATCTGGTGACCCTTATGGAAGGTCCATCATGACCATGTTGCTGCTCAGCCATTCAGGGCTCTGCAGACCCAACACACCTCTGCTTGCCAAGGACAGTTGGTACTTCCCAGGTCTTGTTCTGCCTGCATTTTGATCTGGTGCAAGGACATGCTGCTGCTAAATGGGGGGTATCTGCCATCCTACAGAGGGGGGGCTGACCTGACCTTCACCCTCTCTCCAGCACACAATCACCTGGCCAGGACAGCAGCCAGAGTTGGGAAGGGATCTGGCTGAGAACTATCTCAGCTCTCCCTTTCAGTGGGAATGTGGCTGTTCCCTTCAGCACAGGGGCTAGCAGAGAGTCCAGAGAAAAAGCAGTGTTGAATGTAGGACTCCACTGGGGATTGGGAATCTCCCCTCTTAAAGAAAACTACAGCTGGGAGTGTTTTGTGGCTTTCTTTAACAATGCTCCCCAGCCCAGGCTGCTCAGATGTGATGCTGCCAGGATTCTCTGCTTTGCTTGCCCAGCCCTTCCTTGGTGTAACCCTAGGGGAATGGGGACAGAGGAGGCAGAGGTGACAACATGAGTGAGGTGTGGATCAAGAAACCCTGGGAGGATGTGGTTTGCACTGAAAAGGGAACATGGGTCCTCCATCCACCCCAGGAAACCTGAATCATCCATTGATGAGGCTGCAACGCAAATCCTGGGTTCAGTTTTGGGCCCCTCACTTCAAGAAGGACATTGAGGGGCTGGAGAGCATCTGGAGAAGGGAACGGAGCTGGGGAAGGGTCTGGAGAACAGGGGTTGTGGGAGTGGCTGAGGGACCTGGAGCTGTTTATCCTGGAGAAGAGGAGGCTGAGGGGAGACCTCATCACTCTCTGCATCTCCTGGAAAGGAGGTCGTGATGAGGGCTCTTCTTCCAAGTAACAAGGGATGGGATGAGAGGAAATAGCCTCAAGTTGCACCAGGGGAGGTTTGGGTTGGATATTGTGAAAAATTTCTTTACTGGCAGAGCAATGAAGCCCTGGCAGAGGTTCCCAGGGCAGTGATGGAGTCTCTGTCCCTGGAGGGGTTCAAAAGCAGGTTGCTGTGCCACTTTGGGACATGAATTAGTCAGCACGGTGGGGTTGGTTTGAGGGTTGGACTGGATGAGCTTAGAGGTCTTTTCCAACCTTAATGATTCTATGATTCTACAACAGAGAGGGGAGAAACAGGCTATGGGGAGCAAATGGAGAACTGCTGCCTGGTGACAGGTTATGCTGCAGCAGAGCCGGCCCCACGGTTACCCAAACTGCCACAACTTTCCATCTGATCACTCCTAAAACTATCAGGCAGGAATAAGGTCTCCCTTAACCCAAAGGGCTGTTACTGTAATCTGTGGAATGGCTGCTACCTCATTAATTTTGGAATTGCTTCAAAAGTTCAGGTGTAATTGTCCCGCAGTTGCAGAGAGAGGAAATGATGGTGCATTTGTCTTGTTTCAATACATGAGGGGGTTTTAACCACGCTCCTGCTGTGGATTGGTTGTGGTGTCAGGAGGGCCAAGCAGTCAGGGCTGCCAGAGTTAAAGCACATGGAGAAGTCACCAGAGAAGCAGCAACTGATGCACTCAGGTACAGAAGCAGCAGCTGGTTTGTGGTCATTATACCTGGGCTGTGTTGGCCCCAGGAGCAGATCTGGGGTGGACACACACTGGGAATATCTGGAGTGGCAACAGGGATCTGTGGGTCAGCTCTGCCTGGATCATTTCCGCTGCTTCCCAAAGAGAACATCTCTCCAAAGGCATGTGCTGCACTTGTAGATCCTGCCCACTACTTCCCTGCTTGAAGTCCAGCACAAACCAATGCCTTACAAATGGACAAGGATAGGATTGTCCCCCACTGGTTGGTGCCACAGGGGTTGCTCAGGGGAGTTACAGAGGGGTGACAGGTGCCAGTGCACCACTGGAAGGATATGGCCTCTCTTTGACATCCAGAGTACGTTCTGCATCCTAAAATATAGGAGAAAACAAACAGCAACACGACTCACATGATATCTTTGCCAGCACTTCATGGCCCCAGATGCCAGGTGGGCTAATTCTTTACCATTCAGTTTTGAAGAGTGAGCAAAAGACCTGGGGGAGAATGGGAAACAAGAGGGACAATTCACTTTTTCCAGGAACAGTGACTGGAAAATGAAGATGTAAAATTTGGCAGGAAACCAAAAGGCCTGAATAAACCTCAGCATAAGCTTGAAAATACTCTCACTGACTCCTTTCATGACCGGCTCAGATGGAGAGCTGCATAAGAGATGGAGAGATGGGCCGATTCCAGTGGGCTGATGTTTAATAAGTCCAAATGTCGGGTACTTCATTTGGCACACAACAACCCCATGCAGAGCTACAGACTGGGGACAGAGTGGCTGGAGAGTAGTCAGGCAGAAAGGGACCTGGGAGTGCTGGTTGACAGGAAGCTCAACATGAGCCAGCAGTGTGCCCAGGTGGCCAAGAAGGCCAATGGCATTCTGGCCTGCATCAGGAATAGTGTGGCGAGCAGGACCAGAGGAGTTATTGTCCCCCTGTACTCAGCACTGGTCAGGCCTCACCTTGAATACTGTGTACAGTTCTGGGCCCCTCAGTTTGGGAAAGATGTCAGGATGCTGGAGTGTGTCCAGAGGAGGGCAACGAAGATGGTGAAGGGGCTGGAGCACAAGCCCTATGAGGAGCGACTGAGGGAGTTGGGGCTGTTTAGTCTGAAGAAGAGGAGGCTCAGGGGAGACCTCATTGCTCTCTACAACTACCTAAAAGGAGGTTGTAGTCGGGCAGGGGTTGGTCTCTTCTCTCGGGTGACCAGTGACAGAACAAGAGGGCATGGACTCAAGCTACGTCAGGGGAGGTTTAGGCTTGATATTAGGAAAAAGTTCTTCACTGAAAGGGTGATTGGCCATTGGAATGAGATGCCCAGGGAGGTGGTGGAGTCACCAACCCTGGAGGTGTTTAAGGGGAGGCTGGATGAGGCACTGAGTGCCATGGTTTAGATGATGGGTTGGTGTTGTGTTGGGTTATAGGTTGGACTTGATGATCTCAGAGATCCTTTCCAACCTTGTGATACTGTGATAAGCAGAAAAAGCCAAGGGCCAGGCTTGTTTCTAGGCAGGAGACCCCCAAGCCTGGGAAGCATCCTCCCTCCAGCCCGACACTCACATCACACCAAGCATGCAAGAAAAAGTACAACACAAGCCTGTCAACCCTCTCCTTCTCCTTTTGTTTACTGATACAATGAGCTGATTTTACCTCTCCAAGGGAAATCCTTAGAGGATCTGGAGTGGGAGACTGATGAAGAGCAGCAACCAAGCATGACCTGCAGCATTGACACACAAATACATCAAAGGATGAAGGCTGGGACAGGCGCCTCAGGGGTGCTGTGGAGTTTCTGATCCTCAGGGAGCTGATCAGCTCATGGCCTGTGTCCTCCCAGGGCAAATCTGAAGGCAAAATAAGGGTGCGGGAGCCCCTGGAGACAACACAGTGGGAGAAAGTGGACAAGGGATATCAAGGCTGTGGCAAAGCAGGATGGAGGAGGAGGGCAGTGGAAGGAGGATGCAGAAATAGGGGAAATACAAGGGCTGGGTGTGAGGATCGCTGAACTGAAGCTGTTTGATTCTTATTTTGGTGTGCAGAACAAAACCAGTGGTGTCTGAAAGCGCTTAGACCAGTTCTTTGTTACACCAGTACCTGCAAAACTGTGGAGGGTACTCTGGGCAGAAAATGCTGAAACTGAGCCCCTCCAAAGGGCCAGCAGTGACTCATGATCTGAGTCCCAAATGCTGCCTGAGCCCAAAACGATCCTTTCAGCTCAGTAACCCACAGTGGCCATGCCCATAGCAGGACCATGGCTGCTGGAGAAGGATTTGGGTGAGGGTTACTCAGCCTGGCTCTGTTGTCCCCAGCTCTCCCTGTTTCCTCTGCTCTTGGAGAACTCATTTCTCTTCACACTGTAAAAAGCACAGCAAGAACTGTTGGTGCCTGGGCTGTATCTGGGTGACACAGTTTCCAGTGCAAATCAAAACAAACGTGTCAGAGAGCCCTGGAAACAGAACCACTCAAAGAATGCTCTCTCTCTGTTTTCTTTACCCTGAATATATATATGTATTTGGAATTGTGGAAAACTATGTTAGATGTGAAAAGAGCAGCACAGCTCTAGGGCAGAGACTCTGCCTGGTTGAGCTCTACCAGCTCCTGGATTTCCACAATTTTCCTGCTTTTGCCTCTGCCACGGATCCAAAAACCTACTAAGCATGATGGTAAAATTGGATCACATGGATCAGTTGCTCCCTACCTGTCTCGGTCTCTTCACAATCTCAATTTAGGATCCAAGCTCTTCAGGAAGGATTTTTCCGTCACCACCCACTGGTGCACTGGAAATCACCCTCAAATGCAGACACCACCAATTACACTACTGGGAAGATTTAGCCATGTTGGTTAAAATTCATGTCCCTGTTGGGTGCAGAGGTAATTAAATTTCACTATCATTATTGGGTAATAAAGGGCAACTGAAATTTACTTAATATGTGCTGGGTGAGAGGTGCTTCATTATAAAACTCAGTTATATATCCTTAGGGAACACCACTCCGAGAGCAGAGAAACGACAAGCAGAAAAGCAAAGCAGTCTGAAGGAGAGCCTTTCTGGTGGTGGTGTTGTGTTGGAGCCCACCAAGGCACAACCAGGACCCCTCAGGGTTCAACCCTTCAGGGGTTGAACAGGGCATTTTGAAGCTATGGGGTTAGGAAGGGATGTCATCACTGCAGAAACTCAGACACAGCTCAGACAAGGTCCCGCTTGGGTTTCCAGGCAGTTCCTCCAGAGACACACACTTGGAGAAAAGCTTCATTCTTTACAATACTGGGTATGTTTTATTTACATCTCACATGAATTATGGCCCAGATGTTGATTCCCAAAAAGTCCTGCGGGAGGCACTGGGGGCATCAGGTACAACATGATTGGTGATGCAGTAAGTAATGTGTGCAAGTGCTTTTCAGAGTTTTGCAGTCAAAACAAGCATTTGCAAACAATTCTTTAAATTCATAGAATCCTAGACTGTCTTGAGTTGGAAGAGACCCACAAGGATCATTGATTCCAACTCCTGTCCCTGCACAGGACACCCCCAACACTCACACCATGGGGCTGAGGGCATTGGGCAAAGGCTTCTGGAATATTGTCAGGCTGTGACTGCTTCCCTGGGGAGCTGTTCCAGTGCTCCACCACCCTCTGGGGGAAGAACCTGCTGCTCATGTCCAACCTAACCCTTCCCTGGCACATCTTCCTGCTATTCCTTCGAGTCCTGTCATTGGCCACCAGAGAGAAGAGCTCAGTCCCTGCTCCTCCTCCTCCCCTTGTGAGGAACCTGCAGAGTGTGATGAACAACTGCTTTCAGCCATTCTTCACACAGCTTCTCCTCTAAACCCTTCCCCAACTCCGTGTCCTCCTCTGGACACTCTCCAGTAGTTTTAGATCCTTTTTATCCTGTGGACCCCAAACTGTCCCCAGTGCTCAGGGTGGGGCTGCCCCAGTGCAGAGCAGAGTGGGACAATCCCTTCCCTCACCCAGCGGCGATGCCGTGCTGGATGCCCCCCAGGACACAGTTGCCCTCTTGGCTGCCAGGGCACTGCTGGCTCATGGTCAAATTCAAGGTTTAATTTCACATTCTCACACGTAAGTGCTCACCAGCACTTCTACCACTGCCATGGGAGAGATCTCAAGCCCATAAGAAATAGAGAAATCCACAGGCAACTACTTTTCAAGCTTCTTACAGGCTGTTGTCTTTTCTATCACTAGGAAAACATGTAGGAAGCAAAGACATCTGACCATTTCAATTCTATTTGTGTTGCACCAGCAGCCCTGCTGGGACTATTGTTGTAGGGCTAATTATAGCGATAACCTGGCGGATTAAGAGCAGGGAATAGCTGGGATCGTGCAGCTGATGTCATGACTCTAGCAGGTAGCAGCAGATGTTAGTGCTTTCTAAGGCCCGTGAGTCATCGTCAGCCACCGGATGAAGCTCTGAGGCATTGTGTGATTCAGGGACTGACTGGCAGGCTGGATGAGCAAGATGAAGGAGCTGCTGCAGCGGAGAAAGTGCCTTTCGCACCTCAGCTGCAAACGGGCGAGGATGGTGGCCATCCGCACTGACATGCTTCCAGGGCTTGAATCATCTTTTAATTCAAAACTTTCTTGCTTTTGACATAACAAAGTGTGGTTTGGAAGCTGGTTTTGAGCTATTCTTTTGCTGTGGAGCTGGAGTCATACATCCTCTGCCGATTGCATCTTTCCTTGATTCATTGATGGTAAAGGCAGAAGGAACCATTCAATCACCTGGGTTGATTTCCTGTGTGGCACAAAGTAGACAATCCCATCATGACACCCAGCTTCAAGCCCAAGGGCTTGTCTCTGACTAAAATACATCTCCCAGGAGGGTGTCCAGTCACCTCCTCTGAGGGGTTTTTCTGCAGGTGAGTCACCATCCATGTATGCCATGTTCTTCCAGACACACATCACTCCTTGCAGAAAGGACTGTAGCAGCAGTCATCTCCAGCCAGTGCCTCCAGCCTGGCTTGACACCAGGTTGTGGCAGCCAGAAGTCTTCTGGAGACTTCCAGACATGTTCCTATTTCCCCTCCCCGCCAAGGGGTTTCTCTGTCCTGCATAGAGAACCAGGAAAAGTCCCTGCTGGGAAGCTGGGATAAAAGATGAGGGTTCTTGGTCTCCCAGTATAGCTGCTTAGGAATGTGTATGCATTTTCATGAGCTACAACTCCATGGTCACTCTCACCTCATGCAAATCAGCATTGTTTCTTCTTCTGTGTCCAGTAACAACTGGAATTATAAACACAGACTTGAGGAAAGAAGCTTCCTCCCATAGAGCCCGCAGACAGCAGGGATCATAGAATCATTAAGGCTGGAAAATACCTCTAAGTTCACCCAGTCCAATCCCACCATGCCTACTAAGCCATGTTCCAGAGTGCCATGTGTAGACATTTTTGAACTGCTCCAGGGATGGAGACTCCACCACTGCTCTGGGCAGCCTCTGTCAGGGCTTTACCACTCTGTCAGTGAAGAAGTTTTTCCTAATATCCAATCTAAACCTTTCCTCTCATCCTATCACTTGTCACTTGGGAGAAGAGACCAACATGGGTTGACACAGAATTGTAGAGCTATATAGAATCATAGAAATGCTTGTGTTGGAAGGGACCTTAAAGATCATCCAGTTCCAACCCCCTGTCATGGGCAGGGACACCTCCCACTGGATCAGGTTGCTCATATGTGACCCTAAGTCTGCAAAAAAGCAGTTTTCAGGCCAGTGCCCTCACCATGGAGTTCCATCTGATAGCTAGCATTTCCTTCCAAGTGGATAATACAGCCTAGAAAATCACCACCCACTCAAAGGCAATACTTCTCTGCAGGACAGGTGCCCTCCAGCAGCAGAAGTTCACCTAGAATCATAGCATAACTTGAGTTGGAAGGACTCACAAGGATCATTGAGTCCAACTCCTGTCCCTTCACAGGACAATCCCAACACTCACACCATGTGCTTGAGGGTGTTGGCTAAATGTCTCTTGAATAACAAACCTCTCATTAATGAGGGTATTCTCATTTAACCTCAATTAATCTCCTTGAGGCAAATGTAGTTTTGGA
This sequence comes from Dromococcyx pavoninus, assembly GCA_033558185.1. Taxonomy (NCBI): domain Eukaryota; kingdom Metazoa; phylum Chordata; class Aves; order Cuculiformes; family Neomorphidae; genus Dromococcyx; species Dromococcyx pavoninus. The sequence goes on along the minus strand of JAUMJL010000224.1, from coordinate 242,930 downwards.
CTCATGTTTACAGAAGGATGTGAACCCAAGCATGAGTTAAAAGCCCTGTGTATTTACCAGTTGGCAGCAAAGTCAAAACTAATACATGAAACAGGAATATGAGCAATTAGTGCCCAAGCTTCTTCAGAGACCCAGGGAGCTGTTCCCCAGGAGAAAAACCTGCAGAAGCAGTGTGGCTGCTGAAAAGTCTGCTGAAAGCAAAAGGGAATTCACTTGGCAAAGCACAGCCCTGGATCAGGAGGCTGGGTTGCTCTCTAGGGACAGTTTTTTACTCTGAGACCTCTTTTAGAGGCCACAATTCTATTTAAAAAAGATTTTGCAGAACATGTCATGGAGAATCATCTGGATCCTGGTAGAGAAGGAAGAAAGGCAGTACTGGTTTCTGCTGCTCCTGAAGTACAGGGGACAGGGTTTTTGGTCCTCCAGGCTCTGCATCTCCCATGAGACAGAGGCATTCACCTCAGTGCCTACAAGCTCAGCCCAGTTACAGAATTACTGTCCAGGCACTGGTCAGGGTACAGCCTGGAGAGCTCAGTAGTGGGGAAGCCAAGGACTATCAGTTTGGCTGTGTTGCCTACAGCTTTCTTCCCATGCAGCTTCCCTCCAACTGCACCGCACCACATATTTGTGAGTTGACTTCACAGTGTGCTCACAGAGTTAAAATGCACTAAACATACCCTGTCACTCGCACAGCCATCTTCACAATGGCTGGGAACTGTACAGTGCAGTACAAATCTCTTAGTTTACAATTTCCTATTTCTAATCAATCCAGCCAATTAGGCTTACCAGTGTCAGCATCCTCATTGCTCAGTTTTGCAGACAATTGGCACAGTCAGCTGCTTAACTGTCCTTCCCCATGTCAGGTTCCTCATCGATCAACATGCCCAATGCTCATCCAGACCAGTAACATGTCTGTGGTCTCACATGTCACATGGTCTCACCTGGTTCCTGAATCCAGGAACATGTAATAACACCTCCATGTCAGTGGTCCCACCAAAATTCTTATTAAAATCTTCTGTATTTCTATTGAAATGGGACATTTGGGGCAGCAGCAAGCAAATGCCATTGGCATCCCAAAGGCTGGCTGGGCGTTGGGGGGACCCTGTGAAAGCAGGTGCTCTGAACACCCAAGTGGTGTGCAAGCAGCGAGTGCCAACCTGCAGGCTGCACACTTAATGAGCTGAGTGCTCGGACATGCTCTGAATTCCCGTGGGTGATTATTCCAGTGAGAGTCGATGCAGCTCAATTTGATTAGCAATAACTACAGTGTTCTGTGAAGTTAGTGCAACCTCTGCTCTAATTGCTCGTGTAGGCATGAGATAGCTTTTTCCCTCGTGACCTCCTCTCAAAGCATCCTAACAGTGAGCTCCCACCTATCTGAATGTTTTCCCTGGAGGATCCCTCTGCTCTCTGCACAGCCTGCCTACTGCTGCCACTGCCTAATCACCGCAAGCGCAACCGAGCGTCTCCAGTGACAATGCAGATCTGCTTCGCAGAGAAGCTGGTAGCAGCCTGCCCTTAGAGGAACAGGGCTAGACAAGGCAAACCCTCCTCAAAACCTGACCCTCAGTGCATTGCCCCATCTCACTCAACACTTTCAAGTGAAAGATTCCCTTGTGAACTGTTGCTTTCTGCGTCATCAAGCTCCCATTCCTAAACAGAGATAAATTGTCAGAGCATAATAAGGCATTGTCCAGAGCATGTCAGCATAGGAGTTTAAAAAAAATCACCTTTTGGGTAAGAGAATCATAGAATCATGGAATGGTTTGGGTTGGGTTGGAAGAGACCTTGACACCTACCCAGTTCCAACACTACTGCCGTGGGCAGGGACACCTCTTTCTGCAAAGGGTTCCTTATTCCAGGCAAGAACAAGGAAACTTCTGCCAAGAGCTGCTGGGTTAATCTCAGGAATAGTTTGCTCGTATCAGTGCCTCATGTGCTCCCCGAACACCCATCCCGAACCTCTGTCCAAGGTGCTGCGCGGAGCCCTCCGCCCCACGGCGCAGGGAGGAGGCTGCTGGTGCCGCTGCCCAGGGCACAGACAGCCCTGCCAACGCTGAGCGGTTTGCTGCCCTTCAAGCAAACCATTTCATTTGTCTTCGCTTCGTTTTCAGAGGTGTCCTCTGCTCCCATTGGCAGCCGGGGAGCAGAGGAGAAGCATTAATTGCCTGACTGAGCCACATAGCTTTGGCTTTCAGTCTGCTGTGGAGAGCAGATGGAGAAAGCTTGCAGAGAGCTGGTCTGCAATTCGAGGTGCGTTTGTGCCTGGACCTGTCTGCCTGGCTGAGCAGTGCAAGGTGCTTTCCCATGAACAGCCCCAGCTCCTGCATTTTGGTGATCTATCTGGACTAACAGTTTCACGAGGTCAGGAATCTTTGGAAAGCTGTTGCTCATTCAAGAATCCATCCCAAGGAAGGCAGCCATATCCCAGCAGCCATATCCCAGCAGGGCTTTGGCTTCCTCTCCCCTCATGTCACCTCTTTTGAAGATCCTAACTTGTGAAATAGTGATAGGATGAGAGGAAACAGCCTCCTCTAAACCAGGAGAAGTTTAGATTGCATATTGGGAAAAATATCTTTACCAACTGAGTGGTGAAGCCCTGGCAGAGGCTGCCCAGGGCAGTGGTGGCATCTCCACCCCTGGAGGAGTTCAAAAAACGTGTGGCTGTGGCACTTCAGGACACGGTTTAGCAGGCATGGTGGGGTTGGGCTGATGGTTGGACTGGATGAGCTTAGAGGTCTTTTCCATCCTAAATGACTCTACAAACTCACATTCCTTATCTCTACATGTGGCATTTGCATGCACAGTACACACAACACTGGTGACTTGAGCTCTGCATTCAGAGCTCAGGCTCCTGGGGGCGCATTTTCACTGGAAGTAGTTGTTCATTGGAGATTCAGGCACACCTGCCATAGCCTGAAAAAAAACAATGAACCGAGGGTATAAGCCAGCAAATATTCTGCCTATCCAGCCTCCAAGCTGCCAACAGGAACCCTACAAACCCTGAAAATGACTCCTACATATTCCTTTCTAGCTGCCACAGCCCTCAGAGAGATTTCCTTGTTTAGCCAGGAATGAAAAGGAATGTCAGAGAGCTAATGCTGGAGAGATACCCGAGCAGATGTAATTGGTGTGTGGAAGAGGAGGGGAGGGAAGGATGTGCCTGGCTATGAGGTCTGAGCAGCAGAGCAGGTGAAAAAAAGGCCACTGTACTACTGAACAACCATCCATGTTTGGGAGAAGCCAAGGATTATGCTGATCAGACACACAACCTTCACCTTTGCTTTGCAGTAACTTCCAGGTCTCACCAGTGTCAGGTTAATGGCAAGAGATGGATTACATCAAACATCTCCAATGACAACCAGTGACAGCTGGCTCATGTCCTGGTCTGCATCCAAAGCAATGGGATCAGCAGAGCCAGGGAGGAGATTCTGCCCCTCTGCTCCACTCTGGTGAGTCCCCTCCTGGAGCCCTGTGTTCAGTTCTAGAGTCCTGAGCACAGGAGGGCCATGGAGTTGCTGGAGTGAGGCCAGAGGATGCCACAGAGATGATCTAAGACCTGAAGCACGTCCCATACAAGGACAGGTTGAGAGAGCTGGGGTTGTTCAACCTGGAAAAGCGAAGGTGGTGGACAGACCTTGGAGCAGCCTTTCAGTACTGACATGGGTTCCAGGAAAGCTGGGGAGGGATTCTTGATCAGGGAGTGCAGGGATAGAATGAAGGGAATGGTTTTCAGCTGAAGGAGGGGAGATTGAGATGAGATCATAGGAAGGGTTGGAAGGGACTTCAAAGCTCCTCCAGTTCCAACCCACTGGATTAGGGAGCTGAAAGCCCCATCCAACTTGGCCTTCAACACCTCCAGAAATGGGGCAGCCACAACTTCTCTGGGCAACTACCCTGCTCTTCCTGAGAAAGAGCACCGGGAGGATGCTGTCAGGCATGACCCGTGAAGGACCCCAGGAGTGATGCACATTATTACCTGCGGGCAGGCAGTGCTCTCCTGGGAACACCACTCCTATACCATGAGCTGTCCCCTCCTTCTCAGGGCAGAGAGGATGGGCTGCTGCCTGACACAGCCAGCGTGCTGATTCCCTACATTCTTCATCACAAATGAGCTGGCCCCATTTTCCAACTGTGGCAGACAATTGACTTGTGACTTCGAGTTCAACACAAATTAGCCTGGTTTAGAAAGACAGCTTCATTTGCACTTCCAGACAGAGAAAGCCCATTAACCCAAGCAAAGGAGAAGAAATCATTAATGCTCACTTGCTGAAAGACTATTGAACCTTCTGCCTCTGTCCAGAGCAAATCTGACCAGTTCACATCCACAGGTGCCTCTAACACTTCTATTTTATCATCTTGTGCCTTGTCAGGAGCCGTGAGATGGCAGAGAGTGGAGCTGTGACCTAACGTGGTCACTCTCCATCAGTGTACCAGGGCACTCACCGTGTACCCCTGTACCACATCATGTTTGCAGGTCTCAGGCTTTGCATTCCAAGGTTGACTTCCTCAGTTTAATATCTCAATACCTCTGTTCATTTATCCAGCTGCCCCTGCTCTTAGCTGTGTTGGAACAGGGTGGAGTTTTCTTACCATTTGGTATTTCTACTTGCCTCCCTTGGTCAAGGTGACACAGTGAATCAACCTTGGACATCCATGGGGATGCAGTTGGGGTCAGTGCCTGCCTTCTACGGGTGCTGGTGGTCCCCAGGTCACAGCATTTGCTCCCAGATGGCCTTATGTACCCAGTGCCACCACCCTCATGCATGATGGGCCTGTATATTCGTGGGGCTCATCACCTCACCAGCTCCATCCAAGCTCCTCACCTGCCTGCCTTCAGTAGGAGAAGACTCCTCTAACTTGATTCTCAGAAATACACAGCAGATACCTGGAGGCAGGTGATGTGCCTCTTCCTCTTGCTGCTAAGACTTATTTTCACTGCACAATTGGGTTTTTTTATGTCTCAGTGAGCATCTCTAAGGAGGTGTGAATGTTTATTGCAACCAAATATTGCAGGCTTGGAGGGGGAATGTGTCGATAAACCTCTACCTTTAGATTTTTTGCTTTTCATTTTTTCAGTAAAAAGTCATAACTCCCCTCTGCATGTCCCTCATCTACGCTCAGAGTGTGCCAAAGCAGTTCTGTCACATGTGAGGGGCGGCTCGCATGCCTCCTTCTAGAGACATGTCTAATGCTGTGGACTTTCTGTCTAATTGGGGCAATGATGGCAACTAATGGTGTTAGTCATAGATAGAGTGGAAAAGAGCTTGCATAGTCTGGGCACTTAACTCCCCACCTCCTGTACTTCCTGTACCTCCATCCTGCCAGGCCCGTTGATGGTCCACAATCACAGAATCATGGAATGGTTTGGTATGGAAGTGACTTTAAAGTCCATCCAGTTCCAACCCCCTGCCATGGGCAGGGACACCTCTCACTGGATCAGGTTGTCCAAAGCCCCATCCGACCTCCCTTGAACACTTCCAGGGATGGGGCAAACACCACTTCTCTGGGCAGCCTGGGACAGGGCCTCACAACCCTCACAGGAAAATATTTCTTCCCAAGATCTCATCTCAATTTCCCCTCTTTAAGCTAAAAACTGTTCCACCTCATCCTTTCCCTGCACTGGCTGATCAAGAGCCCCTCCCCAGCTTTTCTGCAGCCCCTTTCAGTACTGGGAGGCTGCTCCAAGGTCCCCACAGCCTTCTCTTCTCCAGGCTGAACAATCCGAACTCTCTCAGCCTGTTCTTACACAGGAGGTGCTCCAGCCTTCGAATCATCTCAGTGGCCTCCTCTGGAGCCCATGCCTGGGACTCCATTCACTAAGTTAGAGCAGCTTTCTGGTTCTGAAAGGGGCTACAGGAAAGCTGGGGACAAACTTTTTGCAAGGCATGTTGTGACTGGATAAGGAATAATGGCTTTAAGCTAAAGGAGGTGAGATTTAGACTCATTTAGGGACAAGATTTTTTTTCTGTGAGAGTGGTGAGGCTGTGGCTCAGGTAGTGGAGGCCCCATCTCTTGAAATATTTAAGATCATGTTGGATGGGTCTCTGAGTTAAAGATGCCTCTGTGGGGACCTGAAAGGTCCCTTCTGACTCAAAGCATTCTATGATTCTATGATTCTGTGCACTAGCTTGCAGGTTTTTGCTTTGCAAGGGAGGTTTCTGCCAGGCACGTCAGACTGCAAACACCTGGCTCTCATCCCTTGCTCTGGAGACATAATCTCAGCCCAGAAAATCCTAAGGAAAACAAACCATGTAAATTTGATGCCACTGATGTCCTGGCAGGTAAGCATGTCTTGAGTCCTGGCTTCACCGTTGCCAGGTAGTTCTCTGATCTGGTATTGGCTTTATTTTAACAGCTTTCTCATAAGAAACAGCAAAAAGCCTCATATACTGTCACTTTCCTGGACAGAAAAGTGATAAAAGAACATCTTGCTCTCTTGTCATTTGATTTTACAACTGGCTGTTTGACAAATAATACATGACAAAAACGAAAATATCCTCAGCATTATCAGGGCTCAAAGAGATTTACATTAATGCTGTACGCAGATGATGTGTTAATATATTTATCTAATCCAGCTCAAGCTCTCCCTAATCTATTAGCATTAATATCTGAGTTGGGGGATAGAGTCAGATAGAAAACAAGCTGTGCAAAGCCTGGCTGCATCACATCCAGACACTCTTGAAGAAGTGGTTTGCAACAGCAAAAGTGTAAATTATCCACTCTCACTTCCCAGCACCTTGAATCTGTGATAAAGCAAATATCATTTCATCGAGGGAGGGGATTCTGCCCCTCTGTTCCACTCTGGTGAGACCTCACCTGGAGCCCTGTGTCCAGTTCTGGAGTCCTCACCACAGAAAGGACATGGAGCGAGTCCAGAGGAGGCCATGGAGATGAACCAAGAGATGGAGCATCTCCTGTACAAGGACAGGCTGAGAGAGTTGGGGTTGGTCAGCCCGGGGAAGGCAAGGCTGTGGGGAGACCTTGGAGCAGCCTCTCAGTACTGAAAGGGGTTCCACAAAAGCTGGGGAGGGGCTCTTGATCAGGGAGTGCAGGAATAGGACAAGGGGGAACGGTTTTCACTGAAAGAGGGGAGATTGAGATGAGATCTCAAGAAGAAATATTTTCCTGTGAGGGTGAGGTGGCCGTGTCCCAGGTTGCCCAGAGCAGTGGTGGCTGACCTATCCCTGGAGGTGTTCAAGGCCAGGCTGGATGGGGTTTTGAGCCCCTTGATCCGGTGGGAGTTGTCCCTGCTCATGGCAGGGGGGTTAGAACTGGATGCTCCAACAAAACCATTCTATGATCATAAGGAGCAAAGGACTCATAAGGCAAACTTTCCATTGTGGAAAACTCTCTGGGCTTTGGATATGGTCTTGTTAAAACACTGTTTAGCTGCAAAATCTCACTGTCACTCAAGCACATCCCTGCTCAGGACAAACCCTGTCTGATCTGCTCAGGCATTAAGTTTCTCTTTTTTGTAATCACCTGCAATGAAATTTGCAAAGAGGAGCATCGAAGCCTTGGCATTTCCAAGCTGTAAAATGCGGACAGAATAAAACCTTTCCCTGATCACTCATGTGTGAAGCCTGAGCTTCCCTGGCAGGTGGCCGTTGTGTGTTCGATCCACGGATTTTCAAGAACTAAGCAGCAGCTCCCATTGCAATAAGTAAATCTGAGGGATTTTGAAAGTGCTTTGCAACCCATTTGCATGAAACCTATTGTCCCAAACTGCAATGTCAGGGGCCACGACACAATTACAGCAAAGGGGGTTTCTTCCATCAGTCCCACAGGTCCCAGGAAGCTCTCAGCCACAGGTACTGCCTTCACCACTGGCATGGTTTAGCCCCGGCCCGGCCTGATTTGGCAGCTAAAACCGAGAACTTTGGTCCAATTTCACTTTCTCCCACTCCTGGGGAAAGGGAAATGAGAGAAAAAGACATGTGGGTTGGAAACTAAAACACCTTTAGTTAAATAACAACAATAAAAATAACAACAACAATAATAGTAATAATAATATACAAATAAAATTGTATCACCACTCCTTGATGACTCCATCATCACAGATGCTGCAGAGCAGGTGCAGGGAAAGCGTCAGTGGAAGAAGGGAGCTGGACTCAGGAACACGTGGATCTGGAATTAGTGGCAACCAGAAATACGAGGTCCTCACTGGACATTGGCCATCGAAGAAGAGAGCTTGACTCTTGTGATCCCTCAGTTTATACCGACGGTGACAGATATGATGGAACCCTCTGCTGGTCAGGTTGGGTTCAACTGTCCTGTCCGCCCTTTCGTGCAGGTACCTTTTCCCACACCTTTCCCTTCCAACTCCACCAGCTCCATGATGGCTTTGATTTCTATAGGAATAAGTACAATCAATGGCCTTTCTGCATCCCAGTGCCCCGTGTTGTCACCGCCAGAGAGAAACCCCGTCTGAAACACATACAGTGAGCTTCCAGAAAATGAGACTGAGCTGAAGTTTGAAACTGATTCTGCTTCAGCTCAAACCAGAACAACCTCTTACCAGAACAGAAATCTCCTGCTGTGGTGCAGGCTCTGGGGCTTGATCGGGCGTGAGTAGCTCCAGAAAGGAGCAGCGTCCTGTCTCACCCTGAGGGGTAAATCTCTTCCAGCTCTTCCTGCTATAATGAGAGTGGGTTGTGATGTGTTAACCTAAAAACTGCCCTTCACTTCTTACCTAGGTAGGAAAAGTAGCGTCCATTTCCCTGGAAGATGTGCTGGCAAATCAAGGCTGAGGGATAGGAGATGTTGCTTCTGCAGTACAAAGAATGAAGATGTGCTTCCTATGTTATTTGAAACAAATTTGAGGCTTTGAGCACTTTGATGCAATGGGAGGTGTCCCTGCCCATGGCAAATGGGTGGGAGATGGATGGGCTTGAAGGTTTCTTCCAACCCAAACCATTCTGTGATTCTATGATCTCTGAAATTTCTGTGATTCTCCTCAAACATCCCGATGAGTTTAGCCCAAATGATTAAATATGTATTTCTTCGGCTCCTGAGTCAAAGATATAGAGACATACTGATCTGCTTCTGCAGCGTGTCCTTCATCTGAAACCAAAAGTCAAACACTGCTCTGCGTTGTGCAGGAGATAAGCCCTGGGTGAGTAATGCCTCTGCCTCTACCTTAAGCCCTTGCAGTTCCAAAATGCGCAATACAAACATGTGGAACCGTGGGCATTACATTTACAGGAATTACAAAGGTTTGTTTTCCAAATCGCATTTGCACTCCTGAAATGACAGAAATTGTACAGCCTAAAGGAGAAAACAACGTTGAAAGGTGCAGGCACCCAATCACAACCTGTCCTTAGGTACTGCTGAAAATGAAGATCTGCAATTAGTGGCCGGGGGAAGTAAAGAGCAGAGCAATCAGTGGAATGAATAAGCCATGAAAAGCCTTTGAATACAAAGAGGTATTTCGTTCATTTCTGCCACCACTTGTTGGGGACCTCATGAGAGTTTCAAGCAGTGCCAGTATTGCTGGTGTGCAGTAGATACCTGGCCAAACAACTCCAGAACACCCTCCAAGAACTGAGAGCGACGGGACAGCCTGACAAGCATGGACAACCCTAGATGGGTTCAGGGCCAAGAATGCATTGCTGTCTTCCCAAAGAACAACAGAGCCCCAAAAATTCATTCCAGCTGCCTGGTAGGATGTTCTCCCTCATCCCAAGGGGAGAGCACAAACACAGTTCTATGTTCTGCTTGCGACCTTCGGAATGTATTTTTGACCTGGGCATTTCCCAGTAAGGTCTGACATGGATTTCAGTTTATCATCCTCTTTTCACACCTATTTCTTCTATATTAGTCCAGGAAAAATTTCCCCCAAATGACCTCGATTGTTCTTGATATGTTTCATAAAAACTTTTCAATTCAGCAGTTCTAACAGCAGGGTCCACACTCTCAAATGTGTTGCCGTAAATGCATGCTTACTCCTTGGGGATCTGTTGCAAAGGTGAAAAATATCGCAGATACTAAAGAACTGAGAAGTGGCAATTAAATGTGAAGGCAAACAGAAACCTCACAGATTCACACTGTTTTCTGGTTTTCCCTCAAAACTGAATCTCTGTGTTCAGACAGAATCGGATGCACATTCACATAATTAATGCACTGTTGATTGTGTGCTTTGCTGCTTGATGAAGGTTTTGTAGGGTTTTTAAGTGTCCTGATTTTCTATACAGTGCCCCGTGGAAAATTTGACCTGAAAAGATGCTCATGTTAAATAATACTTAAGTGTCTGAACATGAGCCAGCAGTGGCCCAGGTGGCCAAGAAGGCCACCAGCATCCTGGCTTGGATCAGCCATGGGGTGGCAGCAGGAGCAGGGAAGGGATCGTCCCCCTGCACTCCGCACTGGTGAGGCCGCACCTTGAATCCTGGGTTCAGGGTTGGGCCCCTCATTCCAAGAAGGACATTGAGGGGCTGGAGTGCATCTGCAGAAGGCAACAGAGTTGGGAAAGGGTCTGGAGAAGAGGGGTTGTGGGAGCGGCTGAAGAACCTGGGGCTGTTCAGCCTGGAGGATGCTCAGAGGGGACTCATTGCTGTCTGCAGCTCCCAGAAAGGAAGTAGTGATGGAATGGGTGTTGGTCTCTTCTCCCAAGTAAAAAAAGTGATAGGACAAGAGGAAATGACCTCAGGTTGCACCAGGGGAGATTCAGATTGGATATTGGAAAAAAATTTCTTCACCAAAAGGATTCTCAGTCCCTGGCAGAGACTGCCCAGGGCAGTGGTAGAGTCCCCATCCCTGGAGGTGTTTAAAAGATGAGTAGTTGAGTTGCTCAGGAATGATTTAGTAGTGGACAGGTACGGATGGACTCGATGATCTCAAAGGTCTTTTCCAACCAAATTATTTTGATTCTATGAAAACTCAGTAAATGCATCTATGACTCAATAAAAGGGGGATTTTTAGCAAATTGAGTTCCTATGTTAGCTCTGTTATTTACAGAGATGTCCAATCTATGCTGTTGTTTTCCAGCTGTGCAAATAAATTGCCCCTTGGCCATCTCCCTCTCCTAGGTAGGTGACTGAAGTGGTCTGGAGGAGAGCCTAGAAGCATCTCCAGTGCTTCTGTCTGGCAACAGTCTTGGTGCAGCACATGAGAAAGGGGTGTGCTGAGACTGCACAGATTTGAGAATGAACCAGTGCATCTAAGCCCTGATTTCAGGCACACCCATAGCACTGGTGCCAGCTTGGGCTGGACTAACTCTTGGATACCATTGCCCTCCTCTGCAGACAGGAATACCATGAGAATACACTTCTCCCTGGCGTCTTGGTTCAAGTAAGCCCAAAACCCATGCAGAGTAGGAAGGTTAATTTACCACCATCAAACATCATATGAACCGCTCATACATGGGGAGGATTGCAGACAACACACAGTCTCCCTGCTTTAAAACACTTGGTACATCCTGGTCAATAAACACCTGGACTTGCGCCCAGGACATTGACGATGATGACCCCTCGCCCTACCCAAGGACCGTCCACCTTAGCTTCCTTCCCAGACATGCACATCAGGCTCTTTTGAGTGCAGCTGTGTCCTTTGTGTTTCCTACAGTGTGGAAAGGCCATGGTGTGCTCCAGCTCACACTAGCATCAGTGTCAGGGACAGGGGAGCAACCAGACCATTTCCGGCAGGTAACAACAAAAAGCTGTGAGGCACAGACACTGCACAGGGCAGCAACACCTGGCTCCCTGCCTGGACTGCCCACTATTTGCATTTTGAATTCCCATCCAACAGAGGGGAGATGTTTCTCCAGGCACAGTTGAACAAACATCACTCCAGAGATTGGCAAAGCATCCCAGAGCTGCTCTTCAGGGAAAATGTAGCATGTACAGGAAGGGATTGCTTTGATTTCTGTTGCTACTGACAGGAGAGTGATCAGTATTTCTACAGCAGACCTTGGTTCAGGCTGTAATTAGCAACTCAAATAGTGGTTTCAATTCTTTCAAGTGTGTGAGAAAGACTCAAAGGCCTCTGCTTACATCACAGCTGAGTCTTAATGTGATATCAAGAGGCAGGCAAGTTAAGAGTCTACAATTCTCCTTCATCCTTTAAAGAGATGTATAGGCACATTTTCCTTTTATTCTCTCTATTCTGTTTCACAGAGACTTAATCTCCTTGGAAAACACGCTTGGTCTGTCCTATGGTCCTGGAAAGCAAGCAGAGCCACAACCAGATCCTGGCTGAGGGGTGTCCTCCAGCTTTGCAAGATATGACAGGAGCCATGACAACCCTGACATCCCTGGGACACCCTTCCTCGCTTAACCTAAAGGACTCATCCTCTGCTCTCCCCACCACTGGACAGCAGGGACGATGAGAGTGGGCAAAGGTGGCACTCAGACCCTTCCCCCCTTTGCTGCATCCTGCCAGTACCGAGGGATGGAATCATAGAATCGTGGAACCTCTAAGCTCATCCAGTCCAACTGCCACTCCTACTCCACCCTGTCCCCAAGTGCCACAGCCACACACTTTTTGAACTCCTCCAGGGATGGAGACTCCGTCACTGCCCTGGGCAGCCTCTGCCAGGGCTTCACCACTCTGTCAGTAAAGACATTTTTTCCCAATGTCCAGTCTGAACCTCCCCGGTGCAACTTGAGGTCATTTCCTCTCATTCTGTCCCTTGTTACTTGGGAGAATAGACCAGAACCACAATCTCCTTTTCAGGAGATGCAGAGAGCGATGAGGTCTCTTCTCAGCCTCCTCTTCTCCAGGATAAACAGCCCCAGGTCCCTCAGCCCTGCTCCAGACCCTTCTCCAGCTTAACTGCCCATTATTTGATGTTTGAGGTTTTCCTTTGCTCTTTAAAAACTGTGGAAACTCTCACACAGGTGTGTGGAGACAGGCACTGAGATGCATATGGATGTGGCTGTTCATCCATGCACACACCATGAAGGCACATGTACAACCCCACGTTCAGGATAAGATTGGAAAGCCAATCAGTAGTGAAAAATGAGATTGTCTGCATAATCACCAGAAAGGCCTCTTGTGAATAATTCTTATGAGGTTGACTTTAATCATATGATTACTCATTGGTTTTTACAGAAAACACCTCTCTCATTCAGCATGCAGCCTGGACCTGCCCGGAATCAGTCTGAGCTGTGTCATAAAGGAATCTGAAAATTCTTGTGACAGGGATGTTGAACACAAATTTGGACAAAAACCCTGTCTGTTCTTGCTCCTCCCACAGAACCACATCTGCTTCTTGGCAAGTGACTTGGAGGAAGAATCATAGAATCATAGAATGGTTTAAAGATCGTCCATTTCCACTCCCCCTGCCATGGGCAGGGACAGCTCACACTGGATCAGGGGGCTCAAAGCCCCACTCAGCCTGGCCCTGAACACCTCTAGGGATGGGGCAGCCACCACTGCTCTGGGCAACCTGGGACAGGGCCTCACCACCCTCACAGAAAAAAATTTCTGCCTCAGATCTCATCTCAATCCCCTTTCTTTCAGCTGAAAACCATTCCCCCTCATCCTATTCCTGCACTCTCTGATCAAGAGCCCCTCCCCAACTTTCCTGGAGCCCTTTCCAGTACTGGGAGGCTGCTCTGATATCTCCCAGGAGCCTTCTCCTCTTCAGGCCACGCAATGTCCTGTTTTATCTCATGAGAACAACAGCATTCTGAGACACAGCTGCCCTAAATACCCACTGGTGTCTGCGATTGCTCAGACACAAATCCCAGCAAAGCATTCCATGGATGGAGGGAATGTAGTGATGCTGGCAGTGTTGGACCAGTGTAACTGACCAGATTGAGCAGTGCTTGCAGCATGGTGTGCTGGACAAAATGATTGGCCATGAAATCAAAGCTATCAAGGTCATCCTGTGCTCCTCCTCCCTGTTGTCTTCTCCTTGGAGAGGGTCTTGCATTATTACCAGTCGTAATCCTCCTCAGTCCTGGGAACATATCTTACTATGCACACAGCCCACTCCTTGGAGAGAGAATATCCCACTCCCATGTGATCCATCCACTCTGCAATAAACCTTCTGCACAGCTGCCGCGACAGAGAGTGATGGAACACAGAGTCTGCTGCCTCTGAAAAAATGTAGGTTGTTATTTACATCCCACTACAACCTCTCCACATATCCTAGCTGGCCAGGCAATGCTCTCTCACAGCAAAGCCTGCCTGCTGCATTTTGATGGGCTCTTCAAACAAATGCAGATCCTTCAGCCAGAGCTGCCCAGGAACAGTTGCTTCTGAACAGCAGGGAAAGGGTTCTGGTTGAGCTCGTGTCTCCAGCTGACACATCCAGGGCTCCCCGTGCTGGAGAGGCAACTGTGTCCCTGTCCAGACCCTTTGCCCTATCCAGTCCTCACCAGTATCTTCTCAGCCAACCCATCCTTATTCCCTAGGGCTGCCTGTGTCTGGGTACAGGGGAGGACTTCCAGGCCTGTGGCTTCTGACATGATTTATAACTTTCATTGCATTTTACCAATAGAACTGGTTGAAATAACCCTTGGGTGTGCACAGACCAGGATAATCGATGAGATCAGTTGGGACTACTCCTGTGATGAGCTGTCTGGGTGGCACAAGTGGCTGGAGAGCTAGAGGTTATGTTTGGCAGCCAGAGAGACACAGCCAAGACCCAGGCTCACGTTTACCCAATCCTTCTTGCAGGGGCTCCCTTCATATCACAGCGCGGAGGGGCGGGGGGGGGGTGTTCGTTTCTTATCCTGCATCATCCTGTGCTTTTCTGAACCTACTCAGAGGTAAACTGGCTGTTAGAGGACGTTATCTTGCAGGATCAAAATGATTTTTCAGCCCCAGAATTTCAAGGAAAGGCTGGAAAATAGGAGTCCCTGCCCATGGCAGGGGAGTGGGACTGGATTTGAGGTCTCTTACAACCCAAACCATTCCATTATTCTGTGATAATTACAAGCACCCAACTGATTTCCCCCTCTGTCCCCACTGACACCATCCCTTTCCCAGTCAGTATTCCCTGTGTAAATCCTCCTCCTGTGTTCAAAGGACAAAGGCTGTGAAAGTGTCTGAGAGCAGAAGAGCAGTAAGAAGTTGGCATAACAGGATCCCAGAGAGTATGAAACCTTGTTGGTGTCAGTGAAAAAAGACTACAAGCTGTTCTAGGACCCCTTTTCCAAGACTGATCGTGGTTAAATGACATTTCCCTGTTTACAAACCAGCTAAGAAAGGGTCTTTAGACTCTGGATCCTGTGTTTGGGACAAACCTCACATCCAGTCAAATATGAAACACTCTCACTTGCAGTTACACCAGAGTATTCATCTAGGAATACATAAGTCTATTAACAATGGATAAATAATCAATAGGACACTCCCTCGTTACCAGAAGCAGGGCCATTAGCACAACAGGAGAGATTTGCTGAGACAGCTTTCCAAACCAGACCCCAGGGCATGTGTAGGGTAAATTGTCAGTTGTTGCTTTGAATGTTCCTAGAACAAAATACACTGTCTGCACAGCAAGAGAGAATGCAGCTCATTGCACCTCTTGCAGGGGGGGGCTGTGGATCCCTGGACTTTGCCCTTGTCCCTGGCTCTGCACTTCACATTCAAAGTCCAGGTTCAGAGCCAGCCAACACCTGAATTAATTCACAGAATGAACAGCCCTGTGAGTCAACGTTACCCACAGTTATGGTTGTTGTCTTACAGAACTGCCCTGTTCAGGATAATGTGCTGCTTGGGCTGAAGCACCCACTTACCTTCCATAGCTCTCACTTTAGAGGGCTGTTAAAGTACTTGAGCTTTGTTAAGTGTCAGAGCCCAAACACTACCACGATGCAGAGGCTCTGGGGTGGGATTAGGGGCCATTTGACTTCAAACAGCTTATAAAGTGAGGAAAAGAGAAAGAGGGCTTCTCCAGCTGAAGATCCTGGGGGCTTTAATCAAGCTGAATGTTTTCTGAATGACTGGGATTTAGGGCAAAGCTTCACAGATTGTCAGTGTTATTCCTCTCCTGTAATGTGACAGGATCCTCCTGCAATGCTGCAGCTCATGAAGCAGCTCACCCAAGTGGTTAGAAACCACCCCTGGTCAACATGTGGCCATGAGAAGCTCCTCCTGGGTCAAAACCCAGAACTATAAACCTTTCCAGCTGGTCCATGCCTTTCCTTTTCCATCTTCTGGGCAACTGAAGGATACTCTTGGCTAAGTTATGCTCAGAGCAGGCTGCTGAGGGAAAGCAATAATCCTAGGGAAGGGAAATGTGCATCTCAAAGAGACTTTCCTCCTGTCTGCCTCCCTGTTGCACAGCCCTGCTGAGCCTGAGCCTTCCTCAGCCATAGAATCATGGCATCATTAATGTTGGAAAAGATCTCTAAGCTCATCCAATCCAACCTCAGCCCAACACCACCGTGCCTACTAAACCACGTCCTGAAGCACCATGACTACCCACTTTTTGAACACCTCCAGGAATGGAGACTCCTACTGGGCACAAACCAAGGGGACGCTCTGCTGAATACACCCATGTGAGGTGCATGAGGATATCTGTCAAGAGCAGCCTGAGGAGAATCCATGCTCTGATTTCTGCTGTGGTGCTTGTACCATGCAAACCATGGGTGTAAGTCAGCATCACAGCCCTGGGGTCACCAAAGACTAGCAAATGTTGCCCACGGAAATCCTGGTCCTTGGGTCACTGCTTATGATTCTCTTCTCAGCTTGCTGGTGTAAATCAGGAGAAAACTGGCACCGAGGACTGGCCTAGCACAGAATTAGTCCTAACAGGTCCTACTGCTATGTGCTTTAATACCTCCTCAGTTCTGGATCCATCCTTCATCTTCTTGTTCTGAATTCTGCCTAGTTTTGGAGCACACAAACTGGCTGCTCAGGGCAAACTCTGCTCCTTTCTTCACATTTCTCAGCTGCCAGATGCTGCTGACACAGCCAGAGGTCCTCGCTGTAGTAATGTGGCCTTTAGACTCTGAACCAGGCTTTGCAAAACAATTAATTATCTTCTAACACAAAATCAATTGGTGCCTTTATTTTGCTCTGAGCAGCAGTGATGGATAAGGCAAAGTTTCATCTTCTCTTCATTAAATAAACTTTTTCTTGTTATGTTCCTGGCAAGGGACAGATCTGCACGTGCTCCTTCTGGTGACTGCAGCACTTGGGAAATGTTGTGGTTTAGGGCAGCTGGTGGAGAAACCCTGTTGCAGCTCCCCAAATGACAAGGACTTCAAGTTGGCACAGCTCTGTTCTTGTCTACGAGAAATGAATTGACCACATTGTCTTCTCATATGGACCTCAAAAATGCTCCACAATCCGAGGAAAAGGGCTCCTGAAATTACTTATGTCTTTCACATTTAGGTAGCAAATGTTTACACTGATCAACTTCACCCTGGAGAAGATACGGCTCCAGAGGCAGAGTTTAGAGCAGCCTTCTAGCATTGAAAGGAGCTACAGGAAAGCTGAGGAGGGGCTCTTGACCAGGGATTGCAGGGAAAGGATGAGGGGGAACGGTTTGGGGCTCAAAGAGGGGAGACTGAGATGAAATCTTAGGAAGAAATGTTTCCCTGTGAGGGTGGGGAGACCCTGTCCCAGGTTGCCCAGAGCGGTGGTGGCTGCCCCATCCCTGGAGGTGTTCAAGGCCAGGCTGGATGGGGCTTTGAACCCCCTGTTCCAGTGGGAGGTGCCCCTGCCCGTGGCAGGGTTGGAACTGGATGGGCTTTGAGGTCCCTTCCAACCCAAACCATTCCATGATTCTATGACAAACACACCAAAGCTGTAATGCAGAAGCTGTTGCACTGGCATGGCTAAAGACAAGACTGAGTTTCGTGGTTAAATCCAGGATTCAAACCCATCTTTACCTAGGATGGAGGCTCCAGAGAAAGTGTTTTGAAGGAATACATAATTCTAACAATTAATAATTGCTGTATTGATTTTAAGACAAGCATTTAAAGAAATGCAGCACTATGTTTCAGGGCATTTTGTTCTCTTGAATATGTAAATTAGCACAGATTCTCCAGATTTCCCTGTGAGTTAAAACCACGTGAAAGTTGTTTTTTGGCAGCATTTGCAATTTCACTCTCTAGGATTGATGCTCCGGGAATTTATCCCCCTCCCAAGGTTTCCTTTGTGTCAGAGTTTGATGACTAAAGTCAGGCTGTTTTCTCTGTAAAGAGATGCTGCAGCCCAGCAGCTCCTGCAGCTCTGTGCTTGCTTCTTGCCCTGGTTGAGGTCAGGGGTCCTCTGTCCACCACTGCCCTCGTGGGAACGTGGCTGCAGTCATCCTGGAGAGAGCATGGACACGGTGCCTGCTGCCTTTTCCCTCACTAGGATGAGGGAGCCAGAGAGCAGATCCTGCCCGGGAGGGTACAGCAGCACCAGCCTCATGCTTCATTTCACTGTCAGGACCAAAACTCTCCAGAGCCAAACAGCCTCTTCTAGGGCATGAAGACACTTTGGTTTCTGCAGCCAGTGCCACATGGGAGCAATCTGTCAGCTCTTGACTTCCACAGCCAGGCTGCAGCTGGTACAAGCCGGACAAGTCCCAGCTGAGATTTGATATCAGAGCTTGAGCTCATGGTGCTGCCTTCCCTCTCTTTGTTTTTATGCTATGCAGATATAAACCAGTCTCCCTGAAGCAGCTCCAGGAGTGCTGATACTAGGAACAAGGAAACCACACAGGTGCCGGGACCCTGGGTCACGTCCAGGTAGGACCAGCAACTTCATGATTTCATACCCAGTTGGCCAGGAACAAAGCCTGCCAGATGGGGTGTCATTTCTCCCCTGGGATGCTGAGATATCACAGGAGAAACCAGGAGTTCTTTGCCTCAGGACCCTCTGCAGACTCTGGTGCAGAAATGAAGATATTTTTGGGATCCCTCAGCCCTGTAGACTCCACCTTAGCAGAACCACAGTGTTGTCCCAGGAAGCTCCCTGGCGAGCCATGCCTGTGGAGGGTCAAAACCCACACACTGGGCAGGTCAAACAAGCCTGCCAGTTGGCTCTTGCTAAGCCTGGATTCCTCAGGAGTAGCCCAGGCATTGCAACACAGGGCAGGGAGGTGCGTCTGGAAGGGATAACAATGATTACAACAGGGGACAGGAAAGACAAAACATGCTCAGCATCAGCTCACTCACCACAAGACTTTAGCTCCTGCATGACATGCAAGCAGCTCGGATAACATCCACAGATGGGTCAAGTCAGCAGCACCACTCTCTCAGAGCATTCATGGGAGGAGTCTCAACAGCATCCTTCAGAAAAAGCCCTGCAGGAGCCAGCAAAGTTGGTATTGACAAGTCCAATGTCCCGCACTGGGTCTGGGCAATCCAAAGCACAAGTACAGGCTGGGTGGAGAATGGCTTGGGAAAAGTCCTGAGAAGGACCTGGGCTGCTCTTGGATGAAAGCTTAACATCAACCACCAACGTGTGCTCATTGCACAGGAAGTCAACCTGGGCTGCATCCAGAGCAGTGGGACCGGCAGGGCCAGGGAGGGGATTCTGCCCCTCTGCTCTGCTCTGGGGAGACCCCACCTGGAGTCCTGTGTCCATTTCTGCAATCCTCAGCAAAGGAAGGACAAGGAGTTGTTGGAGCGAATCCAGAGGAGGCCACGAAGATGATCTGAGGGTTAGAGCACCTCTCATATGAGGAAAAGGTGAGAGAGACAGGCTTCGAGAGACAGGCCTGGGGAAGAGAAGGCTCCAGAGAAATCTTAGAGCAGCCTCCCAGTACTCAAAGGGGCTCCAGGAAAGCTGGGGATCCAGCTCCTTTATCAGGAAGTGCAGGGACAGGACGAGGAGGGATGGTTTTCAGCTGAAAGAGAGGAGATTGAGATGAGAAATTTTCCTGTGAGGGTGGGGAGGCTGTGTCCCAGGTTGCCCAGAGCAGTGGTGGCTGCCCCATCCCTGGAGGTGTTCCAGGCCAGGCTGGATGGGGCTTTGAGCCCCCTGATCCAGTGGGAGGTGTCCCTGCTCATGGCAGGGGGCTGGAACTGGATGGGCTTTCAGGTCCCTTCCAATCCAGACCATTCCATGACTCTATGACAAAATAAAAGTTGAGAACACGAACTCACCCCAGAGCATCACACGAAGGAAGTGTGAAGGAACAAACACTGCCTTGTGCAAATCAGATTTTCAGAGGGTTTAGCCTGTGAACAGCAACCAACTCTGCTCAGTTTGTTTAGAAAAAGATCTTTCAAGAATTTCCATTGGACTAAAGCAAACTGGGTTTCCCCAGGGTCAACAAAAGTTGGATTAAGACTCGAGCCCAGGTACTGTGGAACTTTCTTAAAAAGAGTGGCAAGTGAAGGAATTGTTTTTTCCTTCCCTGGTCCCATTCTCAAGAACAGCCAAACTGGCTTTTTTAATGAAACTTTCAAAACAAATACATAAACACTCATCTAGAGGAGGATGGTTGGCATGGGAAACATCAGCCCAATCTATCAAAGTGTGACAGAAGCACATGCCACTGAAAATAGGAGAACTACACAGCATTAGCAGCACCAGATCCATCTGTAACATAGCTCTAGATATTTTGACTGAAGACAATTTTTTCCCCCACAAAATCTATATGTAAACAGTGATGTGAACAGTTTGCAAAGCTGTCAAATTGCTTCAGTCAAAAACGAAGTTTTAAAAATGCCCCCAAGATCTAAAATTTGACAGATTTTCTGCACAACAGGTTTTTTTTCCCTGCAGCTCCATCCTTTTGGGTTTAAGTTATTTAAAAATATTTTTTAAAAAAAACAAACCCAAAAGCACACAAACTAAACACACCCTGGCATGTTGTAGAGAAATATTATTTTCAACCCAAAATTATGGCTTTTTTGGGCCAAGAAATGCAAAATCCTAATCGTTTGCCCAGCTCTGGAAAGGAATAAACTGTGAAAGATTGAGATGAGATCCCGGGGAGAAATGTTTTGCTGTGAACATGGGGAGACCCTGTCCCAGGTTGCCCAGAGCAGTGGTGGCTGCCCCATCCCTGGAGGTGTTGAAGGCCAGGTTGGATGGGGCTTTGAGCCCCCTGATCCAGTGGGAGGTGTCCCTGCCCATGGCAGGGGGTGGAACTGGATGGGCTTTGAGGTCCCTTCCAACGTAGACCATTCCATGGTTCTGTGATGAATGGATCCTTGCCCTGAAGGTTGTTTTTACTGATTTCAACAACTCATGTGTTTGGGCATTGGTGACAGCAATACAAGGAATCAAAGGCAACCCGTGCTTTGCTGCCCTTCTTTATTAAAATGGCAAAAATGTGTCACCAAATGCTTTGGCTTGGAAGGGACCTTGAAGTTCATCCAGTTTCATATCAATATCTTTTCCAATCGAGACCCAGCAGCCCCCGGGTGCAGCCACTGTGTCCCAGCGATGGTGATGACTGCAGTCAATCCATAATGAGCCACCTCTCCTTCCACTACCAACCCAGAGCAGAAAGGCCACCGTCAGGGCTCTGGGTCACAGTGCTGTTCCTATGTTTGTCCTACAGGAAACCTTAGAGAGTGTTTTTCTGCACATTTGCCAGCTGTTCTCTACAGCACCACAAGATATCATGAAGCAATTGGAGGTAATTTCTGAATTTTATTTTCTAAAATCACAGCATTTTGATTGACTAAATAGCAATTAGCATGCGAGTTGTTTTTATTTTATATCCTGCCAGTAGAAACATTTAAGTCAATATCCATCAGATTTGTGAAAAATGATTAAACCTGGCCCCTTCCAAGCATAATTAGACTTGGGGAATGGTGCTGCTTTTATCTGTAGGTCAGTACAAATATTAGAAATTTGGATGAGTCTTTTATTTCCACTTTTGAAATAAAATCTTTTTAGCCATAACTATGTACTCCAGAAACAATCTTCTGGTTACATTACCGCAGCCCATGAAATCCAGAGTACAAGGACTTTAGGAATTTGAAGTAACACTCTTCAATCATAGAATAATCTGGTTGGAAAAGGCCTTTGAGATCATCGAGTCCAACCGCACCTGTCCCCTTACTAAACCGTGTCCCTAAGAAGCTCATCAACCCACCTCTTAAACACCTCCAGGAAGGGGAACTCAACCACCTCCCTTGCAGCCTCTGCCAGTGCTTGAAAACCCTCTCAGTGAAGAAATTTTTCCTAACATCCAGTCTAAAGCTGCCCTGGTGCAACTTGTGGCCATTTGAAGCCTAAATAAATTTGCATAAATCTGGTTGTATTGTCCCCAAGAATCGTGCATTTCTCCCCTGGAGTGCAGCCCTGGGAGCAACTGCAACTTTGATCCTCAGCTAAAGAGAAATATTTCTCATGTCAATCACATCTTTTCAGAACAAGGCCTGCAATGGCAGAGGACACTGGGGGCTTATGGGCAAGTGTGAACCACCTCCAAAGGCCAGGATTCCAGGAAAGGGTGGTGGTAGAAATGGATGGGGGGGCCCTGGCCCAGGTTACCCAGAGCAGCGGTGGCTGCCCCATCCCTGGAGGTATTCAAGGCCAGGTTGGATGGGGCTTTGAGCCCCCTGATCCAGTGGGAGGTGTCCCTGCCCATGGCAGGGGGTTGGAACTGGATGGGCTTTGAGGTCCCTTCCAACCCAAACCATTTTATGACTCTATGACCTTTGTGCGTGGCTCTCAGCCCCAGGGGGACAGAGCCAGTGGGATGGCACTGCCTGCTCTTCCCATCCATAGAGCTGATGGGACAGTGCCTGGGGAAAAGGAACAGCGCCTGGGGAACAGGAACAGCAAGGAAATGGTTTAATAGAGGTCCATCTCTTAAACTGATGTGCTTTATTCCACCACAGTTCCTGTTTTCTTTGGTTTGGAACCATAGCTGTGGTAATTATCAGTTATGTCAGTAACTCCTGCCCACAAAATCTTAATTCACAGGCAAGGCTGACCCTCCTCAGCTTTGCTCTGGCGTCAGAAATAAAGATTTCCCATATTTGATAGAGAAAGCTCAGCTCAGTCTCTCATAATCCAAACAGGCAAATCCAGACAGGATGTGATTCCCCCTGGTTTAGTCGTCGGTTTTTAATTTCTGCACTATGTAACACATCAAGAATATTGTACAGGCTTCTTGTGGAACCACCTGTGTTGATCTAAACACATGCCCACGTACAAAAGGCAGCTGGATAAAATAACTAAGGGCACTTTTCTTTTGTCTCCTGGTGCAAAAAATAGGCAAAGGATGGGAAAAGAAAGCCTGTTTTTTGCCTGAGCCCCTTTGCCAAGAGGGAAAAGACATAAAATTCAACAGCACTCTTCTAGAATCTTGAATTGTGGCACAATGGACAGTATGGGATTGCTGCAGGCAATCTGGGAACAAACTGGGAGACAAACTGGGAACGCTTAATCGAGTCATTGCACATCTATCTGCACAGGAAGGTTTATAGGGCAATAATGTCTGGTGTCTCCACACTGGTGAGCCTGAAGGCCTGAGGGAGCTGCTGTGTAACCATCGCGTTATTGCTGTTGATGAATTGGGGCGAGAGCCAGGTCCAAGGACCTCACTGGCATCCTGCAGGAACAAAGATCATCCCAGATGGCAGAAATGGGCAGATGGAAGCAAAAACACAGTTGTGAATAATCTGCAAACGGAGACTCCTCGACAGGGTCTTTGCTGTCAGGTCACCAACACCATGTAGGGTTTTTTCCTTAACCAAAGGGAAAAACACCCATACAGGGAAAATGTCAAGGAAAAATTGCCCTGGCCCAAGACAGACATATGCTGGGGAAGGATGAGCCTGGAGGGAGCCAGGGTGAAGCAAAGGGGCTGTTGCCAGCAGAGGGCTGTTCTCACTCATGAGGCATCCAGGTTGGAAACAGGGACAAAGTGATGGAATTGGGACTGTCAGAATGAAGGACATAAATCTGCTAGAGGAGGCCACGAAGATGATCTGATGGCTGGAGCACCTCTCATACGAGGAAAAGCTGAGAGAGACAGGCTTGGAGAGACACGACTGGAGAAGAGAAACCTTAGAGTATCCTCCCAGTACTGAAAGGGTCTCCAGGAAAGCTGGGGATCCAGCGCCTTTATCAGGGAGTGTACAGACAGGACAAGGGGGAATGGTTTTCAGCTGAAAGAGGGGAGATTGAGATGAGAAATTTTCCTGTGAGGGTGGGGAGGCCCTGGCCAGGTTGTCCAGAGCAGTGGTGGCTGCCCCATCCCTGGAGGTGTTCAAGGCCAGGTTGGATGGGGCTTTGAGCCCCCTGATCCACTGGGAGATGTCCCTGCCCATGACAGGGGGTGAAGCTGGATGGACTTTAAGATCCCTTCCAACACAAACCATTCCATGATTCACATATAACAAATAATTAGTCTCTGGTTTGCTGTGAGTCGTGGCCAGAAACCAAAAGTGCTGCCCTCCTGCTGCTCCTCCTCTTGGGAATGCTCAGCCTGCGGTCTCTGATTATTACTGTCCTGCTGACATGGGGCCAATTACTTGCTCATTAGCAATCCAGAAGCAGTCAGAGCAAGGGACAATGCTGACAAAGCTGGGGGACAGCAGAGGTCTTGCTCAGACCACAAAGGGAGGTCACAGAGATGCTACACAGGCCAGCAGCTCCTGATGCAGCAGTTGCCAAGGCTCAGATATAACAGCAGGTCAGGAGCTGCTTGGGGGCCGGTTTCTGCCAGGGGTCTTCACACAGGTCTATCCATCTGCTCTCCGGAGCTTGCACTGCCACCCAGAACTGCCCAGCACACACTGTGTGTGCCAAAGTCTCCTTCAGTGGCATGACAGCCTTCCCAGGATCATCTGGGGAAGCACTCACATCCGTAAATCGCACTGGAGGAATGGTCTCCAACATCACTGTGCAAAGGGCTATTTGTAGGTTAGAAAAAAAACCAAAACAACAAAATAAAACAACCACAGCTTACTAGGAAAAAGTTCTTTCCCCAGAGGGTGGTGGAGCACTGGAACAGCTCCCCAGAGAGGCAGTCACAGCCTGACAATATTCCAGAAGCCTTTGGCCAAGGCCCTCAGCCCCACAGTGTGAATGTTGGGGGTGTCCTGTGCCAGGAAAGGAGTTGTTCTCCATGATCCTTGTGGGTCCCTTCAAACTGAGAACATTCTATGTTTCTAAGGGGACAATTGCAACCCCTATGATGAAACCCCCCTCTGCCTGTCTCCTGGCAGACTCCTCAGAGGACAGAGACATTGCCACAGGTCTTCAGTGTGTAGACTTCCAAGCCCAAGAGTTCATGACCAGAATGGGGTAACTGAAGCTCCTGGTGCCCCTGTGAAGCTCTGCACCGGGACAGTTCTGATCCCCAAATCCTGCCTTGGCTCTGACATTGACACCTCCACAGTTTTGCATGCTATAAGCCGTTCCAGGTTTTCCTCTGTGGAAGAGAAGGAGCTCCCTGACATCTGTTCTAGAGAACTGCAGGGAGCCAATTATCCTTGAAGGCAAACTGTCCACAGATAATTGGAAATATAGACTTTTAACTGATGGAGTGTTGACTAAACTCCAGCTATTGCTTCGCTTGTGTCACACTGAATCTCTGAAGCTCCTTATAATGTTTAGCAGGTGCATTATCATGTCACATCCAGACAGGTGCCCCGGCGCTGCACCTAATTGGAATCCCAGTTTGCAGCATTCCTCCCACAACAGCTTCTGCACAAGCGTAACTGGAAGAATTTTACTCTTTTCACACCCCAGGCTGAATGGTCACAGCTGTGAGGGCTGTGGTTCTTGGACATAGCTGCAGCCGAGCATGGAAATGGGCTGGTTTCCCACTTGGCTGGTGGTTTCACACAGGAGACAGCTCTTCAAGAGCAATGCAAGTTTGCAAATGGGATGGGGGATGATGGAGACCAGACCTTACCACAAACCCCTGCCCAGAGGCCCTGTTCTGCACGGCCTGGGGGGTTCAAGGGGGAGGCTGGACTCACCTCTCTCCTCCACACTTTTGCTCTGCTGAGTGCTAGAGTTCCCTAGGGATAACTGGCACCTTGGGAAGGCAAGGAACAGCTTTGCTCTTTGCTTGTGCAGGGCTATTCAAGCCCTTGTGGAAGGGCCATCGCATCTGCAAGAGAAACAGAGCCTCTTCCATTCTACCTCTACCAGGGCAATGGAGAATCTGGGATCCAATAGCTTGGGAACCAATTTGGGATCCAGCTGAAAAGCGCTGCTCCCTGACCCTGCTCCCACAGGCACAGCTACCCACCCAGCCCAGGCTGCACAGGAAGGCAGAGACTTAACCCCAGCTTCTTCTACAGAGATGGAAGTGCTATGTTTTACAGAAGGCAAGAATTTAGAGTACTAAATCCCACCTAGTCACTAATTTCACAGCCAGCAGCCACACTCAGACATTTTCTTCACCATAACATGGTGGACGACTGGGCAGGAATCAAAGGGAAGTCCTGTCTTTCCTGGTATAATCCTCCAGCCTTGTGCCTGTGTTCAAAATCCCACAGGTCTCCTAAGCCAGGCCACTGGCATTACTTGGTTTTACCCAACAGGCCACAACCTCTGCAAAAATAACAGCAACAACTCCAACCAGCATTTGCTCTTCAACATCCAGTGATTGAAGCATCACTGCAGTACAGCTAGACAAACTCTAGCCACAGGGATGTCCCCCCCATGGGACAGAGGGACACCTTCCATGGATATCTGGGGCTGTTCATAGAATCATAGAACATTCTGAGCTGGAAGGGACCCACAAGCATCGATTCCAACTCCTGGCCCTGCACAGGACACCCCCAACATTCACACCGTGGGGCTGAGGGTCTTGACCAAAGGCTTCTGGAATATTGTCAGGCTGTGACTGCTTCCCTGGGGAGCTGTTCCAGTGCTCCACCACCCTCTGGAAGAACCTCCTCCTCATATCCAACCTAACCCTCCCCTGGCACATCTTCCTGCCATTCCCTAGGGTCCTGTCATTGGTCACCGGAGAGAAGAGCTCAGCATCTGCTCCTCATCCTCTTGTGAGGAAGCTGCAGAGTGCCATAAGGTCTCCTCTCAGTCTCCTCTTCTCCAGGCTGAAGAAAACAAGTGCCTTCAGCCTGTCCTCTAAACCCTGTCCCAATTCTGTGCTCTTCTCTGGACATTAATACATTAACCCTTAAAACAGTCTTCAATTCTTAGGCATCTTGTTTCAATCAGGTGGTGGCTTCTCATAACAAATTAAAAAAAAGGTTTATTTTCCAGAACCTCCCCTTGCATCCGAGCTCCTTTCTGGAGGAAACAGGAAATCCTACAGCTTGCACCCTGTAAGAGCCAGCCAGCAGGAGCCCTTCATCTGTGTGTAGACCTGCTCAGGGCTGTGTGGGCGGCTGATTTTCCCTGCAGAGCTGGCGGGAAGGGCTGCAGTGAGGTCACCGTATTGACAGTCAGAGCTTTGCTGTTCTCCTGGCAGTGTAGCCCATTTGTGTTGTTAATTAATGCCTTTGCTGGGGGAAGATAAATGCTCCAGCTTTATTGTAAAACGGAAGTAAATTTTTAATAAGGTCCAATTAGTGGCAGTTTCCAGTGGCAGGCAGCTCTGCACCTTCCCAGCATCCTCCCAGGGAGGAGATAAGAGCAGCTGAATGAGCCCCTCATTAAGGGCCCTGGACTAGCAAGTCCCTGGAGGGTCCCCCTGGTGAGGCAGCAGTCTCTGCAGCATCCTGATGATGTGCACGAGTTCTCAGGTGTGTAACACCCTCCCCATGGGGCACCTGGGAGGATGAGGAAAGGAGAAGAGCATGTCTGTGGCAAACATACAGGGATGTTTCTGGGAAAGCTGTGTCTGCCCAGACTCCTCTGAACCAACATCCCAAGAAAAGACCTTTGTGTAGTCAACTTCCCTGCACTGTAAACCTGCAGCACACAGAGGTGAACCACAGTATGTTGGTGAGATGAAAATCCTCCATGGATAGTGGCCTTTCAGTGCATGGAGGGGGACTACAAGAAAGCTGGGGAGAGATTTTTTACAAGGGCAAGTACTGATAGGACAAAGGGAAATGGCTTTAAATTGAAAGGGGCAAGATTTACCTTAGACATTAGGAAGAAATTCTTCCCAACAAGGGTGGGGAGGCCCTGGCCCAGGTTGCCGAGAGCAGTGGTGGCTGCCCCATCCCTGGAGGTGCTCAAGGCCAGGCTGGATGGGGTTGTGAGCCCTCTGATCCAGTGGGAGGTGTCCCTGCCCATGGCAGGGGTTGGAACTGGATGGGCTTTGGGGTCCCTTCCAACTCAAACTATTCCATGATTCTATGCCATCTCCCAAAGAGGAGCCAAGGTTCATGCCATCTTCCAAAAAAGGAGGACCTAGAACTCCAAAAGAAATATGAGCACCAGCAGTAACTGTTCTCTCAAAGTTTCATTTGCTAATTATCCCAGCATCCCTGAAGATGTTTAATGTGTTCTCCTTATTACACAACAAAAACACAATATGGGTTTGCAAACTCTGTTCCGTGTAAATATAGCAAGTTTTCCCACAGCACACTTCAAGCCAAGCTCCGTTATAAACACAAACACACACACACACCTCTGATAGGGCTCTAAGAGGTTTGAGGTAGTGCTGCTTCTGTTAACAGCATCACTCCACTCACTAAGCAGTGCTCCTCCAGCTGCAGTTATCCTTATATGTTAGAGGAGAGCAGGAGAAGCACCCTCCCCCTAAATGAGGAAAATGTGGTTTCTGGGGGAAAATTCTTCCTGGCTGCTGCAGGCGGCCAGCTGAAGCCCAGAAATCTGTGGTTATTAAAGAGACATTTTCTCAAAGCAGAGCTGCTCCTTCTAAACAAAGTCTTGTGTGCAGTACAGGCTTGTATCTGGGAACCTGGTACCTTTAATTCTCTTTCTCTATGGATGTGCAGCCCAGTCCTAACCCTACAACAGTGCTTTCTGCTCCTCTGCCTTCCCCCACGAGTTGTTGTACTGCCTGCTTTGACACAGTCAGGGGGATATGAGAAACCAGAAGGGCTCAACAAAGTCCTGGTGCCTGTGCTCATAACCTAAATCAAGCAATACAGGCTCAGCTGCCTTCACATCACTGCTCTGGGAAGGGATTTGCAACTCTGGAGTACCCAAACCGGAGACTTTCATTACAAAGGAGTTGAACAACTTACAAGGTGTCTGAAGGATACAACTCACAGAACAGTAGAATGTCCTGAGTTGGAAGGGACCCCCGAGGACCATCGAGTCCAACTCCTGTCCCTGCAAAGGACACCCCCAACATTCACACCCTGTGGCTGAGGGCATTGACCAAATGCTTCTGGAATATTGTCAAACACTTATTGAATATTTTTGGCCCTCTTGGCTGCCAGGGCACTGCTGGCTCCTTTCCAATTCGCTGTCACCCAGCACCCCCAGGTCCCTCTCTGCAGGGCTGCTCTCCAGCCTCGCACTCCTCAGGCTGTGGATCCAGGGTTGTTGAGTCCCAGATGCAAAACTCAGCACTTGCCCTTGTTAAACCTCATGTGGTTGGCGATTGCCCAGCTCTCCAGTTTGTCCAGACCCCTTCGCAGGGCCTCTCTGCCCTCAAAAGTGTCAACAGCTACCACCAGTTCCATGTCATCTGCAGGCTTAGTTATTAAAACTTGCAGTCCTGCATTCAGGTCACTTATGAAGATGCTAAAGAGACCTGGCCCTAGGATGGATCCCTGCAGAACCCCACTAGGGACTGGTCAACCACACAATGTGACCCTTTCAGCCCAACCCGTCAGGCAATTGTTGACCCATTTCATTTTGTATTTATCCAGCTGAATGCTGGGCAGTTTGTTTAGGAGGGTGCTGTGAGAGACAGGATCAAAGGCTTCACTGAAATCCATAACAATTACATCAATTGGCTTCCCTTGGTCAACTAAGTGACTGGCCTTGCCAAAGAAAGAAATTGGGTTGATAACTCGATTTCTATTCTTTGTAATACTGGAACTGCACATATTACAACCACAGAAATTATGGATCATCCCACTGACCATATGCATGTTGGATCCTGTCACTCTTGCTAAGTGTTTGGCTTCAGTGATTTGCTGTGGCACAGTGTGAGTGGAAATTTTTCTTAACAATTTTTAATTTGAACCCTTCTAATTCTTTGACTGTTCCGCTGGTTTGTTTCATAAAATAATGAAAACAATCCCTTTTCATTTCACCCAACTAATGAGAATCTGTAAATAAGTGATCTTTAACTGCAACATTTCTTCCCCTGTAGAACAGGGCTGATTAACGTCACTCTATGGAAGCTTTGAATTGTGTGAGATGTCCCTTTACTAAGTTAATTTCAGGCAAAGCTGCACTAAACATAGGCACTCAGATCCCTATTTTGTTTGCTTCCATCAGGCTTGGAGGCAGAAGGAGAACTTGTTGGTGATGGCATCATCTGGGCCAGTTGGACTTGGGGCTGGTTGCAGTGGGACATAACCACACAGAGAGACACTATCTGAGAGAGAAAAAAAGGAACACACAGGTTAGTCAGTGAAGGGTTTAGAGGAGAAGGCGTGTGAGGAGCGGCTGAAGGCACTGGCTCTGTTCAGCCTGGAGACCTCATCACACTCTACAGCTTCCTCCCATGGGGAGGGGAAGGAGCAGGTGCTGAGCTCTTATTTCTGGTGACCAATGATAGAAACCAAGGGAATGGCAGGAAGATGTGCCAGAGGAGGGTCAGGTTGGACATCAGGAGAGGTCCTTCCCCAGGGAAGCAATCACAACCTGACAATATTCCAGAAGCCTTTGGCCGATGCCCTCAGCCCCACGGTGTGAATATTGGGGGTGTCCTGTGCAGGGACAGGAGTTGGACTCGATGGTCCTTGTGGATCCTTTCCAACTCAGGATATTCCACGGTTTTATACTCAACAAGTCAGGATCACAAGCAGGCTTAGAAAACTCATCACTCACTTTCCTTTTTGATGCCCTGACCTCAGGGGTCTGTATCCACCTCCTTCGGGGTGACAAGCTGGGAGGGAGGGTGTTCACCACATAAACTGCCACAGACAAAAAAAAGCCATGTTTTCCTCCCAGAATGCACCAGGACTTCATTTAAAAACAAGTTTAAGTCCACGAGGCACAACGTAAAGACCAAATGTCCAGTCAGCAACTCACTCATCCCCTTCAGCACAGCATCTGCAGTGTTAATGGATGTTGTACACCAGGACAGAGCCCCAAACACCACTTGTAGTCAAGAAATTAATTGCTTGGCTGTTGACTGTCTATATGTTGTTACAGGAATGTTTTTACACTTGAGGCTCCCTGAAGGCTTCTATAAGTATTCTGCTCATAAATACAATTATAGCAGAGCTCTTGCTAGAAACAGCCATATATTATGGGATATTGCAGTCTCATCACCATACCAAAGTCACTGCAAAATCCAATAGATCAAAAGCCGAGAGTTATCACCTGAGCCCTTGCCCCGGCAGGAAGTTCAGCACCAGAATACTGAAGATAAAGGCAGTTCTTAAAGGATTTGGCAAATGGAACCTCCTTTTCTGGACCTCTTCAAACAAATGTAGGAAAGCTGAGCACCTTATTTCTTGCAGCCTTGCAAGGTGCATCCTCATTAGAGAAAGAAACATTTCTCCGTGGAGGAATTGAAGGCTGATCAGGTGAAGCTCTTACTGTTAACAAAGCAGAGAAATACTGGCAAAGAGAGGGACAGTGCATCCCTTCTGGAGGCTTCTTAGCAATATCCCAGTGTATTAAAGAGATCGATCCTGTAATAACCTTCTGCCCAACACAAAGCATTCAGATGCTCACTCTCATGATTCCCAGCCTGTCTTGCCAGATGGGCCTTTCAGGCTGCTCCACAGCCAACAGAAGTGTGCTGGGTTTTGCAGTCTAAAGCTCTACATGGAACCTAGGAGAAAGGTCCTCAGAGAGCACAACGAAACCACCACCAGCTGTCATTCATGTCAAAACAAGGCACAGAAGCTACTTTGGGAAAGACCCTGTGCTGCTGGGATCTGACCAGAGAGACCCGCCTGTCTGTATCAGAGGTGTGTGTCTTCCTGTGAAGATCTGTCCTAGCTCTGCCCTGGAGAGGAAGGCTGGAAACAGCTCTAGGTTTGACCAAGAACCTGAGGGTTACGGATGTCTGGGTGTGATGGTCTGAGTCAGGGTCATTGCAGAGACAGGCCCAAGCATCCAGCCTAGATGAACACCTCTAACACAGGTGTATGTGCCCCTGCTCCTCTGTTCACCTCTGTTCCCTGAAGATGTTCTGTTTTCAGCAAGATTTAACTGTTCCAGAGAAGCCAAATCCTGACCAAGATACGGTCTCCTCTGTGACAGGGATGCAGGGCTTTGTGAGTTGGTTCAGAACTCAGACACAGGACATCTCCCAGCATCTTCCAGGCCTGCAAGAGATACCATAGATGGCAGAGAGGACAAGTGCCTCTCTGGGGTATCCATTTGACTTCAAGTCCTCTTCTCCCATGAGATGCTTTGCCTCTAGGATAGGCTGTAGTTAAAGAGATTAAAGCAAACACAGGCTGCTTTTCTGTTTGCCACAGCTCATTAGACAACTATTAGAAAACAGCTCATTAGAATTTAAAAAATGCTGCATTGCTGGTTTTCTAAAAGTTTGCTCATATGGAACAAAACAAGCAGTTAGAAGACAATGAGAAACGTGGAAGGCTCACAGCTCCCAGTTAACAGTTGTTTCCTGTCATCATTCCCACTTCCCAAACTGGAAACTTTTCCAGCCATCTCCTAAAGAACATTGGGTTGAAAAGCATCCCCAAATGAAGAGTATGGGTTGCACACTTTGTGTTCTCCCTGCCTGCTTGGGAACCTTGGAGTCTCCAGAAGCTGTGATGGAAACAAGCTGCATGCCAGCCCTACCAGGGGTTATTCAACCTGCCCAGGTAATCGTGCCACTGCCAGGTGTGACAGTGAGAATCCTGCAACTGCTGCAGACAGGGAGCCCAAGAAATGCACATGTCGTGGTTACTTTTGGTCCCCACAGCCATAGAATTATAGAATTTTGGACGGGACCTTAAAGCCTTAAAGCCCATCCAGTTCCAACCCCCTGCCATGGGCAGGGAGACCTTCCAGTGGATCAGTTTGCTCAAAGCCTCAACCCCATCACTCTGTCCACACTTACTGAAAGCTGCATTTGTGGAAGTTTTCCTTGCTTCCTACCAGCCTCTCCACACTTTGCTGCACACGGAGAATTTCAGAGAACAGCAAAAAGCCCCAGAACTTGAGGTTTTGCCGTGCCCCTTGGGGGAGGGTTGTACAGGTAGAACTTGCACAGATGCCAGGTCTCTGAAAATTCTCCTGGCCTGGTCATGCTGCGACCACTGCCTGGTGGGACAGTAATGAGCCTCATCCCACTTACTCAGGAGACATAATCCCAGCCAGGCACATTGTACGTGATGGGCGTCCTTCAGGTCTGTCCTTCTAGCACAGGGACTCAGAGGGGACTTGGGCCCAGAATCACAGAATTGTTAAGGTTGGAAAAGCATTCTAAGCTCATCCAGACCAACCACCAGCTCAACACCACCGTGCTGTCTAAACGCTGTCCTCAAGTGCCATGTCTACATGTATTTGAACCCCTCCAGGGATGGAGACTCCGTCACTGCCCTGGGCAGCCTCTGCCAGGGTTTCACCACTCTTGCAGTAAAGACTTTTTTCCCAATATCAAATCTAAACCTCCCTTGGAGCAACCTGAGGCCATTTCCTGTTGTCCTATCACACGTTACCTGGGAGAAGAGCCCAGCACCCACCTCACCACAACCTCCTTTCTGGGAGCTGCAAAGAGCAATGAGGTCTCCCCTCAGCCTCCTCTTCTCTAGGATAAACAGCCCCAGGTCCCTCAGCCACTCCCACAACCCCTGTTCTCCAGACCCTTCCCCAGCTCCGTTCCCTTCTCTGGACACTCTCCAACCCCTCAATATCCTTCTTGGAGTGAGGAGCCCAAAACTGAACCCAGGATTTGAGGTGTGGCCTCACCAGTGCCGAGTGCAGGGGGACGATCCCTTCCCTGCTCCTGCTGCCACCCCATGGCTGAGCCAAGCCAGGATGCTCTTGGTCTTCTCGGCCACTGCTGGCTCATGTTCAGCCAGTTCTGCCCACACTCCAAAACAATTGCAGATGACCTGAGGAAGAACAGAACACGTTGCCACTTTAAGATTGCACAGGAAAGGCAGGATTTATTTCCTGGAAGAGGCAACCTGCTGCCAGTAACCCCCTGAGAACCACAGAGCACGTCAGGTTCTCTCCTCAGCAACCACCATCAGATCGAAGCGGGTCACAGCACCGCGGTGGTCTCCTGCTTCTCTCAAGGGACAACATAATAGCTGATGGCACCTCATGGCTCCTGCTCCTCCTCAGACAGCGGATGTTGTTCTCTCCCTTCACGGTCTCTTCTTGCGGTTTGCAGCTTCCTCAGAACCACTTAATTGATTTATAACCCAATAATCTATCCCCTTCATTAGCCGCAGTGTACAGTCATTTATCATTTTCCCTGCACAAGAGCTGATTCCAAGCCCATTAGTACCTGACCTGAAATAGTTATGGGCCCGAAGAATTAAACAATCCAACCTGGCTGAAGGGCAACATCTGCAAGGATAAAACACAGGGCTTGTGTCACCAGTACAAAGCACCAAGGTTCACAGGCAGCACTTCGGCAAGGTCTGTTTACCAAGCACCTGGAGCTCAGCTGCAACAAAGAGTCAGGAAGTGCTTGTGCAAGTTTTAACCCCAAAGTAAGTGCTTCCAGACCTTGAGAAAGGCAAATTGCTAAGACTCCAAGTGCATCAAGAGGGAGCAACCTCTTCAGGGCATCCATCCATTGTATTGATTGAGCAACTGATATTTGAAACACCACCACTGGCAGGTAGAAAAGATTAACCACACCTGAGAAATAAACTCCTGTAGCCTTTCCCAAACCCCACTGAAGCATTCAGGAGTCGTGATTCTTGCAAGTAATGTCACAGAGTGTTGCAGGGTTTTGATCCGCCCCAGGGTCTTGCAGGATGTGGTGTTGAGCCTTGGGCTGTGTGGAGCTGTGGGGGCAAGGGCCTTGCACAGAGTCAGGGCCAGGGATCTTATCTCAGGGTTCCCAAAATCCTGAGCTGTCAGAGAGCATCTCAGTTGGGGTGGATTTTCAGGCCGAGGCAAGCCAAGGGTGGCAATGGGGTGGGATTGTCACCAGCAAGAACACAGTCCCACTGTTCCCTGGTGAGAGGAGCAGATGCAGTAATGGGAACCAGGACCCACAGCCCAAATTGCCACACAAGCCCACGGTAATGGGGCAGATTCAAGGTCAGGTAGGCACGAGGCCAGGCAGAACACACCTACAGCATGGCTTGAGGAAAGCCCAAAGACTGAGCTTAAATGTTCATCTCATGATCCAAGCCCCGAAGGAGGTGGGTCAGATGAATTAAAGGCTATCGTTGGGCTAGGCTGGAAGGAGCAGACAGAGGTCCTGGACATCCTGGTGCTCCCAGGTGGCAGACTCAGGCACACTTGTCCTCCAGCAGCACACATGCTGCCTGCTCGATCTGTTCACATGGATGGCTTAGCAGTAGATAAGAGTCGAGCTCTGCATTCATTCATTATTCAGTCCTTCCTTGCAGGAGGAGACAGAGAGGCTTTCATGATAAATGCTGTGGTTTCTAAAAATAATTTACAGCTAAAAATGCAAGAGCGTAAATCGGAGTTACTTCAGTGCAATATGCAGCGATACACGGAGAGAATAAGAGGAGCCTGGGGCCCACATAATCCCTTCTGAAATCTGATTACCTATGTCTTCATTTAAAGGTGCACAGCTACAACCCAAAGCACAGCCTGGGCTGCCCAGCAGCCCTGCTGTTGCATCTCATGCTGCGTGGGCTCAGAGCAGACTCACCTGGGCTGTGCTGTGCTGGGGACTTGCACCACTGGGACATGGATGCTGACACTGACACTCCTGTGGCTGGAAAGTAGGCTCTCCCCTGGCTTTAACAGCATCTGGCTTTGCCAGCAGCCAACAGACCCACCTAACAGCAGCTACAGACCACTCCCAGCACAGCAGAGGTGTCCAGCGTCCTCCAGCCACACTGTCCTCTTCCCTCTTCTTGCCTACACTCACTGCTTTCTCCCTCCTCCAACTTATTGCAAGGAGGGAAGAGAGGGCTTGCGTTGCACAAGTGGTGCTGTTGGCACTGCCACATCCTTACTACAGTCTGGAGGGACATCCAGCAAGTGCCTCTGCCTTGCCTAAAGGTACTGAGGCTGTGAGTCATGCAAGGTGTAAGGTAAAGCGGCTGGAATGGTGCTGCTGCAGTGGCTGCAGAGTCCTGAAAAGCTGCTCTGACATTGTGCACTCTGGCTGCCAGAGTTACAAGAGTTATTAATTACCTTAATGACCCGAGAGCATTTGCAAGTCATTAATGCCAAGCTAGATGGGTACAACGGAAGGAAGTAATTCCTGTCTTGTGGTGCCAGAGTGTCCAGAGCGCAGCCCTGCCACCTCCAGAGCAGGGAGATGCCCTGGAGAGGATCACCTCTGCCTTGCCTCTGAGGAAGATCTTGTCCCTCACCACCTGGTCCCACATTGTCTTTCAGGGCAGCAAGCCGGGCACAAGGCATTCTTGCTGTTTCTCCAGATGAGGAAGCACCTCCTCTAAGAGGTCTGATTTCTGCTCCTGGAGACAGAAATCTTATAGAAGTGGTGAGCTGGTCCACTCTATCCATGATGTGTGAAGCTCAGGGTACATCCAGAGATCCACGTGATCTGCCTAAGAACTGGGCAGAGCTTCCGAAGGTGTGTGAGAGACAGAGAGGGAACAGGGGAAAGACAAGGAACAGGAGAGAGGAATATGCACACAGCTGATGTGGAGTGGGGCATTAGTTATTCTAGCATAAAAAAACCCCAGCTCAGAGCAGTCTGGATATCAAGGTCCAATTCAAACCATCCTGATTATCTAGAGCGTTTTAAGGAATGAGGATCCCTGAGGATCATAGAATCATAGAAATTTTTGATTGGAAAAGACCTTTGAGATCATCGAGTCTAGCCTTACCCATCCACTACTGAACCAGATCGCTGAGCACCTCATCTGCCTGTCTTTTAAACACCTCCAGGGATAGAGACTCCTCCACTGCCCTGGGCAGGCTCTGCCAGTGCCTGAGAACCTTCTCAGTGAAGAAAT
This sequence comes from Dromococcyx pavoninus, assembly GCA_033558185.1. Taxonomy (NCBI): domain Eukaryota; kingdom Metazoa; phylum Chordata; class Aves; order Cuculiformes; family Neomorphidae; genus Dromococcyx; species Dromococcyx pavoninus. Next base: position 205,977 of record JAUMJL010000224.1, on the reverse strand, counting down.
TCTTCCTCATACCCAGTGTAAACTGTTCCCCCTCATCCCATCCCCGCATTCCCGGATCAAGAGCTCCTCCCCAGCTTTCCTGGAGCCCTTTTTGGTACTGGAAGGCTGTTCTAAAGTCTCACCAGAGCCTTTTCTTCTCTAGGTATCATGGTGTGACCCCAGAGAGACTTAGGCTGGGTGGTGAAACTGACACAAGTGTGTATGGGTGTGCTGGACTCAGCAGTCCATCAACCTCTTCACAGAGGGTGCAGAGGGAGACCAAACCCCTGAAGATGCTGTCCTCTGCTCTGCTGGGGCCAGCCAGCTCCCGTGCAGCTGAGACATAGCTGGGGCAGCCTGGACAGCAGCATTGACCAGGCTTTAATGGCAGCTGAGGGCTCAAAATTGGCAAGATGACACCCACCTCTGCCTAAACTCTTCTGTAGGCACCAGGTCTTTAAATTAGCAGGTTCTCCTAGTTAATTACTTTTGGGAAGTGCTCCAGGCTCTGAATGAAAGTGTTTTCTTAGGAGAATGAGTCACCTCTCCTATTTCCTAGCAATCATAGTAGCAGCAAAGCTTAGGGCTTTATAAGATCACATTGCCTCTGTGGGATATAAAGCACTCAAGAAGGGGCAAGGGCTGATTGCCACCTTCATCCCAGAGAAGGGGAAACTGAGGCACGTGGGCCTGCTGCTTCTGCCCTGCCCAGCAAGGGCCAGCACTGCACCACAGCCACGGTCACTGGAGCAGCCTCATGCCACAAGTGCTGACCAGGGCATCCTTGTCCTTGTCACATTGCTGAAGATGTGACAGAGCTTCTGCAATGGTGTGTGAGGTAGAAGATTGCCCTGATAAACTACAGCACTCATGGAGACACTGGTAGGCTCTGCTACAGGACACAAATCAGCACAAATGGCAAAGATGGGAAGAGTAAAATATTAAGCAGATAGAAGCCCAGACACTGAGGAGATAACTGCGACATCAAAGATCAGAAATCTGGAGTCATGCACTGTTGGACCTTTGAGGAAACCACTCAGGAATAACCTTGCCCTTGTTCAACCAGAACTGTAACTGATAAGAAACATGGTTAGCAGGGATCTCATTGGAAAGAGAATATTAACATCAAATAATAAAAAGCACTGGTAGGAATGTGGAGAACTTAGGGATGTTTAGGGGAAAGGCCATACTTGGAGAAAGGGAGGGAACAAAGCAGAATCGCAGAATCACAGAATCATGGAATGGTTTGGGTCAGAAGGGACCTTAAGATCCATCCAGTTCCATCCCCCTGCCACTGGATCAGGGAACTCAAAGCCCCATCCAACCTGGCCTTGAACACCTCCAGGGATGGGGCAGCCACCACTGCTCTGGGCAACCTGGGCCAAAGCCTCACAACCGTCACAGCAAAATACTTCTCCCTAAGATGTCACCTCCATCTTCCCTCTTTCAGCGGAAAACCATTCCCCCTCATCCTATCCCTGCACTACCTATCTTAGCATTCATAAATTAATGTTTCCATATTTGTCAGTCAGAACCAGAAATGAAATTCCAACCCTCCTCTGCAGTAGCAGGGACATCTTTAACCACATCAGGTTGCCCATAGCCCGATCCAACCTGACCTTTAGTGTTTCCAGGGATGGAGACTTCACTATCTCCATAGGAAACCTGTACTAGTGCCTCGCTACCCTCACAGAAAAACATTTCTTCCTTAAATCCAAGTCTGTATCTTCCCTTCCTCAGTTTAAAACCATCACTCCTTGTCCTGTCACAACAGGCCTTTCTAAAAATTCTGTCCCCAGCTTTCTTGGAGCCCCTTTCAGTACTTTCAGACCTTAGGCTACTGTAAGGTCTCCCTGGAACCTTCTGGTCTCCAGGCTGAATAACCCCAACTCTCTCAGCCTGTCCTCGTCCAGGAAATGCTCCAGCCCTTGGATCACCTCCGTGGCCTCCTCTGGATTCGTTCCAGCAGCTCCATGTCCTTCCTGTGCTGAGGACACCAGAACTGGCCACAGGGCTCCAGGTGGGGTCTCACAAGAGCCAAGTACTCTCTCTACTACTCTTGTACTATCTTGACCTCTAGGCAGTGAGGATGCCCCTCCCTTTCCCAGCAGCTGCCCCCATGCTGGGCTGGTTTAGTACTGTGTGAAACCAGAGGGAGTGTGTGAGAGTGATGGAGGTCTTGCAGTGTGCGGGCCTCTGCGTTCAGCCTCAAGGCAGTCAATCATGTCAACTCTTCCTTGGCTTGGGCTGAACCCTTTTCTCTTTCCCCGTTGCACGGTGTGCGCAGGGGCTTCCTTCCAGCTTGTAGGTGGCTGCACTCTGAGCAGTAACAGATCCTGGCCTGGTCTGGGCATGGTTTCATGTTTTTTAAACTCTTTTCTGTCTGGGAGCACAAGACACATCTGTCCCCACTTCCACAGGCTACTCCATGCGTAGCAGAAACCACCTCCCAGCATCCCATGGGTGTCTGTCATGCGTGGGATGGGAGGGACAAGGTATGAGGTGCTGCAACCCTGCAGGCACCCACTGCAAGCATGGGATCCCCCCTGCATTTGGCCCCTCTGCACAGCAACAACTGCATGCTCTGGGGGCCTGGGGGAGGCATGGGGATGGAGCAGCACTCACCACCCCAGGGAGCCTCTGTGCCTCCTGCTACCAGCTCACATTTGTCATGATTTCACAGTTCTGCCAAGCACCTCCATGAGGAAACACAGCAATATTGAATTCTTCATAGAACTTATCCTCAATCTGGCTTAATCAACTACTGTGTTAATTGCTCTGTGCATTGAATGGCCCCTCTCTAAGATCTTGTTCATTAATGTTTGTGGATGTCGTTTGTATTTGTATAATCGCAAAGCCATCAGGAGATTTGTGGCTGAATTATTACAAGACTCTGGAAGAGCAAGGGCCCAATTCCACACTTCCTTATGTCCGGGGCAGCAAATTTTCCTGCCTATGGCCTCAGGCAGCTCCAGTTCTCCTGACCCCTCCTCATGTGTGTGGTAGGATGACCTCAGTTGTGTGTAGAGGTGAATAACCTATTCTTCCCGGGGCTGTGTAGCCCATTACAAAATTCCATCAGCAGAGCTGTTGCCATCGTGCAACATGTCATGGATGAGTTGCCTGTAGCGCTCTGCCCTTGATGGACAAAGACCTCACCACCTTCTCCCCTTCTCTATTCCACTCTCATGAGATTCTACCTTGAGTACTGTGCCCAGTTCTGGAATTCCCAACATAAGAATGATATAGAACTGTTGGAGAAAGACCAGAGGAGGGCACAAAGATGATCTGAGGGCCGGAGCGCCTCTGCTATGAGGACAGGCTGAGAGAACTGGGGTTGTTCAGACTGGAGAAAGAAGGATCTGGGAAGACCTGATAGCAGCCTTCCAGTACCTGAAGGGGGCTACCAGAAAGCTGGGGAGGGCCTTTCTACAAGGGCATGAAGTGACGGGATGAGGGGGAACGGCTTTAAATTGGAAGGGGGAAGATATAGGTTAGACATTAGGAAGAAATTCTTCATGGTGAACATGGGGAGGCCCTGTCCCAAGTTGCCCAGAGCAGTGGTGGCTGCCCCATCCCTGGAGGTGTTCAAGGCCAGGCTGGATGGGGCTTTGAACCCCCTGATCCAGTGGGAGGTATCCCTATCCATGGCAGGGGAGTGGAACTGGATGGGCTTTGAGGTCCCTTCTGACCCAAACCATTCCATGATTCTGTGACTCAGAAGAAGAAAATCAGTCAAAAGTTAGTGATTTCTGTCTACCTGTGGGATAATGAAGTTTGTTTGATTCATGCAAAAGTCCTGAGAAAGGAAATACAGATATGGGAAAAACTGGAGGGGAAGCAGGCAATGCCTAGGCTTGGCTTGGGAGAGACATGGTCTGTAAGGGGGAGCAAGAAAAAGCAGCTCATTAGAATAGGAGATGGAAGCTGTTTTCTCTTCTAGACCATCCCTCATGTAGCACTCCTGTATCACAGCAGTCTGGCTTTCCACGACCCCTTTAGTGCAAAGCCCAACAAGCTTTCTGATTTGCTCCACGTGCATCCACACCAGATGTTTGCAGCTTTTTGCTCTCTTACTTCTCATGAACAACACTTGCCAGGACTGTACTCAGTGCTGCCATGGAGTGAAAACTGACCAGCAAAGGAGCCAATGCCCATATTCATAGAATCATGGAATGTTTTGTCTTGGAAGAGACCTCAAAGTCCATCCAGTTCCACTCCCCTGCCATGGGCAGGAACACTTCCCACTGGATCAGGGGGCTCAAAGCCCATTCCAACCTGGCCTGGAACACCTCCAGGGATGGGGCAGCCACCACTGCTCTGGACAACCTGGGACAGGGCCCCCCCAACCCTCACAGCAAAATATTTCTCCCTAAGATTTCATCTCAATCTCCCCTCTTGCAGCAGAAAACCCTTCCCCCTCGTCCTATCCCTGCACTCCCTGATCAAGAGCCCCTCCCCACCTTTCCTGGAGACCCTTTCAGTACTGGGAGGCTGCTCTACGGTGTCCCCCCTCAGCCTTCTCTTCTCCAGGCTGAACAAGTCCAACTCTCTCAGCCTGTTATTGTATGGGAGGTGCTCTGTACACACTTCTCACCACTTCTATTCCTTTCCCTCACCATGTGTCAGCTGAAGGATGCAATAGCTGAAGCCTTCAATTTGGGCAGGGATGCTTTTCGCATCATAAATGCACATTAATGGAAAGTGCAAATCACCATCTAATGAATAGAAGGAGATGACCTCACAGATGCAGTGAGGTATGGCATAAGGAACACAAATCATCACCCTGGAGCAGGGGGAGCAACCCCTAACCACGTACCGCATCGGTAAGTGGGACCAGGCAGGGATCCTGCCCAAGCCTGGCTGCTTCATGATCTGACACAGATAGAAAGGGACAGGTCTTTCTGAAATTATTTCCTGGTGAACCTCTGATTAAACAGACCTGGGTATGGACTTAGAAAGCCCTCAGGAACCCAATCAGCAATCCTACAGTCAATTCACAGAGCTCCCTCTTAGCAATGAGGTGCAGACCTGGAGAGGCTGATGCCCTTGTGGCTGCAGAAAATTGTTTGGAGCAGGAGTTCAACAAAAACTTGAGAGATGCTATCAGACACCCCAAGTGCAGAATGAAAACCATCTATCTGGACCGAGATATGGGGCCTTCAGGAATTCTGAAATTGCCCCCAAAGGGTAAGACTTTTTTTCCAACAAATAAAAATATTAGGCTTTCCCTCTTCCTGAATTCTCTTCTCCTGTGAGTAACCCAGTCCAGCTTTCAGCTCTTCCACATCAAAGGACAATAAGGTGATCTTGTGCCAGCTGAAAAACCTCTCATACAGCAATGCCCAACAGCACCTCTGCTCCAATGAATTTGCAATCTTGGGGAAAGCACTGAAAACCTGTGCCACCAAAGCACTGATTCTCGTAGAATCACTTACACAATCACAGAATGATTTCAGTCAGAAGGGTCCTCAAAGCCCATCCAGTTCCAACCCCCTGCCATGGGCAGGGACATATCTCACTGGATCAGGGTGCTCAAAGTCCCATCCAACCCGGCCTTCCATCCTCAGCACTCCTCTCAGCTGCTGTTGTAGCTATGAAAGGGCGAGGAGGATCTGTCACCCCCACCCCAGCCCCTCCCATTCATTGCAGGTACTTGTCAGAAGGCAGAGAAGGAGCTGGGACCAGCACCCGTGGGCTGTGGGCCCTTTTCCAAGTTGAAGAGTCCCTTACAAGCACTTCTGACCTTGCCTCAAGCACATCTGGAAGCTGAGAGGTGTCTGAACTCCTACTGCAGCTGAAGGCAAATGCAGGTGATGTGTGATAGGGTTGTGGGAGTTGACAACCTCGATTTTCGCTGCAAAACATACCAAGCAAAATTACCCATATGCAATATTCTTAGCTTTAAACCAACCTTACTGCTTTTAAAAACTGTCAACCAGAGGAAAGATCTACTCCTGCTCCTTTCCCCTGGAGATGGTGAAGATGGGCAGTGCCATTTCAGTGATCTAAAAGCATTGGCTTCAACCCATATGGACACACAACCAGTGCCAAGCCATGGCCCAGTCTTTGGATGGAGAGGAATTATGGGTAAACCCACGTCAAAGGAGCTTTCCCAGAAGAGAAAACAAAATTTTCGAGCACCTGGTCTCTGGTTGGTTTAATTTATTGATGTTTGGTCCCTGAGCTTTGTATAAGTTTGCTGGGATAGTCTGGGCTTGAAGCACCCTCAGCCTACAGATCTCCAAGGTGTTCATGCAAGATTTCAGGAGGCCAAAACCAGCAGTGAAAAACAATTGGAAGAAGAAATGAATGTTAAGGGAATGACAATTCAGCTTTATCAGGATTTTTTAAGGTCTGGGATGAAGACATATACCAATATCCCAGCAAGTGGAGACAGTGTGGTTGCTGCCTTTCTCCTATTTCAGTGCTATTGCATGGTGCCAGCAGAAAGCCACCCATGTGAAGGAGCCTGTAATGCCACCTACCTGTGGCATCTACCTGTGGTCCCAGCTGGGATGCTGCTGTGTCCGAGAGCATCAAGGCCCAAAACTGCAGCATTTTTCTGTTCCTTTTGTCCTTTACATGGTCAGCCTTAAAGAATTGAGCTGTTCCAGTGTGTGCACAGTGAGCACTGGGTCTACAGTGCCGTGTTCATCAGTGGGTGGCTGGCAGAAAGAAGAATACACCTGTGAAAATGCAAACTTCAACCTCATTCTTCATTTCACATAGAAGAGAAGAACCAGCACAGCATCAGAGCTTCTGTCTGGGAAACAATGTTCTGCCACCCATTGCTGTGAGTGCAGGGATCACATTCTCGTGACCCTGATATAGGGAAGCATTTGAAGGCAATTGTGATTTTTCCCACACATGTTTTTACTTAAATCATTGGGACTTCAGAGACCTCTGCAGGGAAGGAACAGCATCCCTTCTGTTTCCCCATTTCTGTGCTGAAAGAATGGATTTGTTGCCAGGGTCTGAGCACTTTGAGACCTTGTCTATGCCCTGGTGAGGCTGGATCCATTTGGCAACAGCTGTGGCAGCATTGAAGGCTTCCAGCTTGTACAGATCTGCAGGAGGAAGTGAAAACAATCCTCTTCCCAGGCTGGGTCTTTTCTTAGCATACAGTGACCGGAGTTGAGCAAAAGCTCTGGAGCAGAAGCGCTTGTGCCTCCTCTGCACTCTCCTCACATCCCTCCTGCCAGGCTTCCTGATGGGGTTGGAGTCCTACAGAAAAGGCCACGCTCTGACTCTTGCCAAGTACTTGGCTGCCTTCCCATGGTGATAAGATCCACCATGCAGTGTATTCAGTGGGAGATGACGTGTCCCATTTGTTCTGAAGCACCACGTTACCGAACCATTGTCTGCAAAACCTTATGATTTATTATGCTGCTTTTCATCAGCTGTGGCAGCCGTGGGACCTGACAGACCTTCTTGAGCCTCCAGTCATTTGTTGTGTACATTATGTGGACAGAAATGCCTGACATGGCCACCCTAAAACCTGTTTTCCATGGGGTGGCCCCCAGACAAGCCCCTTCTGTGTGCCAGAATATGCACTGATGAAGACTGTTCTGGAGGAGCTTCAAGGATGCCAGGAGCATCTTCCTCTAGAGACGCAACAGAGAGCAGGGTGCAGGCATGCATTTTACATGGTTGCTACACATCTGCTAGGAGCTGTTGACCACCTCTGCTATGAGATATCTGGAAATATTAACAGAAGAGGATTTTGTCTGGCCAGCTGGAAAATCCCACCCTATGACTCAAACTCCATAACTCATGGCTGAGTTTCGGTGGTTCTTATAGAAAAAGCAACCTGATTGTTCCTTAGGTCCGTGAAGGTGAAAAACTTGCATGGCTTCCAGCAGTTCTCTCCTCTGCCTGCTAGAATTTTCTTCCCTATTTCAAGTCCAAGTGTTTTCCCTCTGGTTGTCACATTAACGAGCTCTTCCCGGGATCTGGTCTTCTTCCCTGTGATGACTTAAATAGCGAGATCATAGAATCATAGAGTGGAAGGGACCTCAAAGTCCATCCAGTTCCAACCCCCTGCCATGGGCAGGGACACCTCCCACTGGATTGGGGTCTCAAAAACCCAGATGCCCTGGCCTCCAACACCTACAGGGATGGGGCAGCCACCACTTCTCTGAGCAACCTGGGCCAGGGCCTCCCCACCCTCACAGCAAAACATTTCTCCCTAAGATCTCATGTCAGTCTCTCCCCTTTGAGTCCTGGGAGGCTGCTCCAAGGTCTCCCCACAGTCTTCTCTTCTCCAGGCTGAACAATCCCAATTCTCTCAGCTTGTCCTGGTACAGAAGGTGCTCCAGCCCTGAGATCATCTCTGTGGCCTCCTCTGGATTCACTCCAACAGCTCCAGGTCCTTCCTGTGCTCAGTACTCCAGAACTGAATGCAGGGCCCCAGGTGAGGTCTCCATTCACCTCAGCAAAGGCACTGATTTGGCACACCAGGAATCTCTATTCAGTGAAACAGTGTCTTCCAGGTCCTGCTCAGGAGCTGTAGTTCATCTCAGCAGAAGGACATCATTAAATCAGGGCACTTCTCTGGGTGAAGACTTGTGCTCACTGGCCAACATTTCTGGGCCATGGTAGATTAGTGAACGAGCGTTCTGAAGCCACAGAAAAACCTGCATCTTAAAGACATTATTTAAATTCAGTTCAGTCCGAGCAGACCTAATGATGTTACCCACAATATATCTTAATTTGATGTTGGCAATAAAGTTCACTGTAGCAGGAGCACTATCCAACCAATGTACCAACATACAAATGAATGCTACCCATGTCATTTAGTACCCCTGGCTGTTAAGGTGTCACTTTGGCCATATATTTAATAAATAGGTCTTTTTACGACTATAATATTGATAAGTATTCAACTAATTTCCATGTATGTTGCATTCTATATATGTTGCTAAGGATTTTACCAAGGCCGTCACCAATAGCAACTGGGACAAGGAAATAATAAATTCAGGAGGCATTCAGAGAGATCTACAACACAGAATCACTTTATAACAATACAGGAGACATTACTCACGTTGGTGGCTAACGGGAGAGCTTGATGCAATCGGTTTAAATCCCCTCTGGTAGGAAGAGAACCGCTCACTGCTCAGCCACAGATCTCCTCTCAAACTGGAGTAAAACTCGCCTGGAAACTTTTGCCAGGTTCACAATCCCAGCCTATTTTTGTCTCTTTAGCCTGCGATGCCTTGGCTCTGATCATGGAGCACTGCAGCAACAGGAGGGAGGGCTCCAGAGGCAGCTGGAGGCACAAAAGGTGCCAGAGAGCTACATCTTCTGGTCTGTTCCAGGAACTGAGCAGAGCCCCTGCAGGAGTGCTCACCTCCCACGGAAGAAATTACAAGTTGGAGTCGGCACCTTGTTAATTAGAAACTACCTGTGCCGGTGGTGTCAGCCGGGTTTGACTGCCACTCCCTCTCCTGTGCTTGGCAAAGGGGTGTTATTTTCGTTTTAATTGTTTCCCTGCTCTGGCAGGGTTGAAGCGGCAGCACCTGGAGCAGCATTGGTGTAGGTAGAGGCAGGAGATGCCCGTGGAGGGGAGGCAAGGTAGAAGGGTCAGACCCCAGCCCTAATTAATCATAGAATCGTGGAATGGTTTGGGTTGGAAGGGACCTCAAAGCCCATCCAGTTCCACCCCCTGCCATGGGCAGGGACACCTCCCATTGGATCAGGGGGCTCAAAGCCCCATCCAACCTGGCCTTGAAGAGGTCTCATGGCCTTGTCTTTGCAATAAAAGGTCTCTGTCGAGTAAACACTCTCCTCAAACACAGGAGGGTTTCCAGGAGTCTCTGCACAAGAGACAGGGGTGAGGTCTGTGCGCTCTGCCGTGCCCAGCTCTGCAGAGATGGTTCCATGCTGGCTCTCTCTAATACACCCCTTGCATGGTGCTGCATTTAAGCCACTCATTTATCTGCTCATCCTCCAGCATACCAATCAGTCCAGGGCTAGAACAGCAAGGTCAAGCCTGAGCCAAGCTCTCCTTAGCCCTCAGAATGGTGCTGGCACAGGCAGGGTACAGCGCAGACAGGGTCCCCTGCTGGTTTACCTGTCCTGCAGCCATACCTATTCTCCAGCAACATTGGGAGAGCTCTCTGAGGAGGCTGGACAGAGGCAGAACCAAGCTGACAGAGTCACCAGGAGTCTGGCATGGGGTATGACTGCCCAGGGGTGTTTGCACCAGGACCAGGACATGTATGCCTTCAGGAAAGTCAGCATTAGCAAGCACCTCCTGCCAGCCTGCTCAGCCTTAGGCTATTCACAGACCTGCACAGACAGTTGTATCAGAGCCAAGTCCTTCAGGTGACACTGATTTCAGGAAAAAGGTTGTCAGGGGCCATCCTGGTTGAACTTTGCAGCAGCCCAGGCTGTGTCAAGCTGACTCCTTGAGGAATCAAAACTGTGACCAGCAGGGTGAGCAAGGGGATTCTCCCCCTTTGCTCTGCTCTCATGAGACCTTACCAGGAGCCCTGCATTCGTTTCTGGAGTCCTCAGCACAGGAAGGACATGGAGCTGTTGGAGTGGTGTCCACAGGCCATGGAGATGATCCAAGAGCTGGAGCACATCCCATATGAGGACAGGCTGGGAGAGTTGGGATTGTTCAGCCTGGGGAAGAGAAGGCTGTGGGGACACCTTAGAGCAGCCTCCCAGTACTGAAATGGGCTCCAGGAAAGCTGGGGAGGGGCTCTTGATCAGGGAGTGCAGGGACAGGACGAGGGTAAGAGTTTTCTGCTGAGAGAAGAGAGGTTGAGATGAGCTCTTAGGAAGAAATATTTTGCTGTGAGGGTGGGGAGGTCCTGGCCCAGGTTACCCAGAGATGTGATGGTTGCCCCATACCTGGAGGTCTTCAAGGCCTGGCTGGCTGGGGCTTTCAGCCCCCTGATCCAGTGGGAGGTGTCCCTGCCCATGGCAGGGGGTGGAAGTGTTCTCAGTGCTGGTCTGCTTGCAGCAGTTCCACTGCCCTTTTATTGCCAGTTGGTTTTGCAGCACTGTCCTCTAACTTCCACTGAAATATGGTGGTGTGTACCACAGTTACTAATTACTGAGGTGCAGTAAAGATAATTGCCTCTTCTCTAACGAGTTAGCAGTTCCATGGTGTAATTCACGTTAAAATACCTGCAAGTGAGCTACTCAGGGTTGCATTTGTTAATTGATTTATTGAGTTGTTTCTATTAGAGAGTAAGCTATTCAGGTGTTATCTGAAAATGATGCTGAGTAATTCATTTGCTTAGGCTTTAACTTCCCCAGATCATCAGCTGAGTGATGTGAGGTGGGAGCAGCTGTGTCTGTGCACTCATTCCAGCTGCCACAGGAGGTCTCCCAGCTGGGCCCTGCTGCCTCTGTGTCACCACCCTAGGTCTGGTTTTGCTCATCTCTATGTGCAGGGACCCACTGGGACTTCAAAGAGCCCACTGGCCTTCCTTGCCTGGTGCAGCTTTGGACCCACACTGCTGGCGTGGAGAAAATGGATCTCTTGAGCACCACCTGCAAGGATGTATGAGACAGCACCGTGCTGGGAAAGGTGAGCAGCCCACATCTCCGTGGCCATCAAACAGCACAGGGGTGCTGGAAACATCTAAGAGCTGGACTGTGCCGGTCTTTCACTTCACTGAATAACATAAAAGTGAGTATCAATTTCCTTTGCATATTTAAAGCTTTGGCACAAGTTGCTCAGAGAAGTGGTGGCTGCCTCATCCCTGGAGGTGTTCAAGGCCAGGTTGGATGGGGCTTTGAGCCCCCTGATCCAGTGGGAGGTGTCCCTGCCCATGGCAGGGGGTGGAACTGGATGGGCTTTGAGATCCCTTCCAACCCAGACCATTCTGTGATTCTATTCCTTGTTCCAGCACAGAAACCTTTGCTCGATCCATGAATATAGAATTATTTGCTTTTATCTGGACCTGCCAGGCACACTCTGCTCCACCTGTAAGTCATCATGGAGCAAAGGCTGTCCCTCTCAGAGCTGGGGATGTGTCTGTAGGAAGGTTTGTAAATGCTCTTTTGAAACCATGAAGCCAGCTATGGATTAACCTGGCACTTTGGTTCCATCTACCAAAGGTTACAAACATCTGGGATGCTCACAGTAAGTTGGTGTGGTCTCCAACCAGAGTGATGTGCCTGAAACCTTGGGGAGTCCTGGGATCAGGCAAGTGTTGCCTGTCCAAATCTTGTAAAGCAGTGGCTGATGAGTACCCATCAAACCTAGAGCTTGGAGCCCAGTTGAAACAGACACACCCATCTTTGGCACCCATCTTTGAAGCTTCCAGGACATTTTTTGCTCTTAAGAAGCTTGTGAAGAAAGTTGGCAGGAGGCCCAGTGAGAATGCCAAGCCCTTGGATAAGGATGTAAAAAGCTGCTGGATTCCTCACAGGTGGACCCAGCCTGACTGTGCAAAACAGCCTCGTGTTCCAAACAGCTCTGGAGCAAGTTTGTTCATCTGGGAAATCTCATGGGTCGAGGTCCTTCTGTGTTACAGCCTGAACAGGGGTGGGTACACACCACCAAGCTCATCCTGCACACGGCTGTTGTCTGCTCCAGCCTGTACTGGATCTCAGGTTGGGGTTCCTTCACAGCACTGCTGCTGTTTTCAGAAGTAAGGTCCACATCCTGAGCTAGGCTGGGATTAAGCCCATCATCTCAGGCGCAGTTGGGATGAACCCAGCCTGACTGTGTAAATCAGCCGTGTGTTCCCAGCAGCTCTGAAGCAAGTTTGTCTGTCTGGGAGATCTCAGGGGCCAAGGTCTGGCATCCACTTCCATCTGTGTCCCCTTGTCCATCCCAGACTCTTCACTGCCCACCAAAACTTTTGCCCTGAAAGGCACAGAGCATCACTCAGGTGCTAAGCCTGTCTTATCAGAAGGAGAGCAAGTCCAAGACCTGTAACTGTCTTGGGTGGATCATGGCAGAACTGTGTGTACAGTCCCCATCATGGCAAGCCAGATTAGTTGGAGTTCAGCACTGTCCCTGAGCTCAAATCCCATTCTGGCTGCTCATCAGCGCCTGGAGAGTGAGCTCTGGGATTCCAGTTTGCTTGGGATCAGGGTGATTTGTCCACAGGCAAAGAAAAATCAAGGCTTCATCCATTTCTCCAAACCTGGTTAAACAGCGGTGGCCCGTGACCATGGTTCACTGCCAACCTTGTGTCCATGAGCTTTCTGACCAACTGCAGTGACTCAGAGAACTGCATCTAAGAATAAAGTGAGTGGAAATGCCTGGGCTGCTTTACCCCTCACTTAAACCGGTCAGGAGGTTCCCAGATGATTGTGCACCCTCCTTTCTTAAGAAGAAATAAATGAATGTGTATGTGAGGCAAACGCAGAGGACTGGCAAATCATGGGATCCAGCAAACATGCAGGCAGAGGGCACGGGGCCTCTTTGAGGAATGAGCAAAGAGAATGACCTTTCTGTTTAGTTATAGAGCAAAGGGAAGGCAAGAGTTGGTGAAACAAAGCAGAACATAGAATCATGGAATGGTTTGAGGTGGAAGGGAATCGAAAGCCCATCCAGTTCCAAATCCCTGCCGTGGGCACAGACACTTCCCACTGGATCAGGGGGCTCAAAGCACCATCCAACCTGGTCTTGAACACCTCCAGGGATGGGGCAGCCACCACTTCTCTGGGCAACCTGGGACAGGGCCTTCCCCACCCTCACAGGAAAATATTTCTTCCTAAAATCTCATCTCAATCTCCCCTCTTTCAGCTGAAAACCCTTCCCCCTCATCCTATCCTTGCACTCCCTGATCAAGAGCCCCTCCCCAGCTTTCCTGTAGGACCGTTTAATCACTGGAAGGCTTCTTCAAGATGTCCTCGCAGCCTTCTCTTCTACATGTGAGATCTGTCTTGAACAAAGCAGAACAGAACACTTTTGGCACTGAGCTGGCTGTAATATCTGCCTAATCCTCAGTAAACCAATGTATTTCATGTTAAATATTAAAGGCAGGAATTTATAAACATCCAGGAAGATGGAACTGTGTATCAGAATCACAAAAAGACATTACCTGAAAAACTGATCGCTGGTTGGTTGGGATTTTTGAAACTGAGCCCCTAAATTATTGCATGAAAGGTTGACGATAGCTGCAGCGTGTCTGAATATTATTAAAGCATCTGATGCATTGTCTCATGAAGCCATATTTGTGAAATTAATTCAGACTGACTTGGCTGTAGCCAGAGTCACATGGGCTGTGAATGAATGGAGATCCACAACGTGCAATAATAAACCATTATCTCTTGCACAGCAGCTCATTTCTATACAAATGAACCTTGCTTTGTGTGGTACGTGGGCCCTGCTCTGCCTTCACTTTCTCAGGCAGGAGGATCTCTTGCAAAACCACACGGTGCCAATGAAATATTGGATAGCTCTGGTTGCTTTGTTCTCCATCCCCAGCATCTGTGAGAAGGAAGCTGCGTTATAAAAGTCCCACAGATGTTAACAGCTGGCGTGTTTGCACACTTGCTTGGGAATGTCTGCTGTCTGGAACTCACAAGCTTTTGTACAACCATAGAATCACGGAATGGTTTCGATTAGAAGTGATCCTCAAAGCCCACCCAGTTCCAACCCCCTGCCGTGGGCAGGGACACCTCCCACAGGATCGGGGGGCCCAAAGCCCCATCCAACCTGACCTTGAACACCTCCAGGGACGGGGCAGCCACCACTTCCCTGGACAACAATTGCCAGTGTTTCATCTTTCATTACAGAGCTGATGACAGCTCCTGTTTTTTCTTTAAGCTCCAGCTGCTGAATCTGTGTCATTATCATCAGAATATCAAAAACAAATTCCTAACGTTCTCATTTGCTGAAAAAGCATGAAATATTGAGTAAACCCTCAGGCACCCATCAATACACATGCAATGGATAACCACTAATTATTGTCTGCTGATTTGGCTGTGTCAGTCGATTTTTCCCCAGTACTTCCCCTGCATGTGGATCACATTTTGTGGATGCTGAAGGCAGTTGTGACTGGATTTTGCTCAGATTTAATTGTTACTCTGCTGGCAAAAAAACTCAGTAACCAAATAAAGGAGTAGAAATTGTCCCAAGTGACCCAGCACATGCTCTGAATAGTAATTAGCAGCCAGTTGTCACAACAAAGTCTTTGGTAACACTGGAGGATGAAAATCATCTACCTGCGGGTACAGCATCCATATGAATAATGAATCCATTTGCAGGACTGAGCATCACCTCATGAATGAAAGCAAAACCAGGCAGCGCTGAGTAACACAACAAAAATTAATCACTGTGAGCTCTTTTCATAAATGCACAATCTCAAAGCTCAGAGGGGACCATCGCTCAAGCCGGGTGGTACAATGAGGCTAAGCAATGTTGTCACAAGTTTTATGCCTTAGCAGGAATGAGAAAGGTTATAACAAAGCTGTGTTCTCCCTTGGAGTCTCTGTTCCCATTTCTGAAGTGGGAGTGTGCAATTACAGCAAAACTCTGGGCTGAAATTAAGCGCTTTCTCTAGAATCTCTTTTTAAAAATGGAACGTGGCATCAAAATGAATATTTTCTATCATGTTTTATTGTGAAAAATGTCAGCCAAAAGCTGCAGCCATGAGTAAATAAAAAGTTAAGACTGGTTTGTCAAATACCAGAACCGCTTTAATGCCTTCTGTTTCCTTTTTCGAGCGCATTAGAGCAACCAGAGCTGTGAAATGATGTGTGTAGGATTCCTCACTAGCAGAAGATCAGAAAAGCATTTGATGAAAGTAGCAACACATTTGGTGTAGAGAATTCCTGTAGTTTTAAAAGATTCCCTAGAGATGGCACCTACAACTGAGGAGGAGCCTTCCTTGTTCCTCCTCAGCGAAGCAAGAAATGGTGTGGCCACCAGGAGCAGGGAAAAGATCGTCCCCCTGCACTCGGCACTGGAGAGGCCTCACTTGGAATCCTGGGTTCAGTTTTGGGCACCTCACTCCAAGAAGGACATTGAGGAGATGGAGAACATCTAGAGAAGGGAACAGAGCTGGGGAAGGGTCTGGAGAACAGGGTTCTAGGAATGGCTGAGGGACCTGGGGCTGTTTACACTGGAGAAGAGGAGGCTGAGGGGAGACCTCATCACTCTCTGCAGCTCCCGGAAAGGAGGCTGTGGTGAAGTGGGTCCTGGGCTCTTCTGCCAAGTAAAGGGGGGAAGGAAGAGAGGAAATGGCCTCAAGTTTTTGCAGGAGAGGTTTAGACTGGATACTGCGAAAATTTTCATTACTGATAGAGTGGTGAAGGCCTGGCAGAGGCTGCCCAGGGCAGTGGTGGAGTCTCTATCCCTGGAGAGGTTCAAAATGCATGTGACAATGGCACTTGGGGACAGGGTTTAGCAGGCACTGTGGTACTGGGCTGATGGTTGGTTGGACTGCGTGAACTTAGAGGTCTTTTCCAACTTTAATGATTCCATGGTTCTATGATTCTATCCCAACCATAGCAAATTCAGGGCTCCTGGCACAGGACCTGAGGCTGAAGGGAAAAGTCAAGAGAAAACACTTCTCCCTTCCGGCCAGGATTATGCTGATGCATCTTCCCAAACACAATGCCGCTGCAGAAGCCCTCGGGGAAGCCAAGCTGCCAAAAGCAGTGAGAAGTCCTGCTGACAG
The DNA here is from genome assembly GCA_033558185.1 of Dromococcyx pavoninus. NCBI lineage: Eukaryota > Metazoa > Chordata > Aves > Cuculiformes > Neomorphidae > Dromococcyx > Dromococcyx pavoninus. Next base: position 189,397 of record JAUMJL010000224.1, on the reverse strand, counting down.
GCCGAGAGAGGCGAGCCTTGGCAGCCAAGAGGGGCAACCGGGTCCTGGGGGCATCCAGCACGGCTTCGCCAGCCCAGCAAGGGAGGAGGTTGTCCCTCTCTGCTCTGCACTGGGGCAGCCCCACCTCGAGTACTGGGGGCAGTTCTGGGGCCACAGGATAAAAAGGATCTAAAGCTGCTGGAGAGTGTCCAGAGGAGGGCACAAGGCTGAAATCACTGGATCTGTTCAGCCTGGAGGAGACAGAGGGGATCTCAGAGCTGTTCACTGCCTTCTCACAAGGGAGGGAGGTGAAACAGGGGCTGAGCTCTGCTCTCTGGCAACCAATGACAGGACTCGAGGGAATGGCAGGAGGATGTGCCAGGACAGATTTAGATTGGACATTAGGAAGAGGTTCTTCCCCCAGCGGGTGGTGGAGCACTGGAGCAGCTCCCCAGGGAAGCAGTCACAGCACCCACTCTGCCAGCATTCCAGAAGCATTTGGCCAATGCCCTCAAGCCCACTGTGTGAGTGTTGGGAGTGTCCTGTGTAGGGACAGGAGTTGGACTCGATGATCCTTTTGGGTCCCTTCCAGCTCAGGTAATTGTATGATCTTATGAACATTGTCACTGTCACACAGATGGGAATCACAGCATGTTTGAGCCTGAGGGGTGCATGTGCACTCCCCACTGCCCTGACAGGCACCAAAAGTTGTTTCCTACCTAACAGGTGAGTGAGTTTTCCACAAAGCAAATACTGAAGGCTTTGCCCACTTGCAAAAGTGTAAGGAGCTCCAGGCCTCTCCTCTTTTCGTTGGGATGGGGTGACGAGAAGCTGTCAGAGCCCTGCCCTCCAGCAGGCAGGATCATCATGGCAGAGCCCCAGTGATGTTAATGCAGAACAGCTTTCCCAGCCTGCAGATGTCTTGCTCTGTGAACACAAGGGAGACTCCACTGTGCCGTTGGAGTCATGTCCCACAGCTCTGTGACAACCAGAGTCATCAACTAAAACTGCACAGCACAGCTGAGCTCTTCTCTTTTACTGGCCAAACTCTCTGCCATCCCAGGAGCATCCACAGAATCACAAACCACAGAATCATACAATAGTTTAAGGTGGAAAAGACATTTAAGATCATTGAGTTCAACCATAAACTTAACACCAACAAGCCCACTACCAAACCACATCCCTAAGCACCACATGGATGGGATCCATCCTAGGGTGTTGAGAGAGCTGGCGGATGAGTTTGCTAAGCCGCTCTCCATCATCTTTCAGCAGTCCTGGCTCACTGGAGAGGTCCCGGAAGACTGGAAGTTGGCCAATGTGACGCCCATCCACAAGAAGGGCCGTAAGGATGATCCAGGTAATTACAGACCTGTCAGCCTGACCTCGGTCCCAGGTAAAATCATGGAGCAGATAATCCTGGGTGAAATCATGCAGCACCTGCAAAACGGTCAAGAGATCAGGCCCAGCCAGCACGGGTTTAGGAGGGGTAGGTCCTGCCTGACCAACCTGATCAACCTCTCGTCCCATCATTTGTTCTTGGGAGATGAGACCAGCACCCACCTCATCACAACCTCCTTTCTGAGAGTTGCATAGAGCAATGAGGTCTCCCCTCACCCTCCTCTTCTCCAGACTAAGCAACCTCAGGGTCTTCAGTTGCTCCCAGAATCCCTGGGTTCCAGACCCGTGTCCTTGGCACAGAGGTGTCTCCCATGAGATTCTGACTGGGGGACACCATTCGAGGACAGCTTTCCACAGGGAGAAGTCACAGGACAATCACCTCCTATCCAGAGAAAGCAAATGATGCCACCCTGGGCAGGATCGAGCACTGCTCACTGTCCCCTCTTCAAACCAACACAGCACTGCCCTGAGCACTGGCCTTCACCCCTGCCTCTGGATTCAGCACTGCCTCTCTGCTCCCCTGCCCCAGCCCTGCTTGTAGCCCCTCACGCCTGCACAGTGTGGTGCCCACACAAGTGCTGAGCCCTGCCTGGGTCTTGCTCAGTTTTATTCAGCCCATACTCCAGGACCTTCCCAGGATAAGGCTCCCGACCCCACCAGCTGTGGAGCAGAGCCCTAGCAGCCAAAAGGAGGAGTTTGTCTTAGCAACAGGAGCAGTGTGAAAGTGCAGGGATCACCGACATTCCTCCAGAGCTGAGGCAGGGAGGCCTGATAGACCTGACCCTGCTGCAGAGGAAAGGGAAGGAGAGAGCACAACACTTCTCAGCTGGCCCCCCATGGCGCTCGGCTAATTAAACCAGGAGTAAATTGCACCTAGGATTTTGCCTTCACTAATTGCTGCCTTTTTACCTGCTTCTGAGGCTGGAGCAGCAGAGTGGTGCCCAGGAATAAACACATGTAAATACCCAGTGCCAGGAGCTTCAAATTGCTGGCTGTAATTTGTTGCTAAATGGCACTGACACAGGGTCAATCGAGGCAGATTTTAAACCTGTGGGTTACCAGGCAAAGGGAAAACCCCAGGGAGCTCTGGAATGGCAGAACTGGACAGGCTCCCCACAGAAGAGCTGAACATGCAGTTTCAGCCTAGTGATGTACACAAAGTGAGGATAGAGATGGGTGCAAAGAGTCTCTTATATACATGAGAAAGCTATTCTCAATGAGCTCACAGCTCCCTGCAGAGCTACCTTCATCTTCACAGCTGCTCAGATCTGCCTTGAAAAAGCTGAGGAGCATCCCTTGCCATTGCTGCAGGCCACAGGGAAAATCAGGAAAGCAAATGCACCCAACGAGTAGTGCATCACCCACCTGACTGGGTGCTGCTGGTACCCTGCAAGCAGTGCATCACCCACAAACTGGGCACTGCTGGTACCTTGTGAGCCAGTGCATCACCCACCCGTGGGCACTGCTGCAGCAGGCACAGTGGGGTTGAACTGAAGGTTGGGCTGGATGCACTTAGAGGACTTTTCCAACCTTAATATTTCCATCATTCTGCCAAGTAGTTACTCACCCAAGGATGGGGCTGTTTTCGGAGTTGCCTTTTTCAAGCATCAACTCTGGGCAGAGTCAGCTCCTTCTGCTTAAGTAACAGCACCTAAGGCCATGCAGTGGGAAGCTCTGATTTGAGAAGGCAGATTCATGACAGGGATAACCAATGGCTAATGAGGCATTTAATGTGTGTGTCACTTTCTGGGAGAATGAAGCAGAACACATATGCTAATTAATTGATTAGGGGTACCAAGATGCTAATGTGCAGAATTACAGGATCTGCTGTGGCAGGATTTTCATAGCAGAGTCCAATGTTATTTCCCAGGGTCCCAGGCCTCTGCACAGGGAGGGGTGACACAGATTGAAGGGGTGGATGGGATGTGGGAAGTCATTGTCAGCACAACCTAAACATGGTTTCTAACAATTACCCCGAAAATAATCCTTGTCCAATTCTGGACAATCGTGCAATAGTGTTAACATTTTCTTGCCAAAATATGATTTTTGTACAAAAGCCATTAAAATCTGTATTTTGTAAGAATGCACCGTCTCGAAACAATCCTTGAATGGTGTCATCAGATAGAGGAGAGATGCTGCATCACTCAGGACAGCTCTGCTGCAGACGTTCAGTATGCATTACTGTATCTGAGACTGCGTTTTCAAGATTGCCTTATTCAGACACAATACACAAGACAATAACAAGAGCTAAATTAGGATAAATTACATCTAGAAGCACAGTGTTTACAAGAACTGGTAATTCACCCACAGCATCAAATGACTTTTATGGCAGGAATCTGCTTTTAGTGGACTCAGCTGTTGTGAATGAATGAGTCTGCATGTGAATGCAGATTTATTTACCTAGCAAGCGTTTAGTCATCCCCAGACGTGGGAGATAGAAGGGTGGGTGAGTGGGTGGGTAGATCGATGGATCAATGGATCGATGGATGGATGGATGAACACATGGACAAACAGACAGACAGACAGACAAATACCCGATATACCATCTGGCTTCCTTTTAAATGATGGTATTTGCAGAGGAGATGTACAGAATTTGTTCAGCAGTTTCATTAGGGAAATGGACTCATCACAAATGAGAAACAACCACAGGCAGGGTTGTTGTGGAGGAAACTGCTCTTGGAGAAATGAGGCATTTGTAAAAGACACAAACACAGCTTTCTTGTTTCTCTCATACCAAAATTCCACCGGAGTCCCAAAAGTGCTCCATTTGCAACCTGGCACAAGAATTGACCTCATTGCAATTGGGGAATGGTCAGGCATCTTTCTGGTTATGGTGAACAAAGAACAACGGTCTCCTCTGGCAGAGGAGGCACAAATTGCTCAGCAGATGGGAGATAATCACACAAAGCCAGCAGGCACCTCCTGCAGTCTTGCAATGGATCAGCAGTCAGTGACTTACATGAATCAGCAACATAAGGACTGGATATAGAACCATTAAGGTTGGAAAAGACCTCTAAGCTCATCCAGTCAAACCATCAGTCCAAACCCACTGTGCCTGCTAAACCATGGCCCCAAATGCCATGTCCACACACAGCTTAGTGGAGACTCCACCACTGCCCTGGGCAACCTCTGCCAGGCCTTCACCACTCTCTCAGTAAAGACATTTTTCCCAATATCCAATCTAATCCTCCCCCGGCAAAACTTGAGGCAATTTCTTCTTGTCCCATCCCTTGTCACTTGGGAGAAGAGCCCAGCCCCCCCTCAATGTCCTTCTTGGAGTGAGGGGCCCAAAACTGAACCCAGGATTCGAGGTGCATCCTCACCGGTGCCAAGTGCAGGGGGACGATCCCTTCCCTGCTCCTGCTGCCACCCCATGGCTGATCCAAGCCAGGATGCTGGTGGCCTTCTTGCCCACTTGGGCTACTGCTGGCTCGTGTTCAGCCACTGTTAACCAGCAACCCCAGGGCTTTCTCTGCCAGGCAGCTTCAGCCACTCTTCCACCAATCTGGAACTTTGCATGGGGCTGGTGTGACCCAAGTGCAGGACCTGCAACTTGGCCTTGCTGAATCTCATAAAATTGGACTTGACCATCCAGCCAGCCTGCTCAGGTCCCTCTGCAGAGTCTTCCTGCACTCAAACAGATACTTTTTCCAAATTTGAGAGAGTATCCAGGAAGTAACTTGAATGTTTTAGAAACCTTGCAAAAAATTCCACACAAACAAGATGTTCAGATGGACCTTGCAGCAGCATAGGGATGACCCTTTCCAAGAAGATTTACAGACAACAACCTTCTGAGTTGGAGATAAGATTTTGGAAAGACAGCTAGGGAGGGAGAAAGAAGAAACTTAGAGAGATGCTTCCACCCTGTTGCTGGAAAACATGCTAGATGATTGAATGGTCAGAATACCCATAGACAGTGAAGACAGTATTCCTAAAAGAAGGTTAAAAATGCATGTGGTCAGCATTTCATATTGTGGCCATGGCCAGACAACATTTTCATCATGGTCTCTGTGTCCAGCAAGATATTTTGGTCCCCTTTGTTTCTGGATTTTGTAAATGCCAGCAGCTCCTGGTTGGGGCCACCCCAAGATGCTCCTGCAGAGCCACCCCTACCGCTCATCGAGGGCTCTGCAGTGAAATTTGATGGTGTGTGCACCCGTCCACCCACCACGGATTCCAAGCTGGGATGGGAGCTGGCACCATGCCACGACAGGACAGCGTATCAAGACCTTGCTCTAATTTTATCTCATGGTTATGCTGCATAAAACAGCCACGGTTTGAAAGCATATGGTGCAGTATAAAAATCTGCATCGAGTGAAATACAGCAGCTTCCCAGGGAAGATGTAGAAGAATTTAGACAAATATTCCGACAGATTTTAATATAAAATGTCTTATAAAACTGCTTAGTGACTGCTGTAGCACGATCTCAAAGTACCAGTTACTTTTAATTTTACACACACACATCTGCATCCCCCAGACTAACGGTGCCTGAGAGGCCCTCAAGTGAATTCTTCTGTTGTGGTGACAGCGTGGTACGTATCTTAATAAAAGTGTGGCATTTGGACATCAGATTGGGCAATGCAAGCTCATTATTAATTTCCATGTAATGGGATGCTAAATAACTTTGCCTATGTACATCAGATCAATGAGGAAGGTGCACGGAGCGTGGGGTATCAATGCTCAGCATCAAGATTCCATTCCGAGCCTCGGTCATTGAAGCAGGGAGATAATCAACAGCAGCCGACTGCAATCAAAAACACATCAATTAATAATTGCTTTTCAGTTTCTGTCCTTTTTGTCATTTTGGCTGTTTGGCAGATGAACTTTATCTCCTTCCAGCTATCAGGCAGTGGCTCATTGCCCAGGCAAGTGTCTCAGAGAGATAGACAAGATTAGATTGGACTCCCCAGCTATACACAAACGGCAGGTTCTTCGTCTGGGCCACTAACAGCGAGTTAATAAAAAGTGAAAGAATTGTCAGCACTTGCTTATTGATGCTCCCAGATGGAAAACACACGATGGGTTTAAGAAGCCATATTAAGACTGCTAAAGACATAACAATTACTCAGGGCAAATTTGGCTTCATTGAGGTTTGCATCATGGCCTTATGAAGAAATAAGCTTAATGCAAATCAACAAATGAGGTTATAAAACTAAGAAATATTATAAAACTAAGAAATGCACATGTAAAGTGCTGAAGTCTAAAGAAGATAAAGTCTTTGTGAAATTTACACAGCGAAAAGTTCCCTCACACCATGCTGGGGAGCACAGAGCAGTCATGTACAGTGGTAGAATCACAGAATCATTGAATGCCCTGAGTTGGAAGGGACCCAACAAGGATCATGAAGTCCAGCTCCTGTCCCTGCACAGGACACCCCCAACACTCACAGCGTGTGACTGAGGGAGGGCATTGGCCAAATGCTTCTGGAATATTGTCAGGCTGTGGCTGCTTCCCTAGGGAGCTGTTCCAGTGCTCCACCCCCCTCTGGGGGAAGAATCTGCTCCTCATGTCCAACCTGACCCTCCCCTGGCACATCTTCCTGCCATTCCCTCGGGTCCTGTCATTGGTGCCAGAGAGAAGAGCTCAGCCCCTGCTCCTCCTCCTCCCCTTGTGATGAAGCTGCAGCAGAGCGTGCACAAACCTGGATAATCAACACCTCTCTCAGTGATGTAGTTATTGCCTTGTACACCAGGTAACAGATCTATGTTTTGGACAACAAACAGAACTGTGAAATTTTAAGCTGAAAGAGGGGAGACTGAGATGAGATCTTAGAAAGAAATGTCTGACTGTGAGAGTGGGGAGGCCCTGGCCCAGGTTTCCCAGGACTAGTGGTGGCTGCCCCATCCCTGGAGGTGTTCAAGACCAGGATGGATGGGGCTTTGAGCCCCCTGATCCAGTAGGAGGTGTCCCTGCCCATGACAGGGTGGTGGAACTGGATGGCTTTGATGTTCCTTCCAACCCAACCCATTGCATTACACAATTGCACATTTCTCCCATCTGCAGGAACAAAGCAGCTGGTGCATTCACCAGTCCCTCAATTTCAGAGGGCTCCTGTGTGGTCTAAGCAGGTCCTGAGCCAAACAGCCCAGAGGGGATGGTCCACAGCAGCCAGTGCCTCACAGCTCAGCACAGCCATTTTTAACCACGTGTTCCTGCACGTGGTTCCTGGACATGAAAATCCCACCCATGCCATCAGTTTTTTCCCTTCATCGTACAACCAGGGCCTTGGAACGCCATCAAGAGGCTTGTTCCACTGACCAGTGTGGTGGGAAATCCCAACCCAGCAGCAGACTAAGAGAAACCTGCTGGTGAAAATGTGACCAAGGTTGAATGGAGAATGAACTTGTGAACGTAGCAGCCAGTTCATAGAAAACTCACAACGAGGAAGAAAGGCAGCATGGCCTGAATTAATTATTTCATGCAGATGATTCACTTGCCTCTAATTATAGTTGAGCTTCTAAACACAAATGTCAATTTAAAATGTTATAGTTCTTCTGCAGCTGCCATTCATGTGCTGGCGAGGAGATCATGGCCAGAGATATTCAAAGCCTTGAGAGTGAAATGAGGTGAAAAAGAGCCCTTGGTGGTGTAAAATTATCAAGAAGGCGTTCTGCCCTGAGCATTTTAGGCCCACAAAGCTAACACTGAGATTGGAACCTGCCATCTGCTGCATTCCCAGCAGGTGACCACATTTTTAGGGACAGTTTCTCATCTTTCTGAGAAGGTTGCGGTGCCTGCAGACCCCCTGGCACCTTGATGTGGGGTGGGGGAACTGGACAGGACCCCTCTGCTGCTGTCTGATGCCTTCCCAACTAGGGGGAAAAGAAGACAGACTGGAAAAAAAGTGAATGACCACTGCAGACACGCTGCCTTGTGTTGGCTGGTGACTTGCAGGAGTGGATACCTGAAAAATAAGACAGTTTATGTATTTTATCTCTGATAAAAATGTCAGAATGAGTTAATGTGTTTTGGTTCAGCATTTTGAGACACTTGGATGAGAAGTCCCTCCACAGGAAAGCTCCTTGGTGCTGCTCACCCTGCACGGTGTTTGCAGGCTTTACCTTGGATGGAGGCCGGTCCTGGTCTCCCGAGGCTGGATAAAGTGGGAGAGCAGCTGTCTCATGTCCCACGTAGGTTGAAGGTACAGATCTTGTCTCACGTAGGGCGAAGGCACACACATCTTCAGGGTGTTGCATGTGCTACATTGAAGGTAGAAAGAGAAGGAGTGGACTTAGAAAAACGTGACTGCAGGAGCTGCATTGCCTATTGAGTAAAGGGAATTGTCCTTGTGATTTATACTCCTCCGCCTCAGCGATGCCAGAGCTGTCCTGAGCAGCAGCTCTCAGGGCTCTGTGACCATTGCAGGCTTCCCCGTAGCCCCTGCCCCCGTGTCCTCATGCAGCACTTGTGTCTGCAAGAGCTGGCAGGGCAGCAGAGTCATCAGCCAGCAGGACAAGTGGGTCATGTCCAGGATCCCTCTGCTGGAGCTCGGACCTCTGGTTTGTTGGGAACTGCTCTACACTTCTTTCCCACCTTCCTTTCATCTTGCAGCTGCAGAACTGCCACGCACCCAGCTCCATTCTTCAAGGGTGCAGGAGGGACCACCAGTGCCCTCGTTTCTTCCAGCAGTGTTTCCTCACTGCTGTGACCTGGGGAGGGGCTCTTGATCAGGGAGTGCAGAAATAAAATGAGGGGGAACAGTTTGGAGCTGAAAGGGAAAATTGAGATGAGATTGAGTAAATGTTTTGCTGTGAGGGTGGGGAGGCCTTGGTACAGGTTGCCCGGGGAAGTTGTGGCTGCCCCATCCCTGGAGGTGTTCAAGGCCAGGTTGGATGGGGCTTTGAGCACCCTGATCGAGAGAGAGGAACTGGATGGGCTTTGAGGTCCCTTCCAACCCAATCCATTCTGTGATGCACAGCCCTAACTGGCATCTCTGCTTGTTCCATTATTTAAAGCTTCTCTTGGCTGACTGTGCCCAGATAACCCGGGTTAGACACCAGCCACTCAGTGAAGACTCCTAGAGCACATTAATAATCTGCTGCCTCCTGTTCAGCATGCTCACTACCATCTCAGCTGTTAACTCTGCAGCCTGTGAGCATGTGGAGTTTACAGTTATTTTATTTCCCGAAGACAGATGGCAGACAGCTCCGTGGCAGAGGGGCAGATGGCTGAGCACCTATGAGCTAAACGGAAAACAAAGAACCTGCACGGTTAACCTGAAAAGCAAGCAGGCTCTGCTCCTGCTCTGACACAGCCCCAGCCTTGTGGCTTTACCTTCATCTCTCATATACAAGTTAGAGCAGGATGTGGTCCTTAGGGGTTAATAAAGCATCAGCTACAGCAAGAAACAACCATTTTGTCACTTAAGATACAATCTGCTAATAAAAACTGTTGAGGGACCTGGGGCTGTTTATCTGTTTATCCTCGAGAGGAGGAGGCTGGGGGGAGACCTCATCGCTCTCTGAAGCTCCTGGAAAGGAGGTTGTGGTGAGGTGGGTGCTGGGCTCTTCTCCAAAGGAACAAGGGATAGGATGGGAGGAAATGTCCTCAAGTTGCAGCAGGGGAGGTTTAGATTGGATCTTAAAACTATCATTCTTGTTTTATCACAACAAGCCCTGCTTCTCCTCAGCCCCCTTTCAGTCCTGGGAGGCTGCTCTAAGGTCTCCCCACAGCCTTCTCTTCTCCAGGCTGAACAACCCCAACTCTCTCAGCCTGTAGGACGGGTGTTCCAGCCCTTGGATCATCTCTGTGGCCTCCTCTGGACTCTCTCCAACACCTCCATGTCCTTCCTGTGCTGAGGACTCCAGAACCGGACACAGAGCTCCAGGTGAGGTCTCAGGAGAGCAGAGGAGAGAGGAAGAATCCCCTCCCTCTCCCTGCTCTCCTGCTGCTCTGGCTGCAGCCCAGGATGCTTTTGGCCCATTGGGCTGCAAGTGCACATTGCTGGTTCGTGTTTCACGTAGCCCACACTGGAGACCAAGTCGTAATCTATTGGTTAAAAAGAAACAACCTCAGAACACTCAATTGAGGAAAAATATCTGCAGCTCATTACAGTAAAATAACAACAGATCTACCCAGTTAAATATTGTCAGCTTCCATCTCTTATCTAGTGAAATCAAACAGCCCAAATATAAGCTTAACTGATTGCTGCAAGATATATCAGCCAATCCAGAAGGTGAAATGCCGTAAACCTGGGGGAAGCAAGACCCTGAGAAACTCAAGCAGAGCTTTTTACAATTAAGTCTTTCAACAGAAGAAAAAGGCACATTGAGAAGACAGGGCTGACAAACAACTTCTACTTTCCCACATCCCACAGAATTAAGTGGCTACAAATCTCTGCATTTTGATCAGATATCATGTTTCTTCAAGAAACATTAACTTCCAATATTTGAAACCTCTTAAGAGCAAGAAGAAGGCCACACCCACAAAAGAGAGGTCCCTCTTGGGTCTCCAACAAATTAGTCAGAACTACCAAGCCAATATTAGGAAACCCATATACTGAAGCGTTGTTGGTTATTTTTCACAAACAATATCTCTTCATCCACCCTGAATGCTTCTGCCTCCTTGGCTTTCATGTAAGAATTAGTCTCTCTGGAGAAAACATGACTCTTTCATTGACTCGTTCATGAAGTAGTAATTGTCAGGTAACCTCACTCTTCTGCGAAGTTTTAACGCCAAGTTACATCCTGTAGTCAGTGAAATTCCCATAAATTCTTCTAAGGGATTCTGCCTTGGTTTGGCAGCAGCCATCCAGGCACAAGGCAGGAAATGTCCAGAGTTGTAGAACAGCTGCCAACTTTGATGGTTCTTGGCTGGAGCTGCTGAAAGGCAGAGCCCAGTGGTGCTCTCCATCAGTGACGCATGCTCAAACACCACAACTTGGGTTGCAGGTTTGTGTTATACTGATGATGTTTTCTGAAAGAAAATAATGATGAGGAAACTCACTATGCAGTTTTGTTTGTTTTCCACAGTTTTAGAGGTAAAATGAACTAATGGCCCAGAATTCCTCAATTTGAAATGTGAAAAATAGCCTAATGGACTGGAATTCCTTAGTCTGAAACATCATCGGAAAGTGGAGGAAATAATAGCTCTTAAATGATTCAGAACCAACAAGAAATTCGTACCAGTGCCTCATCAGCTTGCGAGAAGGAGGTCAAGATGTTGCCATCAGCAGAACAAAGTCCAGTTGGAGGCAAACCAGTACCGGTGTACTCCAGCTGATACTGGTTAGTATCTTCATTAATGACCTAGGACAGAGATCATCCTCAGCAAGTCTGGAGGTGATATGAATTTGGAGGAATGGCTGATACTCCTGATGGTCGTGGCTCCATTCAGAGGGACATTAACAGGCTGGAGAACTGAGCAGAGAGGAACCTTATGAAGGAAACTCAAGGGAAAATGAAAAATCTGGGGGAGGAATAATCCCAGGCACCAGTACATACTGGGATCCAATCAGCTGGAGAGCAGATCTGCAGAGAAGGACCATGGGGCTCTGGTGGAACTCAAGTTGACCATGAGCTGGCAATGCACCCTCACAGCAGAGAAGACTAAGTTAGGCAGTGTTGTCAACAGATCAGGGTAGGTGATCCTTCCCATCTATGCAGCACTGGGAAGGCCACGTCTGGAGTGCTTGGTCCAGTTCGGGACTCTTGAACACAAGAAGGACATGGACTTAGTGGCCTGAGACCAATAAAAGGTCACTAAGATGATTAAGGGACAGGAGCACCTTTCCTCTGAGGACAGGCTCCAAGAGCCTGGATTGATTACCCTGAAGAAAAAAGGGTTCAAGGGGGATCTTATCAGTAAGTATAGATTCCTGATATGAGGGTGCAGAGAAGAGGAAGCCAGGTGCTTCTCAGTGGTGCCCCTACTTGGGCAAGGGGTTGAACTGGATGACCTCCAGAGGTACCTTTGGGCTTCCTGGATCTGTGGTAGATTTGGCTGTTGAGGATCCTGAGCTCCTTTTGCCTTGCGCAAGAAAAACTCTGGTGAAGTTTTAGAAGTCACACTTGTAAGAAACATTGTTGGATTATGGCAGAGGCAGTTAGAAATAATAGGCTGACTGATTCCATTAGGAAATCTGTTATTTTGGGAAGGAACTATAAAACATCACACAATAAGAAAATGTTTGATCATCAAAGAGCTCTTAAAAAGAATGTGAACTTTCTTGCACTGAGAAAAACTCATTTTTAGCATGGTTTCATGAAGAACAAAGGCTCACGGGATCACAGTGTCTTGCCTGCCCAATCCTCTCCCAGTCCCTTTGTATTAGGGAACTCCAGTCATGTTGGGAAGAGGGGAGAGGTTTCAGAGGCAGGAGGTGTCATGAAAACCTGCAGGTGAGGAGTAAAATCAATGCTGTCAGAGTCTCCTCTGTGGGAAAGGCAGGGGCAGTTCAGCCCTGATGTCCTCAGGGTGGGTGACAGGCTGATGGACACGGCTCCAGAGTGGCCACAGGGCATCACAGAGCGTCAAAAAAGAAGTACGGAGGTGATCTGGGGTGGTAGAGGTGTTTCAGGATCAGAAAGGAGCAGGAGCTATGGGTCCTGCAGCAGATTCAGGGGGTGTGAAAAGGAACTGAAAATACCATATCACAGAAGTACATCATGGACATGCTTCATTTGCCCATTTAATGTGACCTGGTTGCTGCTCAGGAGGTCCCCCGTCCCATCAGAGGATCATCACTGCTGCAACAGTGCCCACAGCCAGACATTTCAGCCAGGAAAGGCAACTGCTGCCTTCAGCAAGAGCTCAAGGTGCTGGCAGATGTGCCAACCACTGCAGCTTGCCTGGCACAACCGGCTCTGCTCTGCCAGCACTGGAGCCAGGAGCCAGCAGGGGAGCACGGAGACGAGAAAGAAGGTGACCCAGCTCCAGCCTGTCCCCAGCTCCAGGGTGGACCCCAGCTCCCTCTCACACCCAGACACTTTTCCGTCTCCTCACTCGTGCTGGCAGAGCAGGGTGGAGGGCAGAGAGAGGGTCTGAGCAATGGATGGATGCAGGGTCTGGTGGGCGTGTGAGCCAAATCATTGCACTGACCTGGAAAGGGCCAAGGACTAAAGTCAGTGACCAGATGCTTTTCTTGTGTAATAGTTACAGAGGAAGATGTTCTGCCTCCTGAATTTTTAGGTGGATCTTCATTTAAAATCATTCTGGATTGGAGCTGTATATTAGAACTGGGAATAGAGTTCACTTGCATCGTCCCTATAGCTCTTTTTTCTCTTCTTTGAAAGAGTTTACCAGGACCAAGAGATAAAAGCATTTCTGCTGTTGAACTCAAGCTAGCTCAAAATTTTGGCTGCGATTTCATTTCTTTTGCCGTTTAAAAAAATCACCAATTTTGGCACAAAAACCTTTTAGCTCCTTACTGAAAAATGTAATAAATGTTATGCAATAATAATATTTCATTATAAGGGTTAGTTACTTATTTGCATGGCAAATGGAAGGCAGAAGGAAAAAATGCATAATGCAAACACTGTTTATCATGCAAATGAATCAACAGATTGCTAATATCTGTAATTTTAATACTACTGTAGAAATTGGTTTAAAACTTGGATGGAATTTGGGCAAGTGTTGGGTCTGTGCTTTTTAATATTCTGCATTGTATCAGTTCTAAAAATAGCACATCTTTGGATTAGCAATGTGACCAAGTTTAAAGTTGCCAATGTAATCGAATGAAATGGCTGAACATGAGTCAGCAGTGGCCCAGGTGGCCAAGAAGGCCACCAGCATCCTGGCTTGGATCAGCCATGGGGTGGCAGCAGGAGCAGGGAACGGATCGTCCCCTGCACTCGGCACTGGTGAGGCCACACCTCCAATCCTGGGTTCAAGTTTGGGCCCCTCACTCTTGGCTCTCAGTGGGACACTGGGGAATCACCAGTATACTTCCCCCTTATTATTAAATCTGTTATCATCATTATCATTATTACAGATCTCAGCTCTGGGGAGGATCTGGAAGAGTCTGCACTCTGTTCCCTCACCTGCAATGGGTGAAGCTGATGGTGCTGGAGACGCAGCATCCACACAGTACATGTTGGGTTAACTTCCGTGCAGCTTCAGCAGTCTCTTGGATTGAATCTCCACTGCCAGCTGGAGCACTCCAGACGTGCTCCCAAAAGACTCTGAGAGTTTAATGCTATCCAAAAGGAACTGAGTTCCTCTGTTCCTGGAGCACTGGTCTCTCCAAGCCCGGTAAATGCAGGTGGTGGGAGATTTGCTTTAAAGGGTGGTTTCTGTGTTAGAAATCTGCCAGCAGTAAAGGGACAGAGGCACAGGATATCAGGAGATTCAGTGGAATCCCAAACACTTGCTGGTCCCAGCAGGCATCTCAACAGCTTATTCTCTATTTTTTAACTTGACAATCTGAAGAGCCAATCGGGAAGCCGGGCACTTCCCTCTGCTCAAGGGTCAGGGAGCGAAACAGGGATTTTGACAGGCAGGAGCTGAGGAAAAGAAGCTTTCCCTGTGCTCAGAGTGCAGTAGAGCAGAGCCTTTTGCCCCACAGACTGAAGAAAAAGTGGAAAGGAGATACTGTCACAGATTTCAACTCCCAAAAGCCTGACACATCCAGGCACTCCTCTGGCTGTGTGAAATCTCTTTAGAGCTAGAAAGTGAATCCAGTGGGATCAGCTTTCCTCTTCCACCCACATGGAAACCTAAAGGTTATAAATAAAAGGCTGAGATGGTTGGGGTTGTTCAGTCTGGAGGAGACCTTAGAACAGCTTCCAGTATTGAAAGGGGCTCGAGGAAAGCTGGGGAGAGGCTCTTGATCAGGAAGTGGAGGGATAGGATGAGGGGGAGTGGTTTGGAGGTGTTTCAGTGTCTCTGTCTCTTGCCCCAAGTCTGTCCTTCTGTGGGAGGTGCTACAGTCCTCTGAGCTGCCATAATCATCCTGTGCTCTAGTTCAGGGTCACTACCACAGAGATAAAGACCAAGGGCACAAAAACACAGGTCTGGTCACTCGTTCATGGCTCATGGGGCCAGAAGGACTGTTGTGATTCCCCAGGCAGATTCTGCACTGTGTGGTTGGCTGGGGCTGAGCCTTAAGCTTTGCCTCAACTGGTGGACAATTGCCACAACATTCAAATTAGGCAGAGTCCAGTGCAGGATTCGGCCAGGGAACAAGATCAGGTGTATAAGATTCAGGCAGAACAGCACCTCCCAGCCACACAGTCCTGGTTGCTCTTTCTTCAGTCCCAGTAGAGTTGTTTGACCATAAGTGCTGGGGTCACAGTACCGGCTTTCACAGCCTATTGTAGAATTCAGCCTGGTGAAGAGGGCGCAAGTAAAGGAGCACCCACTCACTTAGGCCCCAGCTATAGCTGGAAGGAGGTATCTAAAGACTTTTGTGCTGCAACCAGTGTTTCCATTCCGTGAGTGCCTCTGCATTTTAGCTTTGTTGACTGATGTTTCTCCCCCAATATCCTGCCTTTGTCCAACAGACTGAAAGAGCTTCACTCTGTTAGAACTCTTCTTCTCACTGTGAGGGTGGGGAGGCCCTGGCCCAGGTTGCTCAGAGAATGGTGGCTGCCCCATCCCTGGAGGTGTTGAAGGCCAGGTTGGATGGGGCTTTGAGCCCCCTGATCCAGTGAGAGGTGTCCTTATCCATGGCAGGGGGGGTGGAACTGGATGGGTTTCCCTTCCAACTCAAACCATTTTCTGATTCTATACAGAACAGCCTAAGCTGCTCTCCACGCTCCTCTATAAATCACAAAATAATCCAAATGTCCTTTAACCCCTCCACCGTACAAAGGTTTCCCACAGCTTTATTGATCTGTTCTCAAAACTTTCTTCTTTGCGGCCTGGTTTGTGAGTGCACTTGTGATGGGACCCCAATTTAGACCCAACTTTGAGGTGTCTCAGCCAAGCCTTCTTCCCCAAAACGAGCTCCCCACAGAAGATTAGTCAGTTCAAGGGACAGGTATTTATAGTACGCATTAACTTCTACACAGAAAGAAAAATCAAAGTGACAGAATAGAATTAGATCTGACAGAATAGACATGAAAAAGGCTCATTAACAGCTCTTCCCTGCCTCCAGAGCCCTTGCAAGCCGGTCCTTGCTTCCAGGCTCCCTTTCAGACAATTCAGCGGATTTTAGAGTTGCAGCAGACTCTGCACAGTCCTGGGAAGTTTCACTTCTGGAAGTTTTGTCCCTCGGCAGTTTTGTTTCTGTCTTGCTGGAGGCCCAGTTGTTTATCAACAGCCCTGTTGCAGCTTCTTTACGCTCTTCCTCCTGCATTGCAGGTCACAAATGTCTCTTCCCAGGCAGCCTCGGCTGCTCTTGGGACAGGAGCATTCTTCCCTTTCTGGGCAACCCGTGCCAGAGCCTCCCCACCCTCACAGGAAAACATTTCCCCCTAAGATCTCACCTCAGTCTCCCTTCTTTCAGCTGCAATCCTCATCCTATCCCTGCAGTCCCTGATCAAGAGACCCTCCCCAGCTCTCCTGGAGCCCCTTTCAGTACTGGGAGGCTGCTCTAAGGTCTCCCTGGAGCCTTCTCTTCTCCAGGCTGAACCACCCCAACTCTCTCAGCCTGTCCTTGTACAGGAGGTGCTCCAACCCTCCTATAATTTTTTCTTGCAGAGAAGCAAAAATTTATAACAAACAAAACAACAAAGCAAATGTTATTTCTCAAGGAGTTAATGGCACAGCCCTGTTACCACTCCAGTCACTGCTTATACTTGAAGGCATCATGGGCAGGGAATCTTTTCACTTAACTTTCTCTGTCTTGACACCGAAACCTGGTGAGGTGAATCTAACTCCCCCGATGTCAGAGCAGACAAAGGTGTCCTAGCACATCTGCCCTGCTCAGGATGAACCTCTTGGGTGAATCAACCACCCTCATCTTTCTCCCCCATTTAGGAAAAGGACTGGGCACAAAAGAACAGTTATCATAGAATTAAAGAGTGTCCTAAGTTGGAAGGGACACACAAGGACCATCAAGTCCCTGCACAGGACACCCCCAACATTCTCACCATGGGGCTGAGGGCATTGGCCAAAGGCTTCTGGAATATTGTCAGGCTGTGACTGCTTCCCTGGGGAGCTGTTCCAGTGCTCCACCACCCTCTGGGGGAAGAACCTGCTCCTCATGTCCAACCTGACCCTTCCCTGGCACATCTTCCTGTCATTCCCTTGGGTCCAGAGAGAAGAGCTCAGCACCTGCTCCTCCTCCACCTCGTGTGAGGAACCTGCAGAGCGTGATGAGATCCCCCTTCAGTCTCCTCTTCTCCAGGCTGAACAGACCCAGTGACTTAAGCCGCAGTGTGGAGCAGAGCGGGACAGTCCCCTGTGCTGGATGCCCCCCTAGGACAAGGTTCCCCCTCTTGGCTGCCAGGGCACTGCTGGCTCAAGGTCAACTTGCCGTTACCCAGAACCCCCAGCTCCCTTTCTGCAGGGTTCCCACCCCACATCATCTCTTTTAACCACAGTTCTGCCCAGGAGGCTCAAAGCAGATGTTTTCTGTCACGAGCCCAAAAAGCTCTGAGTTAATGCTCGCCACGACACGCTCCTCTCTCCCCTAAGTGTGACTGATGCTCTTCATTCCTCATGCATTCCTTCCCACCCAAACCCTTCCATGTTTCTGTGAACACCAGATTGTGCCTCAGGGATTCCCCTACCTGAAATTTCATTTTCTGTTCTCCTTAGGGAAAATATGTTATTTGGGGGGGGGGGGGCAGTGCAGCTTTGCAATGTTTAAGGCAAAATTAAACACATGAAAAAAAATCCTTCAAATAAAACATTTTGGTTTTTTTCTCTTTATTTCCTTATTTTTTTTTCCCCTCCATTTTCGCTGCCACTTTGGCCCAGAAGGAAATTTTCTTTGTGATATCAGCAGGAGCAAATTTTCCTTGTGAAATCAGTCTCTCTGCTGGCCAAGGTTGGTCTGCATACACAAGAAGCTCCTGGCAGATGACTGGGCATGGAGAGCTGGGAGAACGTGATGGGCAGAGCCCTCTGCTCTGCTCCCCTCCCTGTGGAGACCCTGTGTCTCCTCACCAGATGAGCTGCAGGATGGGCAAGGGCTGGGTGTGCCTGAGCTCCTCCCTGCAGCAGCCTCACGCAGACACTCTTGTAAATGAACGGGACATTAAGCACAACCTTGAAGGGAAGGGATTAGGCAAAGCGCACGGTGCTTTAAATGGGCACTCGTAAAGTAGACTGACTTCAGGTGGCAGTAGCTTAGTCAGGGGAGTGGATTAAGTTAAATCCTGCAAGGATTCCTTGTACAGAGAGAGCAACCTACAACATGCGCTCCTCTTGTTCGGTCACTCTCGACCCCTGCTGCGTTCAGGATCCCCCAACCTGCACAGTCAGAGAGGGAGAGTCTTTTGGTGCCCACGTGGCAAACTGGAGGCTGACAAATCTTCCAGGGTAAATTCAAAGCAGGGTTTATTTTGGGCGCAGCCAAAATAACGAAGTGGATACTCAGATGCAGCTTCTTAGAGTTGCAAAATCAGATCTCAGCCAGTCCAGATTACATTCTGATACCCTGAACGCAGTCAAGGCAGCTAAAGAAAACTACAACACAACTGGGATTTGATCCAATGCACCATAGTGCCGTGGAAAAGAGATACAGAGAAGAAATAAATGAGTAGCAGGGGCCGAAGAGAAAAATAGTCTCCACTCCATGGGCCCCTGGAAAACCTGCTCTTCAGGAGCATGTGGTTCTCTAGTTCTTCTGCAGCACATCTTCAGGTGGGTTCAATGGGGTGGTGGGCATATGCACCTGCCTTCTAGATGGGCTTCTAGTTTTAGGGCAAGTCCATACCCCACCAGTATGTGTAGGCTGGTCTTGCTGTGAAGGTTCTTGAATTGGGGCATGTGCAGAAGCTCCTTTGGGAAGGTTCTGGAATTAGGACTGGGGGCTCCAGGGTCACTAGAAGTTCTACAGACTCTTGCCAGAATAACCTCTGTGTGAACCCTTTGGATCCACGTGCACAGTCAGGTGGGGGGGAGCACCTTGTGCTGCACCTCCTCCTCTGCAGCAGCACCAGCCCAGCAGCAGCCACAGCACTCAGACAATGTTTAAGACAACAATACAAGTAGATTCAGTCTTTACACCTCTGCAGAAGTCCCCTCCTTTAGCCCATCCCTGAAGGCTCTCTCTTCACCCACCTCAGGGCTGGATGCTCCCCCTGATGCCAGCTGTAGGTCAGCATCTCTGGTTGATGTGACCACAATTCCCAGGTCTCCCTGTGCAGAGGGGTGGGCTCCTGTCCTGCGGCAGCACGGGAAGGGGAAGGTCTGGCAGCAGCTTGCTGAGAGTCAACAGGTCTTGGGAGCAAGCACAGCAGATCGAGCTGGGCAGGAAAGAGACTTGTAACCATGACAGGGGAAGGGGGGTGGTGAAAGGGGGTTGTCAAATGAGCCAGCAAGGGAATTCGGGGGGTCTGGTCAGCAAAGGAGGGGGGAGAGCTGTCACACTATGGATGTGATGTCTCTATGGATAGGAGCTTCTGTGAACCACTGCCCACCTTGCATCATTCTGTGCTCAGAACCCAGGAGTCCTTACCCTCCATGAACACAGCTAGGGCTAAACATCTGCTTTTTATGAAGAACAGGGGAAAGAAAAAGCTAATCTGGACCTTCACAACTTGTGACTTCTCACAGCCCAGGATGTTCTTCAGCCCTTGAAGAGAGGAGTAGCGGCAAAACTCCCCAGTCTGGTCTGGAGCAGGGAATGCAGGAAGCTCTGTTGATATAACCCAGAAAGGGGCTGGCTCAGCTCCTGGTGTCGATGGGTGATATTCAGGGGTGGTATAGAGGATGAATTTGGGGTTTCTGAATAGGTTTTGTCCTGTTTTCCTGTGCGCCTGATGTTTCTGCATAAGGAGATAGGACAGATTCAGATCTTCAGGCTGTTGGGTGGAGGTTGAGCAGGCATGCATGTTCCTGTGATCAATCCTGCTCTTTCCCCTCCAGCCTCTGGTTATCTACATCCCTGGTACAACTATCAGAACTCAAACATTCAATACTTCCCTCTGCCCCCAGTCTTGGTCCTGGCTTAGCAACAGAAGGTGAAAAATGAAACAAACAAACCAAAAAACCCAATGGTTTATCCCCCAGTGTCCAAACATTTGACTTGTACTGTGACAGTGATTTCAAAGCTCTCCACAGCCAAAGGCTTAAAGCACCCCTCTGCAGCCTAAAACCTGAACACCACCCTTCAGAGCAGGGCTCCAGGTACTGGGACCTTAGCAAGAACAGCACTCATAGTAAAAGCTGTGATTTTATCCTGGGATGTGGCATTGCTGCCCCTTAGGCAGTGCTGGCTGCATTACCAAGTGTGTCTGGCTTTGCCAGGGAGAGTCTGGGAGCTCTATCCCAGCTCCTCTCACCCCCAGCACATGCAGGACACTTTGGGGGCTCTTGGGAATTGCCTGCTGTCTCACTCACTGGTCAAAGGAGAGATACATCAGCCCTCATCTCCTCTTTCTTTCCCTGCAGACTGGGAACCTTTCATCTCCACAGTTGCTTTCTCAGAATGAATATTTTAAAATCCTCCTTTTTGCTACTTCACACAAAATATATAAAAAGTTAAGAATGTGTCAAAAAGTGTCCTTTTGAGGTTTTCTTTCTTCTACACACCGGGGCTTCCTGGGCTTGAGCTCAGCGATTGATGCAGGAGAGTCCCTTTGTGCCTCCCACCGCTGGGGACTCCCGTGGAGGCAGCCCTGGGCTCGCTGAGCCCGGGCAGGTGAGGTTCCTCCACTCCATCGACCACGGTGTGTCTGGAGCCTCTGGATAATTCATTTCTCTCACATGTCTATTGATTTATTTATTAGACTCTTTGCTCCCAGAAATGAAGATCTGTGCTTCTGTAAATTATCAAACTGGCAATGCTGAAAAGTGGCCGTGATCCAGGCACACGGCCACCTGCTGGGATGCTTGGAGACTGCCTTCGAGGTATCGCACGCGCCCGGGTACCAACCCGCCTGCGGGGAAGTGAGTGTTGCTGCTTCTGCCTGCACAAAGCCTGGCTCCTGGATACAAACCATGCAAGAAATGATAACAAATACCATAATTTACGGATTTCTAAGAAATCAACGGCCCAGCAAATCCGGCTCCTAGAAGTGACTCCTATCAGATGTTATACAGGAAGACCTAAAGCCCAACCTACATTGCACTGTGCAACAAATATCATCAGGAGAGATCAATTTCTTTCTGTTCCAGTTGACTGGGTGTCCTAGTCAACAGCAATGAGCCAGTAGTGCCCTGGCAGCCAAGAGAGCAACCGTGTCCTGGGGGGCATCCAGCACGGCATCGCCGCTGGGTGAGGGAGGGGATTGTCCTGCTCTGCTCTGCACTGGGGCAGCCCCACCCTGAGCACTGGGGGCAGTTCTGGGGCCACGGGATACAAAGGAACCAAAGCTGCTGGAGAGTGTCCAGAGGAGGGCACGGAGTTGGGGAAGGGTTTAGAGGGGAAGCCGTGTGAGGAGGGGCTGAAGTCACTGGGTCTGTTCCACCCGGAGAAGAGGAGACTGAGGGGAGACGTCATCACCAGGGAAGAGGAGCAGGTGCTGAACTCTTCTCACTGCCACCAATGACAGGACCTGAGGGAATGGCAGGAGAATGTCTCAGGTGAGGGTTAGGCTGGACATGAGGAGCAGGTTCTTCCCCCAGAGGGTGGTGGAGCACTGGAACAGCTCCCCAGGGAAGCAGTCACAGCCTGACAATATTCCAGAAGCCTTTGGCCAAGGCCCTCGGCCCCGTGGTGTTACTGTTGGGGGTGTCCTGTGCAGGGACAGGAGCTGGACTCGATGATCCTTGTGAGTCCCTTCCAACTCAGAATATTCTATGATTCTGTGATTCGGTGACTGGGTGGGAGCCTCTACCCTGAAGCTGGAGACTTATTAACACACTTGTTATTTCTGTTCCCCAGCAGCACAACTTCAAGCCCTCTTCTTATTCATAAAAAAAAAGAAAAACCCTCATCAAAGGCAAATATGAAGAGACACTGATAGAGTATAACAAAAGGGAGAGATGCTCAGAAGTCTTCTCCATGCCTCATTTGCTTTCATAAACACCTCCTGTTCCCGCCCCACCTTGGCAGAGCGACTCCTCCTTCTTCCAAACTCCCGCCTCCACGTGTGCTCCAGTGTTCCCATCCTCCCCATCTCTCAGCCTCTCCTCCTCACCACCAATGTTTTCTTGCCATCTCTGTGAGGTTGCATTCTCTCAGTCTACAGGAGGCTGGGTCTTTCCCGAAGGAGGAGTGGTTTTCGCTCTTTCTGCTGCAAATTGATCTTTCTCCTCAGCTCTTCCAGGCTCTGACAGATCACCAAAGTCCTCTGCATGGTGTTTCTCCTCTCTAGCACCTGCCCAGGTTCCTGGCACACCTTTGCTCTCCTTGACCTACTGCTTCTTCTCTGGCATGTCCTTAACTTTCCTGGACAGGCCTCTGGGTCTTTCCCTCCTCCTGCTCCTTGCTCTTGGCTGCTTTGTGATACATTTGTTCTTACCATGCCTCCCAAGCCCAGCTGTAGCTTTTAACCTCCACTGCGAGCCAGGGATGAGATTTAGGGCAGCAATTAGTACCACAGAGCTGGTAGGAAGAACATGGAGAAGGACTTCCAGGCACTGGAGTGCTGGAGTCACGAAGAGCAATACAGCATGCTCTGAATTGCCCTCCAGACCCCAAGGAGCGTGGTGGGACCCTGACACCCACCTCACATGGAGGCACCCAGAAGTAGACAACTGCATGCAGATGTTTTCATCTGGACCCCAAGCTCACTGTCACTTTCCTGGCAGAGTGTCAAGACTGGGTCATGGTGTTCACTGCAGAAGAATGACAGTTCATTGCACAGAAGTGCTGTGCAATATGCGACCCTGCTTGCTCCGTTGTCCTGCTCGAAGAAGGGCAGATCCCCTACCAAGGTCAGCTCTACATCTGCAGATTTCTTGGAGTGCTCATGATTCTGACTCCCTTAGAGTTTCCTACTGAAAGCAAAGGTGTGGCCATGGCCTTTGTGAACCGCAAGCCATGAGTGACACATCCCATGCATGATGCTGAGGCTTCTGTCTGAATGGTTGGTGACCCCAGAGGTACAGAGTGACACCATGAAACATGGAATGATTTGGGTTGGAAGGAACCTCAAAGCCCATCCAGTTTCACCCCCTGCCATGGGCAGGGACACCTCCCACAGGATCAGGGGGCTCAAAGCCCCATCCAACCTGGCCTTCAACACCTCCAGGGATGGGGCAACCACCACTGCTCTGGGCAACCTGGGACAGGGCCTCCCCACCCTCACAGCAAGACATTTCTCCCCAAGATCTCATCACAATTTCCCCTCTTGCAGCTGAAAACCATTTACCCTTGTCCTATCCCTGCACTCCCTGATCAAGAGCCCCTTCCCAGCTTTCCTGGAGCCACTTTCAGTCCTGGGAGGCTGCTCTAAGGTCTCTCTGGACCCTTCTCTTCTCCAGGTTGAACAACCCCAACTCTCTCAGCCTGTCCTCATACAGGAGCTGCTCCAGCCCTTGGATCATCTCTGTGGCTTCCTCTGGACTCGCTCCAAGAAATTCATGTCCTTCCTATGCTGAGACCTCCAAAACTGGACACAGAGCTCCAGGTGAGGTCTCAGGAGAGCAGAGCAGAGGGGCAGAATCCCCTCCCTGGCCCTTTGGGTGGAGAGCAGCACCTATTTATTAGGTTTTGTGCACACACGTGAACCACTCTTCATCCTAGGACTCTTGTAAACATTGTTTTTCAGTTAATTAAAATGGTAGCAGCTGTTGATCAGCTGAAGATCTGTCAGCTCTACTGCAGGTAGGTGGTGGCTATTTATTTTCAGTGTAATTGTCTTTAAAAAACTGCAAAGAGTCACCTGAAAAAAAGAAAACCTGGCCCTTTAACGATTCCAAACATTTTCTTCTACAAAATGTTTGTTGATGGGGCTGACTATTCCCTGGCTTCCCCTCCTCAGATCAAAGCCTCCAGCTCGTGCTGGAAGGATGGTATTTCCAAAGAACCTCCCCCAGAAGAGACCTGCTCACCCAGCAAACATGCACAGGCACTTCCTGGCTTCACCACAAGATCATTAAAGGCTGAAAATAGCGAAGGCCAAACCTTTGCTATCCAGCCATTTTTTACTTTAACTGCTTTATTCCTTTGACCACTAAAAAATTCATTACATCTAAAGTTTAATGAGAAATTAAATGGATGGATTGGCTGCTAAACAGCCTGTGTGCGGGTGTGAGCGCTGCCAGAGGGGCTGTGGGCTAATGAAATGTTTAATGCTGAGGACTGCAGCGAGCTTGGGCGCAGCAGATGCCGGGTTTGGTATATAAATAAATGCAGTGCTATGATCTCATGTTCTCTTGACACTTTCCTCAAACCCTCCTCCTCTCGCAAAAAGCTTCAAACTTTGCAGGAAATTCCTGAGTTGAAGGCTGAGCTCATAAAACACCATCTCCTCATCCTCCATCCACCAGTGCAAGTGGGCAGCCCTGGTCAAGGCTGGATGCTCTCTCAAATTCAGGCTGACCCTCATCATCAGACTCACTGGAAATGGGCTGATCTCTTGATATGTGCAGAGAAGGTTGTGCCTGTCTCCAAGACGGCCAAGGAAACCCACTTTGGTGCCTCTGGCAGTGCTCTCATCAACACTTCTGGGCAAATATGCACATATATTAGAAACTTCAGGGTCAGACCTTTGAAACCTGGTCAGCACTGACCCATTCTTCCTGAGTGTCCCAAAGGAGTATAAATTCAAACAGCCTCGGAATGAAAACATGATGCAGGGAACCATGTGCAATTCAGACCCAGGAATAATCACTATGAAGTAAAAATCTGAGGCAATTGCCCCTTAACATCTCCACATCGAGTCACAGGCACCAGACAGGTTACAGACACCCCAGGAAGAGCTGCAGAATCAGCAGTTTGCAGACAGCATCTCACCTGAACAATAACTCAGATCTGGGATGAACGAACAGGCCATAGACTTAGATTAGATTAAACCAAGGTGAACGTCAGGTGGTGGCAAAGGAGGTGAATGGATCCTTGCTATCTCATCACTGGCAAACAGACCTGCCAATGCACTCTTTAAAAATCTTTGGCATCCTGGCTGGCTCCATGTAGATCGTAGAATCATGGAATGGTTTGTGTTGGAAGGGACCTCAAAGCCCATCCAGTTCCAAACCCCCCGCCATGGACAGGGACACCTCCCACTGGATCAGGGGGCTCAAAGCCCCATCCAACCTGGCCTTGAACAGCTCCAGGGACGGGAAAGCCACCACTGCTCTGGGCAACCTGTGCCAGGGCCTCCCCACCCTCACAGGAAAATATTTCTTCCTGAGATCTCATCTCAATCTCCCCTCTTTCAGCTGAGAACCCTTCCCCCTCATCCTATCCCTGCACTCCCTGATCAAGAGCCCCTTCCCAGCTTTCCTGCTCTTTTCAGAAGGAAAGTTGCCATTGGGAGCAGCAGGGCTGTTTGGATCTTTTCTTTTACAGCTCCTTAATCTTCTTGTAAAATTGGCCAGTAGGCTTGAAGCCAAAGGCAAATCCCACAGACTCCCAATGGCATCCTTTAAATGAGAGCAAACCCAGCAGCGTTCGTCACTCAGAGAGAGAGAGATTGCACTTGTGACCTTTGCTGTTGCCCAACGACGTCTAAGCCTGCTCTGCTTGTGATGAAGAGCCCCTAAGAGGAGCAAAGAACTGGGGCAGAAGCCCTCCCCGCTCTCAGCCAAGAAGGTATTTGAATCTTTCATTCTGAGATTTGCTACCACTTGTTTGTTAGGAGGCAGAACCAGACATTCAGGCAGAGACTGGTGACAGGAGGATTGAACACCCTTGCTTCCTTTTGCCTGGTGCTCCCAAAGGCCATTTTCCCCTTGGCAGACACAAGGGACGACAGCCTGATCCCAGCAGAGATGAGGAGTGGCAGAGCAGGATGGGGCTCAGGTCATCCCATTCACATCCCACAGTAGTGACAGAAGATGTTTTGGAGCCACAACTCTTTTCTGAAATGAACAGAGTCTGAGCACAGGGTCAAAAAGTTAGTGAAGGGTCAGGAGGGGAAGCCATATGAGGAGCAGCTGAAGTCACTGCGTCTGTTCAGCCTGGAGGAGACTGAGGACAGACCTCGTAGCAGTTTACAGCTTCATCACACAGGGAGGAGGAGGAGCAGGAGCTGACTCTTCTCTCTGGCAACCACAGACCGGACCTGAGGGACTGACAGGAAGATGTGCCAGGGGAGGGTTAGGGACAGGAGCTGGACTCAATAAATCTTGTGGATCTCTTCCGACTCAGGTCATTCTGTGATTCTCTGATGCTCCACGCAGATAAGGCTGCCTCCTGAGTGAGGCCTCAAAAGGTGCCCAAAACACATCACACAGTGGAGATGTTTCTTGAAAGCTGCAAAGGCTCTTGATGGTACAACACTTAATGTTTTAACAATAACCTGGATAAGAGAGTAGCCAATGTACCCAACCGGCACGCAGACCAGAGGGCTGGTTAAACACAGCAGAGCATGGGTTAACCCCTACATCACTCCCAAAAATGTGATAATGAAGCTGAGAACACAGCCAAACATGAAAGCACCCACCTAGGAATTAATAATTCAGACTGGGCATACTGGCAGGGAGTGGCTCTCATTCTTTGAGAGCCACATTTTGGGAAGAAGCTGGGGGTAATGAACTGGCAGGTAGTTTGTTCAGAGTGATTTCCTTATATTAAGCCAAAGAGACAAATTTCTGCCCTGGATTATCAACACTCTGTGTCTGTGCATTCAGCGCTGGGGGTATCAGTGAGGCACAGAGGGACCCACCCCAGCTGCACGGCGAGAACGACCAGCAGGGAATCAGGAGAACAGACTGCGGACTCTCACTCCACTTCATTTATCAGAGAGAAGGTCAAGAGTGACTTGATCATTATCTGCAGTTGCCTGGCCAGGGAGCAGAAATCCAATAGCCCAGAGCTCTTCAAACGGGCAAAGATCTAACAAGATACAAAGCGATGCCACTCGCAATCTCGCAGTAGGGCAGGGCAGCCTTAACTAGGAGATTTGGAACTAATTTACTGAGATTTGGGGGAGATTCACCAACACTACATGTTCTAAATTAAAGCGTTCTGCCTAAGAGATACTGGCTTAGACCAAGAACCTGTTCAAGGATAATGATGGGCGGAGGTGTTTTATGGAAGCAAGACGAGAGCGCGCAGCTGCGAGAAGTGACTTTGCACAGGGAGGAGAGCTGCAGACTGCTGAGGCAGAAGTGTCCACCCTGCACTCTGGTTAACTTGGAGGGTTTCTCACATCCTCTACTTTACCAGAGGTGCTCAGGGCCTATTCATAGAACCATAGAATCATAGCATGGTTTGGGCTGGAAGGAACCTTAAAGCTCATCTAGTTCCACCTCCCCTGCCATGGGCAGGAACACCTCCCACTGAATCAGGGGGCTCAAAGCCCCATCCAGTCAGTCAGTTCAAAAGGTTAAAGTGCTCTCTTCATAATCTGTATTCTGTTCATTCTTAATCCCTGCAAGGTGGGAAATATTCTGATGTTTTTGAGTAGGAAAAGGCTGAGTCAGAAGGCAGCAACAGGCTGAGAGAGCTGGGGTTGTTCATCCTGGAGAAGAGAAGGCTATGGAGAGACCTTAGAGCAGCCTCCCAGTACTGGAAGGGGCTGTAGCAAAGATGGGGAGAGACTTTTTAGCAAGGTCTGTTGTGACAGGACAAGGGGAACGGTTTTAAACCAAGAGAGAGGAGATTTAGACAGGAATGTAAGAAAGAAATGTTTTCCTGTGAGGGTGGGGAGGCCCTGGCACAGGTTGCCCGGAGAAGAGGTGGCTGCCCCATCCCTGGAGGTGTTCAAGGCCAGGTTGGATGGGGTTTTCATCCCCCTGATCCAGTGGGAAGTGTCCCTGCCCATGGCAGGGGGTTGGAACTGGATGGGCTTTGAGGTCCCTTCCAACCCAAACCATTCCATGTTATGATTCTGAGACCAGACAACAAAAAGCTACTTCAGTTGTCCTGCGGATTTCTTTTCAACAGGCAGAGGCAGCTCTGAAATGCAGGGACTGGCAATAAATCTTTATAGTTTTGTCTTTGTCAAGCCAGTGAAGTCTGTCCCGAGAGGATGATGTGGTTTAATTCAGGGGAGAAGCAAAGTCTCTGCTTCTGTCAGAGACAGAGCAGGCAGCAGCAGCCATTGGGAGGTGCTTTGAGACAGCTCTACAGGCGGTGGGTTCCTTACACCAGGTTTACTCCAGGTGCCATTTGCTCATGGCCTGTTACTTTAGGGGATGCATAGAGAATGGCTCATTAATATTAATTGCTTGTCAACTGTTCTGTTGGTCTGTGCTGGTCTTTCATCTGTGCTGACCCTCTCCAGCTGCTGGTGAGGCCATCCTCAGCCACATCCTTCAGAAGCCTCCTTCAGCTGCTTCACCCATGACCATCCCCATGTTTTCTTCCACACAGAGGACCTGTGGTTGTGGTGACCCCATCCTGCACAAAGTACCTATGAGAACAAGCTCATGAATGCTACCTTGTTCAGGAGCAAATTCATAAATGCCCTGGGATCCACAGCTCTCACCAGGATGCTGCAGCCCCTCAGCCTTGTCTCTACCTCTATCCCTGCTGGTGTCCAAAAAGAGGCTGCAAATGAGCAGTGGGAGACAGCTCACTCCTCCATGTTTGGGCAGTGTTCAGCTGTGCCATCAGATGTCCTGCTGTCACAGTGAGAGCCACCCCAGCTGAAATGGGCCAGTGCCCAGGCTCACAGTGCCACCTGGGGAGTGGTTCATAGTGCAGCTCTCCCTGGATGCTTTTTTAAAAAGATCATCTTTGCCATAGAATCATAGGATCAGAGAATCATGGAATGTTTGTGTTGGAAGGTACCTCAAAGCCCATCCGGTCCCACCCCCTGCCATGGGCAGGGACACCTCCCACTGCATCAGGGGACTCAAAGCCCCATCCAACCTGGCCTCGAACACCTCCAGGGATGGGGCAGCCACCACTGCTCTGGGCAACCTGAGACAAGGCCTCCCCACCCTCACAGCAAAATGTTTCTCCCTAAGAGCTCATCTCGATCTCCCCTCTTTCAGCTCAGAATTGTTTCCCCTCATCCTATCCCTGCCCTCTCAGATCAAGAGCCCCTCCACAGCATTCCTGTAGGCCCTGTTTTTGCCATGATCCAGAGCAAGCCATAAGCACAAAGCAGGACTGTGTGATCCCAGAGTGACATCCAGGCTCAGCAGCACCCAGTCTGGCCCTGGCCCAGACACTTGACCAAGCCCTGAGCAAAGCACCAACCCTATAGCATGACCTCTGCAGAGCAAAGCACTGTGAGAAACCACCTACCCTCCTGTGGGTGCTTAGAGCACATCACCCAGCACCGGAGACACCCGAGGTGTCTTTGCTCCCAGGGTGCAGAGAGAGTCCCCCCCTGCAGTGGTGCCACAGTCCAGCAGCAAAGCACAGTGTTGTTCCAGTTCATGGTGGGTTCCTGAGCTCTGACAAGCAGCAAAGGGTGTGCACAAAGCCTCAGCAGAAAGCCAGGCAGCACCTCCCCTGCCAGCAGCTGTGTCGTAGGTGTGTGCGGCACACGTGGGTGCTCAGTGAGCAAATGCTTCCCAAGCTGAGCGGCTCCAAGGGCGGATGAAGGGGCTCTGGGCTCGCAACACAGGTGTCCTTGAGTGCCCAAGGAAGAAGTCTGTTCCCAGGGCTTAGGGGGTTTCACAGGCGTCCAAAGGCATCAGTCCTGGTGGCTGCAGAGCATCATCCCTTCAGCAGGTGGGAGACAGCCAAAGCCAGAGCAATGCACTTTTGGGACCAGACTCACTCAAGTCCTCCTACCCCATGATTGCAGAAGTCTCCAATGATGGGGCTGAGGCACACAAGCTACAGAAAAAGCAGGCAGCCCAGAAAGGTCCTGAAACTGTTGTGGGAGGGAGAAGGCAGCGTGTAGCGTGTCTTGGGCAGGGGTCAAAAATAAGGAACCGTCAGGAGAGAGAGCCTAAAGCTGCAACAAGGACATAGCAGAGCCCACCTCTGGCCTGAGTCAGAAGGGCTACAAAGGAGTGAAATCCAATCTGCAGGATAAGGGTTTCCAACAGAAGATGAAATACGGTCTTGTGTATTTCAGAAAGCCAAATTCATCCTGGGCTGCATCCAAAAAATACACTGGGATCAGCAGGGGCAGGGAGGGGATTCTGCCTCTCTGCTCTGCTGAGACCCCACCTGGAGCCCTGTGTCCAGTTCTAGAATCCTCAACATAGGAAGGACCTGGAGCTGTTGGAGCAAGTCCAGAGGAGGCCACAGAGATGATCTGGAGCATCTCCTGTACAAGGACAGGCTGAGAGAGTTGGGGTTGCTCAGCCTGGAGAAGAGAAGGCTGTGGGGAGACCTTAGAGCAGCCTCCCAGTACTGAAAGGGGCTCCAGGAAAGCTGGGGAGGGGCTCTTGATCAGGGAGTGCAGGGGTAGGATGAGAAGGGAACAGTTTTGATCTGAAAGAGGGGAGATCGAGATGAGATCTTAGGAAGAAATATTTTCCTATTGAGGGTGGGGAGGCCCTTTCCCAGGTTGCCCATAGCAGTGGTGGCTGCCCCATCCCTGGAGGTGTTGAAGGCCAGGTTGGATTGGGCTTTGAGCCCCCTGATCCAGTGGCAGGTGTCCCTTCCCATGGCGGGGGGTGGAACTGGATGGGCTTTAAGGTCCCTTCCAACCCAAACCATTCCATGATTCTATTAAATGCAGCAGTTCCTGCTGGCTTGGATTCACTTGGTTCAGTAATTAAGTGCATGTCAGGTCAGAGAGAAGATGCTGCTTTCCCTGTAGGTGCTTTCTCCAGGGTCCGTGGTTGACTGAAGGAGTTGTGGGTTGTTTGCTTCCTCTTAATCCCCTTTCTAAGGGTTTCCCCTCCATGGTCTGAGATCAAGGGGTAAGTGTGGAGCCTCTGCCTACGCCTGTGCTCCCCGAGGACAGCAGCTCCCACTTAAACGACTCTGCTGCCTTTCACTTTGTGTCTTTGATCTCATATTTAAATACAGCTGCCCAAAAAGGAAAAGGGAATGTTTCTGAGCTAAGATTTGATTTCCAAACTCTCCGTCCTCCCAAATAACACTGCCGAAGTCTAAGGTTTTGGCAGATTGACCGTTTCCTTGGCGAATCAAAAATAGGGGGGGGGAGTAAAGGAGGGGAATCAATTCTGGAGAACAATTACCTTCGGGTTATTTTTCAATATTTCTTTTTTACATTATTATTTGAAAATAAACTCCAGGCTGGTCTGACTCTGCAAATTGCACCTCCAGTCTTAATCATGGCAGAAAATAAGAAGCTCATAATCCTGATGGATTTCCACCATGAACTCGTGATGCTTCTGCAGACATTGCACCACCACCTCCTCTCCCCCACCCTGCAAGCATAACCTATATTTCTGGTTCCCCACATTTATGACCTGGTATTTAGATGCATTAAACCAGGGGCTGTTTTATCACCTCCAATTCACTTAGAGATATAAACAACACCACTAGATTACCCCGCTCTTGGCGTTATTTATTGCTCCAGCAGTCTCTCAGTGTCATCTTCAAACTCTATCAGTAAAGATTTTCTGCTTCTTTTCAGGTCATTGTTAAAGATACAGAAGAGCATCAAGTCCAGGGAAGTGTGGCTGGAAAGTGGCCTGGTGGAAAAGTCCCTGGGGGTGGTGGTTAACAGTGGCTGAACATGAGCCAGCAGTGGCCCAAGTGGCCAAGAAGGCCACCAGCATCCTGGCTTGGCTCAGTCATGGGGTGGCAGCAGGAGCAGGGAAGGGATCGTCCCCCTGCACTCAGCACTGGTGAGGTCACACCTCGAATCCTGGGTTCAGTTTTGGGCCCCTCACTCCAAGAAGGACATTGAGGGGCTGGAGAGCATCCAGAGAAGGGGAACGGATCTGGGGAAGGTTCTGGGAGCAGCTGAGGGACCTGGGGCTGTTCAGTCTGGAGAGGAGGAGGCTGAGAGGAGACCTCATCGCTCTCTGCAGCTCCCGGAAAGGAGGTTGTGGTGAGGTGGGTGCTGGGCTCTGCTCCCAAGTGACAACAGATGGGATGACAGGAAATGGCCTCAAGTTTCTCCAGGGGAGGTTCAGATTGCATATTGGGAAATATACCTTTACTGACAAAGTAGTGAAGGCCTGGCAGAGGCTGCCCAGGGCAGTGGTGGAGTCTCTGTCCCTGGAAGATTTCAAAAAACTTGGGACATGACGGTCAGACTGGATGAACATAGGGGTCTTTTCCAACCTCAGTGATTCTTTGATACATGTGTGATCCCCTTAGAAGTGGCTGCACTAAAGGCTGATGGAGCACCAACAATTTTATCCTGAGATTTAGGAGTAAACCAGCATTAAATCCCGGGTTAAAAATGCCATAAGCATTTGCTTAGCAGTAATCGAAACAAAGCTACACCAGAGTGCCCAGATTAACTCTTCCTAGAATCATAGAACTGCTTGGTTGGTAAAGACCTTTCAGATCGAGTCCACTACTAAACCAGATCCTTGTGCACCTCATCTGCCCATCTTTTAAACACCACCAGGGATGGTGAACCACCCATCTCCCTGGGCAGCCTCTCTCAGTGCCTGAGAACCCTTTTGGTGAAGAAATTTCTCCTGATGACTAATCTAAACCTCCCGTGGTGCAACTTGAGGTAATTTCTTCTCATCCTATCATCTGCCACTTGGGAGAAGAGACCAGCATCCACCTCGTTACAACCTCCTTTTGGCAGTGATAAAGCCTCCCCTCAGCCTCCTTTTCCCTCTTGACAACCTCAATGCATCAACAGCTCCATGAAACTTCATTGCAAACCAAAGTAACACACAGCTTTTCACTTCCAATGTGACCTTCACAGGGCAGCACGTTGGTGTCAGCTCCACTCACAGCCCCAGAGAGGTCAGATCTCTCTCTTACATTTCTTCCCTGTTAAAGACAATTCATCTCCTGGTACCAGAGAAGTGGCAGGGACCAGGCAGGCAATGAACAAGAAAAAAGGCACCTTCAGCTGCCTGCTCACCTCTCATCTGTTGTTCCCAGTAAGCTGAGATGCAGCTTCAGAGGCCCTTGGAAATGAATGTTGCATCTCTACCCTCCTTCATCTCCTCCATCACAAACAGAACCCAGGCCCAGATCAAGCATTTATTAAAAACTGTTAGCTAGGAAAACAAGCGGGGGGGGGGGGGGGGTTAATTAAATTAAAGGCCTCTCTAAAGAGAAGGCAATTAGGGTATTGATTGCAAGAAGTGCCAAGTTAATTGGGCATGTGACACATTGACATTTCTCACAATCAATAAGCCTGCAACACCTTCAAAGAGATCTCGAGCAGCTCACGACCATATCAGGGTCAAAACTGCAATAAATTCCTGGGGCTGATTATAGCTGTTGGCTTCTTTCATGTTTTCTCAACACCGAAAGCTGTCTGACAGGGCAGCTTTCTCCCCGTGTGGCTTTAATAAAAAGCTTTGATGGAGCCAATGGAAGTGTTCTCTCTTTTTTAAAGGAAAAATCTTGTCAGATTCAGTGGGTTTCGCCTTCCCATTTCCTGCCGATCACCAGGAAGAAAGGAGCTGGAGAGGGCTGGGAAAAGCCAATTAATAGTGGTAGCAGAGGAGTAACAGAGCAACCAGCAGCGATGCTCTGAACACAGGCTGGGGACAGCTACGGATCATGCCCAGCGTGACACCGTGTGCACTGGGGAAGAGTCACGCTGCACCAAGGGATCACTGAGACTCATCCTTTCCTTCTTCTGTTTTATCTGCTGCATAAAAACAGGGCTAATGTTTGTCCTAAAACTGCTTAAAATGGACATCCAGCCCTCTAAGTCAGCCCAGGCTCTGCTGACAGCCCAGGTCCAGGGAAAAGAGCCTTCCCTGGTGCGTGTCCCCTGGCTCTCGCAAGGGCACGCTGCCTTCCCGCACGCTGGCACGTCAAAGAATCAGAGAATCACTTGTTTGGAAAAGCCTTTTGAGACCGTGGAGTCCAAGTGCACCTTCCCACTACTGAACCACATCCCTAAACACCTCATTTGTCCATCTTTTTAAACACGTCCAAGATGGGGACTCAGACACCTCCTTGGGCAGGGTCCTGTTGGAGTGTCCAACTGCTCCCCCTGGGAAGACTGGACAGGGTCTCTGCAGAGGGCTTGGAGAAGGGATGCTGCTCCTGGCAGGGATGAGGAGGGATGCCGCTGCAAGAAGGCAGGAGTGAGCAGAGGACCAGTGCAGATGCCAGGGCTGCTCAGTAACTCCTGAGCCTGTTGCAGTGCCTTTGTTTGTACAGGAGGTGGTTTGCAGTGCATTGTCCTCTCCAAAGCCCAGCTCCCCTTCTTTCACTACTCCCTTCATATGGGATTCTTTGGGTGCTGTATTGTTTCAAGGTGCTCCAGGTGGACATAGCTGAGAGCTGCCAGCCTGAGGGGGGTAATCCCTGTCAGGGTGCACATCAGTACTGACTGGACTTCCCTAATACCCAGCCATGGGCTTTACCATCATCAGTGCCTTCCATGTACCAGTATCAGTCTAAAAACCATCTCTGATAGCCTAAAACTTTACACACAAAGTACTGAAATCATGTTCAATGGCTTTCTTGTCATGGGAGGGAAGAGGTGTTGGAGCTGGAATGTACTACCAGGCAGGAGCTGGGAGCAGGATGTATGGGTTTCAGCTCCCAGATGCTCAGGTGAGACTGAACTCAGGTTTTCTGCCTCCTAGGTGAATGTAGAGGCTGCTCAAGCACTGAAGGTGGTGGCTCTGCTGTCACCTTTTCCTCCTCAGGAACTGTGCAACAGTGTCTGTGAGCCCTGCTCAGCTCTTTGAAGCTGGCAACAATAACCTTCATCCTCCAGAGCAAGCCTGGGACTGGGGGTGGGCCAAGGGACAGGTCCTGCACGCTGGTACCCTGCATCTGCTGCTCAGTGGGTGATAAATGTGCTCAGATGGTGAAGGGCCTGGAGCACAAGCCCTACAAGGAGCGACTGAGCAAGCTGGGGCTGTTTAGTCTGAAGAAGAGGAGGCTCAGGGAGACCACAACTACCTAAAAGGAGGCTGTAGTCAGGCAGGGGTTGGTCTCTTCTCTCGGGTGACCAGTGACAGAACAAGAGGGCATGGACTCAAGCTTCGTCAGGGGAGGTTTAGGCTTGGTGTTAGGAAAAAGTTCTTCACTGAAAGGGTGATTGGCCATTGGAATGAGCTGCCCAGGGAGGTGGTGGAGTCACCGACCCTGGAGGTGTTTAAGGGGAGATTGGATGTGGCACTGAGTGCCATGGTCTAGATGATGGTTGGTGTTAGTGTTGGGTTATAGGTTGGACTTGATGATCTCAGAGGTCCTTTCCAACCTTGTCATACTGTGATACTGTGATACTGTGATCAGGCAGCGGTCACTTCACTTCCCAGGAACAAATATGCACATTCATGGAATGGTTTGGGTAGGAAGTGACCTCAAAGCACACCCAGTCCCACTCCCCTGCCATGGGACACCTCCCACTGGATCAGGAGGCACAAAGCCCCATCCAACGTGGCCTTGAATACCTCCAGGGATGGGGTAGCCATTTTACAGAGGGTTGGCTCAACCAAATGTGTTACAAGAGCTAAACAATGGCTGTGTTTCCTCCAACCCAGTGCAGGAGACCAGCTGGAGAGGAGGAGCTGGCTCCAGATCCATGTGTGCAGGCCAGGTGTCTGACAGTAGGTTGCCACAGGGATGAGTTGTGATTCATGTTGCACATGACAACTAGACAACCAGGTAGCTGCTGCAGGGCACAGATGGGTATGTGCAGGATTCCCACAGCCAGTCCTCGATGGCAGTGCATGAACTATTTGCCCCGCAGCATTTTACCCCTCCTTTCCATTCAGAACTGATGCTGTTTTGCATGAGTAACAGGGTTGTTCAGCCCGAAGAAGAGAAGGCTGCGAGGAGACCTTAGAGCAGCCTCCCAGTACTGAAAGGGGCTCCAGGAAAGCTGGAGACAAACTTTTTAGCACTTTTGTTGTGACAGGATAAGGCGAATAGTTTTAAACTAAGGGAGGGGAGATTTGGACTGGCTATAAGGAAGAAATGTTTTCCTGTGAGGGTGGGGAGACCCTGGCACAGGTTGCCCAGGGAGGTGGTGGAGGCTTTTTCCTTGGAAAATTGATGGTCAGGTTGGATGGGGCTCTGAGCAACTTGATCTGGTTGAAGATGTCCCTGATCCTGCAGGGAGGTTGTACTGGATGACTTTTAAAGGTCCCTACAGCCCAAAGCATTCTATAATTCTATGGCTTCAGCACCTTCCAGAGGTCTTTTTCCTTCATATTTTATTTAAGGACTTGATAGTTCAGGTTCCAGTGAGGAAACAAATGGGATCTGTCCGTTGGCATGTGACCAGTAGGTCCTGGATCAGAAGATAAATCAGCAAAGGCATATTAACATGTCAGAGACATTAAAAGCAACAGTGCACCTATTTGGTCAGAGTGGAGCTTTCCCTTTTCTTGCTGATCGTTGCTGTCAGGGCAATTCAAACCTTTGCGAGTTATTTGCTTCTGCAACGCTATAGATATTAAAATGCCCATTACAGCTTTTCCTGAAGAAGCAATCTTCTACAGGTGGAGACAGGAGAAGGCAATCACAGCTCTATTGCACTTAGGAGAAGATATTACCAGCAGTGAAGAGCTGTAGGACCAAAATTTCATGGTGCTAAAATTGACTAATAACTTTGAAGGGGTTTTTTTTAATGTGTGTTATTGCTGCTATTACTTGGGGGAAATTCTTGCTTCCATAAGTTATTGTTGGGTTGCATTTATTCCACAAATAGAGAAGGCACAGCTCATATATTGTAGATACAAACCATTCCTATGAACAATTAATCAAGCTGCATCTTGCTGCTTGAAGTTTTTCGGCAAGATCTAAGTGTGAAACAGGAGTGAAAAGCAGTGAAGCCCTCCCAGGAAATTCAACAGAGTCTCCAGGCTGGCCTTGCCCCTTCTGAAGCCTTTACAGCCTCTCTCGAGGGATGCACATCACAAGTGAAATCTGCCTGGAAGGGAAGGGAGAGATTTTCAGCTCAGTCTGTGAAATGTGAGGATGGGGAAGGGGAAGAGGGTGGCAGGGAGCTGCTGGCTGGCACTCTGGGAGCTCTTTTGGACAACAGAAGGGGTGATGCCTGCGGTGTTACACGTGGGGAAGGGATCGCTCTGCAATGAGAACAGGAACACTCTGCTGCTCTATTTCCTGCATCTAGAGCTTCACTGCAGCAGGAACACTGCCTCCCCTGCACACATCCCTCAGCAGACAGCAAGGACAAGTGAGGAGCAGCGCTGGGGAAGGGCTTCGTGCAAGGGAAATCACGGTGCTTTCTGTAGGAAGTGTCCCAGGAGAGTTTCTTGCACATAAGGTCCTTTCAGGCCTCCTGCTGTTGGGCGTCTGCTTGCCTCTGCACTCTGGTGCTGGGCTGCACAGGTCATGGCATGGCTGTGTCTGCTCTGGCTTCTTACAGCCTCCAACAGGGCCTGCAGTCCAAGAAGGAATGCTGCCCATGGTGTGCAATTCCCCCCCAGGAAAGCTGAGGAGCACCCACCCTCTACAGCCCCTCACAGTTCCCCCAGAGCAGCAACCCAGAGCAATTCTGCCTCACGCCTGCACATATCTGAAAGGCCCCGAGGCACAGCTTGCACCCACTGTCCCAGCACCCCAGAGGTCCCTCTCCAAATGTTGGAGATGATGATGTGCCCCACGCCAAGGGCTGAGGCAATGGCACTAGAGATGAGATTGCTGCGTGAAGTGGCCTGGCCTCTCCTTTCTTTATGGATGCAGTCCTGAGGTTTTGCAAAGGTCCCTGAGACAGACATGTCCTTAGGAAACCACAGATGATATAGCTGGTCATGGCAGACGGAGACTGAAATTCCAAGCCTTCCCAGAGCAATGCCAAAAGTATAAAGAACAGCTTTCAGGATGTTCCTGGTTCCTGGTTCCCTGAGGCTGCCTAGGAAGGGCACAGATCTGGAACATACCAGCAACTCTCACAGACCTGTGGACACACTATCACCCAGCTCCAAAAGGCTGCCACCCCATTGATGGTCCTATTAAACCAACAGCAATAGCTGCTCTTTAGAAGGGTGCTGGTGAAATGTAGGGCTAAGAACCACCAGCAAGGGTGTGTGGTTTCTGCTGCACCACAGAGCATTTGCACAGTCCCCAGACCGCTGTCCCCTGAACCCTGGAGCAGCTGGGCTGAGCCCTCACACGTCTGCACAAGGGTCCTCTCCAACCTGAGCTGACCAAACACTGCCTTCCCATCTGCATTCTGAGTGCACTTTGGGTAACAAATGCTGCCCCAGTGAGAAAGCTGTCTGCTTTGTAAATATTTCTTGTAATTCCCAGTCTTCCAGCACTTGGCCTGGCTTTTAGAGCCCATCCTTTTTCTAATCACCTCTCTCCAAGGCCAAATAAGTGTTTCTAGTTCTTCCAAAGAGTAACAATGTTTTACCAGAGCACGACCTTGCTGTCTGGCTCCATCTTCCCCCACAGCTACGTGCCCTGTCTTGGAGACACTTGGCTTATTGTGGAACCCTCCTCTGGCAGTGGGACTGGGGGACACTGGGAAAGTGATACAACCTGGAGCCGGAGGGGTGGACAAGGGTTATGAGGTGGTAATTCTGTGGGATGGATGCTCAGCAGTTCTCCTGGTCTTTTGTGAGTCTTATGATTTTCTTCTTTAAACACAAGGAGCAAGGGGTAGGAAGCATGCAGAGGGGATGACCTCCCTATTAAGGTGCTCTCTGGCTGCCCAGAGCAGAGCAGAGCAGAAGGTCATAAAAATATAGAGTGATTTGGGCTGGGAGGGACATCAAAATCCACCCCCTGCCATGGGCAGGGACACCTCCCACTGGATCAGGGGGCTCAGAGCCCAATCCAACCCGGCCTTCAACACCTCCAGGGATGGGGCAGCCACCACTGCTCTGGGCAACCAGGGCCTCCCCACCCTCACAGGAAAACATTTCTTCCTAAGATCTCATCCCAATCTCCACTTTTTCAGCTGAAAACCCTTTCCCCCTCATGCTATCCCTGCACTCCCTGATCAAGAGCCCCTCCCCAGCTTTCCTGGAGCCCCTTTCAGTACTGGGAGGCTGCTCTAAGGTCTCCCCACAGCCTTCTCTTCTCCAGGCTGAACAACCCCAACTCTCTCAGCCTTTCTCATACAGGAGGTGCTCCAGCCCTCAGATCATCTCCGTGGCCTCCTCACTCCAACAGCTCCAGTGCTGAGGACTCCAGAACTGAACACAGGGCTCCAGGTGAGGTGAGCAGAGTAGAGCGGCAGAGTCCCCTCCCTTGCCCTGCTGGTCACAGTGCTTTGGATGCAGGTCAACAGGTTTCTCAGCCACCTACAGATATACCACACAGTTTCTATGAGCTACATTTTTAAGTCACAGCCCCCCTCCGAAATGCTAACACTGCCTGGAAAACTGCTGAGTTTTCATAGACCCTAAGAGAGCACATGACAGAAGGGGTGTGGAGAGTGAGTGTGGGCAGGGAAGTCGCTGCTTCTCACCGTGACAAGCCAGAGCAGATGCCCATTGCAGGGACATTTCACCTATTCCTCAGAGGTTGTTTGGCTGTTGGTGTTTGTTTGTTCAGAGGGGGTTATGTTTTGGTTTGTTTGGTTTGTAATTCAAGATGTTAAAGCAGGCTGAGAAGGGAAAATTGCCGGAACCATCTGCTGGTAGCAGTCAGCACAACGTGCTGTTAATGATTGATCTTCTCCCCCCCTCCCCGCGCTGGAAGATATCCACGTGTCTGACAGCCCAGAGACAATCCTGCACTTGGGACACCACAGCTTGGGGGCAAGCAGGGAAGAAAGGGCTGTCATCTATCCCAGCTCTTCTTAGACCTCCACTTTACCTGAGGAATATAAACCTCCAAGCAAGAAGGACAACGTGGGACAGGGCCTCCCCACCCTCACAGCAAAACATTTCTTCCGAAGATCTCATCTCAATCTCCCCTCTTGCAGCTGAAAACCATTCCCCCTCATCCTATCCCTGCACTCCCTGATCAAGAGCCCCTCCCCAGCTTTCCTGGAGCCCCTTTCAGTCCTGGGAGGCTGCTCTAAGGTCTCCCCACAGCCTTCTCTCCTCCAGGCTGAACAACCCCAACTCTCTCAGCCTGTCCTTGTACAGGAGGTGCTCCAGTCCTTGGATCATCTTCATGGCCTCCTCTGGACTTGCTCCAACAGTTCCAGGTCTTTCCTGTGCTGAGGACTCCAGAATTGAACACAGGGCTCCTGGTCAGGTCTCATGAGAGCAGAGTATTTACAGAGCTGAACACTTCATAGATAGGTTAAGAGAGATGGACAGGGAGGTTCCCCTTGCCCCTGCACCCAGCTTCCACTGCACTTCCACTCCTTCACCACGTGCTTCACTTTTCCACACCAGGCTGGAGCATGTCTGTACTACACAGCCACCCTCGATATCCCTCTTCTCCAGCACTTCCTTGCCCCTCACAGGTCAGGCAGAGAAAGAACAGCGAGTGAAGCTGCTGCTTTGTAGTCCAATTAACCTCTGCACTCAGCTCTCATCTCCCCTGTTCGGATGCGGAAGGGCAGGGCTGAGTGATTTACAAGAGAGAGAGCAGGGGTGGTTACAAGAGTCGAAGCTGAGGGTCAATCCCTCTGGTGTCCTCTCCCAGCTGGAGATGCTCTGTGGAGCCAACATTCCTAAACCCTGCTGTCTGTAGACTCACCTGTAACACTCGGGGTGAATGCAGAACAGGAGAGCTGTGCACTCTGTCTCTGCTCAATCAATGGTTGCTGCTTCTCCCCTCTTCATCCTCCCTTCCCCCAATGCATATTTCCCTCAGAAAAAGAATACATTTTTTGCTGTGTGTCAAGAAAAAAAAATACAGTGCAATTACACATTTTTATAGCCTGCCTTTCATAGCTTATCGCCAGGCTCCACGCATAAAAAAATGAATTGCATAAATTTTAAAGACATGTAATACATACACAGTTAAAATCAGGCAGCAACAGCAATAGAAAACAGGTGTGTGTTTAAAGGGAGATTTAAACCAGGGACGTGAGATGCACACAGGAGCCATGGGGTGAAGCAGCCAGGCAGAGAGGAGCTGCTAAGCTTATCCCGATTACTGGGATGGGGAGGGAGGCTGTAAATCTCAGGCAGCCAAGAGCAGAGCAGGAGGATAAGGGAAGTAGCTGGGAATTTGAACCTTGCAGGAATGATGCTCAAAAGAGAGAGAATTACTAAAGTTAGAAAAGACCTCTCAGCTCATCCAGTCCAACCCTCAGCCCAGCCCACTGTTCTGACTAAACCCTGTCTGCAAGGGACAAGGCCACACACTTTTTGAACCCCTCCAAGGATGGAGATTCCACCACTTACCTGGGCAGCCTCTGTCAGGTCTGCACCACTCTGTCAGTGAAGACATTCTTCCCAATATCCAATCTGAACCTCCCCTGGTGCAACTTGAGGCCATTTCCTCTCATCCCATCCCTCGTCACTTGGGAGCAGAGCCCAGCACCCACCTCACCACAACCTCCTTTACAGGAACTGCAGAGAGTGATGAGGTCTCCTCTCAACCTCCTCTTCTCCAGGCTGAACAGCCCCAGGTTCCTCAGCCACTCCCAGAACCCCTGTTCTCCAGCCCCTTCCCCAGCTCCATTCCCATTCTCCGGACATGCTCCAGCCCCTCAATGTCCTTCTTGCATTGAGAGACTGAAGGAGGTTCTGAGGACTGACAGACCTCCAGGAACCACGACATAATTGAATATGTAAACTCTCTGAGCACTGCTCTTCACTCCAGTGGGGTTCCCAGGTGCACTACATGCCTGGGTTCCCAGATGTTCAGGCCCAAGATGGGCCATTCCACCAGCGCCTGAGCCAAGGACCCTAGGACAGCCCCAGCCATGACCCACACAGCACACAGGGATGTCCCAAGAAAAGGGAAGACACTGACAGCTTCAAAGATACAGTTGGGAATCACTCCAAAAATCTGAAGGAATGCATGGAAGATTGTTCAGAGTCACAGAAATGAAAAAATAAATAAGTGAAAACCAGTAGTTTCAAAATAGGAACCCCAGAGCGTATCCTTCATAAAGCTGCCTCTGAAGCAGTGGAGAGAGGCTCAGGTCTGAGATGCTCACATATTGTAAATGTTTCTTTCCAGCATAGCTGTCCTGGTGAGCCTGTGTGATGAGTTCCCCCCTGGACCCAAGATACTCCATTGCTATGGGTTTTTTTTCTAATCATCATCCCTAATTTGTTAAAACTGTTCCGACACACGCTGGTTACAAGCCAACATTTTTCTAATGAAAGCTGTTTTGGCAGGAAGTTCTTGACTGGTTTATGCACCTCGGGAATCCCAGCCACTAAGAAAGCCATTAAAATGAATGTGAGCATCCATGGGGACTCTTGACACGTGTCACAACTTCTGCAGGTGGCTCCCTGCGTCCCGCAGTCTGTGCCCCCGGTGCCCCGTCATGGCACGCTGCTGCCCTGACAGAAACCCAGGAACCCTCTCTTGGCAGCACATTGCCTGCATTTCTGATTCTGCCACAGAGTCATGGAATCATTAAGGTTGAAAAAGACCTCTCAGCTCATCCAGTTCAACCATCAGCCCGGCACCACTGTGCCTACTGAACCATGTCCCAGGATGCCACGGCCACGTGCCTTTTGTACCCCTCCAGGGGTGGAGACTCCAGCACTGCCCTGGGCAGCCTCTGCCAGGGCCTCACCACTCTAGGATATTAGGATATATTCCCTAATATCCTATATAAACCTCCCCTGGTACAACTTGAGGCCATTTCCTCTTGTCCCAACTATTGCCACTTGGGAGAAGAGCCCAGCACCCACCTCATCACAATCCTTCCCCAGCTCCATTCCCTTCTCTAGATGCTCCAGTCCCTCAATGTCCTTCTTGGAGTGAGGGACCCAAAACTTAATCCAGGATTCGAGGTGTGGCCGATCCCTTCCCTGCTCCTGCTGCCACCCCATGGCTGATCCAAGCCAGGATGCTGGTGGCCTTCTTGGCCATCTGGACCACTGCTGGCTCATGTGCAGATGCTGTCGACCAGCACCCCCAGGGCCTTCTCTGCCAGGCAACTTTCCAGCCACTCTTTCCCCAAGCCTGGAGCTGCCTGGAGTTGTTGTGACCCAACGCAGAGAGTTGTTGAACTCCATCCTGTTGGCCTCAGTCCATCAGTCTGATCTGTCAATTTCTCTCTGCAGAGCCTTTCTGCCCTCAATCACATCAGCACTCCTGCCCAATTTGGTGTCGTCTGCAAAGCGACTGAGGGAGGTGTTCACTCCCTTCCCCTACCAGGTAAGATCTCTCTGCACTTCCAAACGCAGATTGGCACTGACAATTTGCAGCAATGCCCTCTTGCCCATGCTGGTGGCAGAAGACAGTTGTTTGTAGCAGAGGATTCCTGCACCACCAGCCTGCATCAGGAACTAATAGGAAATGTTTGCAAATGTGGACAACTCAGCACAAGCAAGTAGAAAGGGGTTGAAGGGACCTCCCTGTGCCTTGCAGGTGCTCCATCCACCAGTCTGATCACAGCCAACATGGTGTTCCTTTGCAGGGCAGCCAGTGCCACACATTCCCTTGCTTCAGAACTGAGTCCATTTCTAGAGTCCTCAGCACAGGAAGGACCTGGAACTGTTGCAGCAAGTCCACAGGAGGCCACAGAGATGATCCAAGGGATGGAGCACCTCCTGTATGAGGACAGGCTGAGAGAGTTGGGGTTGTTCAGCCTGGAGAAGAGAAGGCTCTGGGGAGACCCTAGAGCAGCCTCCCAGGACTGAAAGAGGCTCCAGGAAAGCTGGGGAGGGGCTCTTGATCGGGGAGTGCAGGGATAGGATGAGGGGGAAGGGTTTTGAGCTGCAAGAGGGGAGATTGAGATGAGATCTTAGGAAGAAATATTTTTCTGTGAGGGTGAGGAGGCCCTGTCCCAGGTTGTCTAGAGCAGTGTTGGCTGCCCCATCCCTGGAGGTGTTGAAGACCAGGTTGGATGGGGCTTTGAGTCCCCTGATCCAGTGGGAGGTGTCTCTGCCCATGGCAGGGGGTGGAACTGGATGTGCCTTAAGGTCCTCTCCAACCCAAACCAAGCATTCCATGATTCTTTTCATGACTCTTTGCAGCAAATCACCTGATCCTGTGGAGCTGCAAGCTCTCTACTCACCATGCTCTTTCTGTCTTCTTTCTGCTTCAGTTCTGTCCCATGTCTTTCTCTGCTCCCTGGAGGCTCTACCCTTGCCTGCATGCAGCAGCTGGCGTAGCCAAAAAGTCC
The DNA here is from genome assembly GCA_033558185.1 of Dromococcyx pavoninus. Classification (NCBI taxonomy): domain Eukaryota; kingdom Metazoa; phylum Chordata; class Aves; order Cuculiformes; family Neomorphidae; genus Dromococcyx; species Dromococcyx pavoninus. The sequence goes on along the minus strand of JAUMJL010000224.1, from coordinate 144,776 downwards.
GTTCTTGTTGGTTACTCAGCCACTGCTTTGGAAAAGGCATTTGACAAACAGGTGTCGAAAACTGCAAACAGACAGAGAAAAGAGCCACCATCCATCACAGAAGTGTCTGCTCACTCTCAAGACCTCAGACTGGAAAATTCATTTCCTGGCTTTCCAAGTGGGGGCTTCAGTTGGTGCTATTTAAGTTTATGGTGAGAACCTCTAGACATCAATCTATGCCACAAGGGTCACAAATTGACTTGTCTCAGCCCCACCACCTCCCACACCTTTTGACTCATCTCCCCACCACCCCCTTCTCAGCCCCACTCCTCCAGCATCACGTGTGGTCTCCTCCTGACTTACTCTCTGTTCCTCATCAGCTACTGCATTGTCCCAGCTTCTCTTCCCCTACCTCCCCTTCTCTCCCCACCGATCCTTCCCCTGTGCTGCTGGCAGCTCCTCGTGGTGTTCTCAAGGCTCAGCACTGGGAACTTCTCCTCTCTTTGCCCTCTCTCCAACCACTTCAGTTGTTTGCCCAAGGACATTTCTCACATCAGCCTGGCCTCAGTAGCCTTGTCCCTCTGAGTCCCTGTAGTGACAGGGCTGTCCCCATGTGTGCTGTGGAGGTCCCAGGGAGCAGCCTCACCTCCTGAGATAGGACACACCCTCTACACATCCCCAGGACATAGCACATCTCTACTGAGATCCCTCTCAGCTCTTCAGTCCTGGTCTAAAGCTCTGCTGGGGTTCGACACTGAGGACAGGACACATCATTGCCAAAAGGTCTCACCTGGGATGTGGCTGTTCAGGGCCATCCCTGCACCCCTCTGCTTCCTCGCTTTCCCTGGAGCAGGTGGACCAACAGCTCTCGGAAGGGCACCTTGTGATGGATGAGTGGGTGACTTATGGCCACGGGTCTCCATGGTGCTCCTGACGATTGTTCTTTGCCACCCAAAGCAGGACAACCTGCAAAGTGCATTCCAAGCAGCCTGAGCCGCAGCTGGGATTCATGGAACCTTTGAGGAGATACCAAACACTGCAGAGTTAAGCTCTGCAGTCAGCTTTGCTCTGCACTGCTTTGCTCACATGGTCTGCTGAAGGTTCACCAGCATCTGTGGAACCCACGAAAGACAAGGAGCAATGCAGGAGGGATAGGTAGGATTTTTCAGCCTGGGTTGAGTTCACTGTGGACTAAGAGCTCAACATGCACCTTGGGGCCCTTGGGCAGCCTACGGTAATGGTCCCAGGGTCCCTCATAAGAAAAGTCCCAACAAATTTGATATCTCAGGCCAGTAGATAACAGCGTCTCTCCCCTCTGCTCTTTTTGGTCCAGATGGCTCTGATAGATCTGTCAGACATCCAGGCACTTTTGAAGACCATTTTAAGCTCCTGTTCTTCTGGTTTGCTGCAGACTCAGCCTGTCCACCATGGCAAGAGAGGAGGTCAACCCTTCAGCCCTGCAGTAGGTGGGGGGACAGCAGGACAGCAAAGTCTCTGCCCATCCCGTACTTTGCAACTAGAGGTAAAGCAGGGAAGGCTGCATCACCACCCCACAGCTCTCTGCAGTGAATTTACCAACACTTCAGGTTTCTAAAGCTCATTTAAAATGCTTCTCTTGATTATTTTTACCCAGTAATTGATTTATTCCTAAATCCCACTCACGCCTCTACGTGGTCTCAGAGCCATTGTCTGCAATGCGCTCACTCCCAAGGTCTCTGCGCCAGCCTGGCCTCACAGTGCTCCCTGTCTGTGGCCTGGACCACCAGCAAAGCCCTCAAGAACCTCCTGCAGCATCCCTGGGGCTCAGTGGTCCCAGAGTCATGGACGCAGGGTGTAGACCCCTCTCAGGGATGAACAGCAGGACCTTAGATTAAAATACAACCTCAAGACAGCCTCTACGTTGGCCACAGGCCCACAGCAGAGGGTGGGACTCAAACCTGCTGCCATCAGCACGGGGGCCCAAGCAAACACCCCCAGAGCTGCTCTGAGTCACTGAGCCCTCCTCCTCTGCTCTTCACGGTGTGGCTTTGATTTCATTCCCACTGTGAGAAACACGGGGGTGGGCAGAGGGCCCACACAGCACTGGAAAGAGCGTTACACGAGGGCCTCCCAACTGTGTGTTTCGTTTTGTTGCCACGTTCCTGAGATCTTGGAGAGGTGGTTATTCCAAGGCATTCCCTTCAGAGTGCAGTGGTGGCTGTCCTCAGACAGGGTCCATCCCTGGTGACAGGCACGGAGAAGCGAGCGGGGCTCAGAGCACGGCTGGGACGGCACGTGGGCTGTGACAGAGGGCATGGTGTCACCTTGGTACTGCACCTTCAGTGCGAGCGTGCAGCACCCAGGAGGCTCTGCTGGGAGTGATTTTCACCTGCTGATGCCACCTCATTGCCTTGCTAAATTCCTGCTCTCCCATTCACCCACCAGCTCTGCTCTTGGAATCATCAGCCCTTCAGTTATACAATGCTTAAAAAGAGAAAAAGCAGCCACAGAACATAAACCCAAGGAGCCTGGAGAAGAGAAAGCTCTGGGGAGACCTTAGAGTGGCCTTCCAGTACCTGCATGGGCTACAGCAAAGGTGGAGGGGGACGGGGACTGGGACATGACTTTTTACAGGAGCCTGTAGAGATAGGGTGAGGGGGAATGGCTTTAAATTGGAAGGGGGAAGATTTGGAGAGTGGGGGGTCCTGTCCCAGGTTGCCCAGAGAAACAGTAGCTGCCCCATCCCTGTAGGTGTTCAAGGCCAGGCTGGATGGGGTCTTGAGCAGCTTGGTCTGGTGGGAAATGTCCCTCCCTATAGCAGGGGGGTTGGACCTGGATGATCTTTAAGGTTTCTTCTGACTCCAACCACTCTTTGATTCTATGATGTAGGCACAGAATACCATTATTCACAAATTCAGCTATCTTCAAACATAGCCAGAGGTTTCAGCTCCATGAAAGCAAGGAACGACTTCTCGACCCCACACCAGGGTGCACAAGCTTTGGATGCCTGGGCACCAGACCTGCAAACCCATTTGTGGGAGAAGATCATCACCCTGATGAAGATGGGTGCCGTGGGGTCATGGTTTAGCCCCAGCACAGCTGATTTTGGCAGCTAAAACCATGCAGTTGGGCTCTCAGTTCCCTTCCCTCCACACCTCCTGGAAAAGGGGAAAGGAAAATGAGAGGAAAGTGACTCGTGGGTTGAAAACTAAAACTACAGCTTTAATGAAACAATAATAATAATAATAATAATAGTAATAATAAAAAGTAATAAGATATATACAAATATGTAAGATTGTGCCCGACCATCCCCCAATGACTACACAGCACTACAACTGCTGTAGAGCAGACACAAGGGAATGGGTCCACGGTCAGAAGGGAGCTGGGCTCAGGAACTGCCTTCAGGAATACATGGGCCTGGGTTCAGGGAACAACCAGACAGGTGAGGTCCTCACTGGACCATCACAGAAAAGAGTGAGACCCTCTTGATGTCTCAATTTTCTACCAAGTGTGATGTATGTGGGATGGAATCCTCTACTGGTCACATTTGGGTCACCTGCCCTGTCCACCCCTCCCTGCATATGTGGCCTTTCTTTCGCCAGCTTGAGGATGGCCATGGTTTCTACAGTAATAAGTACAAGCAATGGCCTTTCTGCATCCCATCGCCCCTTGTTGGCACAGCCAGAGCAACACTGCCTGAAAACCATGCAGTCAGCTTTCAGAAAATGAAGTTACTCAGACAAGACTGAATTAGAGGCAAAAAACTGACTCTAATTTAGCTCAAACCACAACACATGGGAACACTGAACAAGTCCACAAGGAAGCGTAATTCTGTGCCAAGGTTTGCACGGGGACACACGTGGAGGACACGCTCCTGGCCTTCTCCTAGGAAGCTGCCTGGCAATGATTCACCCAGCACAGGGCACGCACACAGAGCATGGTCAGAAAAGTCCTCGTGGGTACTGGAGGCTCTCTGCAGCAAATAGATAACTTGGATAACTTCCCCCACTTGTAGAGATGGTTCCCGTGCTCCATTTAGCACTCTGTGCCTGCAGCAGGCATCTGACAGTAGCAGCTGGCTGCTTCCAAAACAGGATCCTGGCAATTTAAGGGAAAGACAGAAAGCTTTAAAAGCCAGTTTTTGCTCCAGTTTCTCACACTGAGGTCAAGATTCATGTTTAGCTCTAGGGTTTGAGGTCCTCCTGCACCAGAACAGAGGCTGCAGCCTCTCCCCTTTGTAGCCTCCCTTCATCCTGACCTGACACCTAGCCCAGGTGAAGGACACCTGCAGGAGTGGGACACGGAACCTGCTTAGAGATGCTGTTCACCTACACAAGGTGTGAGTCACTGAACAACACCCCAGTGAAATACACAGGCAGAGGAAGCTATTGCACATCTCCCTCCCAATTCAGGAGCAAGACAAGGATTTATGAAAATTATATCCAATGCTTTCAGTGCAATTGTTCTCAGAGGTGCCTTCACAATGCCCACAGCGTTGGACAGAGTTGCTCTGAGCATGAGGTGAGGTGGGTTCCTTCTTCCCCTCACACCACCAGCACAATTGGCCAGGCTCCCCACACCCATTTTGCCCAGGTTCTTGCTGCAGCCTGGCTGTATCTCCCATCCTACATTCTGCTCAGCTTAGGGAGGAAGGACATGGGTGGGAATATCAGTCCGGCAGTCCAAGCAGGAACAACGCATCCTCATTGGCTGTTAGAGCAGCACTGCTGCTCTGTACTGATGTGCAGCACCACACAGGTATCAATGCTTTCCATATGGTTCCCAGATCTATATCTTTGGAAACAAAGCTTTACATTTAGTTGCCATCAGGCTGGGTTAAAGCATTTCAGGATACCAAGGGTTTTGGGTGGTGAGCACAATCTGTCAATGGTGAACATCATTTTGCTGAGGCGTTTGAGAGCTGCAGATGCAGCCTTTGTCAGTGTTTGTCTTTGACTCCTCAATTACTGCATCCTCATCTCACTCCTTTGGCCAGGGTGCTACTCCTGGCCCAAGACCCACTGCATGGTACCTCAGGAAGATACTCTTTGATACTTCAGTGAGCACGGTGAGCTAATTCTGAAGCCACTTCTCTCTCTGCCTCCAGTCTCCATCTCTTAGCAGCAGTTAACAAATTCTAGCTCTACAAAGGCATTCTGTCAGCTTGCAAGGTCAATACATCTCCTCTTCTAGGCAACCAGCCTGGTCAATTATCTGTTATTATTGTTTAATTCTACCCTGGAAGTCATTAAGGATTTGGAAAGCCATGTTTCTTCTCCCTGTATTCTGTAGCTGGCCCAGAAAATTGTTACAGTCCAGCAAGATCTGAACCTTGTTTCCACCGGGCACTGCAGCACATCCTGAATAAACAGCACAGAAGATCAGTTTATTCTTACTGTGCTTCACACATTTGTTTGCTGCAGCCTGAAGCAAAGCCAGTCTCTCAGGCATCTGTGGAAACACATGCTTCCAGAACAAGCTGAGTGTGCTCCAGCAGGTCCCCCTCCATGCTTTGGCTTCCAGAGCACCTGGACAGCCTGCTCAGGTGGAGATGTCAGAGCCACATTTGAGCATCTGATCCCATTCAATGATTGTTTCATATGTCAAAGGCTTTGGAACTTTCCTGAAAGACATCCAGGCAACACTCACTTGAGATTCAACCATCCTGGCTTGGATCAGCCATGGGATGGCCAGCAGGAGCAGGGAAGGGATCGTCCCCCTGCACTCGGTGCTGCTGAGGCCACACCTCAAATCCTGGGTTCAGTTTTGGGCCCCTCACTTCAAGAAGACCATTGAGGGGCTGGAGAGCATCCAGAGAAGGGAACGGAGCTGGGGAAGTGTCTGGAGAACAGGGGTTCTGGGAGTGGCTGAGGGACCTGGGGCTGTTTAGGCTGGAGAAGAGGAGGCTGAGGGGAGACCTCATGGCTCTCTACAGCTCCTGGAAAGGAGGTTGTGGTGAGGTGGATGCTGGGCTCTTCTCCAAAGTAACGAGTGATAGGATGAGAATAAAAGGCTTCAAGTTGCACCAAGGGAGGTTTAGACTGAATATTGGGAAAAATGACTATACTGCAAGAGTGTTGAAGCCCTGGCAGAGGCTGCCCAGGGCAGTGGTGAAGTCTCCATCCCTGGAGGGGTTCAAAAGGCATGTGGCAGTGGCACTTTGGGACATGGATTAGCAGGCACAGTGGGGCCCAGCTGACGTCTGGACTGGATGAGCTTAGAGCTCTTTTCTAACCTAAATGATTCTATGATTGTACAATTCTACCTGAGCTCCCGTTGTTGTCACTGGCTGGTGTTCACAGACAGGTGTCCAGCATCGTGTCAGGTGTTCTGGGGGTCCCACAAGTCTTCCAACTGTGTCCCCAGAAGTATCTGGGACACCTAAAGGGCTACAGACTACATATGCAGGTGCAAATTCTCAGCTGGCACCAACGGGAGTGTTGAATTTGCAGGGGACGTGATGGGGCCTTGGACAGCCACTGCACATGAAGATCCTGGTAAAGAGACACCCACATTTTGGGTTTTATTTGGAAACTGCATCCCACCACTACAGTCCCACCTCAAGAGCCTGGGACCTCCATTTTCTAAGATGCAAATGGTGTCTTGTCCATCCTCCACAATAAAAAAGGACCTCCTTGAGTGTCAACAGAGCAGGGATTCCTCAACAGAGCATCTGTGTTACTGTCATTGAAAGCACAGGGGAGCAGGGATGGCTTTCATATGGGTTTATTTTACAGGCAAGAGCTGCAGCGTTTCAGCTCTATGAGCAGTTCCTGCTAATCCTGCTGTGGAATGCAAGACCCTGTGAAATCCTTCACTTGTGAAGAAACACAAAACCCACCCGTTGTTTCTATTGACCCAAATAAACAGTTTCATAGGTGCCTCTGCATCCTCAGTGGGCTTCATCTTCTTATCTGCAGTTGTGAAGGTAAGGTTTGCTTTTGCTCTGATGAGCACATTATCTCTGCATTTACCCCAATTTGATGCCCTAGCTGCACAATTTGTTCCAGAACCAAGAATCATTGGCAACGTGGGGCTATTGAATGGATGAGGAATAGAGTCTTTGAGTATTTCCCATGCTGTGCCTTTTTGCTTGACCATTTGTGTAATTTGCTGCACAGCAATGCGGTTCCCACCCTCCAGAATCTGTAGCAGCACATCACAGACACAATGATGTCATGTTTACACTCAATCAATAGCTCTTTTTTGTCTTGCTCTGTGTACCCTGCAAAAACAAATCCTTCCATGAGTCACTTGAACTCTTTCCAAAATCATAGTGACCTTCTAATTCATAGAATCATAGAAGAGTTGGGGTTGTGAAGAACCTTAAGGCCCATCCAGTCCCACCCCCTGCCATGGGCAGGGCACCTCCCACTGGATCAGGTCCTTCAAACCCCATCCAACCTGGCCTTCAACACCTCCAGGGATGGGGCAGCCACTCCACTGCTCTGGGCAACCTGGGACAGGACCTCAACACCTTCACAGAAAAACATTTCTTCCTCAGATATCATCTCAATCTCCCCTCTTGCAGCTGAAAACCATTCCACTTCATCCCTGCACTCCCTGATCAAGAGCCCCTCCCCACCTTTCCTGGAGCCCCTTTCAGTCCTGGGAGGCTGCTCTAAAATCTCCCCACAGCCTTCTCTTCTCCAGGCTGAACAACCCCAACACTCTCAGCCTGTCTTTGTACAGGAGGTTCTCCAGCCCTCGGATCATCTCTGTGGCCTCCTCTGGACTCTGTCCAACAGTTCCATGTCCTTCCTGTGCTGAGGACTCCAGAACTGAATGCAGGGCTTGACATGGGCTCTCATGAGAGAAGAGCAGAGGGGTAGAATCTCCTCCCTTGCCCTGCTGGTCCCACTGCTTTACATTTTGGTTCAAGTCACCTTTGCCTGTGAAGTGCATTTCAGTCCTTCACAAGTGGGGAAAAGGGATCCTTTGTATTTCAGCAAATGGTTTGTTTGAGTATTGGCTCAAGCTGCGAGGCTGCACAGTTACCTTCAGACTTTATTCCCCTATGGCACTTTGTAAAATCCTGTGTTTCTTCTCAGTTACAGCTCTCGCTTTCTGTAGTGCTGCGTGCTGGTGTCTGGTACAAGGAGCCCAGTTCCCTCCTGAATGAGCAAACAAGTTCATTTTCTTCAGGCACTTTAATCCTTCCAAGTCTTACTGGCTTCCTGCTTTCAGCACACACACACTCATCCCCTTTGCCTGTGGAGATGCGGTTGGGAAAATCAGAGCCTGAGCAGTTTGTTGAAAGCTTCTCAAGGACAGCCAAACTCCCTGGCTGCCACCAAGCCCTTTGAAGAGCTGCAGAGCCAGACACCAGCACGCCTGGGCCAAGACCTGGCCACAGAAATGGCAAAGTACAGACATGGTCTGCTTGGCTTTGGGGAGGTAAAGAGCTATCAGCACCTGCTGAACCCACCAAAGCTGAGAAGCCATGCAGGAGAGAGGCTGGTGGAGCACTGGAATGGGCTTCCAGGGAACAATGCAGAAGCCTTTGGCCAACGCCCTCAGCCCCAGGGTGTGAATGTTGGGGGTGTCCTGTGCAGGAGTTGGACTCGATGGTCCTTGTGGGTTCCTTCCAACTCAGGACATTGTATAATTCTATGATTCTATGATAGGATGGGGAGGAAGGACTGTTTTCAAGCCCAGCTGAGCTCACTGCAGATGAGGACCTCAAAGGGCAACTTTGGTCCCTTGAGCAGCCCACAGTCTGGATGAAGAGCTGGCACCCTGCAGTACCTGTCCTAGGGTCCTTCATAAGAAGAGCTCACATAAGTTTGATACTTCATGCCAGTAGTTCACAGTGTCTCTCCTCTCTGGTCTTTTTGGGCAGCTCCAAATGATTGCCCTTAGCACCGCTGAGCACCCTGTGTCAGCAAAGGTAAGTATTAATGTGAGTACACAGAAATGTAACGTGGTTTCAAGGCCAGGTTGGATGGGGCTCTGAGCAAACTGATCGAATGGAAGGTGTCCCTGCAGGGGGGTTGGATCTGGACAGGTTTTTAGGTTACTTCCCCCCAAACCATTCCATGGTTCTATGATTCTATGTTTATATGCTTTGAAGAGCAGGTGGGTTAGTGCTGGATGAGCTGCTGCTCTGTATTATCTGGAAAGAAGGGGGTCTGGAATTGGGAACTACTTGTACCTTTCCAGGGACAAGCTGGAATGCTGGTCTGGACTGCATGGGACTTGCAGCTGCCCTACCAGCCCCTTGGAAAACTGCTTTTTAATACCAAGAAGACAGTAACCTAGGACGCTCAGGCAGCTGTTTTACCAGACTGTGTTGTCTTTGCATTGACAGGGAAAATATGTCAGAGCAGTTGTCTGGGAGTTTGGGAAGGTGAACAAGAAACCTTTTTCTAAACAAAGAGAGAGGCAGAGTTGCAGGCTGCCTGGACGACCAGGAAGGGGACAGATGGCTGCCTGCCCATCTCGGGGTTCCCTTCAACTGGAGAAGAGCAGGATCAGTGCAAAGCAGAGGGCGGGATTGGTGTTGGGCTCCCAGAGAACATCCCCAGCCCCACGGAGCACTGGCTGTGGGCACAGGGCAGGTTGTCAGCACAGAGGGGTTACCAGCTCCCAGATGCCCTCCTGGTTTCTTCCTAAAACCCTCAGTCCTGGCGTTATAAACTGCCACAGGCACTGAGCGCTGTTGGCGGCTGGGAATTAAGAATGGGAAACACCACAGAGAGCTCCATCATGAGATGTAAGTGGAGCAACTTAAGTTAAATCTTAGTGTCCTGTGTCATTCCTTTAGCTCTTACTCATAGCTGGAGCTCAGGTGCTGGACAGCCAGGTTGCTGACTCAGCTCCTGCATGCCCCTCCAGCACTTACACCCACACCTGACCAAGCCTGGAGACCCCCAAGCGTACAAAGAGTGCAGCAGATTATAATGGAAAACGCAGGAGCCGAGGCAGAGCCAGGAGGATTTCACCTTAACACGGGGATGGGGTCAAGTTGCCTCCATGATGGCAAATTTAGGATCATGAGTGTCACAAGGACAGACAGGACCGTGCCCCACACCTCAGGCTGGACCCCCTGGTGCCAGAGGAAGGGGCAGAAGATGAACGATGTGAAACCAGTTCCCACAGCTCTGGCTTGAGATGGGTTTTTTTATCTGCATGGATAAGGATGAGAGGTTTCAATCATGTCAGACCCCCGATCCAGGGAAAGAATTATGGTTGGAGGAGACTCCCCAGGCCAGAGGAGTGCTCCTGTGAGTGAGGACTGTTTTGAATTGAGGGGTCTGGTGGAAGAGATGAAGAAGAACCAACATACAAGCATAGAGTCATAGAATCATAGAATGGTTTCGGTTGGAATAGACCTTAAAGATCATCCAGTTCCAACCCATCTGCTATTGGCAGGGACACCTCTCACTGGATCAGTTTGATCAAAGCTCCATCCAACCTCACCTTGAACACTTCCAGGGATGGGGCATCCATGACTTCTCCAGGCAGCCTGTGCAAGTCTTTGGATGGAGCCATTCTCAGCACAGGAAAGACATGGAGCTGTTGGAGAGAGTCCAGAGGAGGCCACAGAGATGATCCAAGGGCTGGAGCACCTTCTGTATGAGGACAGGCTGAGAGAGTTGGGGTTGTTCATCCTAGAGAAGAGAAGGCTGTGGGGAGACTTTAGAGCAGCCTCCCAGTACTGAAAGGGGCTCCAGAAAAGCTGGGGAGGGGCTCTTGATCAGGAGTGCAGGGATAGGACGAGGGGGAAGGGTTTTCAGCTGCAAGAGGGGAGATTGAGGTGAGATCTGAGGAAGAAATGTTTTGCTGTGAGGGTGGGGAGGCCCTGTCCCAGGTTGCCCAGAGCAGTGGTGGCTGCCCCATCCCTGGAGGTGTTGAAGGCCAGGTTGGATGGGGCTTTGAGCCCCCTGATCCAGTGGGAGGTGTCCCTGCCCGTGGCAGGGGATTGGAAATAGATGACCTGTGAAGATCCTTTCCAACCCAAACCATTTTATGATCTTAAGGGGGATTAGGAAGTATTTAAAAGCAGAGAGGGGATGCGAGGGGGTGGTGAGGAACAGGACAGGGAAGGCTGTGTCTTTTTTTACTGTTTTTAATTACTCAGTGTGTTCTGCTCTCATTCAGGCTCTGTGCAGGTTGGCTTCCCCTGCGGATGGTGTGACAAAGCAGGATCCCTCATTCCCTGGTATGACCAGAAAAGCTTTAGTGAGCAAAGTGAGGGACTGCACGAGAAGAAAGTGTGCTCTCCTGAGGGTTCCTTCCTGCTCTCCAGAATTTAGAGCCAAGCTTAATTACGCCTTTCTCATTTCCAGAGTCCCCAGAGGGAGATCCTTAGGGGCACAGTTTGCAGAAGTGCTGAGCACTCAAAGCAGAAGCCAAGAGGAACTGTGCTTTGAGCAGATGAAATGTGAAGAAATGCTAAGTCCACAGAAAACCAAGCACTGGGGCTTTCTGCGTGGGACCGTCTGAAAGCATCCAAATGCAGGTTCTTTCTCACAGTGTTGCTCATCTTTCTGCCTCAGTTCTCAAGGGAGAATGTGCAAGGTCATTAGGTGGTTTATGGATTTGAATTCGTTAGCACTGGATCTGTTCACAGCCCCTGATGGAAGCACCAGGAATGGGTGGCTGTGTAGTCAACAGAGGGTGCAGCAAACAAAGCCTGCGGCACACACTGAACGGGGAGGATTAAGAGGACTATTGAATGACCACTGAGGCATGGAATGAACTAGGGATTCTGTGGAAAAACTAGTACATGATCACATAATTAAAGGCTGCATTGTAATGACCCCGCTCAAGAGCTGAGGACAGCCTTTATTCTGGTGCTCCCAATATTTGAAGCACTTGACTTTGAGCATCAGTGTATTTTTAGAATCAATCTTTAATGTAATTACACAATTAAAGAGGAAGAAAACCTTGATGCTTAGGCCAAAGGAGCTGACTGACTGCTGTCTTGCAGGGGTGAACACAGCATGGAGTGTTTGACCTTATTTAAGAAAGCAAAGCAGAGAAAGGAAGATACATCAGCTGTGATGATGTGTGTCTTATGAGGAGTGGCTGAGGGACCTGGGGCTGTTTGGCCTAAAGAACAGGAGGCTGAGGGGAGACCTCATCACTCTCTGTGGCTCCTGGAAAGGAGGTTGTAGTGAGATCTCTTCTCCCAAGGGACAAGTGACAGGATGAGAGGAAAAGTCCTCAAGGTGTGCCAGGGTGGGTCAGATTGTATATTGGGAAAAATGTCTTTACTCACAGAGTGGTGAAGAACTGGCAGAGGCTGCCCAGGACAGTGGTGGAGCCTCCATCCCTGGAGAGGTTCAAAAACCATGTGGCCATGGCACTTGTGGACAGGGTTCAACAGGCACAGTGGGGTTGAGCTGATGGTTGGACTGGATGAGCTTGGAGATCTTTTCCAACCTTAATGATTTTATGATTCTATTCTATGATTTCCAGCTATGGAAAGCTGAGAGTTGCTGATGACTCCTGAATTAGCTTGAAAGAGATTTTTTAGCTTCAGGAGATGTTCAATGTTTAAGCATTTTGTGTCTAGGAAACATGCACATCTGTAAATCAGAGTATTTCATTGAAAATATTAAATTCATCGTGGTTTACCCATGTATTTTCAATTTCATATGTGAAAAGTGTTGTATTTTCTGTGTACACTGTGAGTGAAAAAGCATGAAATTGCATTGGGATGCAAATTATTAGACATAAAAGCCAGGTTTACACCTACTGGTGAGAGAGAGAAGAGAGAACAGCTCCCAGGAGCAGAGTAGGGAGGTGGGTGGGGTGCACAGGGGCAAGGGGATCTGCCAACAAATGGGGGGAAAATTCTAAAAAGAGGCAAAACACAAACAATGCTGGAATTCATGCTGAATTTGACAAAAAATTGCCCAGTTTAATTCAGTTTCTCATTTTTGAAATGCTAAGATATTTTAATTGGAATATTGCAGAATCACAGAATGGGTTGGGTTGGAGGGGACCTCAAAGCCCATCCAGTTCCAGCCCCCTGCCATGGGCAGGGACACCTCCCACTGGATCGGGGGGCTCAAAGCCCCATCCAACCTGGCCTTGAACACCTCCAGGGAAGGAGACTCCAGTGGTGCTCACTGCACAGCATTGTCCAGAGTGCTCAGACCTTTTCTGCCAGAGCCAGTGACACAGCTCCACAGACTCCACTGCCATCCAGAAATTCTGCAGCAATGTAGACTCTGACGGGTTTTGTTCATTAAACCCACATTACCATTCTCAGAGGAGCCTGACCTTTCTTCCTCAAATCAAATGTCAAAGCTGTTTAGCAAGAGAGCAGCCTCAGTGCAGTGCAGGAAGTTACTGCTCCGTGTGAGGTACAGAACAAGTGCTGGAGGACAGGGAATCGCATCTCCGTGCTGCTCGGTCTGGCTTCCTGGACCCCTAATGCAATGCCCATCAACCACCATCACCTGTGTCTGCAGGGAAAGGGCCCACTCCAAAGAGAGCAGGGTGGGCACAGTTATCCCCGAGGAGCAGAAAGGGTGACAGGATGCCCTGGATGATCCAGGTGTTCCATATAATCATCTCCTCCCACCATGCCTCCACTTTCTGCTCCCTGTGTTTCAGTTTGAACCCTATTGCAGCACAAGCTGGAGGTGGCTTTGGAAGAAGCCACATCTCTGCAGACACACCAGGATTTGGATAAGCAGCTGCCAAGGGAATGACTGCTCAGCCAGGAGACACAGCCACCCCACACCACAGGTGGAAGAGCACTGGAGAAGGTGAGGAGATGGCCAGCACCACACATCCTTGCCCTGCTCCCTGCACAAATATGGACCTGCCAGGGTTTAGTAGCGACGGTGGGGTTGGGTTGACAGTTGGATTGGATGAGTTTAGAGGTTCTTAATGATTCTGTGATTCTATGATTCTATGTCTTCCCTGCAGAGCTGTCCCTCTGAGGAGGTGACATTCCTGTTAGGCTTTTGGCTAAAAAGAAATACATTTTTATTTCCCCTACAGAAAGTCCAAGGTTTCCAAACCCAGAAAATGGCTCCAGTGTCTGGAATGACCAGCTTCATTTTCTGTTGAAATGCTGTTTTGACAGGAATCTGCCTGGCCCAAGTACCGCGATGACAGCTCTTTTTTGAGGTGGATTCTCTCCTGTCCGAGAGTGGCAGCACTGGGTAGGACAAGGGCAGTCACGCCCCAGGAGACTGAACAGGACCCACAGCTGGCTCCTCTCCTAGGGTGATTTGCTCTGTGTGAATCCTCATGGACCTCTTGCTTTGCTCCCCTCTGCTGGCTCTCCAGGATCACTCCCCAGGGCTCAGCCCCAAGCTGTGTCAGCTCAGTCGTGCTGACTGCCCTCACTGTAATGAAATAAATTTGAAAACTCAATGAAATTGAGGCCTACAGGAAAGCTGTGGAGGGGCTCTTGATCAGTGCAGGGAGAGGAGAGGGGAAACAGTTTTGAAAGAGGGGAGATTGAGATGAGATCTTAGGAAGAAATGTTTTCCTGTGAGGGTGGGGAGGCCCTGGCCCAGGTTGCCCAGAGCAGCTGTGGCTGCCCCATCCCTGGAGGTGTTCAAGACCAGGTTGGATGGGGCTCTGAGCGCCCTGATCCAGTGGGAGGTGTTTCTGCCCATGGCAGGGGGTGGGACTGGATGGGCTTTGAGGTCCCTTCCAGCCAAAACCACTCTGTGATTGGATGACTCTAGGAAATCGAGAATTAATCCTTGATCTTCCTAAACTGGACGGTTTCATCCTTAAAGTCTTCTGGAGGCAACTTCCTTGGTACCTTTATCCTTGGCACTCCCATGCATTGCAGGCCAAGGTGGAGCTGTCACCTAGGGCACAGGGATTGCTTTCCACAAGGATCTGCGTGTTGGTCAAATCAAAGAAAAGGCCAAAAACTGTTTTTACTCAGACAGGTCTGGAATATCATGGGATGATTAAGTGCCTTTTCTAGTCTGACAATAGTCACTATGTGACAGAAACCAGAGGGGGGAGGAAACAGCCCTATTCAAGCTGTACCTCCATCCAGCACCACCTGTGCTCCTCCTCCAAATGCTGCCTGCCATGGGATGCCTCATCCTCTCAATTTGTGTCATTCTAATCACATTCCTTCTATGTAAGGTTTGTATATTTACAGCCTGAACTCCAAGCTGAACAAAGTTTTTTCTATAGGAGCACACTTGTCAGTCCATCTGTCATAGGAACAATTCCCTATCTCCTGGCTGTCAGGAAGCCTCAAAAAGCGGCACTCTCTCATATTTATGTGTTGGTAATAACAAAGTAACACAGCACACACTGCAAAATGTTATTTCCTACAGAAAATTACAATGTGACCTATTCCATCTCACTACCTGTTGATAACATTTATAGTCTGGCTGTCACTGCCTTCTCTGGGAAGAAAAGGTCCAGACCGCACCCCAGAAAAGTCCCTGATAGGCTCTGATGTGGTGACATTTGCACTGCATCCTGCATAAACCTTTGCACTTGTTCTCCCTGTTCCTCCCTCAGACTGAAGTGTCACCAGTGCCTCCCAGCAGGCCAACAGTGTCCTGGGCTGTACTACCAGAAGCAGAGCCAGCAAATCATGGGGAGTGGTTATTTAGTTGTATTCAGGACTTATTAGACCACATTTTGGAATACAGTGTCCAGTAGTCATAGAATCATTGAGGTTGAAAAGATCCCTGAGCGCATCCAGTCCAACCACCAGCCTAACCCCACCGTGCCTGCTAAACCCTGTCCCAGACTGCCACAGCCACACTTTGAACCTCTCCAGGCATGGAGACTGCAGTGCTTTTTGATGAACTGGAGGGATTTCAGTAGAGGGTCACCAAGATGATTATGGGGTTCCAGCACTTGCTCTGGCGAGGAGAGGGCACAGAAATGGGGTTTGTTCAGCCTAGAGAAGGGAATGTCCTAGCAGTTTTCCAGTGTTTTTGAGAAGGTCATCAAGAAAAGAGAGCCAGGCATTTCACAGTAGTGCACAGTAATAAAACAAGAGACAGTGGACATAAATTGAAACAGGAAAATTTCAGAATGGATATAAGAAAGGTTTTTCCAAATTAAGACAGTCAAGCAAAGAAAAAAAGCTGCCCAGAGAGGTTGCAGCATTTTTTTCTTGCAGGTTTTCAAGACCCAACAGGAGAAAGCCCTGAGCAGCCTGCTGTGATCCCATTGCTGATATTAGAAGGTACCACAGACCTCCTGAGGTCTCTTCCAAACTGGTTTATTGTGTGGTTCCATGATTATAATTAGTGAGCACCGCTTTCTGAGGTGACTGACAGAGTCAGGCAGACACATCTCAGCCTGCTTAGCTGGGTGGTGGGATCAACACAGGCCTGCAGAAGACAGGCACATGCCAAGGACTGCTTCTATTTCCATAGACTGAAAACAGATGGCTGTAACAAGCTGCTGCTTCTGTACACATCCATGGCTGTTGAACAGCAGTGAAAGAAACACACAGAAATGTGACCAAGGCAACATATGTGCTTCAGGCATGACAGCATCTTCGTGTCAAAACAGCTCGGTGTGTGATCCCAGCAGAAGTGCAGGCCTTAAGCAGTGGCTCTGCCAAAGGTACTAATCCAGTCCAACTGATGCTCTGCAGAGCAACCCCAGCATCCAAAGGCAATGGACAACAAGCTCCTTGGAGATGTTCAGTGAAGGCTTGATCCTGGGTGTCCGTACAGCCTGGGGAGTGCGGGGCTGGAGAGCAGCCCTGCAGAAAGGTACCTGGGGATTCTGGGTAAGCTGACCATGAGCCAGCAGTGCCCTGGCAGCCAAGAGGGCAACCGTGTCCTGGGGGGCATCCAGCATGGCATTGCCAGCCAGGAGAGGGAGGGGATTGTCCTGCTCTGCTCTGCACTGGGGCAGCCCCACCCTGAGCACTGGGGGCAGATCTGGGGCCACGGGATACAAAGGAACCAAAGCTGCTGGAGAGTGTCCAGAGGAGGGCACGGAGTTGGGGAAGGGTTTAGAGGGGAAGCCGTGTGAGGAGAGGCTGAAGTCACTGGGTCTGTTCAGCCTGGAGAGGGGAGACTGAGGGGGGATCTCAGACAAGGGGAGAAGGAGGAGCAGGCACTGAGCTCTTCTCTCTGGCACCAATGACAGGACCCAAGGGAATGGCAGGAAGATGTGCCAGGGGAGGATCAGGTTGGACATAAGGAGCAGGTTCTTCCCCCAGAGGGTGGTGGAGCCCTGGAACAGCTCCCTAGGGAAGCAGTCCCAGCCTGACAATATTCCAGAAGCCTTTGGTCAACGCTCTCAGCGCCACGGTGTGAATGTTGGGGTGTCCTGTGCAGGGACAGGAGCTGGATTCAGTGATCCTTGTGGGTCCTCTCCAGCTCAGGACATTGTACGGTTCTGATTCTATGAATCAGTACAGCTCCAGATCCAGGGCCAAGTAAAGACAAAAGCATCACCAGATATGCAAATCACAGCTTGAGAGACAATAAATAAGGTCCCATATGGACAATATATCCATCCAGGGCTGTTTTCCAGAATATGCCCCGTACACATGCAGCATTACAGGATTTGGCTGCAGTGCCTGTTAGCAGATAGAAATGGCTTCACTTCACAGAACAGATGTTAATGAGCCAAGGGCCTCTGGATACTCCCAAAGGGAGGAAGGGTGGCCTCCAGGCTCAGGCAATACTTCACCAAGGTAATGGATTAGGCCATAGACCCCCTCAGTCATGGACTGCACGTTGAACGGCAGCTCTTCGTTTTAAAAACTAATAGCAGCAGGGATCAATGATTTCTTTGTGGCTTTGTAAATGTGTGCAGGCATGTGTACGGTGTCCCATGTGCCCATAGGTGTGTTTGGCTGCATGTCTGTGGTTATTGGCACATCAAGGTGGCCAGCTGTGCAGGCTCCATGCAGACAGGGTTGTGGGAGCCATCTGAGAGCTGCTTGGCTGATAACCATGGCTAAACAAGATGCAGCAAAAGAAGCAAAAGCAGCCCAGCCCCTTTCTTTCTTGCAGCCTCGAAGTGTAACTGGTCAGGAACAGGATGAGGGAGAATGGTTTTAAGCTGAAAAAGGAGAGGTTGAGATGAGATCTGAGAAAGAAGTATTTTGCTGTGAGCTTGGTGAGGCCCTGGCCCAGGTTGCCCAGAGAAGTGGTGGCTGCCCCATCCCTGGAGGTGTTCAAGGCCAGGTTGGATGGGGCTTTGAGCCACCTGACCCAGTGGGAGGTGTCCCTGCCCATGGCAGGGGGTTGGAACTGGATGGGTTTCGAGGTCCCTTCCAACCCAACCACTCTATGATTCTAGGATTACAGTTCAATAGGGAGCTCCTGGTGAGGTCACGTCCTTTGAGCACATATAAGCATGAGAATGCTCACGTTTGGGTGACTGCAAGAGTATGATGGCAGCAGGAAGAACCATCCAGCCTTTCCCAGCACTATTGCAGGTTCACGGAAATGACCAACAAATTCCAACAGACACAAGTGTTGGGGAAGCACAGGAAACAGGAAAGAGCACAGGAATGAACTGAACTGAGGGGACAACCCACACTTCAGGTGTGCCCAGATGGTGTTCCATTACCCAGCAGGGAGCTCTCGTATGCCGTGGTCAGTGTGACTGCACACACATCCGAACACGGCCGGGAAGCTCGGGATGTGCTGGCTGGAGTCCAGGGCTTCCCAGGCTGGCTCTGTTTTCTGATTGCAAGGTGCTGTCACGTGGCAGGTCCTTCTGATCGATGATCAAGGCACCTTGGTTTTCTTTGCAGCAAACACAGTTGGGAGTTTGATTCGTTTTGTGCATTGAGAAGATTCTTCGTCTTTGCCACGGATCAGGAATGTGTCGGGCAGGATTTGCAGAACGTCCGCCCTTAGCTGAGGCCGTCATTGCTGCTTCCCTAGCAGAGCTGAGGAGGTCTGGTTACTCTCTAGTGCAGGACAAACCAAATGGGAGGCAGGGTGGGAGCTCAGCTCCAGAGCAGCTCAGCAAGAAGCCTTCATCACACTGCTTTATATAAAAAAATAATTAGGCAAAATATGAGTCCCCACCTGCACCCTCCAACCCCTGATATTGTGACACAGATCTGATAAAGGCATTTTCCTTCAAATAGGTTATGAAACAGAACTCAGGCCTGGGATGCCTCTTTTGAAGCTGAACAGTGCTGTTGTGAGTTTCCAAGTTTTTCTCTGTCTGCTGAGGAAAATGTACCTCTTCTGTCAAAACCCAAAAACTGAGAACGAACATCTCCACGTAGATACTTTTCCAACACTGCCTCTCCATGGCTGTGGCTGGTTCCTTCCTCTCCCATCTAGAACACTCTCCAATGGCTTCAAACTCCCTCCTCCCTATGAGAGGGAGCATATTACATCTCAATGGCCACAGCCAACCAGGGAAACCAGTAGTGAAAGGAGACCAAGAATATCTCCTTTAAGATTTTCATGGTGTAAATGGCTGAGTGTGCGATCAGGACCCCAGATATCACCTTCATTTCTATTTCCAGATGACACACGAGATCTCCACAGAGCAGAGAACTGATAAGTGATGGCACCACAACCTTATGGATCCCATGCCAGTGTCTGATTTAATGGGACAACACTCCAGGAGAAAGAGACAAAGAAAAGCGGAGGATGAGCTAACACCATGCACCAGGAATGATTTCAGCATCAACTGCTGCTGATCCTCAAAAAGGCTGAAGCTGGAAAGGGGTTAAGAGAAAGGGAGAAATGATCACCTCCACTCTTGGCTCATCTCCCAGTAGGTCCTGCAGGTGCATGCCCAGGTTTAGAGCATTAGAGGAAATGGCAGTGGATGTGAGCTCTTCA
Organism: Dromococcyx pavoninus; assembly: GCA_033558185.1. NCBI lineage: Eukaryota > Metazoa > Chordata > Aves > Cuculiformes > Neomorphidae > Dromococcyx > Dromococcyx pavoninus. Next base: position 125,073 of record JAUMJL010000224.1, on the reverse strand, counting down.
GATAAAAAGTGAAAAAATACTGTTATCAGGGCAAGAAATCTCCTCCATTTCAAATGTTCTGCAGCAGAATATCTTTTCCAGCCCTTTGGCCAACTGAGTTGCACCGTCCCCTGCCACGCACAGCTCATCGTTCCAGCACCTTAGGCACAAGGTCTGTAGGCAGAGGAGTGCGATCGCTCCCTGGAGCCAGTGCTTGTAGGGCTGAGCTGAGGTCTCCAGGAGTGGGTAACCTTCCAGTGTGGATCTGTTGCTGGTAGTGGGGTCAACAGACCGTGACTGCAACCACCTGCTCTTCCAGTAGAAAGATGGAGGTTGCCAAGGACCACAATTCTGGATAACTCAACGGATGAAACAGATGCCATGTGTGACAAGGGCAGTGGCATTAAATGCTTCGTAGGTCCCGGTCCAGATCTGCAGGATCACAGTCAGGAAGCTCAGGGCATGATCTTCATCCAGCTCTTGTCTTCCACTCATCTTTTCTTTCCAGGAAAAGGCAACAAGAGGGGAGGAAATGGCCATTTCTCAAGACAAGTTTTGAAGTTAAAACCTCACTTTTAAAAATTGCACCCTCAATACAACCCATCTTTCTGTAACTCCTCTTCACAGCCCTGGACACATTTAGACCTTTTTCTGTGCAACTCAAGAGCCCTCTGCTGTCAGAAATCTCCCTCCCGTGCTGGAAGTTATGAACTTCTACCAGGTCACTGCTTATTGTCCCCCCTGGGTAAACAAAACAGACTAAACTTGTTCAGTGCTTTGCTTTAGGGCAGGTTTTCAGGAAACTTTGCTTTTTAATAATTATGATTTGCTGTTTTGGATGACCCCTCAGACAATGTTTGAGATGCTGATTACATACGGTCATTAAAAATCCCATCAGTTAGTTTACAAGGTCCATGGCATTAACAACAAAATCTCAGCCCAGCCCCATTAGGGAGGTTTTGTGTAGCTTTTCACTGGATTTCCAGAGCTGGATGCTCTGCTGGGCATTGGTGATTCCCTGAAATCCTTACACTCCAAACCCCTATCGTTCATTGCCTCGTGGATACTTGTTCAAGAAAGTAACCCATTGTGGAGAGTGTGCAACGTGGGCCACAGCAGCTCTCTATATCCATGAGCAGCATCAGAGACCTATGGGCAGCAGTGGGTGGAAGTCTGCTGAGCTGCAGAGCTCAAGGCTCCATTTGACCATCAGATTAGACATAGTCTCATGTCTCTCCTTCATTTTGGAAGAGAGGAGTGGTGCAAGGTGTCCCCATGCTTCACACAGTGTGTTGACACCATGCAAGGGAGAAGGTAGTCGTATTTCCACTCTTCTCTTGACCATCATAGAATCACGGAATGGTTTGGGTTGGAAGGGACATCGAAGCCCATCCAGTTCCAAGCCCCTGCCATGGGCAGAGACATCTCCCACTGGATCAGGATGATCAAAACCCCATCCAACTTGGTCTTCAACCATCCAGGGATGGGGCAGCCACCACTTCTCTGGGCAACCTGGGACAGGGCCTCTCCACCCTCATTGTGAAGAATTTCTTCCTAAGATCTCTTCTCAATCTCCCCTTTTTCAGCTGAAAACCATTCCCCCTCATCCTATTCCTGCACTCTCAGATCAAGAGCCCCTCCCCAGTGTTCAAACTGTGTCATCTGGCAAACAGGCCAACCTTCATCTTCCCCTTCTTCCTGGCTGCTCAGCCTCTCTTGGCATGAAAGACATTACACAGTAAAGAGGACAGAGGGAACCTACTTCAGTACAACCTACCGACCCGATAGAAGAGTAACCATCCAGCAATGTGACAGCCAATCAATGGCCCTGATTAATTAACTCCTAATAAGTTAATCTGAGCACTGAGGCAGAGAGAAACCCTCCTGGTGAAGGCAACCCTCTGATGCCTTGCAGGCAGGGGAAGGAAATCAATTCCCTGCCTGCCCCATTTATCACAGCGAAACAAAGAGTTTCATTGAATAACAGTGCTGGATGGATGAAATGTCACTGTGTCACTGAGTGGAGAGGTGTGTGGGCCTGCATTCTCACTGCTGAAGGGTCCTGGAGTACCTCCCCCCTGTGTGGATGATGAAGCAGTATAAAAAGGAAAGATGTGAAAAATCACTAAGGAAAGAAACTTTGAATTGCAAGGCAGGAGAGCCTTTTGCTGTGAGGCACTCCAGGAGCTACAACTTCTTCACAAGAGAAGGAGGAGAAGCAGGCTCTTCTCTCTGGTGACCAATACCAAGACCTGAGGAAAAGGCAGGAAGATGTGCCAGGGGAGGGTCAGGTTGAACATGAGGAGCAGGTTCTTCCCCCAGAGGGTGGTGGAGCACTGGAACAGCTCCCCAGGGAAGCAGTCCCAGACTGACAATATTCCAGAAGTCTTTGGCCAACACCCTCAGCTCCACAGTGTGAATGTTTGGGTTGTCCTGTGCAGGGACAGGAGGTGGACTCAGTGGTCCTTGTGGGTCACTTCCAACTTAGGACATTCTATGATTCTAACCTCCAGCAATACCCTGAATGCAGTCAGTACCAACACAACACTCTTCACTTGTGTTATCAGTAGAGCTGAAGTTTCTGAAATTGGAGAGATTACTTCAAACAGAACATTTGTCTGTTGTCTGAGAGAACAGTTTGAAGATCCAGAAGTAGCCCAGTTTTCTGAGAAGTTCTGGCAGATAAGATCTGTCAGAGATGTAGAGCCCACTGGAGGTGCTTTGGCAAGGAAATGTGTCTCTTCAAATTCCCCGATGCAGGGAAGAACTGAACAGGAAGGATATGATGAGAGAAAGGAAATTATGCCCATGAAACTGATTTCAGGTTGCTTTTGTGTCCTGGGACTCACAGGAGACCCTGTCCCACTCACATATCTCATGCCATAGAATCATAGAATCGTGGAGTGGTTTCAGTTGAAAGGGACCTCAAAGCCCATCCAGTTCCACCCCCTGCCATGGGCAGGGACACCTCCCACTGGATCAGGATGATCAAAGACCCATCCAACCTGGTCTTCAACTCCTCCAGGGATGGGGCAGCCACCACTGCTCTGGGCAACCTGGGACAGGGCCTCCCCACCCTCACAGCAAAATATTTTTTCCTTAGATCTCATCTCGATCTCCCCTCTTGCAGCTGAAAACAGTTCCCCCTCATCCTGTCCCTGCACTCCCTGATCAAGAGCCCCCTCCCCAGCTTTCCTGGAGCCCCTTTCAGTACTGGGAGGCTGCTCTAAGGTCTCCCCACAGCCTTCTCTTCTCCAGGCTGAACAACCCCAACTCTCTCAGCCTGTCCTCATACAGGAGGTGCTCCAGCCCTTGGATCATCTCTGTGGCCTCCTCTGGACTTACTCTAATAAAACACATCCTCTTGCTCTCTCTGGTGTAAGCAGAGTGGAATGACTGTCTCCTCACTTGCACAGCCCCCACTCTGCAGCAGGCACAGCAGGGGTCTCCCTGACCTCTAAGCAGGTTCCTCTCCCTTGCAGGATGAAAGCACATTCCCCCTGCCATCACTGACCTTTCTTTCTTGATTCCAGCATTTCGCTCTTCTTCCTGCCCTTTCTTCTCTGCTCAGCTACGCTGCTTCCCCCCCAGGAGCCATCCTGCCTGGTTTTGATGTGAGTGTCTCTGCCGTTATCTTCAGACTCAAGTGTCCCACTGGCAGCTTACTTGCCCTCCCAGACCTCTTAATTTGATTCACAGCCCTAGCTTGACCAGAAAACTCATCAGTTGTTTTAATCCCCTCCTTTGTCCATGACACTGGTGCTGTTCTCCCCTCCTTGAGCATGGTCATCATTGCCCAGTCCTGCCAGAGTGTGACCCTGGGCTCATAAATACATTCCATTTTTGTGGCTTCAACAAGCTGCTCTGTTTTGGCTGAGCTGTCCAGGTATGTGCTCAGTACCTGGCATGTGGTGAACCAGCTTCACAGAGCCCTCTTCTGTTCCTAGGAGACACTGCCAAAATGCAACATCATCTTCCCTCTCTTATCACTTTCCTTCCTCCTCCTCATGCAGAGCTTTCTTCCAGCTTTCTTCCAGGCCTGCCCTCTACCAGTTCTCTTCTCCCACAGCATTTCCTCTGGAGGATCTGTTACATTCCCTTTCCAGCTTATTGTGAAGTTCCTCACAGCTTTAGTCCTTGTCCCTTCTCTTCTCCCTCCGCACCTCATCTGCAACCACATGGACTGTGGACACACACCCAGCTCCGAATGGCTTCCTTTCCTCATTAGCAAAGGTTTCATGTTGTGTCTCCAGTGTCTCCTAATGGATTACTCAATATAATTTTGACCTTCAAACTCATCATAAGCCTCTTATTGCCCATGGCACCTGCCTGGGCAGAATAGACTCCCTCAGGAGGTGCCTGTTTCTACACCCAGAGGATATTAAACCAGACAGCACCTTGTCAAAGGGGTGGAGTTCAAGGAGATGAATCCCAATTCCCAATTCCCATCTGTACACGGAGAGTCAGTGTGCCATGAGTAATGTCCTGTCAATTCATAGTCTGGCACTTTGCATGCCAGCTTTTCCCAATACCCAATCTGAACCTCCCCTGGCAAAACTTGAGGCCATTTACTCTTGTCCCAACTGTTGTCACTTGGGGGAAGAGCCCAGCACCCACTTCTCCACACAACCTCCTTTCCAGGAGCTGCAGAGAGCGATGTCTCCCCTCAGCCTCCTCTTCTCCAAGCAAAACAATCCCAGGTCCCTCAGCCACTCCCACAACCCCTGTTCTCCACACCCTTCCCCAGCTCTATTCCTCTCTCCAGATGCTCTCCAGCCCCTCAATGTCCTTCTTGGAGTGAGGGGCCCAAAACTGAACCCAGGATTCGAGGTGCATCCTCACCAGTGCGGAGTGCAGGGGGACGATCCCTTCCCTGCTCCTGCTGCCAACCCCATGGTTGATCCAAGCCAGGATGCTGGTGGCCTTCTTGGCCACCTGGGCCACTGCTGGCTCATGTGCAGACGCAGTCGACCAGCACCCCCAGGGCCTTCTCTGCCAGACAGCTTTCCAGACTCTCTTCCCCAGGCCTGGACGATTTAATGGGGTTGTTGTTGTCCAAGTACAGGTCCCAGCAATTGACCTTGTTGAATCTCAATACAATTGGCCTTGGCCCACCATGAAGATGGGCTCATCAAAAGCTCCTGTTCAAAGTGAATAAATATCCAGGCACTTCCTTACTCATTACTCACTCAGCTTTTCATACTCCATCAGAAGAAAGGCACAGAAGTCGTCAATGAAGCATTTAAGGGAGCTGGAGATCCCTTGGATCCCTCTCTCCAGGCTGGTACCTGTAGTATCTCCACATGCATTGAGGCTCAGAACCCAAATGCTGCTTGTTCACTACTTGTATTTGTTGCTCCACCTTCCTCATGTTTTCTTTGTATCTTTTTTCAACTTTTAGCAAGAAAACATACCCTCTTGACATGCTCACTTACCTTTTATTCAGCACCGAGGATCACAAATACTGAATTCTGATCTAATGTATAAAAACCAGACACGATGCTGAATACTTCAGTGTTGCCATTTGAGAGCCCCAGTCACACATCTACAACCTGGCTGTGCTGGGCAGTCCATTCTGCATTTGTGACCCTACAGGAGATGGGGTGAGCGTGTCGTGTCCTTGGCTAAGCCAGACAATCACTGTGGACACAGTTGCATAAGGAGAGGTCACAGCAGAGTGAGCAGATTACAGGGATGTGCCATCCAGGCAGTGCAATAACTGATATTGCATTCATCAACAGAAATTGTTCCTTTAGCCCTTAAACAACACCCTGGAAAATTTTCTGAGCTTGCAGCCCAGAAAGCCAACCATGTCCTGGGCTGCATCGAAAGCAGAGGGACCAGTAGGGCCAGGGAGGGGATTCTGCTCCATTCTGGCGAAACCCCACCTGGAGCCCTGTGTCCAGTTCTGGAGCCCTCAACACAGGAAGGACATGGAACTGTTGGAGCAAGTCCAGAAGAGGCCACGGAGATGATCCAAGGGCTGGAGAACCTCCTGTACAAGGACAGGCTGAGAGAGTGGGGTCGTTCAGCCTGGAGAAGAGAAGGCTGTGGGGAGAGCTTAGAGCAGCCTCCCAGGACCAAAAGGGGCTCCAGGAAAACTGGGGAGGGGCTCTTGATCAGGGAGTGAAGGGACAGGATCAGGGGGAATAGTTTTCACCTGCAAGAGGGGAGATTGAGATGAGATCTGAGGAAGAAATGTTTTGCTGTGAGGGTGGGGAGGCCCTGGCACAGGCTGCACAGAGAAGTGGTGGCTGCCCCATCCCTGGAGGTGTTCAAGGCCAGGTTGGATGGGGCTTTGAGCCACAGATCCAGTGGGAGGTGTCTCTGCCCATGGCAGGGGGTGGAACTGGATGGGCTTTGATGTCCCCTCCAATCCAATCAATTTCATGGTTATATAAAAATTGGTGAGAATCTGGAGAGGGCAGTGTCTCTATGAATTTCATCATAGGGCTCCAGGCACTCTTTGTTAAAATGTCTCAAGGGATAGATTAGGTGTCCACAGAGTGTTTTCTGGTCTCTGAGTAGCTGCTCTTGAAGTAGTTTCTAGCCAGTTATCTTCCTGTCTCATTAGCATCACATTAATCTAAGCATAAAGGGTGGTTTGTGTGCACACCATAAACAGACATTTGATAACTAAAAACAAGACTCTTCTGCTTGAATTGCATTGAGTATGATTGTTTCAGTATTTATTTTGCAATTAAACAAAGTGGTAACACATGTAGATCAAATGAGCCACCATCCAGAAGCCCAGCATCACCATTAATGGTTTCAGGGAACAGCTGCTTGAAGGACACAACCTTCAGGAGAGGCTGTTCTGTGCTCTGTGGTGCATACACACACGCTCACACTCCTCAGGATCAGAGACAGTGGTGGCTGCTGTGCAACAGGCAGGCAGCTTTCTGAAGGTGTCTCTGTCCCATCACGGTTTAGCTGTTCCTGCCACTTCATTTACAGGCTGAATCCTCCTGGGTCCTGAGGGGAGACCTCATCGTTCTCTACAGCTCCTGGAAAGGAGGTTGTGCTGAGGTGGGTGCTGGGCTCTTCTTCCAAGTGACAAGTGTTGGGATGAGAGGAAATGGCCTCAGGTTGTGCCAGGGGAGGTTTAGATTGGATATTGCAAAAATACCTTTCCTGACAGAGTGTTGAAGCCCTGGCAGAGGCTGCCCAGGGCAGTGGTGGAGTCTCCATCCCTGGAGGGGTCAAACAAGTGTGTGCCTGTTGCACGTGGGGGCAGGGTTTAGTCAGCACAGTGGGGTTGGACTGACGGTTGGACTGGATGAGCTGAGAGGTCTTTTCCAACCGTAATGATTCTATGAGAAGGGTTCTTCAAGCTCTCCCAGCCAAAGTGGCACAGGCACTGCCAAAGCTATGGGTTGCTTTGCTTCTTCTTGAAGTTTTTAAGCACCTAACTGAGCCATCTGACGTGTCTAAGATGTGTGTGAGAATCCACTTTGAGCATTTTGTTGCAACTGGTTCATCTCAGCTAGAATTGTTGTGTTGGGCATAGGGAATGGTTTGACTCAAGTCTTTGGTTCATTAGAAATTTCATAGAATCATAGAATCCTGGAATGGTTTGGGTTGGAAGGGAATTTAAAGCCCACCAAGTTCCACCCCCTGCCATGGGCAGGGACACTTCCCACTGGAATCAGGGGGCTCAAAGCCCCATCCAACCTGGCCACAAACACCTCCAAGGATGGGGCAGCCACCACTGCTCTGGGAAACCTGTTCCTCATTCTACAAACACAGAACACATCTCAGCTTCCAAGCAGTTACTTCTTGACTTCCATCTCCTTCATACCCGTAAGTGCATGAAAGTAAGAATCAAAATAACTTTCTCTTTCAAGCCTTTGGAGGAAAAGTTTGATTAGTTTATAATTTTATGCATCTGATGTTCTTTTTCTTCTACACTTCTTCACAGCTCCATGTCTGTTTGTACACAGAAATAGTACTTTGGGGGGAAACTACAGTTCAAGAAATGAACTTTGTAGTTGGTTTTGAAGAGGGCCAAGCCTGTAGTCACACTTCTCCACTGGGGTAGGGAGATACACAGCCTGTGGCCAGACTCTGATCTCTCTCTCGCTGCATAATCACAGCAGAGGTAGCAACTGTCATCCTCATCCCACTGTGTATTTTAATGTTTGCTTTGCTTTTTCTCACAGTGTCCCACAGAGGCAATTAAATGGAGCGGGGAATTAGGCAGGGCTCGCAGTATGGCTGCACTTCCACGAGGGCATTCTTAATGATGGTTTCCTGACTGAGGTCTTTGCTGTGTTGGTGCTCATTGCTGCCTTTGGAGGAGGCTGCTCTGTATGTCCTTGGCAAGGCACAGCCACGTCCCATCCTCCTGGTCAGTGGCACCAACGCCTCGCACTGTTGCTGTGCCACGCTTTCTCCAAGGTGCTCTGCAGAGCTGTGGTTCTACACAGACCAGTGGTACAGAGAAAAGCTGAATGGAAACTTGTTGAGTTACTGCCCGGGGCAGGACTGTGGCTTCAGGGAAGGAGAGCTTCCAGCCTCCACACAAGGGTAGGGTGGGTTGAAGCATTTGGCACGTGTTGCTGTTATGCAGAAGTCAGAAAATTTCCGATTCTCTGCCTCCAGCGACGCTGCTGCTCAGGGCTGAGGGGACCCACATGCTCCCTCAGTTCTGTCCCTTGGTGGCCACCACCCCACTGTGCTCCTTGCTGCACCTCAAGCACAGCATCCACTTCAAGATGAGCCCGAGCAGCTCATGCACAACCACCGTGCACAAGCTCCAAGGGTGCCCTGGGAGCAGCTCTCTTGCAGCATCTCTCTCCATCTCCGAGCCGCGGTGCCTCGTGCTAGTCCAGCATTTCTTCCCCTCTCCTGATCAGCCCCACCAGCCACAATGATGAGCCCCAATACACCATTTCCAGTCACTTTTACCTGAACCTGTGTTAAATATTCCAATCCACTTTAATTGAGACTAATGGACCTGTAAGTGCAGCTCTGTTAGCAATATGTCGCAGTTCACCTGCCATATGTTACTCTTTGCCATCTGAGGGGCCTTGTCTCACCTGCTTATTGGAATTCTGGCCGGGCACTTTTCTCTATCTCAGCACAATGGGGTTGGGCTGAGGGCTGGACTGGATGAGCTTAGAGGTCTTTTCCAACCTTAACGATTCTATGATTCTGTGATTCAAGGCAAGGCTGCAGCCTGCAATAAAAAATCACAGCTCAGAAAGGAAAGCAGAGGAGACAATTTTTTCAAGAAGTAGCATGCACAGTCTGGACCATCAGTCCAAGCTTCCCTGCTCTGCAGAAGGTTTAAAGCTCATGGGCCTCCAGAGAAAACACCGTGGCAATAGCCCCACCTCGCTGCAGAGCTCTTTCACACTTCCTTTCACTCAGGCAAGATGTTCTACTGCAATACCACCAGACAGTTCATTCCTTGAAAGGTACTAATCACTGCTGATTGGTTTAGCTTGCTGCCAAGATGCCATAATTTCCCTAAGAAAGGCAATGCCAGCCAGATGCTTCTTGAACCAAGACCTGTAGGGCTTAACTCTTCATGCTCTGCAGTGTGTGAACTCTGCTTAGAGCCAGCACTGGCTCTGTGGCCTCACTGGCAGCAGGTTATGCCTGCAAATCATCACCATCTAAACTTGGGGTATCAAAGACAACTCTGGTGGCTTCCCTGAAGAGCCATGTTCAGCTCTAATTTGCTTTGTTTTTATCAAGGATGTTTACATCCAAAGTTGAGTGCTGTGCAAACACATCTTTCATAAAAGATCCATAAGTACCTACATTCAGGGGCTGCTTTTCCAGAAACTCCCTTGCTACTGTGTCCTGCTTTCCCAGGCTGCAGCTCCACAGAGGGAGCACAACTGGCGTGACCACTGCTGGTGTCTGATGACTGATGGTCCCCAGGCCATGCTGTTTTTAGACCTTACCTTTTGCTTTCTCCTCCAGGCCAAGGGAAACTCTGGATGCACTGGATAAAGTCAGGAGCCCTGTCCTGTCTATTTGCCATTCTTCACTCTCCTCCTGCTCCCTGTGCCTTCCTTGCCTGCTGTCCTCTGTCCTTCTCCAAGACAGCAGATACTCCCATCCTCTACTTCTATTTCTGCCCACACTCCGTATGTCCCAGCTTTCTCCCCTGAGCTTTGATTTGGGCTTGTTCAGCCGGGAGAAGAGAAGGCTCTGGGGAGACCTTAGAACAGCCTCCCCAGTACTGAAAGGGGCTCCAGGAAAGCTGGGGAGGGGCTCTTGATCGGGAGTGCAGGGACAGGATGAGGGGGAACGGTTTTCAGTTGAAAGAAGGGAGACTGAGATGAGATCTTAAGGAGAAATGTTTTGCTGTGAGGGTGGAGAGGCCCTGGCACAGGAGCAACAGCTCCTGTCCTGCCTACCCAGCCAGAAAAAAAGCAGCTGAAAGGCTACAGCAGGTACTCCTGCTTCATTTAGGGTTCTCATTCTCCCTCGTCCTATTTCTGCACTCCCTGATCAAGAGCCCCTCCCCAGCTTCCCTGGAGTCCCTTTCAGTACTGGAAGGCTGCTCTGAGATCTCTCCAGAGCCTTCTCTTCTCCAGAATATGACCCCCTTGCTCTCTGTACCACACAAAGCACCTTTGCCTTTGATTTTGCAGAGTGCTCTTTATGCATTTGGGATCATGTGCATCCTCATAGCCACGACATTGTTGATTAACTTGGTTTCCAGCATGACCCCCACTCCTTCCACGCCTTCCAAGACGCAGTTCCCCCACTGTGTAATTGCAACCTGCATTCCTGGTTTCTAGACAGTGACCTTGCACCCTACAGCATTACACTGCAACTTGTCTGATTGCATTTGCGGTGCCAGGCGAGGCAGATTGATTGTGAACTATTTACTGCAGCTATTCACTCTTCATTATTCACAGTGTGAGATTCATCCCATAAATGAGGGAACAGGCTAGAATTGCTCTTTAGTGGTTTTGTTCCCTGATCATGTTCTGAGGCTTTTATAAACAGGAGGAGGGAAATTACAGGTGTTTCAAAATAGCCCCACAAACATATCCTGCGTCAATTTGTTTTAGTGAAGACATACCTTCTGGATTGGATTCAGAAATTAGATTGGGAAAGAGCCTGTGATCTCCCTTTCTCTTTTCTTCCCTTTTTCATAGCTGATGACAGTTTCTTACTGAAAACAAATGCCTACATCTGAAAAAATCTCCAACTGTACTAATGCGCATTTGGGTATTTTGAAGATTTTTGTGTTTATGAAGAAAAAAAATCACTTTTTAGTGAAAAGTAGATCCCTGTTTAGAGGTGTCACTGCCCCTTCCTCTCCATCTGCCAACAGAGTGAGAACAGCAGAGCCACATCAAGTCTTCCAGCTCCTTCTTTTCTGCCTGCATCATGTTCACGTTTCTTGGCTTGGTCTTACAAGGGGAAATTTTAAATGCTTTCCCATTCAATAACAAGACACATTGGGGATGGATTTCCATCCAAGAGCAAACGTGAGGAGGTACTTTCAGCCCTCAGCTGGCCAAGGGTTGCAGATGATTGGTCTATTTAAGTCATTTTTAGGAAATGAGCTGGGAGGGCAGGTTCAATCATCAGCACTCACAAAGCCATTAAACGGCTCTGCTGGTTGGATCCAGGCACCGATGCTGCGAACTGCACAAACGTAACAGATACTCTGTCTCCCAAGGAGCTTGAAGTCAAATTCACTTAATATTCACTCTGAGCAATTCTATCCAGAAAGCCCTTGCCTTCTCAGAGGAGCCTCTTTTCAAAGGGATGTGCCTGAGCAGTTGGGTTTTAATCCCCAGCACACTTCGATGCCTTTGCAAGTCATCGGCCACTATTGTTCTCCACTTAAAACATGCTGAGCACAACCCAGAAATGCCAAAGCAGTGGACTGTGAAGTCGGATTTGCACATCCACAGAGAAGAACCCCAGTGGGACTGGAATTTATATGGATAATGAGAAGATCCAATTAGCAGAGTTAACACTAACGTGTTTTGGAAAGGATATGACTAAACCTCCTCCAGCAGGGCTGAGCCAATTTTGAACTGTTGGAGACTGGAGTGGGATTTGCAAAGGAGGAGGAGTCCTAGAGATGCTCTGCAGGGTTCCTCTGCCAGCTCAAGGGGCTTCTGCTGCCAGACAGCAGACACTGCACCAGGCAGGCTTTCTTCTGGCCTGCACATCCCTAAGGGACACTCAGTCTTAAGTGGGAAGTGTGTCTGCCAGAACATACAGCCCACCCTGGCACCAGGTACCCCGTTAGAAAGAGCACTAGGACAGCTGAAGAAAAGTGATGCCACCACAACTGTGCTGACAGCCCCAGATATCTGGAAGGGAGAGCAGCCAGTCCCTGTCATCTCACCTGAAGAATACTTTTAGACCAGGTGGGAGGTCAGGTGCCTTGCAGTAGAGCATCTCCTCTGATGCCAAGCCTGGCCATGTGTGTTTTCAACCATGGAGAACCCTGGTAGGCACCGGCTTGGGGTGTCTTGTGGTAACATCTACATTTGACTATAGGAAAGGTGGAGAGGGCTCTTGGACAGGGTGTGCAGGGATAGGATAAGGGGGAACAGTTTTCAGCTGAAAGAGGGGAGACTGAGAAGAGATGAGATTTTAGAAAGAAGTGTTTTGGTATGAGGCTGTGGAGGCCCTGGCCCAGGTTGCCCAGAGCAGTGGTGGCTGCCCCATCTCTGGAGGTGTTCAAGGTCAGCTTGGATGGGGCTTTGAGCCCCCTGATCCAGTGGGAGGTGTCCCTGCCCATGGCAGGGGATTGGAACTGTATGGGCTTTGAGGTCCTTTCCAACCCAAATCATTCCATGATCCTATGATTCTATCAGACTGACCCTGTAATGAAGTGTGAGAAAGGGGATCCTTGGGGTGTCCTGGTCAGGCACGTGGATGTCCAAGGAGAATGACTCCCTGTCCCTGCATCCCGCCACATTGCTTGGGGCCACAACTAACTCTCCTGCAGGACATCTGGCAGAGGTGTAAGGGGATGAATCTTGCCCCGGGAGCTCAAACGTGGTGCCCTCTACTGAAACCTGGAAGAAAGGCATCCTACCTCTCCTCTGGTGACAACACTCTCCTCCCCAATGGCATCAAAACTCACTCACCTGGCCTTGCCTCTCTCTCTTTCTGTATCAGCCTCTGCCCTGACCTTTCCACATCCCCAAGCACAGGTAGGAGAGATTTTTATAGCGTTCCTGACAGTGGTATCAGAGATGGACTTTGTTGTGCCCTGTTCTCTGCAGCACTGGGAATGACAGCCATGCTTAGCAAACAGATTAACACCAGTGTCTACTCATGAAACATTTATGCTAAATTTCAGCTGCATTAAAAAAAAGACAAACAGTAAACTAAACATGAATAACAACTTAGATTAACTGTTAGAGAAGGCTTTCTTTCTGCAAATACACAGAATCTAAAATCACCAGGAAAGAGTCGTACATCTTTATATCCACTGATTGAGACAGAGACCTCTACCTACATGCTAAGAGGAATGACTGGTGGCCAGGGTGATCCCTGTGACTTTCATGTACTCCTGGAAATATTGCAAGAAATGACTGGTGACAGAAAGATCTTTCCATGGCTATGCTGGTCTGGTAATTAATACATAGGTTGAAAGCACATAATTCTTCTCGATATCCTCCAAGGATGGTTGCAGCTCCAGTAGTTTAAAAAGCATTTGTCTAAAAAAGCTGAGAGGCCCTGATTTGCACCCATGGTACCTGCAGCAGTGCTGGGTGACAACCTGGACAGTGAAGGATGGATTTAGAGAGAAACAGTCCTCTTCCCTAAGTATTTTGGGTCATGCTAGATGCACTTCCAAGCCCATTTTATCATCATAGAAACACAGAATAATGGAATGGTTTGGGTTGGAAGGGACCTTAAAGCCCATCCAGTTCCACCACCCCTGCCATGGGCAAGGACACCTCCCACTGAATCAGGTTGTAGGACTCACCACATGGGCACTTTGGAGTCAGAACTGAAAGTTCATGAGGAAGAGACCAGTTCAGACTAAAAGCAAAACATTTCATAAGTGTATATATATTTCATGTAACCAAACCCAAAACATTTCATTTCCCTCCAGAGTCTTACTGAGACATCCATCACCCCATAGCAGAACGAAGGGCTACAGAGCTCAACATAATCCCTGTCCTCTCCCACTGTGGGTGAGGGACACTTCTGCAGCCGAGGGAACATGACTGCAACTCATTTTTCCAGGAGACAGCCTAATCCATCCCATCTTTGAAATAGTGGATCTCAGAGTTCAGGGAAGAAAAGTGGTGCTCAGTAATTTTGCATTTCTGGAGCATTCCAAAGGGCACTCACAGCCCAGAAAGCCAACTAAGTCCTGAGCTGCATCCAAAGCAGTGGGACCAGAGGACAAGGGAGGGGATTCTGCCCCTCTGCTCTGCTCTGCTTTGCTCTGGTGAGACCCCACCTGGAGCCCTGTGTCCAGTCCTGGAGTCCTCAGAACAGGAAGGACACGGAGCTGTTGGAGCAAATCCAGAGCAGGTTGAACTAGATGTGCTTTAAGGCCCCTTCCTGCCCAAACCTTTCTACAATTCTATGATTCTGTGTTTCTATCTCCCTCTTACTGGAGGATCTGATTTATTTGGTTGTTCTTTCCCCATTACAGGTTTCAACATTCAGACACTGACAGCAGCACTCAAATGTGCTTCTCTAAGTCTGAGGAATGGTCAGTGCTCTTGTGATGCAGTTTTGGTCAGGGCAATGGATACTCAGAAACAGAGATCCCTGTTGTCCCTCAAGGGAGGAAATTCATGGCTTTTAGGTGAAATTACCCTCTCTGTCTGGCTGATGAAGCTTTTTCCTGAGCACTCAGAGAGGAGGGAAGAACAAGCTTAAGAACATCTTGAGTAATTCCAGATGAGCACTGAGACATGCACAGGGAAGAGCAAAATTAAGTTGATCATAGAATCATTATAATCAGAGAATCTTTAAGGTTGGAAAAGACCTCTCAGCTCATCCAGTCCAACCGTCATCCCAACACCACAGAGCCTACTAAACCATGTCCCAATCTGCCACAGTCACATGTCTTTTGAACACCTCCAAGGATGGAGACTCCACCACTGCCCTGAATGATACTGTCAGGAGCACTCTCTGCCTCCTGTGAGACCCTCAGTGCTCCAAGAAGTTCCTCCAAAAAACTGCTCCAAATTACAAGCAGAGGTGTGGGTGCTGGGGCAGAGCTGCAGGAACATCCATCAGGCTCTGAGCAGAGCTTTGATGAAAGCTCATTTTATTTTGTGTAAGGCATTTGTGTAACCTGGAAACTTTTATTGAGCCTTTGTCAATAAAAATCTTAATGAACAGCAAAGAGTGAAAATAATAAAAAACTTAATTCAAGACTGCAGTACCAGCTCCACAGAAAAGCATAAACTGACAAAAAGAAGGGTAGAGTAGTCAAGTGGAAAGAGACCTGGGAGTGCTGGTAGACAGGAAACTCAACATGAGCCAGCAGTGTGCCCAAGTGGCCAAGAAGGCCAATGGTGTCCTGCCCTGCATCAGGAATGCTGTGACCAGCAGGACCAGAGAAGTTATCATCCCCTTACACTCGGCACTGGTCAGGCCACACCCTGAGTGCTGTGTCCAGTTCTGGGCCCCTCAGTTTAAGGGAGATATTGAGATGCTGGAGTGTGTCCAGAGGAGAGCAACAAAGATGGTGAAGGGGCTGGAGCACAAGCCCTATGAAGAGCGACTGAGGGAGCTGGGGTTGTTTAGCCTGGAGAAGAGGAGGCTCAGGGGAGACTTTATTGCTCTCCATAACTACCTAAAAGGAGGCTGTAGGCAGGCAGGGGTTGGTCTCTTCTCTCAGGCGATCAGGGACAGAACAAGAGGACCTGGTCTCAAGCTTCGTCAGGGGAGGTTTAGGCTTGATATTAGGAAAAAATTCTGCACTGAAAGGGTGATTGGCCATTGGAATGAGCTGCCCAGGGAGGTGGTGGAGTGTCCCTGGAGGTGTTTAAAAGCAGATTGGATGATGCGCTTAGTGCCATGGTTTAGATGATGAGTGGGTGTTGGTGTTGGGCCATAGGTTGGACTCGATGATCTCAAAGGTCTTTTCCAACCTTGTGATACTGTGATACTGTGAAGGAACTGGGCCCAGAGAAGTACAGGTGATGCCAGGTCCCATACAACCAGCTGGACACATGTCTGCTCCTCAAGATGAAGAGGGGGGCAGCTTCTTGTGGCTGTGTCCTGGACATTTGCTTGTGATACTGTGATATATTCCATAGGATGACAGCACAGACAGGCACGCTTCTTTAACATGACCGTATGGGCACATTGCTCTGCTTCCAGGAGTGTAGGTGTTGGATTTCCAGCTGCTGATCATATTCTGGGGTTTAAAGAGGATGAGAGAAGTCATTACTTGCATGTGCAGGCTTGATGACCACATGCAAGGTGGGAATAGAAGTGCCAGGGGTTGGAAAACGATGTATTGGGTGCAGGAGGTATAAACAGCCTGGGGAGTCTAAAGAGTCTTGCAAGCTCCATGGATTGTGAAACATCTCATTTTGGAAGATATAACTCATGAAACCTTGAGGTAGCTGAAAGCTGAAAGATGTGGAACAAAGCTCTTTTTGTACTGTACTGTTCCTTTTCCTATTTGCCTGCATTAAAGATGCTCGGGGTTTTAACCCCTGCAGCTTCAGCAGGAGGAAGCACAGAGGAAAGAGAGGTCAGGAGGGAGAGAAGAATTTTTCACGTGTCAGAGAGATTTTAAGTATGGGGTCATCCTCAGCCTTGGGCCATAGGTTGCATTTTGGTGAGGAAAGGCAAGTTAACACAGAAGGCAAGGGAACAGAGAGAGAGATGAAAGAGAGCTGGAAGATGTCAGAATGGTGAACAGACAAAAAGTACAAATGGTTTATAAAAATAACAGCCTGGAGCTCCATAGCTCTGCAGGTATCCCATGTGCTCAGAAAAAGGAAAGAAAAGGCAATAAAACTGAGACCAGAAACCTTCTGAGTTCACACCCCCAATACCACTGCAGCCACAGGGCACTGGACTCAAACACTTGCCAATGTGATCACTCTGTGGCACAGCCTCTGCTCCCAGCTGGGACAGCGCCTTCCCAGCCCCGTGAGGTGGGCGTCTGCTGGCAGCAGCCAGCTCTCTGGACTCTAGCACAGGGAAGAGAGGCAAAGGGAGTTGGGATATCCCCTCCCTGATGACATTCAGGGAATTCTCAATCCCTTAGACCAGGAGTGTCAAACTCACGGCTCCTGCTGTTCTCCTGCTCCCGCAGCGTAACGCCTGTCACACGCTGCACTCATGCCCAGTGCTGGCAGGAGCACAGGGGCAAGGAGCTCAGTGCTGCTGCCAAGTAGAAACAAGGTGCTGGGCTGGATAAAACAAAGTGGAGAGCTGGATTCAGCCCTTGGGCCATGAGTTTGACATCCCTGCCTTAGACATTTCATAGTGGATCACCAGGCACCAGGTTTACCTGCAGAACATTAAGCAAATCATCTAGAGCAGCCTCTGACAGCAAGGATAAGAACTGGAGCACTTCTGATTGGTTATTGCTCTTCATTATTTCATGCTCTTCATTATTTCTTGCTCTTCATTATTATTTCTTTATGCTCCTGCTGGAGTTCTTTTGATGTAACACTTGATCTGGTCCCTCGTGTCAATCCTTCTCTCATATTCGCTTCAATTTATGGTAGAGAAATCATAGAATTATGGAATGGATTGGGTTGGAAGAAACCTCAAAGCCCATCCGGTTCCAACCCTTCTGCCAAGGTCAGGGACACCTCCCTCTGGGTCACGGGACTCAAAGCCCCATCCAATCTGGCCTTCAACACCTCCAGGGATGGGGCAGCCAACACTGCTCTGGGCAACCTGGGACAGGGCCTCCCTACCCTCAGAGGCAAACATTTCTCCCTGAGATCCCATCTCAATCTCCCCTCTTTCACCTGAAAACCATTCCCCTCATCCTATCCCTGCATTCCCTGATCAAGAGCCCCTCCCCAGCTTTCCTGGAGCCCCTTTCAGTCCTGGGAGGCTGCTCTAAGGTCTCCCCTCAGCCTTCTCCTCTCCAGGCCGGACAACTCCAACTCTCTCAGACTGTCCTTGTACAGGAGATGCTCCAACCCTCATATCATCTCCGTGGCCTCCTCTGGACTCATTCCAACAGCTCCATGTCCTTCCTGTGCTGAGGAATCCAGAACTGAATGTAGGGCTCCAAGTGAGTCATCTCAGGCACCTCAAGATTCTCCAGGTTACTCTGAAGTACGACCTTGACCAACCTCTGCCCTCGATTTCCAGGGGAGGTGTGATCCCTGCAGACAAATGTTCACAAAGCAGTAACCACAGCACTGTATAGTGACATTGCAAAGAATGTGTGCAACCATGCCAGCTGTCCAAGGTGAAGGCATTCACTGATAAGACCTCTGTCAGTCAATAGGAGGATGCTAAGAAAGGGACTGGTTGATCTGAAAGCCATGCAGTGGTTTTGATTTGGATTATTTACAGGGCAACAGGGTTCAGTGAAATAACAGACACAATCTTACTCCAGGCGATCTCCTAAAAGGAGATTTTTCATTGCCAAAGTAATAACCCACTTTTCAAGAGGACACTGCTTAATGCTCAGGAGAAAAGGATGTTGTCTACAAAGGGTTTTCAAAGAACGGAAGACCCGTCCCCTGTGAGGACAACCACTCACATCACTCCTCTTCAGCATTTTCATCAACTTGATAAACAACATCCATGCACTTGTGTCATCCCAGAAACCCCTTGAATTGCAGAGAGGCTCTTTCTCATTGTTGCTAAGAGCTTGATTAGCTCAGCTTAGCGAAGATGGTCCTCAGCCAGAGCTCCGCAAAACCCTCACTTGAGTTCTGGTCTTCTCTCTGAATTTAACTTCCTTGCAAATCTTCTGCTGAGGAGAAATCTATTTTTGCTGTTAGTTCTCAGCAGCTCCTGCCAACAAGATACTTTCAGCCCAGCCTCAGAGAAGCTGTTGCCAAGTGCTCCAACATCCTAGACACTTTGTCTCTGATACAAAGGGAAGTGAGATTACGTTGACACGTTTTTGTTAACAGTCTGCAGTGGTTATTTGCAGGTTTTAACCTTTTCTTCTTATCCTTGTCTTATTTTTCCTTCTTCAAGGTCTTGCTCATTGTTGCTGTTCTCTAAGAGACATTTTGTCCAAGCCACCCTTCCCCAGGAACAGTAGTTTGCAATTCTTGTTATCTCATCTCCACAATCATAAAGGAACAGTAAGGCTGTGGGTCCCAGGTGCCAGAAACTGGGGGGACCCAGGACTTAGAGGCAGCCACGAGAAAGCTGTCTAAGGCCAGCTCCGAGACGGATCCTTATTCATAGAATCATGGAATGTCCTGAGTTGGAAGGGATCAACAGGGCTCTTTGAGTCCAACTGCTGTCCCTGCACAGGACACCCCCAACATTCACACCGTGGGGCTGAAGGCCTTGGCCAAAGGCTTCTGGAATATTGTCAGGCTGTGACTGCTTCCCTGGGGAGCTGTTCCAGTGCTCCACCACCCTCTGGGGGAAGAACCTGCTCCTCATGTCCAACCTGGCCCTCCCCAGCACATCTTTTCCACTGACAGTCTTTCATCCTGATCAACCAGAGAGGGGGCTCAGATGAGGCCGTTGTTGCTCTCCGTGTCTGTGTGAGCGCTCTGCTCCTCGCCCGTGCTGATCCCTGTGCTCAATTGGGTATGGGCACGTTTCTGTACTCTGTGTGGACACATTCTGTGAGCACAAGCTCAGCCTCACTGCTGGCTGGACCTGAGAAAAAGGAGCTGCTGCTGCTTTGCCTCTGTCAGGCTATTGGATCTGGACAGTCCTAACAAATCTAACCTCATTTCTATATGCAAATTCTTATTTCTGCTGGTCTTTGCTGTTTCTCCCAGTACAGGATGCGTGCACTCTTGTCACTGTTCTTCCTGGCTCTCCCAGCTCATATCTGCTTTCTCTCCCCATGTTGTGGCTCTGGATTAAATGTTTCCAGGAGCGTAGTCTCCAAGATTGTGTTGATGTAACTCTGCCTGTTTTGATAACAGTGAAGAGACATTTCAATACACCCTTCCACGTGGGAATAAGCCAGTGTGTCCACACAGCCAGGGACCTGCAGCATTCTGCTGCTGTGCTGGGCTACAGAACCATTGTAGGTAGCCAAAAGTGAGGATGGTGTGTGCCTTGCACCAGCCCTCTACCACATCTTTTGCATTGGCTGTACCTGAACACTGAGAGCACTGCGAAAATCTCTAGCAAAATACCTGGGTGCAAGAAGAAAGGCTCTGCACCCACAGCCTCTTTCTTTACTAGCAAATAAAAGAGGACCCAGGTTTAACACAGGCCCACATATATCCAGACTATTCAACATTTTGCCTGGATCTTTGCACAGCTCTGGCCTGGGACTAGTGCACACAGAAAAATGCAAGACTTAATATTACACAGCACAAGGCAGGGAACCCCAGAAAGGTTGAGCACAGCATCCTGCACTACAGGGAAGCCTGCTTAGATGTTTGAGCCAGCAATGTGCACTTGGAACCCAGAAAGCCAACCATATCCTGGGCTACATCCAAATAATGTGATCAGTGCTTCTGTCCAACGGCTGTCCTCTCCCTTCAACTGAAACCCTGCATTGAGTTCTGAGGTCCTCAGCACAAGGACCTGGAGCTGTTGGAGCAAGTCCAGAGGAGGCCACAGAGATGATCCAAGGGCTGGAGCACCTCCTGTATGAGGACAGGCTGAGAGAGTTGGGGTTGTTCAGCCTGGAGAAGAGAAGGGTGTGGGGAGACATTAGAGGAGCCTCCCCAGGAAAGCTGGGGAGGGGCTCTTGATCAGGGAGTGCAGGGATGGGATGAGAGGAAGGATTTTCAGTTGCAAGAGGGGAGATTGAGATGAGATCTTAGGGAGAAATGTTTTCCTGTGAGGGTGGGGAGGCCCTGTCCCAGGTTGCCCAGAGCAGTGGTGGCTGCCCCATCCCTGGAGGTGTTCAAGGCCAGGTTGGGTGGGGCTTGGAGCCCCCTGATCCAGTGGGAGGTGTCCCTGTCCATGGCAGGGGGGTTGGAACTGGACGGGCTTCAAGGTCCCTTCCAACCCAAGCCATTCTATCAGGATTCCATGGTTCTATATATGCACATCAGCCTTATAGAGTCATTTGATCTCCAGGCCAAAGAGCAGTACCTGCTCTGGTTTATTTACTGGCATGGGCAGGAAACACCAAGAACCTATACCCATCCTTTTTGCCTTCCAGTCCTGCAAGTTATTCTAGGCCATGTTCCTGGTCTGTGACAAAAAAAGATCTATTGCTTTAATTTATAATGAGTCAGAGCAATTCACACACACACACTGCACTCTCTCTCACCTGCAAAGAACTGCTTTAATTACTTGCTGCTGATCTGAAAGTTCATCAGTTGTTTTCTTTACCTCCTCCACACACATTCACTCATATTTCTCCTCTGTGCACTTTCCCTAGAACTCCAAAACTCGCTTTTTCCAAGAATTGTAAAGTTGCTGTCAGTCCTTTGTTGTCTGGATTTATTCCATTTCTTCATTACAGAAAAATCTTCAGGAACAGCAGCTTTCTTGCAGAAGCTATCATCAACTTCACCAACCTCACCCTCTGTCAAGGATCCATCTCCCTTGTAGCGTTGTTACCTTTCAATATTTGTGCAAACACTTCATAATTCCACTCTACACTTCTGCAATATTAGTTCTCTGATTTTATTGTTATCGGAGGTGATTCTCAGTTAAATTTACAGATCCCGTAAGTCCCAGTTGAAGACCACAATCTGGTTGTCCTTTCTGGGTTTCAGATGATCTTTCTGCCACTTCCATCAAACACCCTTTTTTCCTTCCTTGTTGTGCTGGTTTCACGCCACTTTATGGTCTGTTAAGCTTGGCACAGCCCCAAAGGCATCCTTGGACTGATACCAGCCTTGACATATCATAGGCCTCCCTCTATTTTCTGTCTACGGTGAGTGTCTCCGGTCACACTGTGTTCAAATCCTTGCCTTTGGGAAACACAACACAACTGGTTTTGGATGGAATAATCAATGATTGGACCCATTATCAGGGAGTGCAGGGATACGATGAGGGGAAACAGTTTGAAGCTGAAAGAGAGAAGATTGAGATGAGATCTTAGGAAGAAATATTTTCCTGTGAGGGTGGGGAGGCCCTGGCCCAGGTTGCCCAGAGAAGCTGTGGCTGCCCCATCCCTGGAGGTGTTCAAGGCCAGGTTGGATGAGGCTCAGACCCAGAATCAGGTCCAGAATCCCCTGATGCTTTATAGAACTTAGAACCATAGAATCATAGATTGTTTTGGTTGGAAGGGACCTTCACAGTCATCCAGTCCAACTTCCCTGCAGGAATAGGGACAGCAACTAGATCAGGTTGCTCAGAGCCCCATCCAACCTGACCTTGAATGTTTCCAGGGATAGGGCTTGTACCACCTCCCTGGGCAATATGGGCCAGTGCCTCACCACCCTCTGCATGAAAAAAAATCTTAATATCTAGTCTGAACTTCTCTCCTTCTAGTTTAAAACCATCCTCTCTTGTCCTATTGCTACAGGCCCTGCTAAAAAGCTTTTCCCTTTCCTTCTTATAAGCCCCCTTTAAGTATTGAAAAGGCACAATAAGGTCTCCTCAGAGCCTCTTTTTCCCCAGGCTGAACAACCCTGACTTTCTCAGCCTCTCTTCATAGGGCAGGTGTTCCAGGCCTTTGATTTTGGTTTTGCCCTTCTCTGGACCCACTCCAAGAACTCAGAGTCCTTCCTGTGCTGACACTCCAGAGCTGGACTCAGGACTCCGGGTGGGGTCTCACCAGAGCACACTAGAAGGGGAGAATCTGCTCCCCCAACCTGGTGGCCACACTTCCTTTTGTGCAACCCATGATACACTGGCCTTCTGAGCTGCTTCACCTCATGAATCCATTCCTCACTGAGCTCAAATTCAAACTGCTGAGCTAATATCACTGGGCTGGAACTGAAATTTCATGCTATTCCAACCCCAATCGTCCCTCCAGAGGAGGAATTAGTCACTTTTAAGGGGCTCCTTCTCAAGGTGAGTTCTCCAGATGGTGATATTTTCATCGCGTTCCAGAGGGAACTCTCTGAAGATGCAGTTCTGGCTGGTTTTTGTTATAATATGTCTTGTTCTCTGAAAATATGGAAAACAGCACGATTCTTCAGTACTAATCCTTGGCATTAGAGACAGGGTAGTGACAGATGGATACAAAGTGGACAAGACTTGAAGTCTCGTCAGAGAATATCCTTCTCAGAGTCCCAGATCTCAGTGATGTCCTGCAGTAAATCAAAGTGGCTCATTTTGAGTAAGCAAGCTTTTATGGTTCCCTAGCCATGCAAATATCTTATCCACCCCTTTCTTCTCACACCTGATGGATTTGTCTACCCAAGGTAACCACCCAGAACTGAACCACAGCCTTCCTCTGTAGGTGGCAGAGAGAAATAAACATGCTTCTCATTATAAAAAGTCTCCTCTGGACGTGTTCCAACAGCTCCATGTCCTTCCTGTGCTGAGCACCTCAGAACTGAATGCAGGTGGGGACTCACTGGAGGGTTAGGATGGCTGGGACACCAAAATTGTAATGAAAACTACCGCCACAAATGGCTCACTCACACTCGCATTCACATCCAGGAAGGCTGGGGGTGGCTGTAGGCCCACAGGAGAAAAGGAGGGGCAGAAGAGAACCAAGTGAGGCCATCAGCTGACACACGAGTCCAGAAGCGTTTGCCCCAGCTCGGCACTGGATTGCCTGCTCTCCACAGCACAGCAGGGCTACGGGAAGGCAAAGTCTCGGCATTGTCCTTTTGTATTTTTCATTTCTAATTTCCGAACTGGATTTAATGATGAGACTGTCAGAAGTTACGCGGTTTTTCTCAGGAATTAAAATTCCAATCTGACAGGAATAGAGGAAAACACTAATAGGCCAAATGCATGTGTGGATCGGTGTGGCTCCTTGTGGGCTGGCAGTGTGGGATCCAGACTGACAGCCTGATGACAAACACCCGGGCCAACACAAGACTGGAACAGCCAAGAGCCCAGGATGTGCTGGAGAGGCCGAGAGCTGAATGGAAATGCCCTGCAGAGTGGGAAGTGGCCTTTGACTTCATTCATTAGCTAAGCCTGAATCCGTGACCAGACTTCCTATGTCTGTATGTCCTGACAGGGATCCCACTGAGCCCCACTTGGGCGCGTGTGCACCAGGATCAGATAAAAGCACCATTTACATCAGCGCCTGCGCTGTGCACACAACACACAGAGCTTCCAATCCAGGCACTTGCAGATTTATGGAACCAACACCACAAGAGCTCTCCTGATCCTACAACTTCTAGGCTTTCACCCCAAAAATGACAGCCCAGTTGTGTTACTGAAAAGGGTTTGAGTGCTCCATGATTTCACAGACACAAAATTGATGAAATGCCATCTGAAACAGAGATTTAATATTTCATATCAGACCCAATATATTAATTTTACACCAAAATCAAGTCTATCGATGTCCAGGGAAGTCACAGCTGCCCCATCCCTGGAGGTGTTCAAGGCCAGGTTGGATGGAGCTCTGAGCCCCCTGATCCAGCTGGAGGTGTCCCTGCCCATGGCAGGGGGAGGTAACTGGATGGGCTTTGAGGTCCCTTCCAAAATAAAACATTCTATGATTCTTTGGAGAGGATCTGGGGGCTACAGTGGACACCAGGCCAAATATTAAGGTAAAGGTGAGCTCTCATTGCAAAAAAAAAGGTAAAGCAGACTGTGGAAAGCTGCCATCACCAATGCCACACTGAGAGGGCTGTGTCTGGCACACCAGGATCCACTGCAGGATCCTCAGTTCTAGAGTAATTTGGAGAAACCCAAGAAGGTCCAGCAGAGACCACCAGCACGGTCACAGGCCCAGGTCCTGTGGAGGGAGGATGAATGAGCCAGGCTTGTTTAGCCCAGCGAAAAGGTGGATCAGTGGAGATGCGGAGCGGCTACTGGAAGGGAAGCCATAAAGGGCACAGAGCCAAACTCTCCTCAGCAGTACCAGCCAGTATGACAAGAGGTAATGAGGCAATGACCACGGGTTGTAGCTTGGGAAGTTCAAACACCACTTTCCAGCTCTTGATCAAGAGCAGGAACTCAGCATTTCAGAAGCTGATCCATGTCCTGGGTCACAGCTCGATGCACTGAAATTATGTCACAGTTTCTTCACAGTCAGCCATTTGGGCCATCTAAGGACACAGAAGCTGCCTCCAAATGAGTGAAGGATGCTGCTCTGTAAATGTCTCTTCTGTTTTCACGAAGTAACCAGGCAGGAGCATGCTAAAAACACCACTGGGGGCTCAGAGCATCTGGAGGCTGGAACAAAATAAAAATTGGCCTGCTGAGAGGTGGATTATCAACGTTTACATCACTGCAGGTCAGAAATTAACCTGGTGATGTGCACATCAGGTGTATCAAGGTGAGCGAAAAGCTACCTTGTATTGTGTTTTCAGCTACTGAAAACCAGCAGCTATTCCTTGTGCCTCTGCCATGGCAGAGTAGCTGAACGATTGCCAGTTCTTAAAGGTTCCTGGCCAAGCAGGTTTTGGATTCAAATTTGGGCCGGGAAAAACATCTACTTCTGTCCAAGGACACAAAGCAGCTGAATGATTTCAGAGCATCCTGTGCCAAGTCTGACCTGAGTCCAAGTCAAGAAAACCCAGCTGAAGACTCCAGGAAGTACCTCTTTAAGGCAGAAAGGGGTTTAAATATTTATATTCCTATTTTAAAGGACTTGCATCCCTGGCTCCATTTCAGCCCTGCCTGGCTTAGCTATAACCCACCCAGAAGACACATCAACTTCTAACAGGTATTGATGTGCACCTGGACAGCTGTTACCCAGGTCTCCTGCTGTTACCTCCTTTTCTTTTACTAAGCTGCATTTTGGCATGAAACAACATTTGTGATGCTTCCTCAGTATCAGCGTTTCTTTGAAGCTGGAACAAAATATCTCCAGCCCTTTTCTTGGAACTTGCAGTCCTAAGTGACCTCTGCATACGCCTTTAAACATGTTTTTCTGCATCACTTTAGGGATGCCAATGCTGTTGTCTTCTAAGGAAGTTTTGTTTTGTAGCAAAGCACACCTGTTAAACAGAAAAAAAAAGAAATAGAAACTGAGCTGCCAAGGCCACACTGAACAGACACCCTGAGTTACAGCACAAGGAGCTGATCCTCCATTCTGGAATCCTCAACACAGGAAGGACTTGGAGCTGTTGGAGCAAGTCCAGAGGAAGCCACGGAGATGATCCAAGGCCTGGAGCATGCCCTGTACGAGGACAGGCTGAGAGAGTTGGGGTTGTTCAGCCTGGGGAAGAGAAGGCTGTGGGGAGACCTTAGAGCAGCCTCCCAGGACTGAAAGGGGCTGCAGGAAAGCTGGGGAGGGGCTCTTGATCAGAGAGTGCAGGGATAGGATGAGGGGGGAATGGTTTTCAGGTGAAAGAGGGGAGATTGAGATGAGATCTTAGGGAGAAATATCTGGCTGTGAGGGTGGGGAGGCCCTGTCCCAGGTTGCCCAGAGCAGTGGTGGCTGCCCCATCCCTGGAGGTGTTGAAGGCCAGGTTGGATGGGGCTTTGAGCCCCCTGATCCAGTGGGAGGTGTCCCTGCCCATGGCAGGGGTTGGAACTGGACGGGCTTCAAGGTCCCCTCCAACCCAAACTATTCCAACCTAAACTACTCTAGGCTTCTACAACTCAGGCAAGACCAACTTGCATTTCCTTTGAGTCTGCAGACAGGTGATCTCTGTGAGACTGACACAGAGCCAAGGCCATGAGATCATCAGCTCTCGTTCACTGCCATCAGAGGCCATGTGTCCCGTTGGTGTCGTTCACCTCACCTTAACAGCACCTCCTACCAGGATCCGTACCAAGCTGAAAAATGGCAAAAATGAGGCAGAGAAAGAGAGCAGTGCCATAAGAGTTAATTAGCCTGGCAGGAAACCTTTTCCCAGATGGCCACTGACAAGAGGTGAGATTATCAAAACAAAAGGGCTGGAAGGGGGTACGGAGCACAGAGGAGCCCACAGTGCAGCTCAGGGTTTGCCTCTCCCCCAGCCCCAATCACACACCCTCTCACTGCAAGGTTGTCTCAAACTGAGCCCTCCCAGCACCCAGGGGCCCCCTCTGAATGTGTCTCCAAGACCGACATCTCTCCAAATCCCTCTCACTTGCTCAGAGTGGAAAATGTTTCCCTTTAAAAAGAGCAAATGATACTGATGCAGAAGAAAGGGAAGAATAATAAGAGCCATTACAGCTCCATTGTGAGCTCTGTAAGGCTTAAAAATAAAGAACTGCACAGTAAATTGGAGCGGGGACACGTGAGCATGGTGCACGCCGAGTGCCTGTACAATCACACCAGAATAGGAACAGCACTCCCAACACACACCAGGCTGGTGAGGAGCAGAAAGGGCACCAGAAAGGCTCCAGAAATACCTTCAAAGTGAGGAGATGACAAAGGGAAGCCTAGCCCTGTGGGACCACGACAACAAATAACAGATGAGGCTGAAGCATTCAAGGTATTCTTCCACACTCAGAATAAAGATATAATTGCAAAAAAAACTGTGTAATCAAAGTGTTTTACAAAGAGTTTAGACAGTCCAGGTGCAAGAAAGGATGAGTTAAAGATGACTGCAACAGAATGGAGTCACTCAGACACCCAGCACCTGGTGACACCCCCCAGGAGCACTTAAGGATTCATCTGGAGCTACCTCAGAGCTGTTTGCTGTACTTTTAGGGAGCCATAAAAACATGGGAGGGTGAGAAGGAACTGAAGTAGAAGTATAAGATCTGGTTTTACGAGAATAATAAAAGAAAGGGGTGGAAATTATAGATCAGCTCAAAATTATACTTTCACTCCAGAGCCTGGAGATTTTTCAGGGAACCAATATTAAACAATTAGATTATGGTCATCCAAAAGATAAGGTAATAAAAATGCCAGGTATGGATTTATGAAGAAACCCACCTGGAGCCCTGCATTCAGCTCTGGAGTCCTCGGCATAGGAGGGACATGATCTGTTGGAGCAAGTCCAGAGGAGGCCACGGGAATGATCCAAGGGCTGGAGCACCTCCTGTATGAGGACAGGCTGAGAGAGTTGGGATTGTTCAGCCTGAGGAAGAAAAGCCTGCGGGGACAACTTAGAGCAGCCTCCCAGTACTGAAAGGGGCTCCAGGAAAGCTGGGGAGAGGCTCTTGATCAGAGAGTGCAAGGATAGGATGAGGGGGAAGGGTTTTCAGCTGCAAGAGGGGAGACTGAGATGAGATCTTAGGGAGAAATATTTTGCTGTGAGGGTGGGGAGGCCCTGTCCCAGGTTTCCCAGAGAAGTGGTGGCTGTCCTATCCCTGGAGGTGTTGAAGGTCAGGTTGGATGGGGCTTTGAGCCCTCTGATCCAGTGGGAGGTGTCCCTGCCCATGGAAGGGGTTGGGACTGGATGGGCTTTGAGGTCCCTTCTGACCCAAACCATTCCATGATAAGAACAAATCATGTTGAGTTGTGATAGCCAAGCTACAGAGAGGGGAGCACTACTACAGCGATGTCTGCTTCAGTAAGGGTTTTTATTTTCTGTGTAACGTCTGGGATTTGACACAGCTGGACAACCGAGTAAACCCCGATAACTGAGACACTGGTGGGTACAGAGCATCATGTGCCTTTCCCACCCAAACTGTCCTCTGTTTGGAAATCTTCAATCCCTTTCTCCAGGAAAGGGTTTAGTTCTGACAACCCAACCCTCTCCTCTCACTTGAGAGCTGAGTGATAATCTGGTCATTACGTAGCAGTCACTTACTCCCCCAAGCTGGATTTTCAGCTTTGGATTGATCCCAAGCTCTCTCTTTCCCTTTGTGTGCTCTATTTAAAAACCTATAATTCACACGTTACATTTTTAGGCCTCCTCAGATGTCCTTGCTGCTGTTTCATGGTCAGCTGCTCCTTCTCCCTGAGCTAAGACAGAGTTATTAAAAGCAAAGATGCTATTGCTGTACCAAAAGGGAGGCTCTGACGAACCTCTTCTTCACAAACACCCACTGCTTGCAGGGGCGGGGTGAAGCCCTGCTCCAGCCTTCCCCCCTGGCTTCTCAAGTTTCCAGAGTTTCAGCCCTGAAGGGGGTTAGAAACCTTTCCCCACCCCGTGTGTTCCCTTTCTTTGCTTTTCCCAGTACGGAGTGCTGCTGAAAATCAGCCACAGGCACAAACTGGGTAAAGAACTGCTCTGGCTAAAAAGTTATTTTACCCACGCTGGATGCCTGGAACAAAGCTTGATGCAACCTCTTCTCCTAGTGTGAGAGGGGCAGCAGGTAAGGGGCAGGGGTTGCCCCCAAAGCAGCCAAAGGAACAACCAGGTTTTCAATGGTTCTCGCTGCCTCCCATCACCCTTGTGTTCTTACAGTCACTCCAAGCACTTGTGGGAGCCAAAATCCAAAGCTGCTGATCCTTCAGGAAGCGTTAAGCTGGCTCTGCTCAGGGATCAGCAGTTCAGCAGAGCCGTGTTATTCCCATAGTCTGAGCTCTGGCTCAAGATACTTTGGCTTTGATCTGCTGTAAAGCAAGAGGCTCTTCAGCGAGTGACAGAGGTTCAGCTCTCCCTCGTCACCTTCTCTTCCTGCTGATGCATTTTCTGACCCCTTCCCTGATTTCAGAAGGAAAAATGAGATCCCATAAGATTAACTTTAGCCTTTAAATAAATACTGCTGCACTGACCTTGAAGGAGAGTATCCTTGGGCAAAGCAACCCTTCTACATCATCCCCCTGCACTCGGCCCTGGTGAGGCCGCACCAGGAATCCTGGGTTCAGTTTTGGGCCTCTCACTCCAAGGATATTAAGAGGCTGGCGAGTGTCCAGAATGGGGAATGGAGCTGGAGAAGGGTCTGGAGAACAGGGGTTCTGGGAGGGGCTGAGGGGCTTTGGACTGTTTAACCTGGAGAAGAGGAGGCTGAGGGGAGACCTCATCGCTCTCTGCAGCTCCTGGAAACAAGGTTGTAGAGAGGTGGGTGCTGGGCTCTTCTCCCAGGGGACAAGGGATGGGACGAGAGGAAATGGCCTCAAGTTGTGCCTGGGGAGGTTTAGATTGGATATCAAGAAAAACGTCTTTACTGCAAGAGTGGTGAAGGTCTGGCAGAGGCTGCCCAGGACAGTGGTGGAGTCTCTGCCCCTGGAGAGTTCAAAAAACTTGTAGGTCTGACACTGCAAGATGTGTTTTATTTGTCACAGTGGGGTTGGGCTGACAGTTGGATTGGATGATAGAATCATAGAATAACAGAATGGTTGGAAGGGACCTCCAAGCCCATCCAGTTTCAATCCCTGCCATGTGCAGGGACACCTCCAAGCCCCATCCAACCTGGCCTTGAACACTCCAGGGATGGCACAGCCACCACTGCCTCTGGGTAGCCTGGGACAGGGCCTCCCCACCCTCACAGCAAAGAATTTCTTCCTAAGATCTCATCTCAATCTCCCTTCTTTCAGTTAAAACCATTCCCCCTCATCCTATCCCTGCAATCCCTGATCAAGAGCCCCTCTCCAGATCTTAGAGATCTTTTCCAATCTTAATGATCCTATGATTATCCAGGACCTAAAGTCCCTTTCTCTTCAGTAGAGACAGGGAGGCAGCTAAAGGATGAGTCTGTCCACTGAAGTTATCTGGATTTAAAGGATTCACCTTAAAGGAGAGTTCTAGGTTATGGATACTCTTCCCTACAGCTGTCCAAAGCTGCCCTGGTGAGGGGCTGGGCAGTGCTAACAAATCCCCCTGCACTGCCAAGGCTGCCCCGAGAGCTGAGGAGCAGTGCTTGAAGGTGGCACAGAGCCTCAAAAAGCTGTTTCACAGCTCTCGGATTCTGCACCACTTCAGGCTCCTGGGAAATTCAGCTGCTGAGCCAGTCTGCTGAATTCTGAAAATGTTGCCCTCTTTATAGGTATTATAGGTTGCATTTAATCATGCTGAGCTTGTGAGTAATATCTGTAAAATACTCCTGCAATTCCATACAAGTTTTTTGAACTGCTGAAAGAAAGGGGAAAAAGAAGGATACTACTGAGGATTAGTCAGGCTGTGAGAAACAGGCTCTGCGGGCTCATTCTTTGGTTAGCAAATCGCTTCCAAGCAGATGCTGATTGCTTCATCTGGGTCACTTCCTAAAAGGATTTTTTGCCTGGTTTTCATGAGTCATTCAGAGATTCTGAGTGCCTTGAAGAGTTCTGCTTCTTGCCAGCCTCACTCCACAGTGGGATTCAGGGTGTACACTTCATCACTTAATCCACACGGACTTGTTCCTGCATCCCACCCAAATGGCTGAGTGATGCCTAGAAGCAAAAAAGGGAGTGGATGCAGTGTGACAGGTAGAGATGGTTCATGATGAAAGGAGCAGGTTTGGAACCTATTCACAGAAGGCTGCAAGCTCTGTGAATATCACAGAATCAAGGAATGTTTGGGGTTGAAAGAGTTCTCAAAGTCCATCCAGTTCCAACCCCCTGCCATGGGCAAAGACACCTCCCACTGCATCAGGGGGGCTCAAAGTCTCATCCAAACTGGCCTTGAACACCTCCAGGGATGGGGCAGCCACCACTGCTCTGGGCAACCTGGGCCAAGGCAAACCCACCCTCACAGGAAAATATTTTTTCCTAAGGTCTCATTTCAGTCTCCCCTCTTCCAGATGAAAACCATTCCCCTCATCCTATCCCTGCACTCCCTGATCAAGAGCCCCTCCCCAGCTTTCCTGGAGCCCCTTTCAGTACTGGGAGGCTGCTCTAAGGTCTCCCCACAGCCTTCTCTTCTCCAGGCTGAACAACCCCAACTCTCTCAGCCTGACCTATGGGAGGTGCTCCAGCCCTCGGATCATCTCGGCCTCCTCTGGACAGCTCAAGGTCCTTCCTGTGCTGAGGATTCCAGAAGCAGACACATGACTCCAGGTGAGGTCTCACCAGAGCAAAGCAGAGGGGCAGAATCCCCTCCCTACCCTGCTGGTCCCACTGCTCTGGATGCAAGTTGCCAGCTCATGGTGAGCTTCTCATCCCTCAGCACCCCAAATCTGTCTCCTCTGAGCTGCTTTCAATCCATTCTCCAGCCATCCTCTATTTGTGCTTAATCCAGGTGCAGGACCTTGCACTTGGCCATGTTGAAGGAAGGAGAACAGGAGGGAGAAACATCCCAATGCATAAACTGGGCAGACTTTGGGGGTCTGGCTGAGCTGCCCAGTCTGGGATTCTTAGTTACACCTCAGAACTGGTGTTACAACTGAGCCTCTGCTGAGAGGTTGCGATGTGTGTGAGCAGATGCAGGTGCACGGTATGGACCCACCTCCTCCCCACCTGCTCTACAGATGCCAAGTTGCACTTAGCAAGTGCTTTTCCTTCTGCTCACCACTAACCCCTTTCCAATAAAGCAGCAAGATTCCTGTAGGGGAAGAGTCAGGTGGGATCATTGCATCAAATTCACATTCTACTACTAACTTCTTTTTATTAAGCCAGGTGCACAGTCCCAAGAGGGAAGGTTCTACGATGCCTTAATGATTACAAAAAAGTGTAGACAACCTGGAAAACAATGATCCAAGGTGTATTTCTCAGCTAGGACCATTGCTAGCAGCAGAGAATCATTCCTGTAATGGGGAACATCGAAAGGATGGATAGTCTTCTACATTGTAACCAGGGAAAGATGGTTTGGAAGGCACCAGCAAGAGCTGGGTGCTTCACTGCTTGGATACTGAGGAAATCTACCCTTTGCAAGAGCTGTTTGGTGGTTTAGCCCTCCAGTGTTCAATGAATGGGGGCCACTTCATCTCTGTAGGGCTTTCTCTGCCCAAGAAGATAGGCTTTACATAATACAGCTGAGAGGGCATCCCAGGAATTGTCCAAGCAGCAGCTACTTCCATTGTAGGAGAAGCCAGGAGTGCAGCTGTGTGTGTGCTGACGTATCACAAGCATGGGGAGAGGTGTGAAGAGAAGTGTGTGAGGCCGCGATGGTTTGGTCTGGAGATGCCCATGCTTTTCCCCATCTCTCCAGTACAGAGTTGTCTGAGTGGCTTGAGCTGAAGAACTTCCTCATGGCGATGAGGATTCAGGTTCATCTGGAGAGCACCTAGAGGGGAACAGGGCTAGGGAAGGGTCTGGAGTTCAGAGGTTCTGGGAGCAGCTGAGGGAGCTGGAGCTGTTTAACCTGGAGAAGAGGAGGCTGAGGGGAGACCTCATCGCTGTCTACAACTGACCAAAAGGAGGTTGTGCTGAGGTGGGTGGATTAGATTGGCTATTGGGAACAATTTCTTTACTGACAGAGTGGCAAACCCCCGGCAGAAGCTGCCCAGGACAGTGGGGGAGTTTCCACCCCTGGAAGGATTCAGAAATTGCATAGACATGACACCTGGGGACATGGTTTGTTGGGCTGATGGTCAGACTGGATGAGCTTAGAGTTCTTTTCCAACATTAATGAATCTACGATTCTATGATTTGCCTGTCTCCTGCCTCTTGGAAGGTTGTCCTGATCATGGGAGCTTCTTACTTCAGTCATGGAGTCAGAAAACTGGCGAGTTATGTGGTCCTGTTCTACACTTCAGCGATGGCAGCCCCAGGACATCACTTGTGGTCCCCTCTGTCATCACTACGAGAGCAGTGGCCGTGTGTTGTGTGTTGGTGCTATTTACTCCCTGACCATGGCAGGAGGGTGGAACTGGATGGGCTTTAAGGTCCCTTCCATCCCAGACCATTCCATGATTCTATGATTTGAGAGCAGCCTCTTCAGTCAGGCTTTGTCTTTTTTAGGGATTTGCCGTGCACCTCAAGCCCCTGTGCTGTGGGTGGGAGCACTGCCCTGTTACAGGACTCCCCTTCGCTGAGGGGGAGCATCTCTGGGGGCTTTCAGCCCAGCTTTCCTGTGCAGCAGAAATGTTGGGCACTCGTCTTGTGTGACAGTTCCACCTCCATGCATGCCCCAGGGCTGGAGCTGTGGTACCCAAACACACACGTTTCAAACACTGCTGAGACCAGGCTTGTAGAAAATTAACTCCCAGGAGATAATTACTTTTAAAATGAACTCTAAAAGCGAATTCTCTGCTGCTCATACAGTGCCTTCTCGGCAGCCGCCCCTCCATGGTTTAATCCAGACCTCAAACGCAACCTCTACACCTTTCCTCACTTGCCCTTGGTGAAGAAAAGGGAGTTTAAATGCTGTTTGCAGCAGAAAAAACAGGTGACATGAATCCATGGAGTGGCTGAATGATCCCTAGAAGAGCCACGTCTCATTTCCTACTGTCTGAAACTGCAGCTTTCTTTAATACACACGCATGTGGGGTCTACATGGCCTCAAGAAGATACTGTGAGGTATCTTCTTGGTTCATGAGGTTCATGAGCTGTACACAAAAGCCAGGCCA
Source organism: Dromococcyx pavoninus (assembly GCA_033558185.1). Taxonomy (NCBI): domain Eukaryota; kingdom Metazoa; phylum Chordata; class Aves; order Cuculiformes; family Neomorphidae; genus Dromococcyx; species Dromococcyx pavoninus. Next base: position 90,741 of record JAUMJL010000224.1, on the reverse strand, counting down.
TGCTGAATAACGCTGGGTGCTGTGGTTTACACCACCAGGCAGCTAACACAGCCACAGAGCTCCGTGCTCACTCTCCCAACAATGGGATGGGGGAGAGAATCAGGGAGAAAAAAAGAAGTAAAACTTGTAGCTGAGATAAAAACAGATTAATAGGACATAAAATAAAGAGAAGAATGATGATGATAAATGAATATGCAATATTCTGACAATATTCCAGAAGCCAACACCTTCAGCCACACGGTGTGAATGTTGGGGGTGTCCTGTGCAGGGACAGGAGTTGGATTCAATAATCCCTGTGGGTCCCTTCCAACTCAGGGCATTTGATGATTCTACGAAGTGATGCACGGCACAGTCACTCACCACCTACTGACGGATGCCCAGCTAATTCCCAAGTCATGGTGCCCCCCCCCAGCCACCTCCTCCCAGTTTCTATACCGAGCGCTACGTCTCATGGTATGGAATGTCCCTTTGGCCCATTTGGGTCACCCCTCCCAGCTGTGCCCCCTCCCACCTTCTCACCATCAGGGCATGAGAATCTGAGAAGCCCTTGACGAGTATAAGCGCTGCTCAGCAGCAACTACACCATCAGCGTGTTATCAGCCTCACATTAAATCCAAACCACAGCACTACACCAGCTGCTAGGAAGAAAATTTATTCTAGCTGAAACCAGGACACCAGAGAAAGCAGAACAGATAAATTCTTTATGAGGTGAATGAGCAGAAGTTGGAAACGTGGGGTGCGAATGGATGTATGGAGAGGGATTTTGTTTCACTTGCAGACATCGTCACACCAGATTTCCCTCTGCTCAGCAGATGCAGAACAGTGATGAGGGAGCTGCTCAGACTGGGAGTGCCAGCAAAGCACAACTAGGGGTGAGGAACAGGAGTTTTCTGGCAGGATTAAACGCTGGGCTAAGGCTGAATGAGAAGAGTTTGACTCGTGGAAGCAGAGCACTCTGCTGGAAGCAGCGAGGTGAAGCAGCAGGAAAGACTCTTGGAGCATAATCCAGTGCAAGCAGCCTGATGTGCTGCATCCCTCGGGAGCGTCAGACAGAGCAACGCTGCATTCCCAGCCACTAAATAGGCTGAGAGAGGTTCAAGCTTCGCCTGGATAAACCTGAATGGATGCGATGCCCTGGGCTTCAGCAAGACAGAAGGACCACAGCTCTGAAGCTGTTGGAAGTCAAGGGCATTTTGAATTAAAGAGGAAAGTGGGTCACAGTAGGTGCTTTGTATTGGAAATTCAGTGTCAGCCTGTTTTGCATAGTGTGATGCTGATGATTACATTAGTGTTTTGCACTACAGAGGGCAAGGGTTTGCTGCAAGAGTAGGAGGGATGCACAGTGATTTGGCAGAGGTCGAGGAAGTATCTCATGTTAAAGGCAAATTTTGCTGGGTGATTTTCATGGTATCTATGCCAAAAGGCAGGGGCACAGCACAACATCCCCTGCACTAACAGATGAGCAAAACATCCCCTCTATCTGTGAGCTCAGCTCTGCTTCCCAGTCAATCCAGCTGCCAAATCTGAGGAATGGAGGCCACAGGAACCGAGTCTCCAACACGGATCCAAAGAGCCACGCAGCACAGACAGAGTGTTGCCACAACTAACTTCCACTCTAACCAGGTTTGGCAGGGCTCTCTTTTCCATTTGGCCCATTAGTGTTTTCCTCTATTCATAGAATCACAGAATCTTCCAGTTGGAAAAGACCTTTGAGATCATCGAGTCCAACCGCATCCATCCTCCACTAAACCATGTCCCTCAAAAACTCATCTACCCTGGGCAGCTGTGCCAGTCCCTGACCACCCTTTCGGTAAAGAAATTCTTCCTGATATCCAGTCTGAACCTCCCCTGGCACAACTCATGGCCATTTCCCCTTATCCCATCACCTGGCACTTGTGAGAAGAGATCAACACTCGCTCTGCCACAGCCTCCTTTCAGGTAGTTGTAGACAGTGATGAGGTCTCCCCTCAGCCTCCTCTTCTCCAAACTAAACACCACCAATTCCCTCAGCCACTCCTCATAGGACTTGTTCTCCAGCCCCTTCACCAGCCTCATTGCCCTTCTCTGGACACGCTCCGACCCCTCAATGTCCTTCTTGTAGTGAGGGGCCCAGAACTGACCCCAGTACTCGAGGGGTGGCCTCACCAGTGCCCAGTACAGGGGCACAATCCCTGCCCTGCTCCTGCTTCCCACGCTGTTTATGACACAGCCCAAGATGTCATTGTCCCTCTTGGCCCCCTGGGCCACTGCTGGCTCATGTTCAGCCGGTTCTCAACCAACACCCCCAGGTCCTTCTCCTCCAGGCAGATTTCCAGCCACTGTTCCCCAAGCCTGTAACGCTGCTCGGGGTTGTTGTGTCCCAAGTGCAGGACTCATCATTTGGTCTTGTTGACCCTCATCCCGTTGGTCTCAGCCCATCGATCCAGCCTGTCCAGATCCCTCTGCAGTACCTCCCTTCCTTCAAGCAGGTCAACACTGACACCCAGCTTGGTGTCATCTGCAAATTTGCTAAAGGTGCACTCAATCCCTTCATCCAGATCATTAATAAAGATATTGAACAGGACTGGACCCAGCATTGAGCCCCAGGGACACTACTCGTGACCAGCCTCCAGCTGGATTTAACTCCATTCCCCACCACCCTCTAGGCCTGGCCATCCAGCCAGTTTTTCACCCAGCAGAGGCTGTGCCTGTCCAGGCCAAGGGCAGCCGGTTTCTCAATTAGAAAACTGTGAGCAAAGGTGTCAAAGGCTTTACAAAAGTCCAGGTGCACCACATCCGCAGCTTTTCTCTCATCCATTAACCGGGTAACCTTGTCATAGAAGGAGATCAGGTTGGTCTGGCAGGACCTGCCTTTCATAAACCCTTGTTGGCTGGGTCTGATCCGCTGGCTGTGCTGTGTGAGAGCACTCAGTGTGATCTGCTCCATGACCTTCCCCAGTACCGAGGTCAAGCTGACAGGTCTGTAATTCCCCGGATTGTGCTCCAGTTCTCCAGAGCATTGAGCAGCCCAGGGCTGCCTCACTCCTGTCTGTGAGGGCATTCACAGTGAAGGTCGGCCCCACTCGGAACACTCGTGTGCCAGGTTCTGGTAAGGTGCTTTGGGCACATATCACCCAAAGGGAGCCCTGTCCGGGGCAAGCTGTGCTGCTCCTCATGCTGGTTGTCTTACCACACTGGTATATTCCCCAAGAAGGAGCAGGTCTCTCCATCTCCTTCTTTCTTTCTGTTAACACACATCAGCCCAGCCAGCAGCAAGATCTTGGGATGGGATGGGATAGGATGAGGAAATCTGTGTTTCCTCTCAGCATGCTTCTGTCATCTGGTTGGCATCTTTCTCCTCAGGGTACCACCCACCGGAGCTGATGGTCACCAGCTCCTGACAGGGAACAAGTGAAATAACCCCAGGTTGTGGATCCGTGTCACAGCATGGCCAGCACAACCTCACAAAAGATGAGTTGCAAGTTCTGTGCTCATCCCCACTATTATTAATTTACCTTTTAAGCCAATGTAGAGCAGAAACACGATTAGGATACATCTTTAGCAGAAGTGCAACTTTGCACATGGGTAACATTTGCTACTGACCCACGGCTGGCAGAGCCCAAGAATTCAATCAAATCCCCAGATTGCAGAGATGCGCGAGGACCATGGAGCCACCCCACAAGAGGTTAAGTCTGTTGCAATCAATATGTTTGGGGGTTGCAACATTCACCAGTAGAGTGGTTTAGGACCTCTGGCAGGACAGGGGCTGCTCACACCTCTGCTAGAGTCAAACTACTGGATGATGTATTTTTTTAAGCTGAAAGAGGGGAGACTGAGATGAGAACTTAGAAAGAAATGTTTTCCTGTGAGGGTGGGGAGGCCCTGGCACAGGTTACCCATAGAAGTGGTGGCTGTCCCATCCCTGGAGGTATTCAAGGCCAGGTTGGATGGGGTTTTGAGCCCCCTGATCCAGTGGGAGATGTTTCTGCCCATGGCAGGGGGTTGGAACCGGATGGGCTTTGAGGTCCATTCCAACCCAAACATTTCAATGATTCTACAATTCTATGACGTTGCAAGAGGCAGAGTGCAGCCCCCATCCCTAGAATAAAACCACAGGACAACATCTCTTCAGAGCAGCCAGTCTCACCAGCTGGCCTGCATTTAGTATGCAGGCTGTGTTTCCTAGTAGACTCCTGGAGATGAGATGCTTGTCACCATCAACCACAGTCTGAATGCTAACTGGCAGTGACCAGACCTTACCGTTAATTCACTCCCCACCCACTCTGACTGCCTTCTGTGCCTGCACTTTGTTTAACCAAGTGACCTCTGCTGGAATTTACACTCTTCCTATTCCCTTGATTTATTAGTTGGAGCCTCCAGGACTGATGATTAGATGGTCTGAGCCTGGCACTGTCCCTTTTTTCTCAGTCTACAGGAGGTTATTTGTTTATGACAAAGGCTGATAATAACACTCTGCCACACTTATTCCAAATCACATCGCCATGGAAACACTGATAAAAGTTTTTGAGTTTTTCCTCAAAAGAGTTTGCTGGATGAGGTTGTTTATAGAGATCTCCAAGTGTGCTGGGTTGGAGGGTTCTAGAGATTTACCTAGTGTAGGTTTTGTCAGTTATGTATGTTTGTTTGTGGAACCCAGCTGCTCTCTTCAGCATCTCTGCCTGTTTCTCTTGGCCTCAGTCCTTCTCCACTCCCTGGACACAGCCACCTCTTCTCCTCTCTCCCACCCATCACAGGATCTCAGGTCACTGTTTCCCACCCAGCCCTGCTGCCAGACTTCAGCTACAACAACATCCACCCACCTTCAGCAGAGCCACCTCCCTCCAGAGGAGAAGACCAGACCCCTGATCACACACAGCAAGACCTCAAATATGTCTTCAGCTACAGGAGCAACGCATGGGTCTGGACGCCGCTCAGGGTGGTTGGGGTGCAGAGTCTGAGAGAAGAGGCAGAGGTTGTTTGGGGGCTCCCATCCCTGGCCCCACTGATCACCTTGGTGTCTTGGGGGAGAACCCCAGTGACCTGGTCAGAGAGGGATGCTGCTTTGTGGGTGTCACAGGTGAGATGGAATTCACCCTCGGTCTCAGGTCCCCACAGGCAGCTCTGCAGCCTGAGACAGCGTTTATTGCCTAAGGTCACATCAAGTGTTACCTCTTCAGGTCCCCAAAAGACTGGCATCCCAGAGGGACCTGAAAGATACTTTTCCCTGAAACTGGATACTCCTTCAGCAACAGCTCTTCTTGCTGTCTCACACCTCACACTTAGAAGGAAACAGCCACCTAAAGCCTGTGTGTGGTGCCTCCTGGTGGCAGTGGGACTGAGAAAGTCTTCTGCAAGTAAGCGAGGGTTCACCTGCAGGGAAGTCCATTCCCTGAAGTCCCCTCTTCACCGAGGTCTTGCTGCCCTGTGGTGCCCAGGGCCAGACCCAGACTCTGGACAAGGTCACTTCGTGTGGTGCAAGAAGGTGCCTCAGTCACAGGTGGGTTCCACAAGCAAAGCCCATCAGAGGTGGTAGGGTTTATGGCCATACAACGTGTCCCAGGACATCCAGATGAAATGCCTGTATTGAGTTTGTGTGGCAATGATTTGGTAGTGGAGGGGCTGTGGCGGTGGCTTCTGTGAGAAGCTGTGAGAAGCTTCCTCTGTGTCTGATAGAGCCGATGCCAGTTGGCACCAAGAGGGACCCAGCACTGGCCAAGGCCTGGCCAAGCAGCGATGGTGGCAGCTCCTCTGGGACAACCTATTTAAGGAGGGGAATAAAAACCAACTGTGGAGCAGGAATTGCAGCCAGAGAGAGGAGTGAGAACATGGGAGAGAATCAACTCTGCAGACACCCAGGTCAGAGCAGAAGGAGAAAAGAAGTTGCTCCAGGCACCAGGGGACAGATTCCCCTGTAGCCCGTAGTGAAGACCATGGTGAGGCATCCTGTTTCTTCTGCAGCCCATGGAGGTCCATTGTGGAGATTCACCTGCAGCCTGGGGAGCTGCACGTAGGAGCAGGTGGATGCTCAAAGGAGGCTGTGACACCATGGGAAGCCCACACTGGAGCAGACTTGTGACCCTATGGGGGAACCCTTGCTAGGATGGTCTATTCCTGAAGGACTGTTGCCTGTAGGAAGGATTCACCTCGGAGAATTTCATGGACTGCCTCCTGTGGGAGGGACCCCACATTGGAGCAGAGGAAAAGTGTAAGGAGTCCTCCCCCAGAGGAGGAAGGAGCAACAGAAACATGTGATGAACCGAATGCAAACCCCATTCTTCATCCTCCTGTGTCACTCCAGGGGAGGAGGTAAAGTTGGTAGTAAAGCTAAGCCAAGGAAAAAGGGAGGGATGGGGAGAAGGTGGTTCTAAGATTTAGTTTTATTTATCTTTGTCATTCTCTGATTTGATTGGTAGTAAATTAAATTAGTTTTGCCCCAAGTTGAGTCTTATCTCCTCCTGTCTTTATCTCAACCCACGAGCTCTATAATTTTTCTCCCCACCCATCTGAGGAGGGCAGTGATGGAGCAGCTTTGCTGAGCACCTGACATCCAGCCAGGGCCAACCCACCACGCTGCCCTGCTCCAGGGTTCACAGAGCTGATTGCCAGTGGTGCAGAGGTGCTGGCACAATCTCCACCCTCTTCCTGTCCAGCATTGCAGCTACTGTTGTTGCTGTAAAACTTTTCACTCCTCTTCCCTTGCTCTCTTCCACCCCAAATGACACTGCTCTAGCTGCCAGGTCCATCCTGCCCACACTGCAGGCACTGTTTCACCAGGCACATATTCCCAGGCACCTACAGGAAAGCTGGGGAGGGGCTCTTCATCAGGGAGTGCGGGAACAGGATGAGGGAACGGTTTTCAGCTGAAAGAGGGGAGATTGAGATGAAAACTTGGGAGGAGATTGTTTCCCTTGAGGGTGGGGAGGCCCTGGCCCAGGTTGCCCAGAGCAGTGGTGGCTGCCCCATCCCTGCAGGTGTTCAAGGCCAGGCTGGATGGGACTTTGAGCCCCCTGATCCAGTGGGAGGTGTCCCTGCCCATGGCAGGGGGGTGAGACTCGATGGGCTTTGAGGTCCCTTTCATCCCAAATCACTCCCTGATGCCAAGATTCCCCAATCCTGCTAGACACATGTATTTCAGTTTCATTCTTCTGTGCACGTAATACAGATCAAATTGAAGCACAGTGGAATCCAGAACCCTCAGCTGCATCCACAGGGTCATTGGCCATCGGACTTAGCAAAGCTTTGCAGACCAGAGCACCAGGCTCTTTAGGCACCATTTGTTTTGGCTGTAAGGTTTTGAGACCCTCAGCTCTTGATTTGTCTTTCTGCCTCATTATTATCATTGCTCAATTTACACTTGTGCTTTATCTTATGAATATTGATTACTTTGTCTCACTGGTTACCAATTGTTTATTCTAGACTAACATTTCCTGTTCTTGCATTTCTGCACACTAAGGTGATTTATAAAGGCAGTAAAACAAAGAGCGCTTGTAGCAGGGAACACAAAAAGCTTTGCTGTGCTAAAGGTTCCTGGGAATAATAAATCAAAACTAACCTTGAGTCAGAGTGTAGTCTCTGCTGCATTCGCCCTCGGATGGAGTCATCCAACTCCACCATCAAAGCTCACAAAATCCACAAGACAGCTCTGACAGCAAGTCTGTGGGTTCCCTCGTGTGATTAAACCCCCCGGGGCAGTTTCCCTCACCTTGTGCACACCACTCATTGCTGGCAAAGTAAGGGGGTCCTGGACCTGCTGTAGAGGAGCGATGGATGTGGCCCCAAGGAGCTCCTCTTGCTGCCTTCACACTGTGTGAAGACATCCTGACAGCTCCTACAGCCACAGCCTTCCTGCACTCATTGCCCAGGAACCACAGGCAGTGTCTGCTACAATAGATTATAGGATCATGGAATGGTTTGTGTTGGAAGGGACCTCAAAGTCCATCCAGTTCCACCTTCCTACTATGGGCAGGGACACTTCCCACTGGATCAGGGGGCTCAAAGCCCCATCCAACCTGGCCTTGAACACCTCCATGGATAGGGCAGCCAAAACCTCCCTGGGCAACCTGGGCCAGGGCATCCCTATCCTCACACCAAAACATTTCTTCCTAAGATCTCATCTCAGTCTCCCCTCTTTCAACTGAAAACTATTCCCCCTCATCCTATCCCTGCACTCCCTGATCAAGAGCCCCTCCCCAGCTTTACTGCTGACAACCAGGAAAGTGAATGCAATTGCTGAAGATACAATTTCCAGTGCCTACCACAGCCACACTGTGTCCTGTAGGGTCACCAGACCTTTGCTTACTGGATTTGAGGCATTTTGTGCTCAGAAACTTCATTCCTCTGTCTTACTCAGGTCAACGGCGTTCTTTATATCCATCCATCCATCAGCTCTGCAAGTCTCTATCAGCGTGAGAAGGTGCTTTGTCTTCTCTTCTCTTCTCTTCTCTTCTCTTCTCTTCTCTTCTCTTCTCTTCTCTTCTCTTCTCTTCTCTTCTCTTCTCTTCTCTTCTCTTCTCTTCTCTTCTCTTCTCTTCTCTTCACTTCACTTCACTTCACTTCTCTCTTTTCCTTTTTCTCTTTCCTCTTTCCTCTTTTTTTTTCTCTTCCTGCATGCCCTGTGCACTCAAGCCTGACATCACACACAGCCAGGCAGGGCTCTGGTAAAAGGACAGGTCACAGATCCCCACACTTTTTCAATGCAACTTGTTTTCTGGGATGCAAGCCAGGCCCAGGATTGTCACACTCACGGAAGCTGGTGCAGAGAGAGCCTGCAGCCTGGAAGAAAGCTGCCTCCTTGCAGGGTCCAGGCTGGAGGAAACCACTGCTGAGTTTGGGTGTTGGGAGTGGGGAGACCCCCCAGCTGCAGAGGCTGCAGGAGGGGTGTCCAGCTGTGCAGTGACCAGAGGATACAGGAGGTCATCCAGCCACGTGAGCAGTATTACTGAAGATGAAGCATCAGGGGAAGGAAGGAGAGGGAGGTTGAAGGCACAGCTGCTGCAGAACCAAAGCACTCCTCAGCACACTCCAAGTAGGCAGCCCAAGGAGATGACAGACGGTGTGACACAGGGTTTCCAGATACCTGCTGGACCAGGTGAAAGATAAACGTATCTCTGACCCTGGGGACCAACCAACAACGTTTCAACCTCCCGGTGCCTTCAGTGTGTGTGAGTGGGGGGACGACAGTGAAGGATGAGACTGCTTAGAAATCAGTTTGGCCGGGCTGTGCTGCACAGCAGCTCCTCCACCCCGGCAATGCCATCGCCCACCTGCTCGCCTGCCAAGCCCTGGTGGCTCTGTTATTCAAGGCGAGCTGTCAAAGCTGCCACCCCATCCAGGACAGCCTGGTGGCTCTGATAAATCAAGAGTGATTCTGAGCTCTCCATCAAAACCTTTTCTCAGTGAAAACCTAAGATTATGGAAGAAAAATAACTGGAGTTAGGAAACATACACTTTCCTTGAAATGTTGTCACTGCAGAGGAGAAAACACAGGAAAATCACAAGCCTGGATGGAGAAACAGGGTTTCTTGAAGTTTTCTGGTGATTTTTTATCTCAAGGACTGGAGAACCAGTGAATTCCTGCTGGGTACGAAATTGATAATTGCAAAAATTGGTCTCATTCTCTCCGTTGATGGCAGAGGAGACACTGGACACTTGTCCCACCAGCACTCTCCCAAGGGGAGCAGCCGACAGCAGCAATGGCTCCTTTAAACAGTGGGCATCATTCCCAAAGTTCAAAGTGGAGAATGACGCCTCTCCAATTCATTGTAGCAACAGGGGATATGGTACGAGCGTCAGTGCTTGGCAGGTTTGCTTGAGGTCCCTCCCAGTGAGACTGATCCTCATTCCTTCTCCCTCTTTGTTGAGCAGGATGAGCCCTGCTTCCAAGGAGTCTGACTTGGGAACAGCCCAGTGTCCGCAGTTACTGAGTCAGAGTTCCATGCACGGGCAGGCTGCAAAGCTCCTTCTTATCTCCTTCACAGCAAGAATGTTCCTTACGTTTCCCCCTGGCTGAAGGTAGGAGGGCAAAACCCAGGACAATAAATAAAATTCAAAAAGCTGTGTCATTTCCCTGGGCTCTCTAGGCTGTATTGAACCAGTACCAGCACCTGGGGCAGCACCCTTCCCGTTCACACCAACTCCAGGTTCCAGTGCCAAGCACAAAAACATAGTCCAAGGGCTTGCTCTCCATGCAGACAGATGAACACGGATCTCACAGTCTGTGGAGTGGCTGTGGAACCAAGTCCCTGTCCTTCTGTGGTTTTGCCAAGGAAGTCACCAGAAGAAATGAGAAGGCAGCTGTCCCACCCTGATTTAAGTGCATGGTTTGGGTTGGAAGGGACATCAAAGCCCATTCAGTTCCAACCCCCTGCTATGGGCAGGGACACCTCCCACTGGATCAGGGGGCTCAAAGCCCCATCCAACCTGGCCTTGAACACCTCCAGGGATGGGGCAGCCACCACTGCTCTGGGCAACCTGGGACAGGGCCTCCCCACCCTCACAGCAAAATATTTCTCCCTAAGATCTCATCTCAATCTTCCCTCTTGCAGCTGAAAACCCTTCCCCCTCATCCTGTCCCTGCAATCCCTGATCAAGAGCCCCTCCCCAGCTTTCCTGGAGCCCCTTTCTGAACTGGGAGGCTGCTTTAAGGTTCCCTCGGAGCCTTCTGTTCTCCAGGCAGAACAACCCCAACTCTCTCAGCCTGTCCTCATACAGGAGGTTCCCCAGCCCTTGGATCATCTTTGTGGCCTCCTCTGGGCTTGCACCAACAGCTCCATGTCCTTCCTGTGCTGAGGATTCCACAACTGAATGCAGGACTCCAGGTGAGGTCTGTGTACACACCTCTCTCCTTTCTGCAAAACCCAAAGGACATGTGAGCTGTTGGAGTCAATGGTGACACTACCGTAGGACCAAGCAGCAACTCTAATGGACCATCTGCACCAGTGTGGGCTGAGCATGGAGCTACCTACCCCACTGCACTCATTCACCCATGCACAGACCCGTCTCCTCTGTTCCAGGTAAGCAAGGCAGAAGCTGTCTCTGGGCTGGAGCAGTGCTGAAACACCTGAAACAAGGTTCTCTCAATTACTATTACACCATGCCTATCTGAAAGTCACTCTCAGTGCATCCCCTGTCCCTCTGAATTCCCAGTAGCCTCCTCGTTTATCTGAGTTTCCAGCGTGTTCCCCCTGGCAGCCTCACAGAGGAGAAAAGCCCTGGAGGGAACAGAATTAATATTCATGGTCACTGTGTCTGGCAGGTGAGTGGAGGCTCTTGGCACATCCACAGGCGGGCAAGGCATCCATCATAAAATTCACATTCAGTGTCTTCTTTGACTTACAGCATTAAATATTTAAGAACAGAAACTTTCAAGTGTCTTCAAAATGTAATTAGAGTGCCAGGAGGATCATCCACAATTGCTTCGCCCCAGCTCACCATCAGGATCAGCGCTGCCAGTGGGAGTGCTCGGGTGGCCTCGAGTCTCATCTGGGCTTCCTGAGAGTACCTGGAAGGACAGGCTGGTCAAGGGTAAAAACAACGTTGTAGTATGGAGAGAGACTGAAGGAAGAGCACAGATGTCCAGGAATATTAAAATGAAGAAAAAAATTCCCTGTTACACTAACAGAAGAGAAAACTTAGTGATGGGGAGTTGGGGAACCTGGAAAGAGGATGTGTACAATTTCTGAAAGACACCAATTTTGAGCAGAAATGCAGGTAGTGAGGAAGGCTCTAGACTGGGGACAGAGTGGCTGGAGAGTAGTTAAATGGAAAGAGACCTGGGAGTGCTGGTAGACAGGAAACTCAACATGAGCCAGCAGTGTGCCCAAGTGGCCAAGAAGGCCAATGGTGTCCTGGCCTGCATTAGGAATGGTGTGGCCAACAGGACCAGAGAAGTTATCATCCCCTTACACTCGGCACTGGTCAGGCCACACCCTGAGTGCTGTGTCCAGTTCTGGGCCCCTCAGTTTAAGAGAGATGTTGTGATGCTGGAGTGTGTCCAGAGGAGAGCAACAAAGATGGTGAAGGGGCTGGAGCACAAGCCCTATGAAGAGCGACTGAGGGAGCTGGGGTTGTTTAGCCTGGAGAAGAGGAGGCTCAGGGGAGACTTTATTGCTCTCCATAACTACCTAAAAGGAGGCTGTAGGCAGGCAGGGGTTGGTCTCTTCTCTCAGGCGATCAGGGACAGAACAAGAGGACCTGGTCTCAAGCTTCGTCAGGGGAGGTTTAGGCTTGATATTAGGAAAAAATTCTGCACTGAAAGGGTGATTGGCCATTGGAATGAGCTGCCCAGGGAGGTGGTGGAGTGTCCCTGGAGGTGTTTAAAAACAGACTGGATGATGCGCTTAGTTCCATGGTTTAGATGACGAGTGGGTGTTGGTGTTGGGCCATAGGTTGGACTCAATGATCTCAAAGGTCTTTTCCAACCTTGAGACACTGTGATACTGTGTAGGGCCCAGAGAAGTACAGGTGATGCCAGGTCCCATACGACCAGCTGGACACATGTCTGCTCCTCAAGATGAAGAGGGGGGCAGCTTCTCATGGCTGTATCCTGGACATTTGCTTCAGGTACCACCAAAAGCTGAACACACACAGCATGTTGCCAATTCCCTTTGATAAGCCACAAGGGAAACTGAGTTTCAGAAGGATATCTACAGTCCATGCATCAAGAGAAAGGGTTGACCATTATCCGAGAGAGACAGGTTCACAGAGAACAGGGGTTATGTGCTCCAGCAGTGACATAAGAGCAGCTGTACCCTTGGATGCTGACAAAAAGGAAAAAAGAGTCACTATGTCACTGAGTGAATGAAGAAAAACAGATGATTGCTCAGTATAAAATAATGTGTCAGGACCTAATTAACAGGGTATCATTCTCCAGAGATATAAGTCCTTGGCAGAGAAACAGCAAAGTTTATAAAGGATGTAATCATTATAGAATCGTGGAATGGTTTGGGTTGAAAGGGACCTCAAAGCCCATCCAGTTCCCAACCCCTGCCATGGGCAGGGAGACCTCCCACTGGATCAGGGGGCTCAAAGCCCCATCCAACCTGGCCTTGAACACCTCCAGGGATGGGGCAGCCACCACTGCTCTGGGCAAGCTGGGACAGGGCGTCCCCACCCTCACAGCAAAATATTTCTCCCTAAGATCTCATCTCAATCTCCCCTCTTTCAGCTGAAAATCATTCCCCATCACCCTATCACTACATGCCCTTGTAAAAAGTCCATCTCCAGGTTTCCTGGAATCTCAGGAAAGTGAGATGATGAGATGGAGATTGGGATGGGGATGGGGATGGGGATGGAACGGGTGCAGCATGGGGAGATGTTGGCCTGGATGGCAGAATTTGCAAGGCACCAAGAAGTGCCAACGACGGAGCAGCAAGAAAAAAGGTCCAGCTACTTGGTCACCTGCACCTATGTGACCGACGTGCACCCTGACACAGCCAGACCTACCCTGAGGACAAAGAGCACTGATTGCTGTGCATCCCCAGTGCCAGAGCCTCCCATGCCCAGGTGCAGCAAAACCTCCTCTGCTCTGGGGCCCACAGACACTCCTGGACAGGCAGAAGTTTTGCCTTCCCTGGAGTCTACCTGGATTTCCCCATAGTTTGCTATCTCATGGTCTTCGTGTTTCTCTTACCCAGATCAGCAGGTGAGGTGGAGCTGATAATGTTATAAATGCATGGCCTGGTTTTGCTTCATCATTTCTGTTCTACTGAAATCAATGAAATAAAGCCTGCTGAGAGAGAAAATCCTTCTCCCTTGGCCAGGCTCGCCTCCTGGCAGCATCTGCCTTGCTTCGCTCTGCTCTCACCCTTTCACAGCTCTGGTTGCATATTATTGCTTAATTATCACCTCCTGACACCAGCCCTGGAACATTTAACACGTCCCGTGCGCTGCCTGGCCTTGCTGTGGCAGCAGTTAACAAATGTATCTGTGACTCTCCCTAATGATACTAAAAACATGATCACTATTCTGGCACGAACCCTGCTAATGAACAGACATGAACTGCAGCTCCCAGGGATCGAACGTGTCTTTCTCTCCTACGCCTCCTGGAGCTCAGAGCACATCTAAGCTGTTTCAGGAGGACAAGATTTGACGCACGGCAGCCTCTGGGGCACTGAGAAGAATGCACCCCCTTGACAGATCACCCACTCCTTGGGGAACCCGTGCCAGCCTTGGGGAGCACCAAGGAGAGACACAAAGAGCATTTGGATGTCTGTTGTGCACTGAGAACACAGAACAAGTACCCAAATGTGCTTCCAGAGGACTGAAATGCAACTGACAGTGAAAATAACAACAGTGATGGATGATGCCACAGGAAAGCTGGGGAGGGGCTCTTGATCAGGGAGTGCAGGGACAGGACAAGAGGGAATGGTTTTGAGCTGCAGGAGGGGAGATTGTGACGAGATCTTAGGATGAAGTGTTTTCCTGTGAGGGTGGGAAGGCCCTGGCCCAGGTTGCCCAGAGCAGTGGTGGCTGCCCCATCCCTGGAGGTGTTCAAGGCCAGGTTGGATGGGGCTTTGAGCCCCCTGATCCAGTGGGAGGTGTCCCTGCCCATAGCAGGGGGTGGAACTGGATGGGCTTTGAGGTCCCTTCCAACCCAATCCATTCCATGATTCTATGAAGTTGTGGCTGTGGCACTTTGGGACAGGGTTCAGCAGGCACCATGGGGCTGGGTTCATGGCTGGACTGGGTGAGCTTAGAGGTCTTTTCCAACCTTAACCGTTCTGTGATTCGATGATTCTAAGCCTGCATTGCTGGAGTTGTTTGCATTCCTGTGCTTGCCAGCACAGGATCATGCTGAGTTTATCCTCTCCACGTCGGCTGATGACTGCACCACACTGAAGTGGGTAGGATATGTGAATAAAGTTTTACAAATATTTCCACTGAGAAAGCGATCCACATAAAAATACATCAAACTACTGAGAGCTCTCCCATAAGAAAAGAATAGGCTGCTCTTGGAAATGTGAGCAATGCAATTTCTGATACCCAAGCAAATGAAAGCAGAGACTGAAACTTTGCATAAATATGTATAAAATTTGTATACATTGACGTGATTGATGTGAAACAATAGCAATGTATTTGACGGAAGGATGCCATGATAAAATACCACTGATGTGACAGCTCTCGGCAGGATTTTATGTTGCAATATAATTTTAAACCCTTATCTGTCTCTTTAGATAAGGCTTCCCATGCTTCCTCAGGGTCACTGGAGGTTGGCAGAGTGCCCTTGCCGTGGGATCAGTTTACGAGCCCTGACATGCAAACAGCAACACAAGAAAAATTAGTCTGTTCGTGTCTATGAAGAGCACAGCAGTGTCTGTGACGTAACGCTGTGGGATCTGAGCTTCCCTGATACACTTCCCTGCCCAAGACAGCACTTCAGCCTGTGCTTGACCCTGGAGGAGTGTTCAGGTCCCATGCTGGTCACAAACGGTGTTCTCAGGGTTCAGTGTTGAGGCCAGATCTGGACAGAGGGATCAAGTGTTCCCTCAGTCAGTTTTCAGATGGCACTAAGTTGGGCAAAAGAGTTGATCTGCTGGAGGGCAGGGAGGCCCTGCAGAGAAATCTGGACAGGCTGGATCCATGGGCTGAGACCAATGGGATGGGGTTATACAAGGCCAAGTGCCAGGACCTGCAATGGGGACACAACAACCCCAGGCAGAGCTTGGGGCAGAGTGGCTGGAAAGCTGCCTGGCAGAGAAGGATCTGGGGTGTTGGTCAACAGCAGCTGAACATGAGCCACCAGTGGCCCAGGTGGCCAAGGTCACCAGCATCCTGGCTTGGATCAGCCATGGGGTGTCAGCAGGAGCAGGGAAGGGATCGTCCCCCTGCACTCAGCACTGGTGAGGCCGCACCTTGAATCCTGGGTTCAGGTTTGGGCCCCTCACTCCAAGAAGGACATTGAGGGGCTGGAGAGCACCCAGAGAAAGGAATAGAGCTGGGGAAGGGTCTGGAGAACAGGGGTTCTGGGAGGGGCTCAGAGGCTTGGGACTGTTTATCCTGGAGAAGAGGAGGCTGAGGGGAGACCTCATCGCTCTCTGCAGCTCCTGGAAAGGAGGTTGTGGAGAGGTGGGTGCTGGGCTCTGCTCCCAAGTGACAGGTGACAGAATGAGAAGAAATGGCCTCAAATTGCCCCAGGGGAGGTTCAGATTGGATATTGGAAAAAACTTCTTTACTGACAGAGTGTTGAAGCCCTGGCAGAGGCTCCCAGGACAGTGGTGGAGTCTCCATCCCTGGAGATGTTTAAAAGACAGGTGGATGAGGTGCTCAGGGATCTGGCTTAGTAGAGGACACGTATGGTTCAATTTAATGGTCTCAAAGGTCTTTTCCAATCTATCAATTCTGTGATACCAAACACGAAGGCTGACAGTGAGGTCTGGGAATGGGCTGTTACCTTGGATGTGCATGGGAAGGCTGACACAGCTGCTCAGGATTTCTGCTGCTCCTCCGTTTTTCAGACAACCACAATGAAAGCAAATTTCTCTTTCTAGTTCAGTAGTCACCTCACAGCTCATCACTCAATGCCAGCTGCCATCTTAATGTACTCAGCTTTTCGCACAAAAGCAGCAACTCAGTGCTGGAGGTCCTAATTCTACAGGTGAGTTTGCCCATATGTTGTGGAATTGCGGTGAAATAAATGATCCTGGGAACCAAATGATGAACAGCAAACCTGTGGGTGTAACACAAGCTCCACTGGGCAGTGAACCAGACTGTGGAGCTCAGGTATTCTAAGGAGCCCTGGAGATGAGTCTTCACCCAGCTCTGCTAAAACCCATTTCTCACCTGGATAGAGCTGGGTAGGGAATGCTCTAGGCTGGCTTTTTTAGTCTCTTCACTCTCCATATCCCTCATGTGGTGGGGAACAAAGGGCACCAGGCTGTGGCTGTGGGGAAGCAGAGCCTGGCAACAAGGAATATTCAATAGTCTGCCCGAGCTTGACAACACAGCCCCTGCTTGAAGGAGATCTGCACGGCTTGTATCCAGCTCTGGGACCTGTTTCCAGACTGGTCAGAGGTGGGACAGGGAGTGCAGGGACAGGACAAGAGGAAGGAAAGGAGGAGGGAGAACCTCCCATCTGAGGATGGGTTGAAAGCATTGGGGTTATTCAGCCTGGAGAAGAGAAGGCTCTGGGGAGACCTTAGAGCAGCCTCCTAGGACTGAAAGGGGCTCCAGGAAAGACGAGGAGGAGCTTTTTACAAGGGCCTGGAGTGATAGGACAAGGGGGAATGGTTTAAACTGGAAGGGGGAAGATTCAGATTAGACATTAGGAAGAAATTCTTCATGATGAGGGCGGGGAGGCCCTGTCCCAGGTTGCCCAGAGAAGTGGTGGCTGCCCCATCCCTGGAGGTGTTGAAGGCCAGGTTGGATGGGGCTTTGAGCCCCCTGATCCAATGGGAGGTGTCCCTGCCCATGGCAGGGGGTGGGAACTGGATGGGCTTTGAGGTCCCTTCCAACACAAACCATTCCATGGTTCTATGATCGTATGAACAGTAAAGAAAAAGAACCAGAACAGGGAGAAGAGCACTGTGGATCTTGCTCAGTGCCCCATGCTTAAAGGTTCTGTTATTTATACTGTTATAATACTCTGTTATTTACGATATGGTTTCATTCAAACTTGGCAGTTGCCCTCGTCCCGTTTGAAGGCTCAGTGTCTGGCAGAATGGAGCAGCTTTTGAATTATCTGTCACAACAGAAGGCTGAAATCTTGTGCAGAAAACAAAAACTGCCCATTTGTTCGCTGTTACAAAGCTAAAAACCACTGACTACGAGGGTTTTTTCTGAAACTTTTCAAGATTTTTCTGTTGGGAGAAAATTAAAGGCAAGACATTCCAGCCCAACAGGACATGTAGAGATACTGGGTGGAAAGTGTCTCTGCACACAGTAGGGGTTTGGAATTGCATGGGCTTCAAGGTCCCTTCCAATCCAAACCATTCCATGATCCTACATCGATACAAAGAAAGAGGTGACCACAAAGACTCCTAAAGAATCGCTTATGGAGTTAAGTCCATCCCTCCATAACTACTGTTGGTCCTGGCTGAGTGATCAGCATGTAGCAGCAGGAGCAACGGCCTCACTGAAAGCACTGCAGGAATGGGGAGGAGGAACCGTGTTCCTCCAAGCTCCCAAAGGTCCCAGTGACCTTGTCCCCTCCACCTGCCCGGAAGGTGTTTGAACACCATTAATTCCAGTTCATTACTATCACTGATAAGCTGGCAAGAGGACAGTTCCCTGCCAGCCTCTTTCTTTATTAGCATTCCTCTAAAAGCCTCCAGGACAATTTAATTTACATGCCTATTATTTTTTACGATGTAGAAGATTCATGGGGAAGTGTGTAAGATTCAGATGTGGCTGGATTGGGATGGGAGCTGTGGCATCCACATCTTGGTTTCTCTGAAGTCATCTTGAAAGCTGTAGGCATGGAAAATAGCTGGCTGGGGAGGAAAATGGGCACAACTGCCTCACCCAGCACAGCCTCCTCAGCTGGATATAGAATCATAGAACGCACTGGGTTGGAAGAGACCTTTATAGGTCATCCAGTCCTCTGAAGAAACAAAGACATCTTTAAGCAGATCAGGTTGCTCAGAGCCCCATTCAACCTGGCTTTGAATGCTTCCAGGGAGAACACCTCCACCACCTCCCTGAGCAATCAGTGCCAGTGCCTCCACAACCTCACAGCAAAACATTTCTTCCTTTTATCCTACTTAAAGCTCTCCTCCCTGAGTGCCAGGACAAGGACATTACTCCTTGTCCTGGCACAAGCCTTGATAAAAAGTCCCTCCCCAGCTTTCCTGGAGCCCCTTTCAGTACTGGGAGGCTGCTCTAATGTCTCCCCACAGCCTTCTCTTCTCCAGGCTGAACAATCCCAACTCTCTCAGCCTGTCCTTGTACAGGAGGATCTCCAGCCCTCGGATCATCTCCGTGTCCTCCTCTGGACTCGCTCCAACAGCTCCAGGTCCTTCCTCTGCTGAGGACTCCACAACTGAACACAGGACTATAGGTGAGGTCTCACCAGAGCAGAGCAGAGGGGGAGAATTGTTGTAGAGGGGGAGAATTGTTCACAGTCCCTCCTGTTTTCTGGTGAGGTGATTGCTGTCTAGAAAGTTTTAACATGATTTTTATGAGCAATTTGCATCCTATGGGCTGCTGCAAACTGTTGCCATTGCTCCCTGCTGTGCCTGGATGCTGTGCATGTAGGGTTAGCCAAGTCCAGCCATACATTTCTGCTCCCCACAGACAGCACTGAGACAAGAGTTATATAGAAATGTGTGAAGTTTCTGGGAGTTCAGAGTTTTTTGCTGAAACACCCCACACCCCTTACAAACATACTTCAACCTCATGGTCCTGTGAATTGTAGCAGCCCTGGAATGGTTTTGTGTCTCTCAAGTGTTACCATTTAGGCTGTCACACCTCACTTTCTTGCTGTACCACAGCTCTGGTCATGTCCCAGCTACTAGAAACTGAGAAAATCCTTATCCCAGCCAGGTGAGGTGATTCTGCACAAGGAGGGAGAAGCTGCCATCTCCTGCCATGGAAAGATTTACTACATAAACACGCAGGGGATGAGCAGACTCAGGTTGCACCCAGCGCACGGGAGCTTCCCTGGCACAACCACCCTGCCCATGGCAGGGGGATTGGAACTGGATGGGCTTTATGGTCCCTTCCAACCCAAAAAATTCTACGATTCTATGAACCACCCCAGGATGCACCAGCAGGCTTTTCAGCTGTCTCCTCGCAGCCCACATCTAGGTCCATCCTGTGGTTCCTGCGAGCAAACACAGGGAAGAAACAATCTAAGATATTTTTGCAACTGTCCATGTGCAGGCACGAGTGTTGAAAGAGTGGAATGGAAGATTATCCAAGGGTAGCAGGGAGCTTGTGAGCCATTCATTCACGCATCTCCTTGGGAGGAGGAGGCAGAAGACTGGAGGCACATCCAGCTCTCTATAACGTGATGTGCAGCTGGCTTGTTCTCCCACTCCGCTCGCCCTTCCCTGTCTTACACAAAGATGGAGTAGTCCTGCTCTGGAAGAAGAGAAAAAAAGGAGGGAATGGAGCACATCATTCATAGAATCATAGAATTGTTTGGTTGGAAAAGACCTTTGAGATAATTGAGTCTAAACTTACCTGTCCACTACTAAAACAGATTCCTGAGACACTCACCCACCCAGCTTTTAAACACCTGCAGGGATGGTGACTCAGCCACTTCCCTGAGACCCTTTCACCGAGTGTTTTTTCCTAATATCCAACCTAACCCTCCCCTGATGCAACCTGAGGCCATTTCCTCTCATCCTATCTCCTGTTACCTGGGAGAAGAGATCAGTACCCACCTCACTCCAACCTCCTTTCTGGGAGCTGTAGACAGTGGTAAGGTCTCCCCTCAGCCTCTTCTCTAGACTAAAATCTCTCATCTAAAATGTCATCACTAATGCTTGCAAAGGGAGCAAAAGCACTGGCTCAAATTTGGAAAGGTCTCAGTACCGAGAGAAGCTGAGATCTTGGCACCACAGAGATTTGTGACCTAGTCATGCCCAGAGAAAACTCGAAATAATGATGATGATAATTAAGAGAAGGAGGGTGCCACCTGGTGAGAGCCTGGAGAGCAGCCCTGAAGAAAGGGCTCTGGGGCCGGCGGCAAGCTAACCATGAGCCAGCAGTGCCCTGGCAGCCAAGAGGGCAACCGTGTCCTGGGGGGCATCCAGCACGGCATTGACAGCTGGGAGAGGGAGGGGATTGTCCTGCTCTGCTCTGCACTGGGGCAGCCCCACCCTGAGCACTGGGGGCAGTTCTGGGGCCACGGGATACAAAGGAACCAAAGCTGCTGGAGAGTGTCCAGAGGAGGGCACGGAGTTGGGGAAGGGTTTAGAGGGGAAGCCGTGTGAGGAGGGGCTGAAGTCACTGGGTCTGCTCAGCCTGGAGAAGAGCACATCTTTCATCTGCAGCCCCTTGGAGTTAATTCTGCCCAGCAGGAGCAGAGCCCCTTCTGCTAGCCCACAAGATGTGTCTGGTGAAAGAAGTACCTCACTAGGGTCTGCTGAGGGAAATACATTTTGCACTGAAAAGAGAGCCCACGGGGAGCTGCCTGTAGATGAGCTCAGGGAAGAGTTAAAGCACAGCACCAGGCTTTCAGCAGAAAGAAGAATTTGCTCCCTTTCTTTTCTTTTTTTTTTTCCTCTCTCACTCTTAAAAAAAACCTCTGTCATTTTCACTTCAGTGAAACTGGAGAGGCAGGAAATAATACAAAGGCTCTTTACAAAGCCGAACTTCTTTCTTCTGTGGCATCTGTGCTGAAGCGTCTGTGATGGTAACAGCCTCTGCTCTCTCTTCACAGGACTCGGCTTCATCAAATATTCCCTCTCTTGAGGCAGTGCCGTGCGATGATGGGATTCCCTCTCACAGCTCCATTGCGTTTCCAGTCACACTTCGAGCCACTTACAGAGCCTGGGCAGAGAAAACGGGAAAACAAATCTGCTTTGCTTTAGCCAGGGACGGGAGGAGGGGCTGTGGCGGTGGGTTTGCTCCCCCTCTCCAGCTCCCTGTCCCCCGGGAGGCCACACGTGAGCGGACAGTGGCCGCAGGTCACCCAGACCAGCGACAACGCTGCCTCCCCCAGGTACATTTGTCAAGTCACCATTTTCCAGGCATCTTTTAAACTCTTTTGGATTGTTCTAATCTAAATAATTAATCAATGCAAGAGTCCTTCTCTCTTAATTTGTTAGAGTGATGGGCACTTGCAACGGGAGCTGGTTTTGTTCGCTGTGCTGCACCTCATTGCCACCACCAGCACCTGCAGCCCTGCCAGTCCTGAACAGGCAGAACATCCCTCGGTACCTGCATCCCTGCACAGGCAGAGCAACCCCCAGCACAGCTCCTACTCTCTTCCTTCCTGGCAAGCACAGCTGCCTGCTGGTTCCAGGGCACCAGTGGGTGGACGTGCCTTGCTTTGTGAGTTCATGCCAGGGAGCGCAGGCTGGCAGAGGCGAAGGACCCTGCCCACGTTCCCCCACCATCCCCCAGGACTCCCCACTCTACACATGGTCAGCAGCTCTGCTCCAGCCTGCAGTGTCAGCCGTGTCTATGGTCAGTGATGATGATGTGCTGATTGCGTCAGGCCAGTCAGCTTGGAGATGAACAACCCCACTGTCTCCTCGGCTCCCATCTCTGCTGGCAGCCACAAATGCTGATGGCACTGCAATTCCACAGCATGCCACTGTCCTTACTTCCACCCACAGTGAGACATGAGGAGACCCTGCCAGACCCACAGGGACACAGAGTGCTCTGCTCCTTTCCTGTGGCCCTGTCCCCTTTGACAGGCAGAGAGCTCTCAGCCCCAGCCAACAGGCCTCAGGCAGCTCTTGAAATCATAGAATCACAGAACGGTTTGGGTTGGAAGGGACATCAAAGCCCATCCAGTTCCCACCCCCTGCCATGGGCAGGGACACCTCCCACTGGATCAGGGGGCTCAAAGCCCCATGCAACCTGGCCTTCAACACCTCCAGGGATGGGGCAGCCACCACTGCTCTGGGCAACCTGGGCAGGGCCTCCCCACCCTAACACCAAAAAATTTATTCCTAAAATCTCATCCCAATCTCCCCTCTTTCAGCTGAAAACCATTTCCCCTCATCCTACCCCTGCATTTCCTGAACAAGAGCCCCTCCCCACAGATCCCCAACAAGAGCCTGGGGTGACTCCTGCAAAAGAGGAGGAGTGTCCCAAAGACAGCATCTTTCTGAGGGAGTGGATGTGGCAGAAAAGTGGTGAGGGCACCATGCCCAGGGCACAAAGAGGCATCAGCAGAGCACGGAGCATCCTGGGACCCTTGCTTAAAGAGGACAGCACAGAGAACCAGACCCTGGGTGGTGCCCCACATCCTGGAGGCAGCAAAGAGTCCAGGACAGTGAGCTGCAAGGGCATGAGTGACCCTGTGGCAATATCAACTGGGACCTTCAGCAGGCAGGGAGCACTGTGAAGTCCTCTGGGTGCCATGCAGAGGTACAACCCTGTGGGCAACTGGACCTGCTCATGGTGCAGGATGTCCCCAGACACTGCTCTGGGAGCTCAGAGTCCCATCCTCCTTTGTTCTCCTGGTGGCTGCCCCATCTCCTGCCCCAGGGGATGCTCTCACCCAGGCATGGCAGAGCTGGCACTGAACACCAGGGCTGGTTCAGCCCCAGGGCAGCCCAGCATGCGCACGACAGTGCTGGTGGCGATAAGGAGGCTCTTCCAATCCATCCCTCACCACTCTGGCCCATCACTACCCTGGGAACTCTTCTTTCCCCGCTCCCACACTGACCCCAAACCCCCCAGCAGATTGCACTCATGCTGTTTTCTTCCAGAAATATCCTTTTCCTAACAAAAGCACTGCTGTTTTCACCTCTCCTTGGTGCAGACACACTCTGTTCCCCTTCATGTTTTAATTAAGCCTCAAGTTCCTCTAGTTTTTCCTCTGTAAGAATTAACATGAAACACCACATTTCACCTCCTCCCATAGGATCTCACACAGGCAGTTTCCCTCACCAGGTGATGGTGAAGGACATCCCACCAACCACTGGCCAGGCTTTCCTGCTCTCCACCAGGTCTGTTATGGCAAGAGCACCTTACCCCAGGGCACCCTGTATGCCCACCTCAGAGACTGTGTGCTCAGGCCAGGGAGGACGGGTGGTGGGCCACAGAGATGAAGGAGGGGTCAGGAGCCAACTGCAGAGAGGAGGATCCTTGCTCAGGTGATGGCAGAAGGGACCCAGCTGGAGGTCAGCACATAAAAGACCTTAGAGCAGTCTCCCAATACTGAAGGGGGCTCCAGGAAAGCTGGGGAGGGGCTCTTGATCAGGGACTGCAGGGATAGGATGAGGGGGAATTGTTTTCAGCTGAAAGAGGGGAGATTGAGATGAGATCTGAGGAAGAAATGTTTTCCTGTGAGGGTGGGGAGGCCCTGGCCCAGGTTGCCCAGAGAAGAGGTGGCTGCCCCATCGCTGGAGGTGTTCAAGGCCAGGTTGGATGGGGCTTGGATCCCCCTGATCCAGTGGGAGGTGCCCCTGCCCATGGCAGGGGGTTAGAACTGGATGGGCTCTAAGGTTCCTTCTGACCCAAACCATTCCAGAATTCTCTGACTCTACATCCAGTCATGTCTTTGTAGCTCCTTCCTTCACCTCAGCAGCTCCAGGGTGCAGCATTAACCCCTCAAAAATGTCAGCAAGAGTCACACAGAGCGTGACTGATGTCCAAACTCGCTGATTCAGCACCTAGTCCAGTGTGTCTGTGTGTGATCCTGCCTGTGGGGAGGGCTGGACTGGCCCTGACAGCGCCAAGGAATATGACAGGGTGAGGAGGGTTTCAGGGTCTGATAATCACGGAATGGATTGTGTTGGAAGGGACCTTAAAGATCATCCAGTTCTGGCCCCCCTGTACTCCCTGACAAAGAGCTCCTGCCCAGGTAAGGTCAAAACCACTTTAGAAACAAGTAGTAGAAATATGAGCTTTTGAATCTGCTTTCCTGCTTCCACATGCATCAGTTTAGCCTTGTTTTGAATTCAGTAAAGAGTGAAAAATAATTTAAGAAAACAAAGAAAAAAACAAAAACAAATTAATCATTTTTTTAGGACGAATATCTTGATTTTGGGCTGATGTGGAAAATACTTGGGCTTCTGCTCACAGCCTCCCCCTTGGTCTCCTCTGTGAGGGAGCAGTCGGCCCCAGGGTCAGGCTACCAGCAGCAGCCAGCGCTGGGGAAGGAGCAAGAAGAGTTTCTCAGAGGATTTAATTCCAAAAGAACAGCAGGACTGCACCCAGTGACCCTCGAATTCCACTGCTCTGCACCCAGAATCGCTGCTGTGATAAATTCCTGGGATGCCCCAGCCTTGAGGAGCCCTCGGTGGGGCCTCTCTCTGCCTGCTGCTAACAAACAATTAAGAAGCAATCAGCCACATAAACACTGGATCTTCTCAAACAATGAGCCCCTGGACTGCTCATTTGCAGTAATTAAGAGCTGCCAGGCCACTGCCTCCTCGAAGAAGGCATGGGGAGAGTCTGTATGGGTGCACAGGGCTGTGCAGGAGTCTCACCTGTGCTGCACCATTGACCATGTCCCACCATGGACTTGGAGTCACAGAATCACAGAATTGTGGAATCATTAAGATTGGAAAAGACCTCTGAGCTCATCCAGTCCAGCTGTCAGCCCAGCCCCACCGTGCCCACTGAACCATGTCCCCAGGTGCCACTTCTACATGGTTTTTGAACCCCTCCATGGAAGGAGACTCCACCACTGCCCTGAGCAACCTCTGCGAGGGCTGCACCACTCCATCAGTAAAGAAGTTTTTCCTAATATCCGCTGGCACAACTCGAGTCCCCAGGGGTGTCCCCATCCCAAAGCCTCCCTGGAGTCCTGCAGCAGGTGAGGTGACAGAGCAAGAGCACAGTTGTGCGCCAGATCAGGGGGAAATGTGGGTGCCAAAGGTGCAGAACAGGAGAAAGTGTCTCAAGGGTGGGAACCAGACACTGGGAAGCAAATGAAAGAATTGCTACCAGGTTCCCAAAAGGAACAGAGCATCAGGGCACATCTACTCCTGGCTCATCTGGATCACAAGCCGCATCCTCCCACAATTACCCAGTGCAAAACCATCAGCATTTATTTACATATTTATGGAGTATTTACCCCAAACCTCATAATACTACAAAAAAAATGATCACACAGCCAGTCATTTAAATGAAAAATTGTTATTCATACATTTTCATTGTAATGTCACATGCCACAAAATATTACAGGTTCACGAGGCAGCCAGTGCTCTGCTAATAATTAGAATACATTACTGCTTTGATGAGGCATTTACACAAAACTGCAGAGCCGTCGCCCAACTGCCAGGATGCTCCCAGCACCCCAATTAGAAAATGTCAGAGGCTTTTATTTCTGCTGTAGATGGTGCAGCAGAAATCACGCCTTCTGCCTAATTCCAGGTATTTCACACACAGCAGAACAAGCACAACGGCCCCTTCTGGTCCCCCTCAAATGCCTGGGGGTGCAGTGCCTTGAGATTAGCACTGCCTGTGCCTTCCCAAGTTGGGTCACAACAACCCCATAAAATGCTCCAGGCTTGGGGAAGAGTGGCTGGAGAACTGTGTGGCAGAGAAGGCCCTGGGGGTGCTGGTCGACAGTGGCTGAACATGAGCCAGCAGTGGCCCAGGTGGCCAAGAAGGCCACCAGCATCCTGGCTTGGATCAGCCATGGGGTGGCAGCAGGAGCAGGGAAGGGATCGTCCCCCTGCACTCAGCATGGTGAGGCTGCACCTCAAATCCTGGGTTCAGTTTTGGGCCCCTCACTCCAAGAAGGACATTGAGGGGCTGGAGAGCATCCAGAGAAGGGAAAAGAGCTGGGGAAGGGTCTGGAGAACAGGGGCCCTGGGGCTGTTTAGGCTGGAGAAGAGGAGGCTGAGGGGAGACCTCATCACTCCCTGCAGCTCTGGGAAAGGAGGTTGTGGTGAGGTGGGTGCTGGGCTCTTTTCCTAAGTGACAAGTGATGGGATGAGAGGAAATGGCCTCAGGTTGTGCCAGGGGAGGTTCAGATTGGACATCAGGAAAAAATTCTTTTCTGAAAGGGTTCTCAGGCACTGGCAGAGGCTCCCAGGACAGTGGTGGAATCTCCATCCCTGGAGGTGTTTAAAAGACGAGTGGATGAGGTGCTCAGGGATCTGGTTTAGTAGTGGACAGGTACGGATGGACTCAATGATCTCAAATGTCTTTGCCAACCAGGTGATTCTATGATTCATGGGCATGAGGATTTAATGAGTCTGGCTGTTCCAAGGGTCTGTAGAGACAAAGGCCAAGGAAACAGGCTGACAAACCCTTCCACTTTGGAGGTGGAGGAGTTTGGTTGTGAGTGCAGACCCAGGGTTGCAGATGGTCCTGATGAGGTGCCCCCAGGGGATGGATGGGCAGAGGGCACAGGGTCTGCAGAAAGCTGACGAGCAGTGCTTATGAATGTCCACACCTCCCATCTCATCTCTGGTCCCTTCATCTCCTGCCCATCCCTCCTTCCCTCTCCACCTCATTTCCCAGCTTCCTATCTGGTACTGAACTCATCTCCCCCTGCCTCACCTTCCTGGTTTAGCAGGCACGGTGGGCTTGGGCTGATGGTTGGACTGGATGCACTTAGAGGTCTTTTCCAGCCTTAATGATTGTGTGAATCTATGATTCCACAGCCCAGTCCATACCAGATGTCCCTTCCCCCAGACCTTCCATCAGCCATCCCACCTTCTCCTATTCCTCAGTCAGGCTTCTAGGCCCCTCAGCCACACCCCAGTTCTATGTTCCCCATCACTTGATCACTCTTCCCCACATTCCCACTAACAGGAAGGCTGCTTTTCTCCCCAGGGTGGGCCTCATCCCTACTGGGATGGTCTGATACCAGGGAAGGCAACAGGAACACTCCCTCGTCTTGCTCCCAGCAGTTCCAATGGCATCTGGGTCTCTCTTCAGTGCCTGGGTGGAAAGAGGAGATCCAGGATACAGGGTCCACACCTGCCTGGGCCCCTCAGTGGTGGGGATGAGGGACTGGGGTTTTCACGTAATAGCTGATGGACTAAAAATACATCAGCTCTCTGCTGACTAAGATATTACCCTGACCCCAACAAGGAAAGGTCTGGAGCCCTCATTTCCAGGCAAACCACCCTGGTACAGCTCTTAAGCTTATACTGTGATAGAAGATAAAATCAGAATCATAGAATCATGGAATGGTTTGGATGGAAGAGACCTCAAAGCCCATCCAGTCCCACACCCTGCCATGGGCAGGAACACCTCCCACTGGATCAGGGGGCTCAAAGTCCCATCCAGCCTGGCCTTCAACACCTCCAGGGATGGGGCAGCCACCACTGCTCTGGGCAACCTGGGACAGGGCCTCCCCACCCTCACAGCAAAATATTTCTTCCTCAGATCTCATCTCAATCTCCCCTCTTGCAGCTGAAAACAATTCCCCCTCATCCTATCCCTGCACTCCCTGTCCAAGAGCCCCTCCCCAGCTTTCCTGGAGCCCCTTTCAGTCCTGGGAGGTTGCTCTAACGTCTCTCCACAGCCTTCTCTTCTCTAGCTTGAACAACCTCAACTCTCTCAGCCTGTCCTCGTACAGGAGGTGCTCCAGCCCTTGGATCATTTCTGTGGCCTCCTCTGGTCTCTCTCCAGCAGCTCAATGTCCTTCCTGTGCTGAGGACTCTAGACTTGGACACAGGGCTCCAGGTGGGGTCTCACCAGAGCAGAACAGAGCAGAAGTGCAGAATCCCCTCCGTGCCTTCTGGTCCCTCTGCTTTGGATGCAGCCCAGGACACGGTTGGTTTCTGGGCTATGAGCACACGTTGCTGGCTCATGTTGAGCTTCTCCTCCCTCAGCACCCCATGTCCTTCTCCTCAGGGCCACTCCCAATCCATTCTCTGCCCAGCCTGTAATTTTGCTTGGGATTGCCCTGAACCAGGTGCAGGATCTGGCACTTTGTTGAACTCCATGAGGTCCACAGCCCCACCTCTCCAGCCTGTCCAGGTTCCTCTGGATCCATCCCTTCCCTCCAGTGTGTTGACCACACAGCGTAGTGTCGTTGGTGAACTCACAAACCACAATCCCCCTGTCCATGGCTGCAACAAAGATGTTAAACAACACTGATCCCACTAGTGACCCCTGTGGAATATCACCCATCACCAGTCTCCACTGGTCTCTCACACCAAGGCCTGGGAAACGGCTGTGTCTCTGCCCAGGCTGCTCACTGAATCCAGCTTTTGGGTCAGCCCAAAGTTATCCACCTTCTGCACCCAAAGGTGCCCAATCCAGCAACCCAGATCATCCATTCCCCATCACCCCTGCCCCACAGCAGCCCCCCAGCCCTGGCACAGTGGCCTTCTTAGTCACCTGGGCCACTGCTGGCTCGTGCTCAGCCACTGCTGACCAGCACCCCCAGGGTTTTTCTGAGTGCTGGGATCTGTGCAAGCAGCTCTGCTACAGCACAGTCAGGACACCTTCAGTCTCTACACCACTTCCCTCTTGTATCCACCCAGGTTCTACAGCTCTACTTTTGGCCCCTCCACCTTGCTGAAGCTGTGTATCCTACTGGGTTTTTTGCTATAGTTTGGAAGCAAATTGTTTAGCATTGTCATTAAGAGTTGTGCCTTGTGTAGAATTTTTTTACCAGGGTCTTTAATTCCCATTGTAAATGAACCACATGGGACTAATGATACCACAAGAATTTCGGGTCAGAAGGAAACAATTGCCTGATTGCCCTCTTAAAAGCAAGAAGCTTCTCAGACACAGCAGTAGCACTGAGAGAAAAAAAAAATCCCAGGCATTTAAGGTTTAAAAGAGCCCATTTTGAGGAAGAGAGAAGCACTTTATTTAGGATCACAAAGGATGACCCCAGGGATCCTTACCAGACGCTGTAAACTAAATCATAAAAGTGAAATAACTTTTACCCAGGCTTGCAAAAAACAAAAGCCTTCCTTTCAAGAATATTCTGTTCAGCTTAAAAATGACTCCTATTAAAATGAATCCATTTCCTAAGCATGCGAACATCTTTATTTCTCAAATGTTAAGTAGAACATTTAGAACTGGAGAATGTATTGCAGAAGACCTTTCTTACATTTAAATTCATGTTTCTGCTTAAAGGTCAAACTCTTTCTGGGCGTTTTGCCTTGATAAGCTGCTTCAGAGGTGTTTATTCACAAATGATCTGTTTTCACGTGTAAACCTCGTAGGGCTCCTCCTGCTTTTGTTCTCAGTTCAGGAGATGGATCTGTGCAAGTGCAGCAAGACCATTCCATGCTATAATTGGATCTCCAAGCAAACACTGTTTGGGAGAGGAATGGAGTAGAAGTGGGTCCAGCCCTGGTTTAGACAGTGCTGAGGGTGCCTCGGCTGGCACCTCTGGTTCTCAGACTGCTGCACACAGGGGGCAAAAACACCCCTCAGCCATTTGGGGACCTTTCTCTAAGGGAACGGAGCACAAGTCTTATGAGGAGCAGCTGAGGGACCTGGGGCTGTTTAGGCTGGAGAAGAGGAGGACGGGGGAGACCTCATCGCTCTCTGCAGCCCCTGGAAAGGAGGTTGTGGTGAGGTGGGTGCTGGGCTCTTCTCCCAAGGAACAAGTGATTCTGCTGTCACAGATGCTCTCATGGGGGATTGTGCTACTGTCCATATAAACACAGCAGGACAAGCCTCACCTCCAAAACTTATATAGAAGAGACCATGATATCTGTAATGAGTGATGATCACTCTGTTTCAAAACTCTCTAAGAATCAATCTTCTCAAAAAACTTAGTAATGCTGAATCATGGAATCACAGAATCACTAAGCTCATCCAGTCCAACCGTCAGCCCAACCCCACCGTGAGGACTAAACCCTGTCCCCAAGTGCCCTGTCTACATGGTTTTTTACCCCTCCAGGGATGGAGACTCCACCACTGCCCTGGGCAACCTCTGCCAGGGCTTCATCCCTCCGTCAGTAAAGAAATTGTTCCTAATATCCAATCTGAACCTCCTCTGGCACAACTTGAGGTCATTTCCTCTCATCCTATCCCTTGTTACTTGGGAGAAGAGATCAGCACCCACCTCATCACGACTTCCTTTTCAGGAGTTGTAGAGAGCAATAGAAGAATCATAGAACAGAGATTTGTCTTGAAGTGAGGCAAAGTGTCATCTCCTTTTTGTTCCTGATGATCTCAGGGAACATTTTAGGAAGTGCTCTGACTCAAGAGAAGTGGACACTCTGAAGGTGCTCTGGGACTCTCCCACCACAGCAGAAGAGCAGTCAGGGTTACCTTGCACACCCACAAAAGTGCTCCAGACTCATGAGCTGTGCAGGGCAGACAGTGAAAGGGTAGCAGAAACCACATTTTCCTCCCAGCTTATGCAGTTATTTTTTTTTCAGGAAAGCAGTGGCCAAAAAGCTAAAGCAGAGAGTGGTGAATGCAGAAGTGTCACGACACACCAGGGTTTAACACAACACACCACATTATTTCCTCAGCACTGGGAGCAATTGGAAGTTGTCAACATTCTGGCAAGGAATCAGGGTTAATGTGTTCTCATAATGAATTTAATGGGATAATGAAATGCTGTTGTAATTGAAGGTATTAACAGCTTCTCCTGTTAAATACCAAATTTGCTTTGACCATGTGTTCTTTGAGAAAAGACGTGAGCTAATCTTGGTAAACAGAGAGAAAGTGTGGGATTTAATTTGGATTTAGGACTCTCAGTATCCAGTCTTTCTGGCTGCTCCTTTGAGTGATTTCTTTTAAGTAACTGATTTAAATGCTTCCTTTGGTTGCACTGCATTTAGCTGAGATTATTCCACTTTGCATATGCAGATACCATTTAGATTATATGAGATACGCAAAGAGGATTCTCCAACCCTTCCATTTGCTTATTGTGCCCATCTTTAAGCTCCTTTAATTGTCTTGAAAGGTCTAAGGGAGAACTCACCAACACATTCAGGAGAGGATGGGCTTTGTCCTGGGCTCACAAGAGGAAGGGAAGCTTCCCGGCACACGGGGTCTCTGCCCACACATCTTAATTATCGGCTCTCAGCAGAGGTAAGGGCAGCAGCCACTGTTTGCCAGACTTGTTTTGTGTCTTGTATCCTGTCTTTTCTTTAATAGTCAATTAGTTGTGTCTAATAACTGTGATTATTGTACCTGCCTTCAGCTGTGATAGATATTAGCGGAGATACCGAGGAACATTCAGTCTTTGGGCATTTACTGTGAGGGTAGTGAGGCAGCAGCACAGGTTGCCCAGAGCAGTGGTGGCTGCCCCACCCCTGGAGGGCCGGGTTGGATGGGACTTTGAGCCCCCTGATCCAGTGGGAGGTGTCCCTGCCCATGGCAGCGGGGTTGGAACTGGGTGGGCTTTGAGGTCCCTTCCAACCCAAACCATTCCATGATTCTGTGACTGTACATGTCCAGGTCCCACAGGGATGTGCTGGCTCCGTACAGGGAGCTGCTGGCAGAGAGATCACAGCAAGCTCCCCTGGCAGCTTCTTCTCCATGCCCCAACACCCGGAGGCTGGGAGGACAGAGGAGAGCTGGATGTGCAAAGCATGGATATTGCTCCAGTGGGTTCCCTGTTCCCTTCCAGCTTAACCATCTTCCTGGCAAACAGGGGTTGCTGAGGCAGCTCAGGGATAAATGAGCTGCCTGCTCCTCATTTACAGCTCTGCAATTATTTGTTTGAGTGGCAGGCATATGGGCCATTCACTAGAGCTAGGGACTGGGCTATTATTCTCTCTTCAGTTTAACACCATGTTCTGCTAAATTATGATATTTGTACAGGTCTTCACTTAAATTAGAAAAAAAAAGGTTGGAAGAGCAGAGGTGCACAGAACAAAGCTACAAAGCTGATTTAAGGGCCAGGAAGAACACCTTCAATGCAGAGATTTAAAGGCTTCAAGCTGGTTAGCTTTTAAAAATGAAGACTGAGAAGTGACTTCATCATTGTATCTAAATATCTTCAGGGGGAAAAAATATCGCGCAATAAAGACTCTGTGACTCTGCTGCAAAAGGCAGAACAAGGGCTGGAAGCTGAAGCCAGCAACATTAAAATTATAAATCAGACACTGAGAAGGAAAGCATTTAACCACCACTGAGAGTGGCCTGAAGAGATCTTGCTGAAAGATGTGTTTCAGTCAAATCTGAGCCACTGGATGCACTACACGATGAATGCAACAGCCTGGGATTTACAGGAAATTAGCTGCTGTGATCTAACGCAGCTCTCCGGCCTTACGCCCTATGACTCTATTAAATAAAACCATCTCAGAGGCTGCGAGACAGCAACAAATCCCTTCTTCTTGACATACACCTAAAACTGAGTCGCTGGCTGGAGCTCTCCTGGAGGCAGACATGGCTCCTGGGAGAGACAGACAGATCACCATGCAGCTGGCACCCTGCAGCCTTAATCCTGCCTCCTGCCAACAGCCAGGAGGGCAGACTAGGGGGGAAAAGTCTTTTCTAACTTGTGTCAGCTTAGAGCAATTTGGGATTGATAGATTCAGAACTGCTGGGGGCTACAGGAAAGGTGGGGAGAGGCTGTGGATCAGGGAGTGCAGGGATAGGATGAGAGGGGACAGTTTAAGCTGAAAGAGGGGAGATTGTGATGAGAGCTTAGGAAGAAATGTTTTCCTGTGAGGGTGGGGAGGCCCTGTCGCAGGTTGCCCAGAGAAGTGGTGGCTGCCCCATCCCTGGAGGTGTTCGAGGCCAGGTTGGATGGGGCTTTGAGCCCCCTGATCCAGTGGGAGGTGTCCCTGATCCAGTGGGAGGTGTCCCTGCCCATGAGAGGGAGTTGGAACTGGATGGGCTTTGAGGTCCCTTCCAACCCAAACCATTCCACGGTTCTATGAATCCATGGGTGAGATCAAAGATCCTTGGGCAGGTTTTGGAGTTCTCACAGCACCTGAGGCCACGGATCCTGACAGAGGTCATGGAAGAGCTGCTGATGGGCAGTGACTCAGCAATGCCACAGCCCCTCTCAGGAGCTGTCCTGTGGGCAGGGATGAGGTGAAAGGACATAGAGAACGCACCCAGGAGACACTGATGCTGTTAACTGGGGGTTGGCCCCAGCATGTGATGGTCTCTCTGGGGCCAGCTGAGCTCAAAGCCTGGTGCACACCTCACAAATTCCCAGGTCCAGCAAGTGCCAGGATCATTGTCTTTTAAACCCACACCATGAAGCAGTGGCACAGTGTCTCCTGCTCCCTCAAATGCAGGTCCAGAGCACAAAGACTGACCCCCACCTCCCTGCTCCTCCCTGCACCCCTGAGTGAAGAAGCCCAGCCAGCCCCTTCCCTGGGCAGGAGGCAGAGGACATCCCCATGAACCCATCCTCTGCAACTCACTACACTGCTTAGTATTCACAGCACAACTCAATTATTTATAACAGAAATGTTTCAGTTTGAGGCTCCAGGTATAACAAGGTGGTTATAAAACTGATTTAAGGATAGAAAAGTTTGATTATAGAGGGAAATTATTCGAAGCTTTCAATGGAAGGAATAAGGCACTGTGAAATAATGGTCCTGTTCCTGGGAAGAGACACATTGAATAAGAACCCATTTAACTCTCCCCTTGCCCTGGGCATGGCCATCCCACCAGCAGTCATGCTGAGAAAGGAGGAATGAGGTTTCCCCAGAGGGGAAAATCCATGCTGCCACTGTCTCTGAGCCTGTTGGAAGGCAGAGAAAAACAAGCTTGGCTCCCAGAGATGGCAAAGCTCCACAGCAGGATCTGGAGAGCAGGCTGGTGTGAGGGAGAGGATAATTGTATGGACAATTATGAACAAAATGTATGAAGAATACAACGCTTTGCATCCGAAATGGATATAAAAGTGATGGAGTGGCCCCTGGAATCAGTGTAAGAGTGTATGGAGAGCTCAGCCTCAGCCACACAGGATGGGAAGGGGGCTGGGCTGCAAAGCCAGGTCAACTCTGATTTTTCACTGTGGCGGAACCTGATTTTTCACAGCGTGGTGTAGAGCGCTGGGGCTCCTCCTGAAGGGCAGAGGAGGTAAGAAAGCCATCCCCTCATCACACTGAGGGTCTCTCTGCCCATACACAGCCTGGAACATTGACACAGGTGGCTCTTGGTCTGAGAGACTCATTGTCCCCAGTCGACACAGAGATCCCCGCTGCCCCATGTCCATCTCCCAGCCTGCAGCCCCCCAGACCTCATTCCAGCTCTGCCACTGCAGCAGGGCAATTGTCAAGTGATGGATCAGGTTGGTTTTACTCTTGGAAATCCAGGTTTAAAAATCTGTCATTAAAAAAAATATTTCTTTCAACAGAAAAAATGTGTCCACTTGCACTGTGCAAGGGATCAACGTGCCATTCCAGAGTAGTTCTCATTGCTGTCTTCCTAACATGGGCAAAGTCCTGGGCAAAGGAGAGCTCTGTCCTCCTGCTGGGAGAGGCCCTGCAGTCAC
The DNA here is from genome assembly GCA_033558185.1 of Dromococcyx pavoninus. Lineage (NCBI taxonomy): Eukaryota > Metazoa > Chordata > Aves > Cuculiformes > Neomorphidae > Dromococcyx > Dromococcyx pavoninus. The sequence goes on along the minus strand of JAUMJL010000224.1, from coordinate 55,844 downwards.
CTCATCTGTAGCAGATTCACTTTGCAATGCTACAAGGGAAATCATAGAATCATTGAATGGGTTTGGTTGGAAGAGACCTCAAAGTCTGCACCCTGCTGTCTTGGGCAGGGACCCTTCCCATTGGATGAGGGTGCTCAAAGTCCCGTCCAACCTGGCCTTGAACACCTCCAGGGATGGAGAAGTTACATGTTTTTCTCTCCCCGCCTGTGGTCATGCAGACTATGTGTGAATGCATCCACCAGGGAAAAAGGACTCTGCAGGACTAGACATGGAGCTTGGGCCAGCAGTGAAGAGTTATCCACCTTCTGCACCCAAAGGTGTCCAATCCAGCCCCCAGAATATCCATCCCCAACCATTCCAGCCCCACAGGAAGCCCCCCAGCCCTTAGTGTTAGCTTAGAGCAATGTGGGATTGATAGATTCAAAACTGCTGGGGGCTCCAGGAAAGCTGGGGAGGGGCTCTTTCTCAAGGAGTGCAGGGATAGAACAAGGGGGAACGTTTTCCAGCTGAAAGAGGGGAGATTGAGAAGAGATTTTAGGAAGAAATGTGAGGGTGGGGAGGCCCTGGCACAGTGTCGGCTCCGTGTGATCTCATGTGCCCAGCGCCAGCGAGCACCGCAGATGTTTCACATGGAAGGGGTGCCTGACTGCAGCTGGAGCTGCTCCTCACCCTGCCCGTGCCAGGTTCACCTGAGGGAAAGCACTGGCTGGGGTCTCAGCAAACAAACAGTAAAGCTGCCTCTTCATATGCGACAGAAATTAAAGATATGATAAATTAACTTTTTAAAACAATCAGCTTTCCAGTTCCTGCCATTAGAGGTGATGGGAGAGGTGATGAGGACTTAGGTTAACGTGACAGATTGGCCATTCTGCAGAAATGAACACATTTATTTTAGCTGTTCTGTACAGGCAAAATTCATTTTAAATTACATAACAGAGCAATTTGTCTTCATCACCCGTTACCTGGGAGTTCGTAAGGGAAAAACTGTCATCAGAGATGCAACCTACACTTGTCTCGAGGTTCAGGACACCCAGCTGGTGCTCTGCATAAAAGTGCCCTGCAAGGATGGCCAGTAAATCTGCACATGTGCCACCACGCACAAAGCACCCAGTGAGGGCTGGCAGCCTGCCCTGCTCACCTTCCGCCCCCCCGTCTCTGCCCAGCCCTCTCCCATGCCTTCCTGATCCACATCCACACAGGCTGAGAGCAGGTACCCTTGCTGCAGCGTGGGCATCAGCTTTGCAAGCACCTCCTGCTCTGATGGAGACACTTAGACCCCTGTCCCCGTGGGTGATGACCTTAGATAAGGAACCATCCTCTCCTTCCCTGAAGGGGTTCAAAAAGTGTCTAGATGTGGCACTTGGGGACATGGTGGGGTGGGGTTGGGCTGACGGTTGGCCTGAATGAGCTTAGAAGGCTTTTTGTCCTTTATAATTCTATAATTCTATGATTCAATGCTTGGTGAAATCAGGCAATTTTCCAAATAGCTGTATTCAGAAATGCAGCATGGTCTCCTTCCACTTCATCAGTCCCATCTGGTGACATCTAAACTCCCCCATTTTCTTTCCAGTGACTAAATTCTCCAATCAGGAAGATCTTTTTGCTCAGCAAATTATGACTGTTCTGTCGAGAGTTACAGCTGGGTCTTCCCATACCTCATTTCTCACTCCCATTTTCCCTGTGTTTCCTCATCCTCAGACCTCAGCCACAGCCTCGCCTTTCATCAGAGACTCAGCAAGGCCCCAGAATTGCAAGATTGGCTCTTCTCTCCAGATCAATCGCAAGTAATCCTATGATTTTGTTTTCTTTGTGTGCCCTCCACTTAAAAGCATGTCGCTCAGGGGGTTTATTTTCCACATGGACTGCAGCACTCCCCAATTTTCCTTCCTGCAGATGGATGCAGTTGGCCTCTTCTGCTTGACTTGCCTGGAAAATGTGAAACATTTCAGGAGCTTCAGGGTGAGCAATTGTTGAGAAAAGCTGCCTTCAAATTTCCCTTTTTTTTTCTGTTTCTTGATGGAAAATGAGCATTTAAAGACTGACTAAACCTTCTCCATTTGGTTTGAACCTGTTCACACAGCTTCAGCTCTTCTGAGACTCTATTCAACACCAGCACTGTGCACTTACAGCCCAGAAAGCCAGTTCTGTCCTGGGCTGCATCAAAAGTGTGACCAGCGGGGGAAGGGAGGGGATACTCTCCTCTGCTCCACTCTGGTGAGACCTCACCTGGAGCTCCATGTTCGGTTCTGGAGTCTTCAGCACAAGAAGGACATGGAGCTGTTGGAGCGAGTCCAGAGGAGACTATAAAGATGATCTGAGGACTGGAGAACCTCCCATTCGTGGAGAGGCTGAAAGAGTTGGGGTTGTTCAGCCTGGAGAAGAGAAGGCTGTGGGGAGAGCTTAGAGCAGCCTTCCAGTACTGAAAGGGGCTCCGGAAAAGCTGGGGAGGGGCTCTTGATCAGGGAGTGCAGGGATGGGATGAGGGGGAAGGGTTTTCAGCTGCAAGAGGGGAGATTGAGATGAGATTTTAGAAAGAAATTTTGCCCAGTGAAGTGGTGGCTGCCCCATTCCTCGTAGTCCAGGTTGGATGGGGCTTTGAGCACCCTGGTCCAGTAGAAGGTATCCCTGCCCATGGCAGGAGGTCTGAACTGGATGGGCTTTAAGGTTCCTTCCAACCCTGACCATTTTTTTATTCTATAATTCTATGATTGTGCACAATTGTGGGGTTTGCTCCTCGTATAACAGGAGAGCAAAGATGGTGAATGAAAAACTTTGTGAGCACAAAACAGGAATGAGTCTAAAGTCCTGCAAATGTTAAACGCTACCTGGTGTTTGGAGAAATCCTCTCATATTTAGAGAGCAGAGCACTGGGATGGGCAGTCAGAGGAATCCTCCTAATCAGGGATTTGTTAATAGTCTGGTTAAGAGAGCATCTGTCGAGCTTTAGAGAGGAGATGAGGCTCATTTCATCTTCATCTAATTTTTCTGTATGCTCTTTCAGCTGGCAACAGGAGAAGTTTACAGAGCCCCCTTCAGATGTAGACACTCAGGGCAGGGTCCTCAGCTTTACATCAGCTCGATCTGTTTGTACTGAGCCAGTCTGAGCACCAAGAGGGCTGGAGCAAGCCCAAGAGGCTCCGTGACTTACTCGTCATGTACTGCAGTGATTTCATTTGAGTCAGAGGGATGGAGGATGGCAGCATCACTCTCTCTGTGCGAGAACTGGCCCTGGAGGTCTGAGTTCCTGGTAGGGATCAGGAAGGAGAGCAGTGGTTGCCATCTGCGGTGGGAGCTGCCTGATGGCACCACCACAGCGGCATTCAGTGGCTCTGCCCCATCCCAAACAGGCTCTCCCTCTGCACACAAAATTTGCATGCCCAGTCTTGCTCCCACGTTTTGTTTCAGATGCCATGTAATCAGGGAAGTCCCCCTCGAAATGCTCCGTAATCTTAACACACATTGCAGATAGAAGTTTATAGCGTTGCGGCTCACTGGAGAACCTTGCAAATGTGAATCAAATGCAGTGGTCTCTCCCCTCCACCTGAAGACAGCCTGAAATAATAGCTAAAAAAAAAGCCTGTTAATTGGACAGGGCATTAATTTTGATAGCAAATACCATTAATCATTGCCCTGATCACAAACACTCCAAGAGTGTGCTTATCTCAAAACCTGCAGCAACAAACATGGATCACAAAGACATCAAGATCACATTCGTGCCTTGTGCTCCTCAAAGAAAAGTCTCCAATGCATCCTGCAAAGTACGAAAATATTATCTTTTCAGTAGGATGCTTTCCTGCTTCTCCTAACACATTGCAGTCAGTATTTCCTGAGTCTGTGCCTTGCACAGCCCTTATTCCCAGAGTCTGTTAATGATATTTTCCTTGCTCTTTTGGAGACTTCTGAGGATTTTCCTGCTTGCATAACTTTTAATTGCTATAGCCTCATCTGCACGCACTATACAGGTGTTTTCACCATTTGTTGCTAAGGGAGAATATGCTAATTGGACACACGGACATTTTACCTTGCATTTTAAAATTCAGCTTCACTGTAGCCCTGCCAGAGAACTAATAAAAATTTATTCCAAAGCTCAGAGTGCCCAGCCTCCCATGTTTGGGGAATTAGGGACATCCTGATGTGTTTGAAATGAAATACAGAAAGCTATTGGAGCAGAATGCTTTCAGGTGCCAGCCATAAATACTCTTTTATCATGCTGGTTGCAAAACCCTTACCTGCTAAAAAAGCAAAATCAAAGAATGAAAAGGAAGAAAGTGGCTCATTGCCTGCATCAGATTAACCAGTGACCTACTTGAGGGAGGCCGGGCCCAATGGGATGCACTGATTTGCTAAAAAGCATTGACAGAACCCTTACAAAATCAGCCTGGTTTCCCCAGGATCACGTTACGAGATCTGAGCTTGGCTGATTTCCTTTCCAAGCTGTATTTGTTTACTGAGTGCTTGCAGGGTACCAGCCCTTCTGCTTTAGCTTTAAATAGAAAGGCATAATCTTTGATTTCTAACAACTAAGGCTCATTGCTCCACGGCCAATGGCCAATGGCCACACACAGTCATAAAGCCCCGGGCCACTTGAGACTGGTTGTTTTGAAGTGCCTTTTCATACCTCACCTCTGAAGTGCAAACACTGCTCCGCCTTGGCACCCGGCTTTTTCCAGCTCTCCTGCCATTCCGGGTTGAGCTGAAACTGCATTGCATGATTTGGACTCCCAGGGAGCATAGAATTATAGAATGTCCAGAGTTGGAAGGGATCCACAAGGATCATCGACTCCAACTCCTGTCCCTGCAAAGGACAACCCCAGCATTCTCACCATGGGGCTGAGGGCATTGGCCAAAGGCTTCTGGAATATTGTCAGGCTGTGACTGCTTCCCTGGGGAGCTGTTCCAGGGCTCCACCACCCTCTGGGCAAGAACCTGCTCCTCATGTCCAACCTGACCCTTCCCTGGCACATCTTCCTGACATTCCCTCAGGTCCAGAGAGAAGAGCTCAGCACCTGCTCCTCCTCCCTGTGTGAGGAACCTGCAGAGCGTGATGAGGTCCTCCCTCAGTCTCCTCTTCTCCAGGCTGAACAGACCCAGTGACTTCAGCCGCTCCTCACACGGTTTCCCTTCTAAACCCTTCCTCAACTCGGTGCCCTCCTCTGGACACTCTCCAGCAGCTTTAGATCCTTTTTATCCTATAGTGCCCAAAACTTGCACCCAGTGCTCAAGTTGGGGCTGTCCCAGCGCCGAGGAGAGCAGGACAATCCCCTCCCTTCACCAGTCAGCAATGCAGTGCTTCCCAATAGTGAGACAATCCAGCACCCTAGGGACATGCCGTGCTCAAGCTTTGCCGGGAAACACAGCCCTTGTACTTGTCCACACCCTAGAGAGACCTCCCTAGCATTGGACCAAGAAGCTGTTCTTCTCCAGCCATTCTTGGCTACTGCTTGTCAATGGCCATTTTCCACCTCCTCCCACAGCAGCCCTACCATATCTTTGCTCTTGGATATATGTTTGAGTCCCTTCTTTTGGCACGCTGTGTTCATCACACGCTTCTTCCCTGTCACCTATTTAGTGTTTTCCAGGTGTTTCTCCCCTACTTCTAAAGGCAAGGAGAAAGCAGATGTTTGGGACCATCTAGGTCCAATCTCTCTGGTTGCCCACCCTAAGGACAGGTTCAGAGGGTTGTGCTGGGAAAAAAAAATCTTGAGGACTGTCCTTCCTGAGATATTTCAGTCTCTCAGCACTTCCAGCTTTGTGTGGGGCAGCAGCAGAGACCTACATTTTAGCTTAGGATGTCCTTCCCCTCCATGGAGAAGCCTGAACATGGCCAAACACCCATAGCCACCACATCCCTTTGTCTCAGGCTCTTTTAGTCCTCCTCCAGTGACACGTGTGCAAGGACCAAGGGCTGCTCTCAGACAGTTCCTCTAGCACCCACATTCAGGAGCTGCTGGGCGAATTGTCTGTGCCTGACTGGGGATTTGTGTCAGCTTTTGTGCATCAGCCACGTGCACAGGTCCATCTCCCAAACACAGCTGGTCCTTGGTTGTCTCTTAATAACCTGTCCAAACCAACCATGCATTTCCATGGCATCTGACCCCCTTCTCAAGTGGTTCCGTAGCACAAATAAACTCTGGGATAATCACATTAACGAGGCTGGGTGCTCCTCCTGCCTGCCCAGTGAAATCCAGACTGCACCCATTCTCATGGAGACCCTGTCCAGCTGCTGCTTGGCCCTGGAAAGCGTTCCCTCTCTATGGACACTGCTCCTTTTCCAGCTGACTGCACGGCTCTCAAAGTCAAGGACAACTAATGCCTTGCCAGGAAGGGTTTGTGAGCTTTCCTATCAAATGTTTTATTCGAGCTAAGACCTGGTTTGCTGCAGTCCCGCTGCCTCCTGACTCCATAATGGTGTTGGAAAGGAGCCGGGATGCAGGCTGATTTAGCAAAAGGATGGAGGGCTCTATAGGGATGTGAGAAGGACAGTGCTGCCTGGCAGAGGTGCTGTCAGCTGGCAGGATCAGGGCGAGAATGACAGAATTATAAGATCATGGAATGGTTTGGGTTGGAAGGGATCTCAAAGGTCATCCAGTTCCACCCCCTGCCATGGGCAGGGACACCTCCCACTAGATCGGTGGCTCAAAGCCCCATCCAACCTGGCCTTGAATGCCTCCAGGATGGGATAGTCACTGCTTCTCTGAGCAACCTGGGCCAGAGCCTCACCACAAAACATTTCTTCCTAAGATCACATCTCACAGTCTCACCTCTTTCAGATCAAAACTGTTCCCCCTCATCCTGTCCCTGCACTCCCTGATCAAGAGCCCGTCCTCAGCTTTCCTGAAGCCCCTTTCAGTACTGGGAGGCTGCTCTAAGGTCTCTCTGGAGCTTTCTTTTCTCCAGGCTGAACAACCCCAACTCTCTCAGCCTGTCCTTGCATGGGAGGTGCTCCAGCTATTGGATCATCTTCGTAGCCTCCTCTGGACTGATCTCCTTGGAAGAGACAAGGGGAATCTCTGGGGAAAACTATTTATGAAATCCCTTGCTTGTGTATGATGGGGTGACAGAACAGACTTTTCAAAACACAACGTCAGATCCGCTGCCATGATTGTCCTGCACAGCCATCGAGTCACACATCACCCCTTGTTGTCTTTCCCAGGGCAGAAAGGAGAGTGGTGCTCTCAAATAACTGGATTTACACATCTGTGTGTGTGGGTCATGAGTGTGTATTGCTGCCAAAGGAGTGGGCGTGACTTCGGAGGGATGGAAATGCTTTGCTGTGCACTCTGTGATCCTGTCAAAACCAGGAATAAAGGAACTGGTGCATCTGGCAGCCTTTGATCCATGTGCAGCCGTCTGCTTCCTGCCTGGGGTTTCATTATGGTAATGGGATATTGAGATGATAATAATGGAGCCATATGTTTGCCTGGTGTTTTGCAGACACCAAAGGGGACACTCCGAGCACTGGGCAGTGCTGCATTGAAAGGAGGCAAGAGATATAATTCCTTTGGATGCAGCAGGGTGGGCAGTGCCTGAAAATCATGCAGGGGCAGGCATGGAGTCCAGCCCTTTGAGAAAGGCCCGTGCAGCCCACAGATGTGGCCAGAAGGACCTGGAGGGAGCAAGGTCAACCCGAGACAGCCCGGATCATGCCATGGCATAGAGGTGCTGTGCCGCAAACAGCCCCATTGCTGGGACCAGTGTGGCAGGCACTGGGAAGCACAGAAACCACTAAGGGCCCCAGCCAGAATGACACGGGAGTGGGGCCACACACAGTCAGGGGAGGATTGCTTCCCACTTCTCCAGGTCCTTTGGGAAGGGACAAAACCACACAGCAACCTCAGCTGCAGCAGAAGTCTATGGGATTGCCCCACGATTTATCACAGATATTAGATGCATGAAGTAAAGGCAAAGTTCTTGTCAGGGAAGGCTAAGAAGAGGCAGCATCCACTGCAATCACCCATCGGAAAGAAAACACAGGCTCAGCTGCTTCTGCTACTCTAAACCCTCAGGAAGAAGCAATAAATCCCAGGATTTGGCTTGTCACGTCCATTTGCAGCATATCTTTTTTTTTTTCTTAGTAAAGAGAGATGTCAGAGGCTTTGGATAAACAAGGTTGTCAGGGTCCTGGTTCCAGGATGTCCATTGTGTCCAATTCGGAGTACAACCTGGACCATTAAAAATTCAGATGTGATAAGGTTTGTATCAAAAAATGGTGTGGCAGCAGGAGCAGGGAAGGGATCGTCCCCCTGCACTCGGCACTGGTGAGGCCACACCTCAAATCCTGGGTTCAGTTTTGGGCCCCTCACTCCAAGAAGGACATTGAGGAGCTGGAGAGCGTTCAGAGAAGGGAAAAGAGCTGGGGAAGGGTCTGGAGAACAGAGTTCTGGGAGTGGCTGGGGTTGTTTATCCTGGAGAAGAGGAGGCTGAGGGGAGACCTCATCGCTCTCTGCAGCTCCTGGAAAGGAGGTTGTGGGGAGGTGGGTGTTGGGCTCTTCTCTCACGTAAGAAGTGATGGTACGAGAGAAAATCGCCTCAAGTTGCATCAAGGGAGGCTTAGATTGGATACTGGGAAAAATTTCTTCACTGACAAAGTGGTGAAGAACTGGCAAAGGCTGCTCAAGCAGTGGTGGAGACTCCATTCCTGGAGGATTCAAAAGGCATGTAGAGGTGGAACCTGGAGACATGGTTTAGCAGGCACGATGGGGTAGGGCTGACACTTGGAATGGATGAGCTTGGAAGAATTTTCCAAAATCAATGATTCTGTGATACCATGATTCTTAGGCGGGGGCTTGGTGGAGGTCCTGCAGTTGCTAAGATGCAAATCTGTCCTCTGCAACCAGGCACCAGGGAGGTGGGATACGCTCATCTGTCAGCCAGCACAGCTGCGGTCCAGGGCACACAAGCTTCTCCCTGCGCTTGGATCCCAGGGGATCTGGAAAAATCAGATGAAATCATAGAATCATGGAATGGTTTGTGTCAGAAGGGACCTCCAAGCCCATGCAGTTCCAGCCCCCCTGACATGGGCAGGGACACCTTCCACTGGATCAGGGGGCTCAAAGCCCCATCCAACCTGGCCTTCAACACCTCCAGGGATGGGGCAGCCACCACTGCTCTGGGCAACCTGGGACAGGGCCTCCCCACCCTCACAGTGAAACATTTCTTCCTAAAATCTCATCTCAATCTCCTCTCATTCAGCTGAAAACTGAGAAGTGGTGGCTGTCCCATCCCTGGAGGTGTTCAAGGCCAGGTTGGATGGGGCTTTGAACCCCCTGATCCAGGGGGAGGTGTCCCTGCCCGTGGTGGGGGAGTGGGACTGGATGGGCTTTGACGCCCCTCCCAAAACAAACCATTCCAGGATTCTATGAAAACCCTTTAAAGCAGCATAAAAAACAGGTGCCCTGTTGTGCAATCCCCAAAATATCCACCATCACTGCAGACTTTACTGAAGGGAAGAGCCAGAGCCGCCTCTGTAGGTCTACATTTAGTTACTACAACTGCCCCAGCCTCACTGGCCTCTCACTGCAATCCATGCTTTCTGCCCAGGAGTTCTTCCCCCAGAGGGTGGTGGAGCACTGAAACAGCTCCCCAGGGAAGCAGTCACAGCCTGACAATATTCCAGAAGCCTTTGGCCAACACCCTCAGCCCCATGGGGTGAATGTTGGGGGTGTCCTGTGCAGGGACAGGAGTGGTCCTGGTGGGTCCCTTCCAACTCAAGACATTCTATGGTTCCATGGCTAGAGGGTATTCCATAACTTGGAAGCAGCAGGAAAGCTAAGTTCTTATTCCCTGTGCCATCCTAATTCCAGCACCCCACAAATCTCAAGGGTTTGGCTCTTCTTTGGGGCTTTGTACAGAGTTCACCTCCATAGAGCAGCAAATCTCCACGTGATTCAGCAACTGAGGTGAGCAATTGGCTTTGCACCCTGTGCCTCTGGAAGCTGAGTGCCCTGACTTACAAGACCCAGAAGAGGTGTGTGACTTTTTTCAAACCCATTTCTGTCCCACATAAAGCTTTAAGATTGAATCAAGTTGAGTATTTTGTTTTTATTTCATTTGATCATTTCTGTGCACAGTAAATGTAAATGTTTGCCCCAAGCTCAGTAGGTGTAAATCTGGATAAGCCCCTCAGAAGCCAGCAATGCCACACTGACTTACACCCTCCGAGGAGTAAGCCAGTTCTCTCTTAATATATGTCCTGCTACACACATTTTTATTTGTGGTTGCATTAACTGGGGTTTGCAAGGCTGCCAAATAAAGAAATACCATCCTGGGGACAACAAAAACCTGTTCTTGGTGAGATTGCTTCCAGCCCCCAGAACCACCTTGCTGGCTGTGAGCAAGAAATAAGAGGGGATGTAATATGGGGGAAATAAGAGGGGGAAAAAAGGTTGAGCACAGATAGGGGGAGGTAGCAGAGCCCAAGGCACTGGGATGAAGGAGGAGCTGGGTGGAGCTGAGGTCCACCATGCTTTGCTTCATGTTCCCTCTGAGCTGCCACATTGCATAGAGGGTTCCAATGGCACAGGGCAGCAGGGTCAGGCTGAAGGGGATCCAGTCACAAAGGGAGCAAGGAGTGGCAGGGGGGTGCAGAGACAGATGTGAGTGCTGAGGTCTGAAAAACAACTCAGAAACATTAAAAAAAAGGGGCAGGGGAGGCGTTAGAACAATCAAACCTTGTTTTCACCACAGGAAAGCTGAGGAGGGGCTCTTGATCAGGGAGTGCAGGGATAGGACAAGGAGGAATGTTTTCAGCTGCAAGAGGGGAGATTGAGATGAGATCTGAGGAAGAAATGTTTTCCTGTGAGGGTGGAGAGGCCCTGTCCCAGGTTGCCCAGAGAAGTGGTGGCTGCCCCATCCCTGGAGGTGTTCAAGGCCAGGTTGGATGGGGCTTTGAGCCCCCTGATCCAGTGGGAGGTGTCCCTGTCCGTGGCAGAGGGTGGAACTGGATGGGCTTTGAGGTCCCTCCCAACCCAAACTATTCCATGTTTCTGTGATTCAATTTAAGCTCTTATTTGAAAAATAGCAACTCATATTCATGCTGCAGCACCAAAGTCAAGGAGAGAAACCTTCACCCAATGTCTGCAGTGCTGCACAATCATCTCCCCTTGACAGTTTTTATATTAGAGTTGTGTTTGACTGCTGGCTGCAGAATTTATCAGAGGGCAGGCATCTCCAAAAACTCCCAAATGGCTGCTAGTTCTGTTTCTGATCTGAGACCTTTGGCCTATCCACGAGTCTTCTGAACCATATGAGAGTCTGCAGCCCAGTCACAGTCCTCACCTTGCCCTGAGTAGGGGAAAGAGAGATACTTACTGACAAGACTTTCCGGGGGGGGTGTGCTGGGCTATGTGACCCTATGGCCTCAAGAAGTTGTCTGGCCAAAGGGCTCAGGATGAAAGAAATGACTGCAACCATTTGAGAGCTTAACCCTTGTAAAAATTCCCTCCCCAGCTTTCCTGGAGCCCCTTTCAGTACTGGGAGGCTGCTCTGAAGTCTCCCCCACAGTCTTTCCTTCTCCAGGCTGAACAACTCCAACTCTCCCAGCCTGTCCTCATAGCAGAGGGTCTCCAGCCCTTGGATCATCTCCGTGGGCTCATCCAACAGCTCCAGGTCCTTCCTGTGCTGAGGACTCCAGAACTGGACACAGGGCTCAAGATGAGGTCTCACCAGAAGCCCTAGTTCTTACGGATATTAAAATAATCAATCTGGGACTTTTTGCAAGAGCAAAACTGCTGGTTTGGGTTACTGACACTTTCTAGGCCCATTATTAAATGATGTCTCCCTAAATTCCCTCCACCTCAGCTGGAGGTCGTGTTCTTCATTTCCCCTCCCAGACGAGCAGCCCAGAGCCGTACCTGCCCTGGGAACGCTCAGCCACCTGACGAATGGTGAGGTGGTGTGAGTTGCTGTTGTACAAAAGAGTGTATTCATTAGGCAAAAGTGAAAATAAATATTGCTCATAGGATGCTGGAAAATCAATGGTACAATTTCTACTACAAGGATCTCAGCAGGGAATGCCTGTCTGAGATCACCTGTGCACGCATTTCTATAAGTGCCTACATGGCACATGCACATTCCAGCCATCTGTCACCATTCCACTGTGGAGAAGGAACAAGGCCTGGCAAGAAACAAGAAATAAGCTGGGAAAAGAAGAAATAGAGTGGGAATCCTCCATACAAATTTCAAACAACCCCCTGCCATGCATAGGAGTGCAACACAAAATGTGCATCCCACCTCTGCTATGAGGACAGGCTCAGACAGTTGGAGTTGTTCAGCCTGAAGAAGAGAAGGCTGCGGGGAGACCTTAGAGCAGCCTCCCAGGACTGAAAGGGGCTCCAGGAAAGCTGGGGAGGGAATTTTTACAAGGGCTTGTAGTGGTAGGACAAGGTGGAAGGGCTTTAAATTGAAAGAAGGCATAACTAAATTAACCCTAAGGAAGAAATTAACTCTAAGGAATGGTTTTGAGCTGAAAGAGGGGAGACTGAAACGAGATTTTTAGGAAGAAATGTCTTGCTGTGAGGGTGGGGAGACCCTCGCCCAGGTTGTCCAGAGTAGTGGTGGCTGCCCCATCCCTGAAGGTATTCAAGGCCAGGCTGGATGGGGCTTTGAGCCCCCTGATCCAGTGGGAGGTGTTTCTGCCCATGCCAGGGTGTGGGACTGGATGGGCTTTGAGGTCCCTTCCAACCCAATCCATTCCATAATTTTATGATTCTCTGTGTGTGCAGGGCAATAGTTCACCCTGTAAGGAGATGCAGTGTGTGCACCTGTAAATCTCAGCCTCTGTGTGTGTTTGCACAGGGGCTCCGTGCTGAGCTGGTAGCAAAGTGAACCTTATAAATCCTAGAAGGTGTTCACACAATTAATGTTTTTCATGAGATGTAATTTATAGACCTTTCCCTTGATGTTTTAGGAGGGTGTAAATATAGGAAAGCAGCCCATAACTTAGAGGCAGGAATGTGTTAATTAAGTGTGCAAAAGGAATGCTAATTAGGAAAGGGCACAGACAGGAGGTAATCCCAGGAAGCCTCCCTGAGTCCCTCCATCCTGCCCTAGAGATGAAGTCGCTGCCTGGGGCAGCTACTCCAAGGCCAGTTCTCCACGGGTTTGTTTCAGTCCTTCCCAGGAGCAGCCAGGAGATGATGGGATGCCAGGTACAGCCATAGAGTCTGGCAGTCTGGTCTGGGAGATGGTCGGGCAAGTTAGTGTGGAGGACACTTCTTTATTAATAATAGTCCCCCGGATACCACAGCCAGAGCCCAGAGACTGTTTCATCAGGGAAGTCCCAAGCCAAATCTGTCACTGGAGGTTCAGCCCTTTCCTCAGCAGCTCCATTGCCAGAGCATCCCTTCTACATTCAAGTTTTGAAGAGCTCAAAACTTTGGGGGAAGAGGCACAGATCTGAGATACGCACAGCATTTTGAAAGGGCTCAGGTTTTCTGGAGTTGTGCTGCTCCACAGCCATCTCGAGGAATAAGTGGTTCTGCCAAAGCCTCCTAAGGATGTCCCATCCCTCTCCTGACCAGCTCTAGCTGGAACTCAGCAGGTATCTCTGGGAGCTTTGAATAAGAGGACATTTCTAGCTGATAAACACTGAGGAATCCCCACTGTGAAAAGAGAGCAGGGCTCTTCCAGATGTTGCAAGGCACCCATCCCTCAGTCACCCAGCGGAGAAGCACTGAAGATTTCAGCCCCCCTGGCTCCCTGGTGCCCCCCCACCTCCCAGACACCTCTCCAACGACAGCAGGGTCTTCCCTAACCAAAGTCACAGCAGCACAGGGTGGGACACCTGCCCTGCTCCAAGGCAAAGTTGGTGGCCCTCCTGCTCCTACTTAAAGCAAGGGACACATCTCCTGCAATTGTACCTTGCAAGGAGAGAAACTACATTTGGGGAAACAGAGCAGGGAATACTGTGATACATCCTCCACCTCCACACTCCCTTTGGAGCTCTGAAAGGGCAAACCTGGAACATGGTTCCCCCTCTTAGGGCCACAGGAATTGCACTGCTGTGTGTACATCACAACCCCAAGAGAAACACCACCTCATGAGGTTGGAAAAGCCCTCTCAGCTCATCCAGTCCAACCATCAGCTCAACTCCACCGTGCCTGCTAAACCATGTCCCAGTGTGCCATGGCCACACACTTTTGGAACCCCTCCACAGATGGAAACTCCACCAGTGCCCTGGACATCCTCTGCCAGGGCTTCACCACTCTGTTAGTAAAGAATTTTTTCCTTATCCTTCATCCCTACCAGCTGCCATGGGATGCTGAAGAGCTGGTGCAGCTTGTCATGGTAGGAAGCAAAAAGGTAGTGGATGGAGGGACTCCCAGGTGCTGCACTCACAGTTGGCCCCAAAGCGGTGTCACCTGTGGCTGAGCTCTGCCCCATGGGAATGGCTGTCTGAGGGACAGTGGTATCAGCCACAACCCAAAACATCTTCAAGCCTGACCCCCCTCACTCCGAGTTTTCTCAGGCCAGTTAGGATTTATTGCTTTATTCTGGACAAACGGCCCTGGAGGCTTTTCCTTCGTTATTTGTTGGGAGTTCATCCCCATGGTAAGCAATTTGAATCATGGAATCATAGAATCATTTGGTTGGAAAAGACCTTTGAGATCATCAAGTCCAACTGTACCTGTCCACTACCAAACCAGATCCCTGAGAAAGTCATCCACCCATCCACCCACCTTTTAAAGACTCGCAGAGATGGTGACTCCACCACCTCCCTGGGCAGCTTCTGACAGTGCCCAAGAACCCTTTCAGGGAATAATTTTTTCCCAATATCCAATCTAAACATCCCCTGGTGTAACCTGAGGTCATTTCCTCTCATCCCATCACTTGTTACTTCGGAGAAGATCCCACCTGACCACAACCTCCTTTCCAGGGGCTGCAGAGAGCGATGAGGTCTCCCCTCAGTGCTGGCGGCTGCTCATCACCACAGCATCTCAAGGAGGTGACATCCACCCCAGCAGAGAGGACGGGCCGGAGCAGCCATCACAGCCATCCTGGAGCTGGTCCTGCCTTATTAAAAGGCAGAAGCGCGGAGCTGCCTGAGCACCCATCCTCCTGCTGATAGCACCAGGCTCCCCGACCTCCGACTAATTCCCAAACGAGGCTGGTGATGGCGAGGCATCCCCAAGCTGAGCTGTGAGAGCCAATTGCAGTCCAGCTCTGTTAACATAAAGGGAATAAATGATAGTGGGAGCTGCAATTTCCTCAGATTTCAGAAGTGCTCTTCTTCTTTCAATTGCAACGTGTGAACAATGGTCAAGTGTCTCACTTCTCCGTCCCCAGCCCTCCCGAACGAAAGGGATTGCAAGTGTATCATTAATATCGCAGTGCCCTGGCAGCCAGTCGACAGATTTAATTTGGTGACAAGATGAGTGGCACCAGAATTCTCCCATCTCCCCAGCAAATGAAAAATTGCTTCTGCCTGCTCCCAGTAAATATTGCCTGTAAGTGAATAAAAATTCAAAAGGGAAAAAGCAATTTTCCTTCTGCTCATATTGTGCTTAGTTCTCAATACACTTCACGCAAGAGGCTCCCCTGGCTGATGGATTCCTCCTAGATTATATCATGCCTTTAAATTTATAAGCCCCAGCTCTTTAAAAGACTGTTTGCCAAGGCCTTTGCATTCCATGTTAGTCTGGTAACTGCTGACATTTGAGAGATGCCATCGAAGACAAATCCAAACTGTTTTTTTAAGTAAGAAAAGGAGACAGACCTCGCAGGGAGAAGGAGATTAAAGATTTAGTCAACAGCTGAAATCAAAGTTTTCATGAAGTGGTAATGTCAGAAAAAGTTTACAAGGCCTAATAGAGGGCTCACGTGTCATGAAAACCCAAATTGAGGGGTTTTTTTTCCTCCTAGAACTTCACATGAATTTTTCAGGGCTCTGTCTTCTCCAAAACAACAGAATAGTGACCTGACACACAGCCCAGTGAAAGCTGGCAAAGGCAGTGGCTCTGCTGGCATTGGGTGCACTGGGTCAGGAGGAAGCTTGCTTTGAGCTCAGACCCACATCTCTCCAAGAACAGAGGGATGTCCCATCTGTGGCCACTGAATTCATATTCATATTGATTATCTACTGAGAAAGGCTCTTATCTACCATCAAATGCTGGAAGAGCACAGCAAATTGTCAGTTCTCCACATGCTTTGAGTCTATGTCTTTGTAGCCCAAGGCATCACTGCAGCCCCACAAAACATCGTTTGCCGTGGTCATCTCTGGTGTGGGGCTCCAGCGCTGAAATCAGGCTATGGTTTGCCCTGGGAGCTTTTATGTTAAAGGTTGGAGGCAACAAAATGGCACTCAACACCCCATCCCTGCCAAGTCTGTGTGGCTGAGCAGGGAGAGCAGGGGCTGCATCCTCACCCCACCACCAAAGGATGGTGGGCGCCCCCCAGCACAGCGCGCAGGGTTCTGCAGAGAAGGCAACGACCTGAGAGTCAACGCGTGGGAGAAAGTCTGAGTAAATGCACACGCTGGTCCGAGTGGGCCAGGGGAATGGGCCAGAGGGCAGTGAGAGGAAGGGGTGCTCATCCATCCTTGGGTTTGCTGGGAGGAGCTGGGGCTGAGCCTGCTCTCACAGGAGGTGGTGTGGACAGCTGAGACATCGGCATGGTGCTGTCTCCTTGGGCATGCAGCTGGAGGATGGATGCGGTCCTGAGTCTGCAGTGCCTGTTCTCAATAGTGGATGATGTCCAGTCTAGACTGCTCCTCCAGCACCCCCTCCTGCGGGTCAGCCCCAGCACCACGGGAGAGCTCTGCCTCACCCCCTGTTTCTCCACACAGGCACCCCCATTCCTTGGAGACACCGGCATTCCGCACAACCCCTTCAGTCACAGACCATGGTCTTCACCCACTCAACCCAACCATGGCCATGAGACAGCCAGACTTTGGTCTCATTCCTCATCTCTCCCCTGCAGCAAAGCTTTGCCCTTGGTTGGATGCCTTTGGTGGTTGGACTGGGTGATTTTAGAGGTCTTTTCCAACCTTAAAGACTCTATGATTCCCCCCAACACATAGATTCGTAGAATCTTGGAATGATTTGGGTTGGAAAGGACTCTAAAGATTATTCAGTTCCAAACCCCCCAGCCATGGGCAGGGACACCTCTCACTAATCCAGCCTGCTCAAGGCCCCATCCAACTGGGCCTTGAGCACTTCCAGGGAGGGACAGCCACAACTTCCCTGGGCAACCTGGGCCAGTTTATCACTACTGGAATTATACCCTTTCTGGTCACCTCCCTCTCTGCCCCCATCCAGCTGCCTGGCCCCACAGCAAGAGGGAGTCAGTGGGGAGATGAGAATCAGTGATCAGCACCAGGTTGTGCAGTGGCGTGGGGCTCCCGTACAAATGTTTCCCTGTACCCAAGAGCAGGAGAGAAGAGGAACTGAGCTCTGTGTGTTCGGCTACTTTTTGTTTAACAAGAAGTTATTAAAAGAAAATCAGGAGCTTTTCACACCTGTGAACTCTACCCTGAAACTCAACTGTCAACTCTGACAGTTGCCACCAGAAGATTTGCCTCTAACCCTTACTAAAAACCTTGTTAGCAGCCGTGCTTGTTTGCTGTTGCTCTCCTGCCTCAGCCTGGGCTGTCCAGTAGAAAATGTGAAAGGTTTTTCTACTTAAGACAAATGAACCTGCTCTGAAAACTATGATTTAAGGAGCAATTCTGATTCTGAGTAATGCCTCCTGACCTAGATCTCCATAATGATTTGACCAATTTTAGTCTAACTTTGGAAGAAACTCCTAATTAGCTTCCAGAGCTCATTCATCAGCCTGCAGAGCAATGCAGGTGAAAAGTTAAAAATAAGACTTCCACCTATTTTAGTCCTTGCGGTGACTGGGGTTGCAGTAGGTTCTGCTGCTTGGGGTCTGTGGGGCAGGACATTGGATGTTGTTGTAAAAAGCTGGTGTCAGATTACATCCTAAACACAAGGTTACCTGAAATCCTCACTGGGTCTGCCTGCCCAGCCAGAGGGGCTCATCCATGCCAAGCCAAGTTCCACTGGAACCCCTGGCAGGAGCCCTACACATCCCATGGCGCATCCTCTCCTCCAGAGGGGAACAACTGGCCTTCATGCATGGTTGTACTTGTCTCTGATACGTACTAAGCCCTCCCTTGGGTCTGAGGGAGACCATGGGCACTGCACCACACGTGGAGCCCGTGCTGCCTCTCTCCTGAGTGCAGTCACGGGTCTACTCCCACCCTCCTGCTGTACCCATTCCCACCAATTAACTCAGACCAGTTATCTCCATCCTGGGTCTTTATTTAAAAGCAAAAGATCAAGAGAACAGCTCATTGCTAGCGTGGAGAGATTAGTGCTGCCACCCTCTGAGCAAAAGCAATCACCCTACCTTAATGGGTGCTGTGAATTGGGTTTAATTTCTGTATTTGTTTATTGTCATTTCTTTCAGAAGGGAAACAATTGTGTTACTTGGCTACAGGGTCACAGGGTGGCAAACCCAGCCCTGCAAGACAATGAGACAGCCCTGGCACCGAGGAGCATTGCCTGATCCTAACTGCTTCTAACAAAGCTATTACTTTTAAAACGCAGCTAGCCTATTCATGTAATTCCCCATTATGCTCAAAGAGCTGACATTGTAAACACTTCCAGGCTTGGATGATGTCCATGGAGGGCTGCTGCCTATTCAGCACTTGTTTTTCTCAATTATCAGAATTACAAAATCATGGAACGGTTTGGGTTGGAAGGGACCTCAAAGCCCATCCAGTTCCAACCCCCCTGACATGGGCAGGGACACTTCCCACTGGATCAGGGGGCTCAAAGCCCCATCCAACCTGGCCTTGGACACCTCCAGGTATGGAGACTCCACCGCTGCCCTGGGCAGCCTCTGTCAGGGCTTCACCACTCTGTCAGTAAAGAAATGTTTCCCAATATGCAATCTGAACCTTCCCCAGAGCAACTTGAGGCCATTTCTTCTTGTCCTATCGCTTAAGAGAACAATGAGCAGAAGAATCCATTTTTGATCTCCAGGCAAACACCTCCACTACTGGGTTATGGCGCAGAGCAAGGATTTGCCTGCCCAGCTCCACCAGCAGCTCCTGTCTGCAGCCAAAATGCATGGCCTGAGGCAGAGCACAAACTAGAAAACCCGTGGAGCAGCCAAGCTGGGGTCGCAGAGCATCACAGACAGACCCATGAGCTGCGAGTCCAAAACGAGCCACTCCCATCTGGCCCTGGCACTCTGCAGGTTGGATGTCCTTGGCCAAACATGTCAAGGCCAGAGGAGCCCTCACTCTAACGAAGGCAGAACCAGAGTACACGGTGCAAACCAACACCAGCCACATCATAGTGAGAAGTAGGAGGCTTCAGCAGAGAACCTTAGGAGTGCTGGGACTCCAGCCCCACTGCATGCTGGACCTACTGGTGATTCAGAGGACACATGGTGTGCCACGTTCATGCACAGTCAGATGGCCTCCTCCTGCCACCCACAGCCCTCGAACCTCTTCCACTGGCCCTGTGAAGGGGACTATATTGCCCTCGCCACACTTCAGTCATGCAGCCAAGCGTGGCCAAGGCTGTGCTAGCCCAGTTTTCAACAAGCAATTTCTGGTGCTCCCTGATTGCTTCTCTGACAGAGACCCCAGATCTTCTCCTCTGGGTTCCTTTTGGACTGGTGAAACGGAGCTGCCCTGGCGCTGGTCCTTTGTTTCTGCAGCTGGGTAATTGCCAGCAACACTTTTTAAATCACTTTTAGGAGGTTTGACGAAACAAGCTTAGATGGAAATCAAATTTCAAGTAACTGGTAGGAAATTGAAAAGAAAAATGTTTATGGAACAATTTTCTTTGCTTCTTCAAAGGGTGGAAATTGTTACTGTCACTCATAAAGTGTTAATTTCAACTTACCTTTTTCTGGTTTTGGCCTTGCAGGCTCTCCAGGAGCAGGGGCTCTCGCTGGAGGCATGTCCCAGGAGTGCTCCAGCTTGCTGGCAATGGGCAGCAACTCTCTCCAACCCCAGAACAAGGTGGCTTTGTCTTTTGGAGGGGTCAGTTCTGCCACATCAGTCCTGAGGGGGCTTCTATCTGGCCACGCTGATATAGTCACTCCTGTGAAAAGCACACACGTGTTGACGACAAAAAACACACATGAGGCAGAACCAAACAGGTTTTGAGATTAGAAATCCCTGAGCAGTGGCCCAGGCAGCCAAGGCAGCCACCAGCATCCTGGCTTGGATCAGCCATGGGGTGGCAGCAGGAGCAGGGAAGGAATCGTCCCCCTGCACTCGGCACTGGTGAGACCGCACCTCGAATCCTGAGTTCAGGTTTGGGCCCCTCACTCCAAGAAGGACATTGAGGGGCTGGAGAGCGTCCAGAGAAGGGAGAAGAGCTGGGGAAGGGTCTGGAGAACAGGGATTCTGGGATTGGCTGTGGGACCTGGGGCTCTTTAGCTTGGAGAGGAGGAGGCTCAGAAGAGACCTCATCGCTCTCTGCAACTGCCTAAAAGGAGATTGCGGTTCTGGTCTCTTCTTCCAAGTAACAAGAGACAGGATGAGAGGAAATGGCCTCAATTTGTGCCATGGGAGGTTTATTTTGGATTTTGGGAAGAATTTCTTTACTGACAGAGTGGTGAAGAACTGGCAGAGGCTGCTCAGGGCAGTGGTGGAGTCTCCATCCCTGGAGGGGTTCAAACAATGTGTGGCCGTGGCACTTGGGGACAGAGTTCAGCAGGCACGGTGGGGTTGAGCTGACGGTTGGACTGGATGAGCTGAGAGGGCTTTTCCAACCTCAATGATTCTGTGATTCTATTAAATCCACCTCTAGAATGGTTAACTTGGCTGGGAGGTACCTTGTAAGATGTGGTAGGGGAAGTAACTGCCAGAGAGAAAGTGGCTCCAGGACTCCTATAATTATCATATTTGTAGGATAGATGGAAATGGAGCCAGAATGGTCTGTGGAGAAGCAGAGAGAGCTACACTTCTCCCCAGCACTGGGGCAGACAGAAGGACCCGCAGCCAGAAGTGGCTCCCCTGGTATAACAGGAAGAAAACACCCTGGAACAGTTTGGGCTGGAAGGGACATCAAAGCCCACCCAGTTCCACCCCCCTGCCATGGGCAGGGACACCTCCCACTGGATCAGGGGGCTCAAAGCTCCATCCAACCTGGCCTTGAACACCTCCAGGGATGGGGCAGCCACCACTTCTCTGGGTACCCTGTGCCAGTGCTTCGTCTCAATCTCAATCTCAATCTCAATCTCAATCTCAATCTCAATCTCAATCTCAATCTCAATCTCAATCTCAATCTCAATCTCCCCTATTTCAGTTCAAAATTCTTCCCCCTCATCCTGTCCCTGCAATTTCCTGATCAAGAGCCCCTCCCCAGCTTTCCTGGAGCCCCTTCCAGTATTGGGAGGCTGCTCTAAGGTCTCCCCACAGCCTTCTCTTCTCCAGGCTGAACAACCTCAACTCTCTCAGCCTGTCCTCGTATGTGAGGTGCTCCAGCCCTTGGATCATCTCGGCCTCCTCTGGGTTCACTCCAACACATCCACATCCAAACTGAGTGTGAGAACAAAAAATTGGTAGAAAAATGGGAGTGAAAACAGGGACTTTTTCCTTAGAGGGCAAGAGCCAGTATTTGGTAATCAAGTAAAAGAACGTGTTTGGCCAGATGCCTGTCCTCTTCAGTGATGAAGTGGAGGCAGCTATTAGGAATGAAAAAAGCAATATATAACAAAATGGAGTGCAGAGGGGAAATAGATTACCATTGATTTTGAATTACAAGTTATGAAGTACGGAAAACTGATACGTGAAGCAGTGCTCATTGGTTAAAAATGCATGACTTGGTGAATGAATGGGAGCAAAGAGGCAACTGGAAAGCTCTGTGAACAAAACACTTGGTGTGGTTTTCTTTGTAGGGATGACCAAACCCTGGACAGGGCAGGGATGCAACAAATGTTTCTGAGCTGCCTATTTTTGCATCACAAGAGGGTACTGGAAAACTCACCAGCATTTTTGATATTAAGGATGGTTTTAAATGCACCAAACGTGTGACACAACAGGCAAGTCTGGCGAAGATCACTCAGGAATATCCATGGTAAATCTTGGATTACTGGGGAAGGTGGAGCAGAGATCCCAAAGGAAAGCACGGGCTGGGTGAGTCTGCCAGCGAGCAAAGCCCAGGGAAAGCGATACAGGAGTCAGTTGAAAGGAAGCTGGGGAATTAAGTCCAATCAATAAGGCTTTATGGAAAACAGGTCTTGTCAGCCTTGGTTTCATTCACAGAGGAGATTACATGTGTGGCTGATAAAAGTAACTGGATAGATGTGATACAGTTCAGCCCAGGGGATGCGCCTGGCTTAGTGCTGCATGGCTGATCGGAAATGAGCACTCAGCTGCACCAGGGAGAAACACGTGAGACAGGCTGAGACTCGGGTAGGAGCTCACACAGCAGTCACTGACAGCGAGCTGTCATTAAATCTGTGTTTCTCATAATGTTGTGTAGCAGGTGGCTTTAAGTATTCAATATTTTCACCAATGGTTCAAACACACACATTAAAAACTCATTCATAAAGAGTTTGTGGCTGACACGAAGAATGGAGAGATTGATAAATCACACCGAGCTATTGGCAGGGCTGGAAAGAGTCTGGGATCGCTCAGGAAACTGGACCCTTTCTTGTAAGTGTTGTGTCACAGTCCACTGATTCATCAAGGGATCCTACAGGAATCCTAAGACGGAGGGCCACAAAGCTGGAGAAGGGTCTAGAAGAGAAATCTTAGGAGCAGCTGAAGTCACTTGGTCTGTTCAGCCTGGAGATGAGGAGACTGAGGGGGGACCTCACAGTCATTTGCTGTTTCTTCACAAGGGGAGGAGGAGGAGCAGACACAGCTCTTCTCTCTGGTGACCAATGACAGGACCCAAGGGAATGGCAGGAAGATGTGCCAGGGGAGGGTTAGGTTGGACACAAGGAGGACAGTGATTTCACCTCTGAGCACAGCACAGGCAATAGTGATGTGCTTACTGCAGGCTGGGGGCCAGTCAGCAGTCAGATGGATGGGGAAATGAGGGACTTGAAAGAGCTCAATGCACCTGTCTTGACAAATAGGAAACCTTCAGGCTGACTTAACCATCCCACAGTAGCATTTTCCTGTGGAGAAAATACTTTGCGCTGGAAAGATGTTTAAACAGCAGAGAGATGCCCTAGTGAGCAGGCAGGTGCTTGGACCCTCATGGGGAGCACTGCCTTCCTTGGATCTCCACATCTCCTGGGCTGGGATGCTGTCCTGGGGATGTTGAACTGAAGGCAAGTGGCACACCCCTGTAAGAGGGCTGAGCAGGTGCAATGGGAGTGGTTGTGATGAGTTGCAGGCAAGACCAGACAGTCACAAGGATCCTAACCTGAACTCGAGTCACTTCCCTGCCCGGAGCACCTCGCTTACAAAGATCCTCACCCAGCAAAGCTTCACTGCTACCCCACAATAAACTCCTTGGGGAAAACCCAATATCCCTTAAAGAAAGGATCCTTCAACACAGGATAGAGGCTCCTTGGTCATAATTACATTTTCCTCCAAGAAAGTCAGGAACCTGAAAAACTCTCTCTCCATTACAGACAGGGCACGCCGGTGGTCTCCACTCAGAGGGAATCAAATGCACTCACCAAATATTTGCAGAAAGCACTGCTATCAGAGCACTTTCAATCTCTGTCGCTCCCAGCAGCCTTATCTCCCACAGCAAACAATGAGCCTTCAGAAAAAGAGCGCTGCTGCCGCCTCCTTCAGACAGCAGCCCTGGCATGCAACAAGTCTCGCTGCTCTTCACAGGCTCAGCTTTCCCAGCAAGATGGGAGGGCGGCGTGGGAGGCTGGTCTGCACCTCCCCATGGAGCAGCACCTGGGGTCTGCCTGGGGCCATCTCCAGGCTGTGCTGCACAGATGTCGCCTCTCCCCCCAGTCGTATCACACCACCCAGAGACTTTAACCTGGCGTTGCTTGCGAGCAGCACTCTCTGCGGATGTCCCATCCTGTCCAAGGAGCTTCAGTTTTTTGGACACTTTAGGGATATTCCAGCTGTGTAAACCAAGAAGCCTCATGCCAGCCCCCAGCACCTTCCTTGAATCTCGTGAAGGGTCTGGAGGGGAAGTCTTGTGAGAAGCGGCTGAAGTCACTGGGTCTCTTCAGCCTGGAGGAGACTGAAATGGGATCTCAGAGCTGTTCTCTGCCCTCTTACAAGGGAGCAGCACCTCCCGAGCACTGGAGCCCACGGGCTGCAGCGATCGCTCCAGAACTGTGACAAGTCAATAAACTCAAATTAAATTACAAAGCTGTAACAACCAGCAGGGTCAGCAGCTCGTCTCACAGGCACTGGGCAGGTTAATGGAGGTTCCTACCCCTGAGCCCTGCAGCCAGGAGTTCTGCCACCAACCAACATCGCCTCTCCAAAAGAGGCCTCTCTCAAATCCAGTGTGCCACGGGCTGAAGCACATGGAGCTGAAATGCCCTTCAGGCTTCTGAGGAGTACAGGTGGCACCTGCAGGAGCTCAAAGTTTTGTCACAGAGAGCAGGCTGGAGCTGGAGAGCACATACAGGCTCCACAAACCCCTCTGCTGGCCACAGGCAGAGCTGTGGAAAGGACTTAGGGCACCCCAGGAGAGGGGGTGGAGAGTGATCACTCTCCTGCTCCGCTCCTGCCTCATCCACAGATATCAAGAACACTCTTGGGTAAAAAACGTCTTTTATGAGAAAACTGGCACCTTGTTTCTTCACTTGGACTCTCTTTGGCTTAAGGATTTGGTTTTCTTGTCACTCCTGGCCAAAAATGTTTGTTCTTGGTCCTGACTGATCTCATTTGTCCCTGCTCCCATCAGGCCCCCAGCAGCAGAGGCCAGACAGCTCCAGGTGATGTCTAATTCCCGAGGCTGAGCTGTGCCCAAGGTTATAATTGTGCCTGCTGATGCCCAGTTCGAGGAGCTCCTGAGCCCAGCAGGACTCCTGGGAAGCAGATGCCCTGTGTCTGCACCGCCCCAGCTCCAAGGCAGGTTTTCCAGCTAGGCTGGACTGTCACAACCCAGAAGTCTCCAGCCCTGGAAGTGACCCCTCTGTGAGATGGTCTGGACCATCGCTGTGTCCAGTCCCGTGGAACAGAGAGCCCATTCCATCCATTTGCTTCCACATGGCTGCAGCTCCCAGGGACAGTTTTATTGAACGCTTCAGGATCCTTCGCTCCTCCACTTCCCATAAGTGTTCCTCCCACTCCTTCCTTGCCTCCAGCCCAGCTCCACCATGACCTTCAGCATCTCCTTTGAATGTCAGTCCCATTTCTGTCTTCCTACACTTCCCCGTTTCTTACTCCCTTCTGCTCCTCGTCTCTCGCGTAGCTCTGGAGCTGCATTTAGGCAACTGAATGTCAGTGACCCTGCTGGCCTGGCAGGTCACAGCTACCCCACCAGAGCTAAACCCAGCACCAGCAAAAGCGTTCAAACCAAGGCACGCTCACATGCTGTGCAACCTGCCACCTCGGGTGGTTGCTCAGACTCTCCTGGACTGGTGGTAGGTTTTACTTCCCAGTTCACAGAATCATAGAAATACCTACCTGGAAAAGACCTCTGAGATTACTGAGTCCAACTGTCCCCGTCCACTACTAAACCAGATCCCTGACAAACTCATCTGCCTGTCTTTTAAACACTTCCATGGATGGCGACTCAGCCACCTTCCTGGCAGCCTCTGTCAGCGCCTGAGAACACTTTTAGTGAAGAAATTTTTCCTGATGCCCAATCTGAACCTCCCCTGGTGCAACTCGAGGCCATTTCCTCTCATCCCATCACGCAACACTTGGGAGAAGAGACCAACCACCACCTCACCCCAACCTTCTTTCAGGCAGTTGTAGACAGTGATTAAGTCTCCCCTCAGCCTCCTCTTCTCTAACCTAGAGAAAAGCAGTATCTAATGCTCAGGTTTAGGTGTC
This sequence comes from Dromococcyx pavoninus, assembly GCA_033558185.1. NCBI lineage: Eukaryota > Metazoa > Chordata > Aves > Cuculiformes > Neomorphidae > Dromococcyx > Dromococcyx pavoninus. The sequence continues at coordinate 29,935 of JAUMJL010000224.1, read as the reverse complement.
CTCCCTGGTGTAACCTCATTGGATGCTGAGACACAATCTATGTGCTAATGCACGGGCACAGGCACCTCGCTGCCTGCGACCCAGCTTGGGCAGTCGGGCATCGTGCTTCCTTCTGCCTGTGTCATGAACAAGGAGAGGAATTTGCTCCCAGACCTGGGGCCAGATGAAGCCACACCCTGTCTGAAGTTGCAAAGTCCAAGCCGTGCCTGTATCACACCTCTGCCCCACAGACCTCATGCACCCCTCTTGGCACCACATGAATAATTCATCACGCGCACGGGGCTGCTTCTCTTTCTGTTCTCGAATTAGCCATGAGCAGATTGCAGCTTTCTCAAATGAACTTCTTACTTGGAGCTGTTCCTGTGAACAATTCTTAGGCTGGAGCTCATTTGCAAGCAGTAAAGAGCTACAAGCGCTGACGTTGCTTTGCTGGTCACACCTCAGTCAGGCCAGCTCTGAGGCTGACAGGGAGGGGAATCGTGCTTCCCACCCATGGGGTGCTGCCCTTGGAAATACTGCTCCGGCCCTTTGGGCTCAGAGCAGTGCTGGGGGCTCACAGAGATGAGCTTTCCCTGCAGGAATGCTGTGCTTTCAGTCCAAAGATCACAGGCAGCATAAATCCACTAATGAGCTTCACAACACTGCGCCAGCTTCACGAGGCTTCTCGGCCCACTCATCGACAGACACATGCAAGGAAAAGCTCTACATGAGCTGGCAACGTGCACTCACAGCCCAGAAAGCCAATCGTAACCTGGGCTCCATCCAGAGCAGTGGGACCAGCAGGGAGAGGGAAGGGATTCTGTCCTTCTGTTCTGCTCTGGTGAGACCCCACCTGGAGCCCTGTGTCCAGTTCTGGAGTTCTCAGCACAGGAAGGACCTGGAGTTGTTGGAGCGAGTCTAGAGGAGGCCACAGAGATGATCCGAGGGCTGGAGTATCTCCTGTATGAGGACAGGCTGAGAGAGTTGGGGTTGTTCAGCCTGGAGAAGAGAAGCTCTGGGGAAACCTTAGAGCAGCCTCCCAGTACTGAAAGGGGCTCCAGGAAAGCTGGGGAGGGGCTCTTGATTAGACAGTGCAGGGATAGGATGAGGGGAATGGTTTTCAGCTGCAAGAGGGGAGATTGAGATGAGATCTTAGGGAGAAATGCTTTCCTATTGAGGGTGGGGAGGCCTTGGCCCAGGTTGCCCAGAGCAGTGGTGGCTGCCCCATCCCTGGGAGTGTTGAAGGCCAGGTTGGATGGGGCTTTGAGCCCCCTGATCCAGTGGGAGGTGTCCCTGCCTGTGGCAGGGGCTTGGAACTGGGTGAGCTTTGATGTCCCCTCCAAAACAAACCATTCCATGATTCTGTGATTCTGTAACTTCATAGAATCACAGAATGGGTTTGGTTGGACAGGACCTCAAAGGCCATCCAGTTCCAAGCCTCTTCCATGGACAGGGACACCTTCACTGGACCAGGGTGCTAAGAGAGGTGTGGACGAGAGGCTCTGGGCTGCGCACTCTTTAGCACTGCACACTCTCTGCTCCACCAGTGGGTGATAAAATTAATTTCCTCTTAATACAGCATGTTTTCTTCATGACTCACTAAAAGAGCAAAAACCACCATCATAATAATGCACTAACCTGTACATTTACTTCTGATATCTGACCTATCAGGCAACTGCTGAATTACCTCTCTAATTAGTTTTCCCATTCGTGAAGGGAATGACCTTTCTCTCCAGAGAGAACCATCCAAATGAGAAACTATTTCTTGAAGGCAATGCCATGAGAGCTGCAGACACAGTAAGGCTAAACTGGGATATAAAGTGCTGCTACCAGCATAGAAATTCAAGAATTTACAAGTTTTCTCCATTTCCAAAATGGAGAAAAATACTAAACAGAAACATGAATAAGGTCTGCTCGTACTCCCAGCCTGGGCTGTGTAAATCAACGTGGTCAAGAGGGAGTGTTTGACTCCAATTTCTCTCACAAATGTGGTTATTAACTCCAAAGAAAACTCCACATCTCATAACCCACTCGTATCTTGCTGCTTGCAGATGGCATCTGGGCAAAAGGTCCCCAGCCCAACAGCCCCCCTCCTGCTGCTCCTGGCAGTACCACTTGCTTTGGTAGTTGCTGTGGCTGAATCTCGGGACAACCAGGAAAAGCTCTTGAGGGCAAAGGCTGACCCAGACTGCTTTTCCCTTCCTCACCAGTGAATGTCTTGCCTGCCACGACTGCTGAGCGTGCACATCTCCTGTCAGAAGGTCTCTCACCCTGCAGACGGTCTGAAGCATCCTTTGTGCAAGAGGGGGACCTCGTTAAGATCATTCCCTGGGTGGCTGTACCAGCAGAGGTGCCACATGTGATAAGGAAGCACTTCTTTCACCTCTTCCCTTGAATCACCCTCATATGAGACATTATTTTGTGCAAGGTAGCAAACCACAATAGTGGGAATGGCTGTGCACCTGGGAGGAGGAGGTCAGGACACTGCCCCTGTGTCCTGGGAATGTTCATAGAATCACAGAATCATGGAATGGTTTGGGTTGGAAAGGACATCAAAGCCCATCCATTTTCACCTCGCCATCATGGGCAGGGACACCTCCCACTGGATCAGGGGGCTCAAAGCCCCATCCAGCCTGGCTTTGAACACCCCCAGGGATGGGGCAGCCACCACTGCTCTGGGCAACCTGGGACAGGGCCTCCCCACCCTCACAGCAAAACATTTCTTCCTGAGATCTCATCTCAATCTCCTCTCTTTCAGCTTAAAAAAAACATTCCCCCTCATCCTATCCCTGCACTCCCTGATCAAGAGCCCCTTCCCAGCTTTTCTGGCATCCCTGCAAGGCTGCTATTCATTTCGGCCTGAGGACAGGTTCTTGCCAAGGTAGCGGAGTCATGGATGGGGTCAAGGATTTATTCTGATTCTGCCGCAGTTCAAGGGCTTCATCCCTGAATTCTGCAGGGAAATCTCAGTTTTCATGCCTCTTCCAGGAATGTGCCCCTGAGAGCACGGGTGCTGCCCCCAGCTATTTTGCTTTGTGTTTCTTCTGCCACACAGGGAATTTCCCAGAAAGTGGACAGTCCTTCGCTGGACCTTGCAGAGAGCCAAAAAACAACTTTTCCATGATGCTTCTCAGGATGCAACACGACACAGCTGGAAGCAGCAAGAGCCTTTCTGGACCATTCCCTGTGTCACAGATCCCCCACCAGGTCACAGGTTGACTCCATCTGACACCTCCATCAGCCGTGTTGTTGCAGGGAGACTTCAGCTCAGCAAAGCCCAGTGGCTTCAGTACAGCAAGTCAGTCCGAAGGGGCTAAGGATGCAGTCACAATGTGGTCACCTGCCTTTGTCTTTCTGGTATCTGCCCTGTTCTATCCCTTGGGACATGTTTGCACTTTTCCAAGGGCCTGCAAGGATGTGTGGAGACATTTTGGTGGAAGATGCTCTGCAGAGGAAACCCTGCACTCAGTGTAGTTGAAGAAACCCAAGCTTGCTCCCATCTCCTGCCCAGAAACAAGCCCAGGAATGCCTACCTGTCTGGTGTGCGTGATGTTATGTCATATCATGTAATATCACGTCTCCCATGTCAGGAGCAAAGGCACTTTGAGACCTGTCTCTGGGACATCGTGCAGGTATCACAGGAGATGAGGACTCCAGGACCTGTCCCAGCTTCCCCAGGCTCCCTGGTTCACCTGGCAGCCCAGCACCTCCCAGCCCATCACTGTTCCTCACTTCCCCACCCGTTTTGCCCGAGCACTGGGACAGGTCCCTGCTGAAGGACCAGGGTCCCATATGCGAGACCAAGACCCAGACAGGTGCAATGTCCCCACTCCTCCTCCTGTCCAGCAACCTGCGCATCCTCGGGGTCCACCAAGAGTATGAGGCTGGAAGAGTTCTCCACACAGCTCTCCAGAGACTGAAACATGAGATATGGGCTGGGTATGGAGGGCACAGGCCGGGCATCTGAAAGCAAACAGGGAGCAGTAGGGTGAGCAGATGGGCAAAGCAGCATGAGGGAGGATGGCTGGGTGGGCAGCGCAGAGCAGAGGTGCAAAGGAGCTGGCCCAGCTCTGATCTGCACAGCTCGCTGTGCTCTGTTTCACGAGCTCTGACATCACACCAGCATAGGTTTTTATTAAGATGTAAATAAAACCATCCCTGCAGCCTGGAGAGGCAGCTTTTGTGATAGCACCTTTGAACCTTCCTTCATGGCATGGCCTGAGAGCCCCTGCTTCTATTGGGAAGATACCGCACGGGCTGGAACCTGTTCCAAGCACTGTAATTGCCCAATAAAACCATGTTTCTTCACCATCCAGTTGAATTAGTGTCTGCAATATGTTTGAAAGCTTTATAGCCCAGTTAATTGTAAGGCAGTAACAGGAAGGGGCATTATGGCTTCAGAGAACACAAGTTGCATCTGTATTTAATGATATTAAACCATAAGAAGCCTCCATTCGACATAAGCAATGGCTGCTGTACTGCCTATAAAAGCAACAATCTCTGTTCAGCAGAGATGCTGAGCCAGGGCACAGCAGCTGCAGGGACATCTTAGGGATGCCTGGGGTAAGGACATCGCACAGCTCCTGTGGCCATCCCTGCACCCCAAAACACCCCCTGGGCGATGCTGCACCACGTGCCTGCTCCAGCAGCCTGGTCACACCCTGGGTGTTACCCCACAGTCCCTCAGACAAAGGTGCTCCAAGTCCCTTTGAAGGGAAGATCCACCACCCCCATCCTGGTCACTAGACAGCTCCTACCACCCTCCCTGCAGTCTCTCAAACCCCCCTGACCTTCCAGGGAGCTGGGTCCTCCCACTGCTGAAAACCAGCAGGCTCCAGAGATCCTCTCTCAGCTTGGTGTGGCTGCTCTGGGAGTGACTAAAGCACCTCTATCCATGAGTCAGATGTGTGTTCTTTACTTTGGTAAGGAGGGTGGGGAGTTGGGGCTGGAGAACGTCCAAGGCAGCAGAGCACTGAGAACATTTCATTTGGTCTTGACAGTCCAGCCCTGATGTGCACCTCTGGGCGTGCACTCACTGCTCCAGGCACTGTGCACCTCAGTGCTTGGACACATGGAGGGACCACCAGAACAGGAGGGCCTGGAGGCTGGCTCAGGACTAGTGGGGGACATGGATAGTGATCTACAGAGCCATTTCACCCTGCCAAGCAAAAGAAAACAATCCTGCTCCTTTACAGGCTCAGCCATCCCTGGAGAAAGCATGAGGCCACAGACACCAGCAGGTTGCTGTGGTGGGACACCAGCAACCAGAGACCCACACTTGCTGATGGTCATGAGACTGGCATTCCAGGCATAGAATAATGGAATGGGTTGGGTTGGAAGTGACCTCAAAGTCCATCCCGTTCCAACCCTCTGCCATGGATCAGGTTGCTCAAAGCCTCATCCAACCTGGCCTTGAACACCGCCAGGGATGGGGCAGCCACCACTGCTCTGGGCAACCTGGGCCAGGGCGTCCCCACCCTCACAGCCAGATATTTCTCCCTAAGATCTCATCTCAATCTCCCCTCTTGCAACTGAAAACCATTCCCCCCTCATCCTACCCCTGCACTCTCTGATCAAGAGCCCCTCCCCAGCTTTCCTGGAGCCCCTCTCAGTACTGGGAGGCTGCTCTAAGGTCTCCCCACAGCCTTCTCTTCTCCAGGCTGAACAACCCCAACTCTCTCAGCCTGTCCTTGTACAGGAGGTGCTCCAGCCCTTGGATCATCTCCGTGGCCTCCTCTGGACTTTCTCCAACAGTTCCATGTCCTTCCTATGCTGAGGCCTCCAGAACTGAATGCAGGGCTCCAGGTGAGGGGAATCCTCTTCCTCACCCTGCTGGTCCCACTGCTTTGGATGCAGCCCAGGCCGTGGTTGACTTTCAGGGCTGTGAGGGCACATTAACAGCTCAATGTGTACTTGAATCACGTGCAACATGCGTGAGTCCTGAGCCTCCTTCCAACAGGGTTCAACCAGCAGAGGACCAAGAACCAAGGTCGGGCCAAGATCACTGACTGAACGGAAACCCATGAGAGTACAAGTCTCTGCAGAGCAAACGCCTCATCCTTGTTCTTTGGGAGCAACGGGTGGAGGATTCGACACCGGGATAAATCAGTGACACGCAGGTGACAGAATTTGTGCTTTTGTGTTTGCAAGGACGTTGGCTGTTGAGATTAATTCAACCTGCAGGTAGAGAATTGAGGTGCCAGTGAGTTCATTTAGAATTAGATATGCAATCAATGCAAAATTAATACAATTAGGTTTCAAACCGTCATTTAATAAAACACTTTTCTGCGAGTGGAATATTAAGTGGGAATAAATGCTGAGCCACTGCTCGAATGCGCTGCTCTCAGCCAGGGAGGCATTTGTGCCTGGGAAGCCTGCATACACCCCCACCTCCACTGCTGTAATTTGTTAGACAGCCTCTAATTATACATTTATAGTTTACAGAAGTTTCAGCTAATTGCATGATGCAGAAGCCTGCTGCACGGCCCCGCTTGCTGTTAATGGGGCGTTGGTTATGGCAGAATTACCCATAGCTGAGTTTCAGAGAGTGTTTAGCGAAGCTTCCGAGGAGCACAAGCCTCAAATCACCTTCCCTGACACGTTAACGGCGTGCAGGGACATTTCCACTCAGAGCACAGCCAGAAGAGAGAGCGGAAAAGACCCCAGTTGCTGGTTTACATCATGGATTTGGAAAGAAACTGCCTTGGTTTTCCCAAGTGAGGTGCACAGGCTGAGCCCGGAGCCCAGACACGAGAGGGCAACAATGAGACTCCACCAGCCTCTAACTGCTCCCAAAATTCCTACGTGACCCATTCCTGGAGCCAATTCCCTACACGACCCATTCCTTGGGCCCTGGGGTGAGGGCTGGTGTTTGGGATGAGTGGGCACCATGGAGGATGTGCAGGAGGAGACCGGAGGTGCATGGGGCACACAGGAGCAGCGGGTGAAGGGATCTGGAGGACTGGCTGCATCCAGAAGTTCCCCCACACCCAGAGTCACAGCACTGAGCTGACATCACCGACTCCCACCACCCTTCCAGCACCAATGCAACGGGGCAGAGACCGAAGACTCCTTGGCAGCTCCCCCGTAGAAGATTGTCAGCGACACCAAACCTGACAGATCCCTTCACTGAGCTGTTCATGCTCTATTTTTGATTCTGATCTGACTCATCCTCGTGCCCGTTTCCACCACAGGCTTTTCTCTCCATGCTGTCCTGCTCATCCAGCCACCCATTCTCCCAAAGCCAGGAGATCTACAGCGCACACAGCTCACCTTGTGACTTCCCCCCCACTCACGGGATCAGGCAGGATTTTCAGCCACCTGTCAGCTCTTTTCTGATCATCTTCAAGCCTGCAAACACCCATGTCAGAGCGGGGATGCTGTCTTTGGCTGGAGGGTCCACTCACTGGAGCACTAGAGCAAAGCACGGCTGTGCAGGAGCAGGGTAATGGGCTTTCACAGAGTCCTAGAATCGTTTGGTTGGAAAAGACCTTTGAGATCATCAAGTCCAACTGTACCTGTCCACTGTTAAACCAGATCCATGAGCACCTCAACTACTCAGCTATTAAACACCTCCAGGGATGGAGACTCCCTGGGGAGCCTCTGCCAGTGCCTGAGAACCCTTTCAGTGAAGACTTTTTTCCCAGTATCCAACCTGTGGAGGTTCTCTGGCTCAACCTGAGACCATTTCTTGTCACCTGGGAGAAGAGCCCAGCACCCACCTCACCATTACCTCCTTTCCAGGAGCTGCAGAGAGCGATGAGGTCTCCCTTCAGCCTCCTCCTCTCCAGGATAAACAGCCCCAGATCCCTCAGCCGCTCCCCAAACCCCTGGTTCTCCAGAACCTTCCCCAGCTCCATTCCCTTCTCTGGATGCTCTCCAGCTCCTCAATGTCCTTCTTGGAGTGAGGGGCCCAAAACTGAACCCAGGATTCGAGGTGTGGCCTCCCCAGTGCTGAGTGCAGGGGACAATCCCTTCTCTGCTCCTGCTGCCACCCCATGGCTGAGCCAAGCCAGGATGCTGGTGGCATTCTCAGCCACCTGGGTCACTGCTGGCTCATGTTCAGCCGCTGTCGACCAGCACCCCCAGGGCCTTCTCTGCCACACAGCTCTCCAGCCACTCCTCCCCAAGCCTAGAGCGTTGCTGCTTTGCGAGAAGCTCGACAGTTGCACAGTGAGGAATTGAAGATAATGAACTGTAATCACTTGTTTGGAGAAACGCAATGTCGAATGTCACTTGCACAGCCTGCACGTGGCCCTGAGCTGGCAGGAAGGCACCTCGGAGTGTGCGAGTGGGAGAACCAACCCCAGCAGGTCCCAGCAGAGAGGGATCAGCACCAAAATGCAGCCAGAGTTTCTGAGATCATTCAGAGCCCTGTTTGGAGCCGTTCTGTCCATTACACCCCTCCCTCCAGCCCTGGAGCATCCTGTGGGACTGAGAAACAGCAGGACCCAGGCCCTCAACAGCTTCCAGGAGGGCAATAAAAACAGAAACTGAGACTTAGGAAGCATCCTCAGTGCTGTGGGTTTATTGTACGGATCCTAGAGAGAGCTGCAGATCAATGTGTAATTAGGTTAAATAAAAACAAAATGAATCCTAGAAAATGTTTTGAAATTTATCACATAATTAAGCTATTAATTTAATGACCTTGATTATTTGGGTTGGAAATGCACACGGGTCCTCATGTTGTTCCCTTTATTGAACGACGAGCTCATCATACCCAGTCATTATGCATTTTCATAACCATTTGATGAACAATAACTGTGAGAAACATAAAATATTGGGTTTGTCCTTCTGTGGTAATGACCATATGGAGCCACGCTTTGCATCAGAGTCAGCAGTTGAGGCACATCCTTGTTAATAAAAGCTCTTGCTATTTTTACAGTTTACAGCACAAACGCAGTCCTTTCTAGGGGGGAAGAAGGATTTAATCTGCAAGGTCCTTGTGATGATTTGGAAAAGAGATGCTGTGCCCACATTCCTCTGTGATTCAGTACAGGCTGTAATTACTCAGGATTCTGGACAGTTCTCTTGCAAGGTGTCAATTTATGTGTAATCAGAGGAAACGTGGTGGCTGGGGATGTCTGTGGCCTCTCCCCCTGCACGCACACACTTAGTTTTCTTAGGTTTACAAAGAAAATATTTCACAAGGCAATGGAGGGAGGTCCAGGGCTGGTGGGGTCTGGTGGCTGAGCGAGCCAAGGCATCCTTGGCACAAGTTGCCAGCTTGCATGGGCACCTCACTCTGCTTGTGCTCACGAGGATGAGAATGGAGCCATTCCCTCAGCCTCCCCTCGCTTCAGCTGCCCCTTGTTTATTCATGTTGATGTGGAAAGGATCCTGGTAATGCTCTGGTGAGGATGGGACACTTGGGTTGCACATACAGGCTGCTCCCAGCTGGCTGTTGGTCACCAGGGAGATGACTGGCTCTGGTCTCTGCGCCTCTGCTGCTGTTCAGCTCCCACCACATCAGGAGGTCCCAGCCGTGCCCAAAGATGGCAGCAGGGTCACTGCTTTGCTGCCTGTAGCACCCTCGTGTCAGGCTGAGTTTTACCACAAGCTGGGAGCCTTCCCCAGTGGGTTCCTACAGCAGCAATGTCTGGGCCCACAGAAGCACACAGAGTGACAAGAGACCCCTCAACCCATGCCCAGAGCATCCCTGGGGTTGAGGCAGAGTGGCTTCACCCAGGACACAAGCCTGTTCTGCACAGGGGACCAGTCTGGACCCAATTCCTCCATTCCTTTCAAAATGCAAGGACAGATGCAGTTTGCATCAGATCTGCTCCAGGAAGAAGGGGAGGCAGAAGAGCAACCAAAATCACAGGAAAATGTGCCACCTCCTGCCCCCCTTCCCAACAAAATACCCAGCTCTCCAGCCCAAAGGAAGCTCTGGAACAGAAAATCACCTGTCACGAGCACCAGGCTGCAGGAGAGCCTGAAAAATCCAGAGATGAATGTCCAAGGGCTTGGATGTGTCTGGCTCACAGTGTGAAGCATTAATAAAGTTTCTCCCAGGGCAAGACGTGGATTCAGACACAACACTTCCCCTTCAGTGCCAAATCCCTGGCCGGTGTCGGCCCCACGTGGATTTATGGCTCCCTGCACTCGTAAATGTCGGCAGCGCTGGTGATGGATGCAGGAGCTGGGAAGCATCTCTGACTTTAGGAGAGTTCTTTATTTTTGTCTGTTCTTTTACACCAGCAGCAGAGCAGCTGCTGATTAGTGATGACTCTTAAAACTTTAGGCAAAAGCTGTTGAAATCAGCTTTGAGTGCTAAGCTTCTCCTAAAGCAGAGCCGCTTAGCGCTTCCCTTTTGAGGTCACATCTGTGAAGGGTGGCCCTCTGAGCTGTGGCTGTTGTAACAGGTCTGGGCAGCCCTCACAGCCCGGGTAGAGGACTGACTCTGCCCTGTGCTACCCTCCCTGGTGGCACAAGCAGCAGATGTCCCCAAACAGGGCCACGGCTGTGGCCTCAGGTCCCACGTTGCCTGGACCATGCAAGGCAAACGGCAGAGCCCACGCTCTTCTCAGATCTGGGGAGAGATGTGAGGGGCAGGACAGCACGCAATGATGAGCATCACCTGGTCCTGGCACAGGTTTCCCAGAGCAGTGGTGGCTTCCCCATCCCTGGAGGTGTTCAAGGCCAGGCTGGATGGGGCTTTGAGCCCCCTGATCCAGTGGGAGGTGTACCTGCCCATGGCAGGGGGGTGGAACGGAATGAGTTGTGAGGTCCCTTCCAACCCAAACCATTCCATGATTCTGTGCTTGCTGACAGCACACACCTCCCTCGTCTCACATCTCAACAGTAGTTCTTGATGTGGGGCAGGAGGGTCACAGCCAGCCCCCAAAGATGCTCCCAGGGCTGGTCCCTTCTGTCTTCCCCCCATCCCCTGAGGCCTGCAGCCCTGTTCTGCCAAAGAACCAGAGACAAGTACCCCCTTCCCTCCATCCCTCAAACCATTCTATGATTCTGTGAAAGGATGGATGGTTGGAAGAACAGTTAGAAGGATGGATGGATGGATGGATGGATGGATGGATGGATGGATGGATGGATGAATGGATGGATGGACGGATGGACTGACTCTGGTCAGAGAGCAAGTGTGACATTTTGGGCACATTTGCTCCAGTTGACAACCAGGCTTCCACCCACCACTCTTGCATTCCCACTCCCTCCTCCCCTTACACTTCTGGCTGTGCAGACCATGGCCAAGGCTCCCGTGCTCAGACCTGGCTGGTCCCCATCACTCTTGCCAGTGGAGAGGAGGATCCGTTCCTGCAGGATTGCTGCGTGGACCATCTGTCCCGCACCAGGGCTGGGCACGTTCCCTCCCTGTCTGCTGCTTCTCTAAGGAACAGAAGTTAGTGAAGATTTATCATGGCACTAAACCTCAAATTGAGCACATTTGAAAGAAGAACAATTTATTCATCAAAAATATAGCTTCGTTTTATCTGCAATTATTCTCAAGTTAAGGCCTCATTCAGCAAGCAGTTGGCTGAATAAACAGCAACTTTTTATGTCTAAACCATCTCATTTTGACATTCCATCACACAAACAAATGCAGGAGGATACAGCCTGCCCAAATAATATTTGGAACGCTCCCTGGCTATGTTTTCTGCCAGGAAGTGGTGGGACTGGGGAGGCAGGGTGGGAGTGGCTCTGCCAGTTTTGCTTCTGACCAAGGACTGGTTGGGCATCGTGTGGGGGGCAGCAATCCCAAACAGTGCGGTTCATTGGGTTTGACATTGAAAGACAGTTGGCTGCACAAACACAAACCTAAGGAACTGGTGGGGATGATTTACCACCAAGAGGGCATTCTAGGGAAAAGAGAAATACAGAAGTGCAGGAAGTTACTAAAGAGGGTGCATTAGGTGCACAGCAGCTAAACATTCTGATGCAGAGGAACCACAGGACAACAGTAAAAGACAAATATTGCTGCATCAGGAGCACTTTAGTGTGCTGGAAATCAAAAAAGTGTCCTATAAAAATGGGAATGAGGATATAGGGATGAGTGTAAAGGGAAAGCTCAAGAGATGGGGGTAGAAGCAGAAAGGCTAAGGAGCTGAGTGAGTTACAGCCAGCAAGGAGCATAAAAAGCAACAAAAGATGTTCTAGAAATACACTGGAAGTGAAATGGAGAAAGAAGAGTTGGCACTGGTGTTGTGTGTTGGACAAGCAGCAAAACCATTATATAGAGCAGTAAATAGTGTCTTCCTCACCATGGCTTTCACGGGACAAGGTTGTAACTGATATCGAGGGTGATTATCGTCAGCACAGGGTCAGGAGCTGCCACCAGTACCAGGCAGGAAGCACTCACAGATGCCCAGATAAGCTCCACGTGCAGGAGCAGTCAGGGGTCAAGAAAAACTACTCTGGAAAAAGTAAGCAATCTCTGAACTATTAGCTCCAGTTTGCCACAAATTGTGAAGGCTCGAGAGATCCCAGAGGAGCACAGAATTCTGTTGGTAAAGAAAAACAAAAGAGATGGAGAAATTGGGGAGTTACAGATCAACCAGCCTGGCCTCAGCTCCTTGAAGAATTCAGAATAAATTATTGAACAATCCATTTGTAAACACCTAGAGGACAATAATGGGATAAAAATAAAGAATAAACACCAGGCTTTACAGCTTTATCGTGAAGGAATCACTGTGGAGCAGTCTGATTGTCCCCTTTGCCAGGGCAATTGGTCAAATGGAGGAAGAGACAAGGTGGATGTGATGCATCTCATGCCAAACCCCTGCTGCTGGTCTGCGTGGAGCTTTCATAAACAAGGCAGGGAAACACGATAGAAGGGAAATCCCTGTGGGATGGGGAAAACTGGGTGCAAAGTGGTGCTGCAAGGGGAGTCGGCCCTGCTCTGCTGGTGGGGGGGCCTCAAGGGCTGCTGGGGCTCCGTCCCGGCGTGTTGGGTGCCTTTGCTCTCCAGCAACGTGGCTGGTGGCCGTGGCAAAGTGCGAGGGTGATCCCCAAAGCCATTGGGATCCCCAATCCATTGGCAGACAGGCAGCAGTGGTGACAAGATTCCCTCGGGAAGGAGGACAACAGCCCACAATGAGGGCGAATCCTCCCGCGAGGGGCCGATGGAGCCCCCTGCAAGCGTGGAGGTGGCAAGGCAGAGCGGGGCCGGGAGCCCGGGGCTGGTTCTCTGGGGAGATGCCGCAAGGAGGAGCGCGCGGAGGAGAGTCCTGGGATGGCTGTGTTGGGCCCCTGTTGGGGCCCTGTTGTCTCCTGCTCAGCCCTGCCAACCTCTCGACCCTCCCAGCACCAAATCCCATCAGAAGGGTAGATAACTTTCTCCAGCCCCTGCAATGGATGGTCTTTTCCAACCTTAACGATTCTATGGTTCTATTAATCAAAGCAATTCCTCTTAAATGGACATTTCAGGTGATGAGAAGGGAATGGCTTTACATAAAGCCCTACTAAATATGGATATATATACTCATTCTGATGAAAAGAACCTATTATTATTATTTAATTATGGTTCATGGACTAAATTAAAAATTCAGTCCTTCTTCCAGCCCCAGTCTTGAGCCTCCTGCCTTTCAGCAATCATCAGCAACAGCTTCAGCTCCATCTGCCAGCTCAACCCCACGGCACCGTGCGAGGAGCCACAGTCTCAGCAGCAGCGTTGGTGCTACAAACCCCAGGCAGCCACCCCACTGCAACGATGGGAGATGCTGTGGGATGGAGCTCCCAGCTTGAAACAGTCCAGCACAGAACAGCAGGAATCATCCACTCTCCCGGACATCTGAGCGATGAACTCCAGCCCCACCTCCTCTGGGTAGATGCTTTCCAGAAGGACCTCCCCTTCCCTGGGGACGGGCTCTTGATCAGGGAGTGCAGGGATAGGACAAGGGGGAACGGCTTGAAACTGAAAGAGGGGACACCGAGATGAGATCTTAAGGAAGGAATTTGTTCCTGTGAGGATGGGGAGGCCCTGGCCCAGGTTGCCCAGAGAAGTGGTGGCTGCCCCATCCCTGGAGGTGTTCAAGGCCAGGTTGGATGGGACTTTGAGCCCCCTGATCCAGTGGGAGGTGTCCCTGCCCCTGGCAGGGGGGTGGAACTGGATGGGCTTTGAGTTCCCTTCCAACCCAAACCATTCCAGGATTCTATGCATCATCCACCACACCAAAGAGCCAAGGGGTGATCTCCAGCCCCTCTTCCTCATCTGGGCAGATGGTTTCCAGGAGGGCACCCCAAACACTGCTCTCTGGGCAGCATCAGCCAACAACAATGAATCTATCCTGTGACCTTTGCTTCCCTGTTTCCTCCACCAGTGCCAAGACCTGAGAATATATCCTGTTCTCAGAAGAAAATACTGCAGAAAACCAAAGTGACACAATCCTGGAGCTCAGCACCGTGCCTGCAGCCCCTCCGCTGAAAAGGCCTGACAGTTTGGACCGGGAGGAAGGTGGGATGCTGCAGTGTTTCTTAAGAGGAGAAGAGAAAAAAAAGAAAAAGGATGGCTTTTATTTTTAGAAGTTTCAGCAGCCAAATTGTTGTCAGGCAGTCTGTGCTCTGCTGAGCAACACGCAGCGCTGGGCACAGCCAAGAAGAGTTTTCTCACAGAGCAAAATGTCACGAGAAAATCAGGTTTAATCACAATCCCAGCACCCTTCAAATGCCAAATTTTGGACAATTTGTTTATTGTTTGTCAACTTTTTCGTTACTGTGATTGAGTAACAGGGGGAAGAAGTGTGGCGTTGGGCCTGAGCTGTTGTTTTCTCTGGGAATATGCTACGTTCCCCATTGATGTCCTCTGGAGATGCTGAACAGCCAAAACGAGACCTGGGAGATTAGATCTTCTCTTCTGTCCACCACCACCACCCAGCCTGGCCACTCACTGCTGTCCACACTGTGCAACAGGAGATGCCTCCAAAGAAATTATGGAAAGGATGTGGAATGTCTTCTTATTTCTCTTTGGTTTCTGGTCCTGGACATTTGCCCCATCTTTCCAGGGCTCAATCTCATTAGACTCACAGAACTGCTGAGGTTGGGGGAACCTTTGGAGATGGTGCATTACAACCCCTTCTCAGTCAGGGTGGCTTAGAGCCACCTGCTCAGGGCCATCACCCATTGGGGCTTGAATATCTCCAAGGATGGAAAGCACTGCCTCTCTCATGATGAAAAGAACCTTCTCACCGTTTTTCTCAAGACTTCTCTCCAATGACTTCATCATCTTTACAGCTCCTCGTTGGACTTGATCCAGTGTCTTGTACCAGGGAGCCCACAACTGGGTGCAGTATTCCAGATGCCACCTCCCTTGCCTTTAAAATAAACCTTGTCCTCTGCTGGCCTCAGAGAGCCAGGCTGTGGGACTTGCACCTCTCCTGGAGAGAAGCTCATAACCACGGCTCAGCCCAACCCTCAGCATGGGGCCAGGCTGGCAGACGGGCACGCGGCAACATGGTGGAGAAGGACCTGGCAGAGAAGGACCTGGGCGTGCTGGTTGCTGAACATGAGCCAGCAGTGGCCCAGGTGGCCAAGAAGTCCAATTGCATCTTGGCCTGAATCAGAAACAGCGTGGTCAGCAGGAGCAGGGAACGGATTGTGCCCTTGGACTCAACATTTGTGAGGCCACACATTGAATCCCGGGTTCAGGTTTCGGACCCTCACTCCAAGAAGGACATTGAGGGGCTGGAGCACATCCAGAGAAGGGGAAAAAAGCTGGGGAAGGGGCTGGAGAACGGGGGTTGTGAGAGTGGCTGAGGGATCTGAATGGCTGTTTAGCCTGGAGAAGAGGAGACTGAGGGGAGACCTCATCACTGTCTACAACTGCCTGGAAGGAGGTTCTAGGTAGGTGTTGGTCTGTTCTCTGAAGTGACAGGTGCTAAGATGGGAGGAAATGGCCTCAAGTTGCACCAGGAAAGGTTCAGATTGGGCATCAGGAAATATCTCTTCACTGAAAGGGTTCTCAGGCCCTGGCAGAGGCTGCCCAGGGAGGTGGTTGAGTCCCATCCCTGGAGGTGTTTAAAAGCCAGTAGATGAGTTTCTCAGGCATCTGGTTTAGTAGTGGACAGGTATGGTTGGACTTGATGATCTCAAATGTTTTTCCAAACAAGTGATTCTATGGATGCTGTGGCTGAGTGGATGCAAGAGCCTGGAGAAAGGCAGCGCCCTCAGCCCTGGCCAGCCCTGTGGGCACCAGGAGGGAGCAGGCAGCAAGCACGGGCTGCGCGGTGCCAGCCAGCAGCTGCCGAGTGGCACGTGGTGCCTGCACAGGTTTTGCCCAGCCTGTCCTTGACACCAACTTCCAGGCGCATCCCAGGGAGAATTTATTGCTTCAGGTCCCTCATAAATGCCAAGTGAGTGTGATGGATGGGCTGGGAACTCCTCCCAGGGTGCTCTCCGCAGCAGCTCCAGTGTCTGTCCCCGGAAGCGGTGCTGTGGTTTGAGCTAAATTAGAGTCAGTTTTCTAACTTCAGCTCAGCCTCATCTAAGTAACTTCATTTTCTGAAAGTTACCTACACGTCTTTTAGACACAGTTTCTCTCTGGCAGTGGCAACACGGGACATTGGATGCAGAAAGACCAGTGCATTGTGCATATTCCTATATAAACATGGAGCTGCCTTTTTTGCACCATCTCTAGGATGGGCTTTGAGGTCCCTTCCAACCCCAAACATTCCATGATTCTATGATTTTGCCCACGGGAGGGCTGAATGGACTTTTCCCTCAGCATTAAGCTGCAGGGCAGCACAGGGCTCAGGCAGGAGGACAGGACACTGGGATGCCCTGGCAGGACAACTGGACCCTGGGATGCTGTGGCTGTAGAACAGCTGGAGAGAATTTGAGTTTTAATGAGACTCGAAGTGCCCCCAGAGGTAGGATGGGATGGGATGGGGACTGGGACAGGAGTTGAAGGAGCTGGAGGAGCTGCAGTGAGATGGATTCACGGGAGTGACCACCCTTTAGCAGCCCAGAGCCTGGGCTGAGGGCAGCCGGGAGGGATGGAGCTGGGAGCAGGACCAGCCGCCCTGAGGGTGCTGGGTCCCCCATTGCAGGCCTGGAGGGCTCAGTAACGCACCCAGCATCTCCCGCCGGGACCGGAGCAGCGACAGTGGCAGCGAAACAGGGGGTATCGGCAGTACCGGGGGTATTAGGGGTGCAGAGCGGGGGATGCTGCGGGAAGCCGAGCAGCGCGGCCGGGGAGGGCTGCTGCACACCCATCCCTGGCACCGGTACCGGCACCAGCGACACCACCATCCCCCGATACCGGTGCCGGCATCACTGGCACCATCTCCCCCCCGCTCCAGTATCGGCACCACCGGCATCACCTCCACCGTGCACCCCCCCACCCCCGCCGCTCCCTAGTACCGGTACCGGCACCCTCGCCCCACCTCAGCCCGGTACTGGCACCGGCACCGCCACATCCACCAACCCCTTGTATCGACACCGCGCCCCCCCCGTCTCCTCGCGGTTCTGCTCCCGGTCCCGTCGCGAGTGGAGCAGCAGCGCCGCCCAGCGGCGATCGGTGATACCGCCCCCGCTCCCCCCGCTCCCCTCGCCCCGTTCCCAGCCCATCCCACCCCACCCTTCCCCCGCCCCATTCCCAGCCTTGATCCCCCCGCCCCTTTTCCAGCCCCTCCGCACTCCCTCGCCCCATTCAAAATCCATCCCGCCCTCCCGTCGGCCCGTTCCCAGCCCTCGTGAGGGATGGAAGCTCTGAGCAGCCCCTTTCCTGCTCAGTTTTGGCCTCCGGTCATTCCTGGGCGAAGGAACCTGGTCAGTGGAGAACGCAAGAGGAGACCTTCCCACCTCTCACGCCAACACCCCTCACACCAAGACCCCTCTCATGTGCTTTGTCAGAGCTCTATTCCTGTTTCTGGGAAACACAAACCTGGTCTCTCAGAAATGCAGGGGGAAAGAGGTGCTCCGCTGCTCCCTGGAGAGAAGGAATAATAGAACCATGGAACGTTTTGGGTTGGAAGGGACTTCAAAGGCCATCCAGTTCCACCCCCGTGCCATGGGCAGGGACACCAGAGAGAAACAAATCCTGGGGAAGCCCAGAGAACATAATCCATCGTGGTGGTAACATCACCTCTGACACTGGCAGAACATGACCTGGCTGAAGTGGAGCTGTAGAGTGGCTCTGGAAAGCACAGAAGCAAAAATGTCAGCAAGAGGAGCAACCTTTGTGGGGTCTGTCTGCCAAGTCCCGCCTGGATTTTGTCCAACTTTACACTTCAGGGCTGAAATTTTCCATCCTGGACTCTCTCTTTCCAAGTTTCAGTGCAAACCATCACAGGACAAGGAGCGCTGAAGCCAGGGCTGTCAAACACCCAGAGTGGGGGACGATGCCCTTTGTGGGAGCAGCAGAGGGACTTTCAGAGACCGAGCTCACTTTTTCCAGCTGTATCAGCAGCACTAATGAGAGAAAATGACTTTGTTTGGCTTGCATTAAGAAAAAAAAAACAGTCACTCCAGTGGAAAGCTGTCACCCTGCCAGATGGTGGAATGGGGACTTGGAGTGTTGCCTTGTCCCGTCCCCAGGAAAATCTGCGGGAATTTGGCTGGTGATGCTGAAAAATTATTGAGAGTTCATACAGTCAAAGTGCGAGTTTTGGTGACCACTGCCAGCTCTCCTCTCCCAAGCCTGGTGTTCTCTCACTGTCCCCAGTGGAACCATCCTCCAGGATCCTCCATCCTGCGCTCTCCTCACCCTGTGGCCCCAGAGCTGGCTGTCCCAGCTGAGTGACAGTAGGAAAGGGGCTCAGCGTTCATAGAATCATGGAATAGTTTAGGTTGGAATAGTTTGGGTTGGAAGGGACCTTAAAGCCCATCCAGTTCCAACCCCCTGCCGTGGACAGGGACACCTCCCACTGGATCAGGGGGCTCCAAGCCCCATCCAACCTGGCCTTCAACACCTCCAGGGATGGGGCAGCCACCACTGCTCTGGGCAACCTGGGACAGGGCCTCCCCACCCTCACAGGAACAAATTCCTTCCTTAAGATCTCATCTCAATCTCCCCTCTTTCAGCTGAAAACCATTCCCCTTGCCCTATCCCTGCACTCCCTGATCAAGAACCCCTCCCCAGCTTTCCTGGAGCCCCTTTCAGTACTGGGAGGCTGCTCTAAGGTCTCCCCACAGCCTTCTCTTCTCCCGGATGAACAACACCAACTCTCTCAGCCTGTCCTACAGGAGGTGCTCCAGCCCTCAGATCACCTCCGTGGCCTCCTCTGGACCTGTTCCAAGAGATCCATATCCTTCTTATGTTGGGGACTCCAGAACTGGACACAGGGCTCCAGGTGGGGTCTCACCAGAGCAGAGCTAAGGGACAGAGTCTTTTCCCTGGCCCTGCTGGTCCCTCTGCTTTTGAGGCAGCCCAGGACATGGTTTGGCATTCGGGGCTGTCAGCACACTTTGCTGGCTCATGTCGAGCTTCTCATCAATCAGCACCTCAAGTCCTTCTCCTCAGGGCAACCTATTTTCACTTCTACTTTTTGTTTTTTTCCTTTTTTCAGCCTTTATAGGATCTCGCTCTGGGAGGTGAGCATCAGGCCCTTTTCCTGCATTCTCTTTCCTCTTTCGGGGGGAACAACTTGGTGCCTCCCTGGGACAGGAGAAGAAGGGAAGATCATGAAAATAGGATATGGTGGAGAGGAGAGGGGAGTTAAGTTTGGGTTGGAAGGGACCTTAAAGATCATCCATTTCCAACCCCTGTGCCATGGGCAGAGACACCTCCCACCAGACCAGGCTGCTCAAGACCCCATCCAACCTGGCCTTGAACGCTTCCAGAGAAGGGGCATCCACAACCTCCCTGTGCCAGGGCTTCACCATCCTCATTGTGAAGACTTTCTTCCTAATGTCTAATCTAAGTCTTCCCTCTTCCAGTTTAAAGCCATTCACCCTCATCCCTCATCCTATCACTCCAAACCCTTGTAAAAAGTTCCTCCCCAGCTTTCCTGGAGCCCCTTTCAGTACTGCATGGTTCCTCTAAGGTCTCCCCAGAGCTTTTTCTTCTCCAGGCTAAACAACCCCAACTCCCTCAGCTTGTCCTACAAAGATCCCTATAAATTATTTGCGTGTGGAAAGCAGAAAGGCAGCAAAACATCACAAAAATAAAGAATATAGAACGTTTTTTCCCCTTTCCGTATGGACAACTCAGGAGTGCAAGGGGAATGGGAACAATTTTCCTTCCATTGGAAGAGAAGTCAAAGTGCAGCTCTGTGCTACCTGATTAAATACACAGGAAGTTTAAAAGCAAAAATAAGTGATGCATGGGAAAAGGTGAGCATCAGTCGGCTGCTGGGAGCCAAGAATTGACCCATGCCCTGAGCCAGATGGGAATGTGCCTCTGGAGAAGAACCATCACTGGGCAGTGGACACCAAGGCTTTGCAACCGAAGGGGCTTTGCTGGGGCTGCATCAGCCCTCAAATCAATGAGGTTTTGCTGTGAAAAATCCTTGGTTCCCGAGGCACCGTAATTAAGAGCGTAATTTTAGAAAAACGAGCCACTGCATCAATCAATAAGAAACGGCCGGGTTCCGGGGGTAAGGGTGGCATAAGTTAATCTGCTTCTGCCTTGAGAGGCTGCTTGTCCTCAGTCTGATGATGTCTGGTTGCCCCCAGATGGCTGCAGGGAGCCCTGCCCCGAGCTCCTGGCATAACGGGCTCCCACATCCATGGGGTGTTCGGCTCAGTTCAGCCACGGGCCCAGCCTAGCCAGGGATGCTCCCTGCAGGCAAGGGTGTAAACAGCAGCAGAGGGGCTCTTCTTCAGTAGCATCAGCTGGGAGGAAGCTGAGAGATTTGGGAAGATGCTGTCCACTCACAGTCCTGAAAGCCAGCTGTGTCCTGGGCTGCATCCAGAGCAGTGGGACCAGCAGAGCAAGGGAGGGGATTCTGCCCCTGTGCTCTGCTCTGGTGAGACCCCACCTGGAGCCCTGTGTCCAGTTCTGGAGTCCTCAGCACAGGAAGGACCTGGAGCTGTTGGAGCGAGAGGACACAAAGATGATCTAAGGGCTGGAGCACTTCCCATACAAGGACAGGCTGAGAGGGTTGGAGTTGTTCAGCCTGGAGAAGAGAAAGCTGTGAAGGTGGGGAGGCCCTGGCCCAGGTTGCCCAGAGAAGCTGTGGCTGCCCCACCCCTGAAGGTGTTCAAGGCCAGGCTGTATGGGGCTTTGAGCCCCCTGATCCAGTGGGAGGTGTACCTGCCCATGGCAGGGGGGTGGAACGGAATGAGTTGTGAGGTCCCTTCCAAACCAAACCATTCCACGATTCTGTGCTTGCTGACAGCACACACCTCCCTGGGCTCACATCTCAACAGTAGTTCTTGATGTGGGGCAGGAGTGTCACAGCCAGCCCCCCAAAATGCTCCCAGGGCTGATCCCTCCTGCCTTCCCCCATCCCCTGAGGCCTGCAGCCCTGTTCTGCCAGAGAACCAGAGACAAGTAGCCCCTTCCCTCCACCCTGAAATACCCCTCTCCCTCACTTTCCCCTCCCGAGTGCTTTCCCGGGAATGCTCCCCCAGCACGAGGTGTTCAAATCATTTACACTGGGCTAAAATAGAGTTGGGTCCCTTCCAGGCATTCTGGCATCCAGCTCTGTAAACAACCCACCTGCCAAGGGAGGCAGCGTGGAAAAAAAGGCTTTTTATGTCTTATTCCGCAGACCCCACTTCCACAGAAACCTTCCAGCATGGTTCTTTCTCAGCTGTAAGTGCAACAAAACAGTTTCAGGCACTGGCTGACCTTCCTTCTCCCTCAGGCACACTCACGGACATCTCCTAGGACTTGCCAGTCCCCAGAGAGACTCTCTAAAGAAAATAAATACAACATGATGTGCAAAGTCTGATGTGCCTCTCCCTGCCTTGGATATTTCCAAGGTTCCCATGCAGAGGTACCCTCCTTTATTTTTCCAAAGCGTTGACCTTCATGGAGATAGGAATACCCCCAGGTATTTCCTCGTGACTGCTGAGCCACTCAGACCTGCAGAAGCTCAGAGGGAGAGGACTTTTATTACTTGGGCTGCAAGTGATTCACTGTAAATCGTTGGGATCCAAGTGGGAAGTGCCAGGGATCGGATCCTGGCCCAGCTTCCAAATCCCAAGTGCACTGGGGGAGCAGGGTCCGAGGTGGCCTGGACATTGGCTGCTCCCCCAGCATCTCTTTCAGCCAGCAGAGCCCGTGGCTGATCTCAACTGCTCTCTCCAGGGCTCCTGACCCATGGCAACACCCCAGGGGCTGGAGCTCTCCCCCGGGGACCACCACCAAGTCCTCAAAACTCCCTACTCGGATCCCATAGGGGCAGGGCAGGAGTGCTGCAGCCTCCCCCTGCCTGTGCAGCACTGGGCTGTGTTCTCTGCTACCCTCACTCTGCAGTTAAACATCCAGGGGCTTCTTCAGCAGCCAGAGGAAGGGGAACGATGGGGTTCCCCAGCTCTTGGGAGGACAGGCCAGCTCCTCCACCCTGCAGCAAAGCAGAGCCATGCTTGGAGGGCTGCTTGGAGGGCTGCTTGGAGGTCTAGAGAGAACCAGCTCTTCACCTAAACACACCCTGTCCTGGCGCTGGAAGCTCCTGTCCACCCCCACGGGGGGCGGATTATTCCTATCAGTGTGAATATCAGTGGGTCTGGGGGTCTCCATGAAGGGTGCCATGGCAGGAGATGAAGCCTCTTGTGAAAAAAATAACCTCAAAAATTATCCTCAAGCAGATGATGAGCCCCATGTGGCTGCAATTGTAAAAGCACCATCCCCACCTTCTCCTTCTCCTGGCTTTTACTGGTAGCTCCATGGTAGATGTTGCCCTTGATCCCTGCTGAGGAAGGGGTGATCCCATCACATCCTGCTCCAAGGGACGCATTGAGTAGAGCCAGATGCCAGCTGAGGTCTGCACTGCTCCCACAGCCCTGCCTGCTTGCTGGCAGAGAGTGAATGTCCCTCCCAGCATGCTGCCTGGAAGTGGTCTGGCAGTGCTGGTGCTGTGCACGAGTCGGGCATGTGATCAGCACGAGAAATCCCCAAGAGAGGAGGACCTGAATCAGCATTTTCCAGGGAAACCACAGAGCAGGGGTGCTGGGAGCCCAGAGTGCCCAGGGCTGCAGGCGCAAGCAGGGCTGGAGCGCTGGCAGAGGTAGGGGAAAGGCAGGATGGAGCCCCAGTCCCAGGGGTAGAGTTGGAGGAAAGCAATGATGGGGAAGGCTGATCCCTGCACCCCAACAATCTGGGACAGCCAGGACAGAGGCTCTGTCCCAAGGATGGGTCTGGAGGAAGACAATGGTAAGGAAGGTTAATCCCTGCATTTCAGCAGTCTGGGACAGCCAGAGGGTGGAGCTGGAGGAAGGCAATGGTGAGTGATACGGCTCAGCCCAACAGCCCCAAGCCCCAAGCTGCGCGTCTGTGCCCGGCTCTGCTGAAAGGCATGAGGAGCGATTTCCATCCTGACTCTCCCTGCTGGATGCTGCGAGTGGCTGCTGTTGCCATCTGTTATTTTTGTGGTGTCAGAAATGCCTCCCTGCTGAGATCCCATGACACAGGCTTGCAGTGGCCTCTCCGCTTCCAAACAGCCATCTCCTCCCCCACTAAATCCCTTTCTCACCTATTTGTCTGGCATCCAGATTTATTTCTTTACATCCCATGGCTTCTCAAGCCATTAATAACGGCCCCTCCTGGCTGAGCGCCGTCACTTGTGAGGCCAGGCGTGCCCACTGGAGGACTGGGATGGTGCTCTCGGGCTTGGGGCACATTCCCTGTGTGGGATGCAGCGGCATGGCTGTGTCTGCAATGTGGGTACCTGAGGTGTGGGCTGGACTGGGCTTTCTACACCACACATGGGCCCAGCTGTAGCCATTGTGCCAGCAGGAGCAGAGCTGGAGCAGGCACTGTCCCTCCTGTGCCAGCAGCATCTGCCTGAACGTGGTGGGACACGGGGACAGTGGCCTGAAGAGCACAAATTGACAGACAAAGTCTCACTGGGAGGTGGGGGTCAGTGCTCTGCAGGTGCAGTGCAGTGACCTGCAGGGGCTCCTCACGGTCCCCATAGCAGCTCCAAGTATCCCTCAGCCACCAGCAGCACTGCCAGCCCAGGGACCCCCTCTGCTTTGGGAGAAACCGTCCCAAGATAAAAGATACCAGATTCCGTTTCTACCACAACTTGGTTTTTTGACATTTCATCTTTGCATTTGGATCTGAGACTGAGGATTCCCTGGAGGCTCAGACCTGGTTCTACCCCACAAATCCCCCATCCCCACCTGGAGGCTCCACTGATGCCACAGGGCTGCCACCTCTGCCTGCGCAACAGGCAATGCTTCGATACTTTTCCCTACTAAAATCAGACAAATATTTCCCAGGAGTGACTGATGCCATTAGAGCCTTTCCAGGTGATTTTCTCTGTAGCACCTGGTGAGAAATGAGAGACCTGGCACGGCAGAAGGGTCTGATTGTGGCTGTTGGTTAACAGGAAGTCATGGAAAGTGTGACCAGCAGGGCCAGAGAAGGGATTCTGCCCCTCTGCTCCCCTCTGGTGAGACCTCACCTGGAGCCCTGTGCCCAGTTCTGCAGCACAGGAAGGACATGGAGCTGTTGGAGAGAGTCCAGAGGAGATCACGGAGATGATCCGAGGGTTGGAGCACCTCCTGTATGAGGACAGGCTGAGAGAGTTGAGGTTGTTCAGCCTGGAGAAGAGAAGGCTCCAGGCAGACCTCAGAGCAGCCTCCCAGGACTGAAAGGAGGTCCAAGAAAGCTGGGGAGGGACTCTTGATCAGGGAATGCAGGGATGGGATGAGGGGAAATGGTTTTCAGCTGCAAGAGGGGAGATTGAGATGAGATCTGAGGAAGAAATGTTTTTCTGCGAGGGTGGGGTTCTGAACCCCCTGATCCAGTGGGAGGTGTCCCTGCCCATGGCACGGGGGGTGGGACTGGATGGGCTTTGAGGTCCCTTCCAACCCAAACCATTCCACAGCCTGGAACACTGAAGCTTAAAAAAGAACAAAAGCTAAAAGCTACAGTTGATGATAATCTTGTAATTGCAGTGGCAGCTTCAGGTCCTCAGGCTTTAACACACCCTGCTGTGACATCAGCTTTTCTTCAGCAGGAGTTTAACTGCAGCCTGAGGCTTCACATGCACAACCTCATCACAGCAAAAACCTGAAGAATGGTTTGGGTTGGAAGAGACCTCACAACTCATTCCGTTCCACCCCCCTGCCATGGGCAGGGACACCTCCCACTGGATCAGGGGGCTCAAAGCCCCATCCAACCTGGCCTTCAACACCTCCAGGGATGGGGCAGCCACCACGTCTCTGGGCAACCTGGGCCAGGGCCTTCCCATCCTCACAGCAAAACATTTCTTCTAAGTCTCTCTCAGATTTTATAGTGAATTGTTTCACTCTAAACTGCACGAAAGAGTTAAAGCAGTGCGGGAAATATTTTGAAGGAAACGGATGCTTTTTCACAGCTGAGGTTTTACCCAGCTCTGTTCCCCTTGATGCCACCGCCTGGCTTTCACCGTAGAGGGATGGGACGTCCCAGAAGGAGGATCTTTGCAAATGAGCTCTCGCAACCCCCGTGGTTCCCCTGCCAGTTACAGCAAAGCCAGTGCTGACGCGTGGAGGAAGAAACATTGGCTGAAACTAATTTTCTCTGGCACTGTGGTGGTTGCACCTCACCCAGAGGGAGCGGAGCTTTGCAGTGGTTGTGGTTTGCTGGACAGGGGGTTGCTTTGGAAAAGAAAAGTTTTGCATTGTAGCTGCTGGATCCTTCTTAAAGCTCCAGGCTCTTCCTTTCCACCCCACTCAGGTCGTGGTTTTGCACCCCAACAAACCTCGCAGGCCTGCTCCATCCTCCCTGCTTTCTGCTCCCTGCTCCAGGCTCTGTGCTCCTTGCTCCATCCTCCCTGCTCCATGCGCTGAGCATCCCCAGACATGAGATGTTAGTGAGGAGCTAGGTTTGGGCAGCAATTCACCAACTCGGAGTCCTCCAGGAGCCACTGCAAAACTGGCAGTGAAGAAGTAGACAGGGAGAGGGGACAAGGTAATGGAGAGGGGACACGGTCACGGACAGGGGACGTGGGCATGAAGAGGGGACACAGACATGGAGAGGGGCTGCGAGCACAGAGAAGGGATGCAGTTGTGTTGCTGCTGCAGAATGCTCCTGCCAAAAGGCAGGGAGGTCCCTGCTCTCTGCCCCCCAGGCCAAGAGTCAGGAGCGTATCTGGCCCAGGGTGCTGGGGAGGTACTAGGTGATCTCTGGAGTTCAGCACTGGGTGTGCCTGGCAGGAACAACTCAGTCAAAGGCCTGCCAGGAGCGGCACAGACACCTGGTCCTGCCCAGGGACCTCCCAAGGATCTGCAGGGCAGAAGAAGACCAACTACCGCAGCCCAGGCCAAGGGAGCCACTCTTCTGACCCGGGCTGCCCCAAGCACCGAGAACCCAGGAACTCTGACCAAATGGACTGGGACCAACCCTGAGGAGAAGGATTTGGGGTGATGGGGGATGAGAAGCTCAACATGAGCCAGCAAAGTGCGCTCACAGCCCAGAAACCAACCATGTCCTATGCTGTGTCCAAAGCAGAGGGACCAGCAGGGAGAGGAAGGGAATTCTGCCTCTCTGCTCTGCCCTGGTGAGACCAAACCTGGAGCCCTGTGTCCAGTTCTGGAGTCCTGAGCACAAGAAGGAACTGGAGCTGTTGGAGCAAGTCCAGAGGATGCCATGGAGATGATCCAAGGGCTGGAGCACCTCCTGTATGAGGACAGGCTGAGAGAGTTGGGATTGTTCAGCCTGAACAAGAGAAGACTTGGAGGAGACCCGCATCTCCATGACCTCCTCTGGACCCATTCCAACAGTCTTATGCCAGAGCTTGGCCCAAGGTTCGCTACGAGGGGATGGAGATCCTTTTGGAGTCCCCTTTGGCCTTTCTTGGCGCTGCTTTAAGTAATGAACCACCTCTTGGCCCTGGTGTTCCCCTCATGGCCCCTCTGATAAGGTGTGGACCACATCAGGGCTCCCTTGACATCTATCTCCACAGCATTCCCTAGGGCTCCTTAAAGGGGATGGAGCTCTCTGCCCACACTTCCACAGCTCCCAGGGGATGAGACTCTCTTTGCCACCCCCCCCCGAGTGCTCCCGGGGGATGGTGCAGCCTTTAACCCCCTTCACTGTTCCCAGGGGATGATGCTCCCTTCCCCGCTCTCCCCCCTCATTGCTCCCAGGAGATGGGACTCCCTTTCCCACCCTCACACCACACACACACCACCACCACCACTCCCAAGGGATGGGGCTCTCTCTGCTCCCCTCAGGGCTCCCCCCAAGCACTGCTGTGCCCTCCCGGGGGCTCCCGAAGGGGAGAGGGCACCGGACGGGGGCTGCAGTGGGAGGGGGGACGCGGGACAGGGAGGACCTGGGGCCGGTACCGGCACAGGGCAGAGCCGGTATCGGGGTTGAGCTGGTACCGGGGCAGAGCAGAGCAGAGCCGAGCCAGGGAGCTTGAGGCCGGTGCCCGGGGCAGAGTCAATGCCGGCGCCGGGGAGCCCCGGGGGCAGAACCGGCGGCAGAGCTGGTGCCGAAAGCCCCGGGGACCGAGCCAGAGCTGAGGCTGGAACGCGGAGTCTGCGGCCGGTACCGGGACAGAGCCCGGGGCAGAAGAGTGCCGGGGCGGGGAGATATGGGGCGGTACCCGGGGCAGAGCCGGCACCGGGTATCCCGGGACCGTTGCCATGGCGGGGACCTGGGTGCCGGGCGGGGCGGCGCTGGTGTCGGTGTCGGGCCGGTAGTGGGACGGGGAACCTCGAGGCGGGGCCGGGCAGGTACCTCGGGACCGTTGGCGGTGTCGGGGCAGAGCCAGTACCGGGGCGGGGATCCCGGGGCCGGTGCCAGAGCGAGGGCCAGGGCGGGGCGGGGACCCCGGGGCCGGGCGGGGCGGCCCCGGGGGCGGTGCCGGGGCCGTATTTAAGGCCGCAGCGGGTTCCGCCGCTCCCCGCGTCGATGGCCCTGCCGCCTGCGGCCCGAGCGCTCCGCGCCGCCGCCCGCCTGTGCGTGCCCCGCCGGCCCCGCTCCGCGCCTCCCGGGGCCGCCCCGGCTCCGGGCAGGGGGGCGCGGCCGCGGGGCAGCGCGCCCAGCGTGGACTTCGGGGACTCGCGCGAAGCGTTCCGGAGCAAGAGCAGCGCCGAGCTGCTGCGGGGGCTGGTGGTGCTCGGGCTCTGCGCCGTGGGACCGCTCGTGCAGCACAACCGAGAGGTGCGGGGGAGGACGGGGGCCGGTCCCGGGGAGGGGGTTCTGGTAGCGGGGGTGAAGGAGGATGCCGGTCTCGAGAAGGGAGGGGGGTCGGAGAGAGAGATGACAGTGGCAGAGGGGAGGGGGTCGCAGTGGCAGGGTGGGGACCACCAGTCGGGGGGGGGGAGGGGGGGGCGCGGGAATGACGACCCAATCCCAATGGCAGAGAAGGGGGGTCCAGGGGAGGGGGTGACAGTGGCGGGGGTGGGAACAGTCCTGGGGAGTGGAGGACTCGTCCTTGGATGGGAGGTGCCGGCTCCAGGAAGAGGATTCCAGTGGCAGGGGATGAATGAGGATGCCGGTCTGGAGGAGGGGGTTCCAGTGGCGGGAGGAAGCAGGTGCCGGGGAGGGCCGTGACAGCGACGGAGGGGGGGTGACAGTAGCAGAGAGGGGGGTCCCGGGGAGGGAGGGTCCCAGTGGCACGGGGAGGGAGGTACCGGGGAGCGGAGCATCCCAGTGGCGGGGGGGAGCCGGTCCCGCGAAGGAGGGCCCCTAGGAGGGGAGTGACAGTGGCGGGGGGGGGGGTGTCCCAGTGGCAGAGGAAGGGGGCGGTCCCGGGGATGGGGGGTGACTATTCCAGTCCCAGTCAAGGGGGTCTCGGGGAGTGAGGAGGGGACACCGGCCCCGGGGTGGTGTGTGTTCCCACTCGAGGGCTGGGTGCAGTCTCCGAGAGGGGGATCCCACTCCGGTTTGGGGATGCCGATCCCGCGGCGTTGGAGGGGAGGGGTGTCCTGCTCCGGATTGGGAGTTCCTGCTCTGGGAAGGGGGGAGGCGGTCTGCATGGGGGGATGCCAGTCCCGGGGAAGGGGGTCTCAGGGAAGGGTGACGGTGCCGGGAAGTGGTTCCGGTGGCAGGGGTGAAGAAGGATGCCGGTCCCGGGAAGAGAGTTGCTCCCAGTAGCAGAGTGGGAGAACGGTCCCGGAAGGCGGGGTCCCTCTCTGGATTTGGGGGTTCCTGTCCCGGGGAGGGGGTTCCGGTGGCGAGGGGTGAAGGAGGATGCTGGTGTCGGGGAGAGGGAGTCCGGGGAGGGGTGTTCCCGCTCCGGGGTGCGGGGGTAGGGGTCTGGATGAGGGGGATGCCGGTCCCGGGGAGGGGGGTTCCTACTCCAGATGTGGAGAGAACCAGTCCCGGGGAGGGCGGGGTCTGCTCCAGGGGAGTACGGGGTTGCTGGGCCAGGCGGGCAGTTTGTTCCGGGGGAGATGTGGGTGCCCAGCCAGCCGGGGGCCTGCTTACACCCAGAGGCTGCTGGTCCTGCACCTAGGGAGCAGATGGGGCCCCCTGCTCCGGTAGGGGTGCGGGTCCCGGACCCGGGGTGCCGGTTCTGCACCGGAGAGGGGGACACGGGGCTGCCTGAGCCGGGGGGTGTTGGTCCAGAACCGGCGGGGGTAGGAGCGGGAAACGGGGCTGCCCGCTCGGGAAGAGTGCTGGTTCTGCGCCGGCAAGGGGTAGGGGGCAGGACACGGGACCAGGGGGTGCCGGTTTTGCACCGTGGGTCCCGGTCCCGGTGCGGGCGCTGACGCGCGGCTGTCTCGTAGCTGCTGCAGCTTTGCCAGCGAGTGCTGGGGCAGGCACTGTTCGAGCGGCTGATGAAGATGACGTTCTACGGGCAGTTCGTGGCCGGGGAGGACCAGGAGGCCATCAAGCCGCTCCTCCGGCGGAACCAGGCGTTCGGCGTGGGCGCCGTGCTGGACTACAGCGTGGAGGAGGACCTGGGCGAGACCGAGCGCCGCGGCACCGAGTGAGCGCGGGGGGCGCGGA